>CM036558.1:34459486-35659486 GCA_020745775.1 Theristicus caerulescens | reverse complement strand
CAGCGGCTTAGGATGCTCCTGAGCTCTCTCATCTTTGAGCGCTGAAGAGTCAATAGCAGGGACTGTGTCTCAATTCCCTGGATGAATCACGGGCAGGGCATGGACTGAGCAGCCATTTGAAGATGCCTCAAGTTTTGAAGCCTGGAAGAGGCAGAGGGGCAGGGGGCTGTTAGCATGACACGGGGAGGGAAAGGGCCAGATACTAAAGTCAAGAGGTTCACAGGCTGTCAAGAGAAAACTGGGGGTTGAATTAATAGAGGCAGCTTCAGCCTTTCCAGCTATGAGTCACACAAATCATGATACTACTTGAAATATTTCACCTACTCATACATCTCCTTTATCTTTCACCTCTTCTCTCTTTTTTGTAGTTATTCTCCTGTTCTGCTGTCTTTCAAGTCACACCCTGCACTGATCTCCTGCTTCCTTGTGCCCTGTTCCCATTTTGGTAGCTTTCTGTTGCTGAGTGTACGCTACATTTTGCAGGTCTTTCACATCTCAGAAATGCTGCAAGTAGTGCTTCTGAGCTTAAGTCACTGAATATTTGTTCTATGTGATGACACAGTACTAAACCAGCTGGAAATTTTTCTTTCAAAAATAAAAGACTTGAGAAACTAAATCGATGACTTAAAAAAAAAGCATGTATGACCCACATACATGCCCCTGAGGTATATGGCTCTGGTAATCGATTTATGCTATTTATATCCGCAGTAAGTTGGCAATATCCAACATTTAAAACGCAACTGAGATCCCACTTTTTCATCAGGTGGAAGAGAGCTAACAACTCAAAAGGCGAAAGCCAGTTATTCAGCCAAAAAGCTGATCCCTAGCAGCTCTGAGGGTGAACAGATTGGTTTTGTTTTGAAGTTGGATGAACTGATGACAACTTTTCAAAGCAGAAGAAGGTGAGAGGTGCCCAGACTTCCGCAGTGTGCATCCCCAGCCCACAGTGCGGTGCTTGGATGGTCACGTGCCACACTTGCACTGTGGGTGAAGTGATAAGGGGCACGCATGTCCCTTCTTGGGACTGGGGAATGTACCCCAAAACTCCTTTGAAGCACCGAAGTGGCAGAATGGAGCAAAGCCTTCCCCCAGCCCTTCTCGTTTACTGGGTCATTGCATGTAGCATGTTTAAAGCCAGAAATAAAAATCTGCCAGGCTGGATGACCCCATGCCAGGGGCCTGAGAGCTGGCAGGGTCTCAGAGCACGACAGAGACAGTCTGCGATTCATATGCATTGGGCCTGGAATAACATTTGGCAAAGTAAAGTTTGCAGGGTATGATTCTTGTGAGAGCACAGGACAAGTCCCACAGAAGGGGACCTCCTTTGAGGTTCATCCAGATGTGGTACAGGGAGATGGGCAGCGCACAGCTTGCCTCCTCCTGCATGGAAGAAGGGGTGTTATGAAGAAAAACCTGCTTGCTTGCTTTTTGAAGAGATGGGAAGAAGAAAACCGACTCAGTTTCTGAAAGGGTAGAAAAGCATCGTGTCCCCTGTCCCCACTCCGGCAGGACCGCCTGGGGAAGGGGAAGCGATGTTTGGCTGGTTGTACAGCGAGTGTTGTTGCTTTGGAAAAAACTTGCTTTCTTTTGAATGTCTTCTGCCAGGTCAGGGAGAGCAAATATTCAAAAAGGACTACTGCAAGCAGCTGGCTCAGGATTGCTGCCTGTTGGTGGCTTCCTCACATCTGGCTCCTGCACCCCAGTACTCCCCAGTTCTATCCCTGCACTACCTATCTTCACCTCATGCAGGGAAATTCAAAGTGGCATCTATTGATTATTCCAACGGAGTCAAGAACTCCTAATACTTTAAGTTCAAAATGAGTGTTTATTATGCTTTGTCAGGAAATGTCTGATTCCAGATAATTCTTTTTTTGCAATGATCTACTTAAAAACTGATATGAAACACATACAGGCATGAAACAACTTGTATTGTTTTTACTGTGTTTCTTTTGATTGTGCTACACCATGAAAGAAAAACAAACACATTCAAAAAAAGCAGACACTCCCAGGCCCCACATCTGTAAAGTTGCAGTAAACTTGCGTAGGTCTCCAGACTCCATCCTGTATCCATTTAAACATACATGTTCCTATATTTATATGAAGTCTCTTGCAAATGAGAGAACAAAACCTTGTCTGGACTCTACTCTGGGAAGCATATGCAAACCTAGATTTCTTGGTAGAAGCACCAGAGAGAGTATCTCCTTGGTTTTGCTTTACATAGGACCAAATTAAAAGTGTTTTATCTGGAGAACTGGATGATCCCCAGTGCCTGCACATGGTCAGTGGATCTGATATCCCTTTTGTGTTGCTGCTGGTGCCTGTGAGGGGCAGGAAATCCGCAGTCAGCCGAGGGCCAAACCTGCCGAGAACAGGGACCCCGTTCCCGCAGAGCCCTGCTCTCCCTTCAGTGACAGTTCACTGAAAGCAAGATACCCTGAACACAACATTTTGGGTGCAAGACACTGTTTTGTTTTTTTAAATGAAACTGTTTTGCCAAATACTTCCTGACCAGATCTAGTTTTGCTCTCCCCCCCCCTGCCCCTTTCCTGTGAGGAAAAAGAACAGGTATCAGACTCATTCAGCAATCTAAACCTTCTGCGACTTCACAAAAAAAGCGATATAAGATTTAATTTTAAACAATCCCTATCACAATCTTCCCGAAGACTGGAATGATCCAAACTAGAAACAGAAAGACCTAACTACTATCTACTCCATTTTCCTGACAATTGTTAGTCCAAATTATGTTATCCGGCAGCTGATTATTTTTAAACGCACTGCAGAGCATATTTATTTCTCTTTCGACACTGTTCACAAGTTATACTTACCTTGCTCAGTTAAAAAACAAACAAGAAATTCTGAGCACTGGCAAAATTTTACCCTTTCTTAACATAATCAAATTACTGCTGGTTATACCCCAGTCTGTCACATTAAGTCACAATTTATTGAGTTGTCTTACTGCTGTTCGTAGTGTAGCAGTGCCTAAAGACTTGGACAAAGAACATGGTCCTTTTGTGAAGCCCGTACACTAAGGATCCATTATTCTTTTGGGTGCAGATACACCTTTCCTCGTAATTACATCCTGAGCTGTGACCAAGTGGCTGCCAGGCAACACAGCTGTCAAAACCACATTGCAGGGCAGTTGGAGAGCACAAATCAAGTGAAATAATAGAAATGTTTGCGAGACGAGGCATCTCACAGAACAGCTAGTGCTCTTTGTGTTCCTCATGCCTGATTGTGCAGCGTGGCCTTGGCTAAAGCGTCTTTATGGCATAATCCCACTTGCCCTTGCAAAAGCGTTGGTGTTGATGTTGCCAGTTGGGGCTCACAGATCTCCCTGGTGTTTTGGGGTTGAGGGGTCTGCAGCACACTTTTTGTCTAAGTTAGGGTTGTCACATTCCTGTCCCTTTTCTGTCTTTTGTGTCAGCTATAGGCACCATGAGATGGGCCATATCACTGTGAAAGTAGCTGATTTTTTTTTAACTTAACTTTTCAGATTTGGCTCACGTAATGGGCAATGATTGTTGGTACCAGCAGGAAGGAGGTGGTGGCAGAATGTGGCTGGAGCAAACCCCATCCTTTTCACGAGTCCCTGGGTTGGCCTGGTTTGCGCTGCTCGTGAAGTCATGTGCACAGGATGCAGTTAAGCTGATTTAATGACGGATGGCTGCTGAAAGGAGCAGTTCTGCTTTCCCGCACTTCCAGGTCTCTGCCTTCCTCGATCCTGTGGCTGTGTGGTCACAAGCTGGATCAATTCAGCTGTCTGACCAATGGAAAATTCATTATATTCTGAGGTGTTACTTTTCCATCAGATTGACCAGCTGACTAGAGTCAGAAGGTTACCAGATCCCGTGTAAGGGGTGCAAAGGGAGTACACATCCATGGGTTGTAGGCAAGATCACCTTTTCTCAGCAGCCTGCTGTCAGATCAGGGTAGCCAAAAGGCCAGGCTACTGCTGCTGCATGCAGGTGACAGATAACCCAATGTCACACTGATGCTGGAAGGGGCCATTCTGTGTCTTGGCACCCTGACACATGTTGGGCACATCTGCCATCTCCTTTCCGCTATGGGTACCTCTGCAATTGCAGAGGAGTTGGTTTAGGGGGCACATCAGTGAGGAAAAAAATATTCCTTTTTTTGCAAGGTTAGTTTCATGGTTAAGCCAGTTCCCTGCGGGGCTGGATGTGTACTAGGGTCAGTCCCTGAAACCAATGGGACCTCTTGGTTGGGACAGCGTGACAGCTTTCCATAACGTGTCTGTGAGATTGGCTTAACTTACAATGCCATTTACCAAGACATTTAGGTACTGGTGAATTCAACCTGGAAGAGTAGGTCAGTCTTATTCGTAGCTCTGAGGCAGAAGATATGTGTAAGAGGAGCCCCACCTTACATTCAGTTCTCTGATCTAAACAGATGAGAATAGAGTCCGGCAGAAAGGAGTACCACTCCGGTAGAGTCTGTACCACTGAGGTAGAAAAGGTAGATACCAGAGATTAAATAAAGCCCCTGTAACTCAAGGGACTGAATTCTAGACAAGTGCCTTGAATCTATCTTTCTTCCTTATATAAAGAGTAAAGGAACTGGTTTCTGGCACTGAGGGTTCTCTTCCAGGGATTACCCGAATGACTGGAAGCAAGTCATTCACCTGGGATGAACTGCTCAGTTTCTCCAGTATCAATGCTGACATGGAGGACAAAACACCCCACCGAGTCAAGAGTCTGCTGGGAAGGGAGCGGGGAAGCGCTTCACCCCTTACAGCCATCAATAAGCCCTGGGGACCATAGGGTGACTGGGGCAGGGGGGGACCCTGGGAAGCCTCCAGCCCAGGCAGGCTCAGCTCGGGGCTTTCTCCAGCCTGGCCTCGACACCCTCCGGGAACGAGCAGAGACCGCCCAGCCCCTGGGGGAGCCTGAACTCCTCTCGCCTCAGCTGGGACCCGCCGCCTCCTCCCCGTGTCCCCGCCGTGGGTACGGGGTCTGCGCTGGGCGCAGGCCAGCGGGAGAGGTGGGGATACGGCCGGGGCGGCGGTCCCCGAGCGCAAAGGAGTTAACAGGACTTTCTGCCTCTTCCCGCCCGCGCCTCCTCCACCCTCCTCATTACCTGCACTTTATCACTGCCGGAGCCGCGGGGCGGGAGAGGTGGAGGGCCGGCAGGGCTTCCTGCGCC
This sequence comes from Theristicus caerulescens, assembly GCA_020745775.1. NCBI lineage: Eukaryota > Metazoa > Chordata > Aves > Pelecaniformes > Threskiornithidae > Theristicus > Theristicus caerulescens. The sequence continues at coordinate 35,654,323 of CM036558.1, read as the reverse complement.
GCCCGGGGCTGCCCGCGGCGGCGGCGGGGCCCTTCCTGCCCGCCCGGCGGGGCCGCGGCGTGCGGGGGGCCGCGCTCGGCGCGGCCAGGGGAAGGTGTGCGAGCAGTGCGCGGTGCCTGCCTGCCTCCTGCCTGTGGGTGGGAGCGGGGCTGGGGCGACGCGAGGGGAAGGCGGGCGGGCAGAGCGGGCGGGCGAGCGTGTCGGCGCGCCGCAGCCCGGCAGGGATGCGGCATGGCCGTGGGCTCCGTGAAGATGCCGTCGCCGTGTGAGGGCGCGGAGCTGGCCCGCAGCTGGAGCCCCGGCGGCGGAGCCCACGAGCCGCCGCCGCCGGTGCAGCTGCGGCAGAAGCTGCGGGACCTGCCGGCGCTGCTGCGGAGCGGGCTGACGCTGCGGAGGAAGAGCGCCGCCGGCCGGGTGAGCGACTGAGGGAGGGAAGGAGAGAGGGAGCCGACGGGCGGCCCGCGGCAGCGCCTCCGCCGCCGACCCGCCGGGGCCGCCCCCCGCCCTGCCCGCCGGGCGGCGGTGCCCGGGGCAGGCGGGGCGGCCCCCGCAGCGCCCCCGGCCGGGCGGCGGTGAGGGGCGGGCCGCGGGCGGCAGGCGCTGGGCCTCCGCGGGGGCCGCGGGCGGGAGGCGGGGAGGGAGGGACGGAGGGAGGGCGAGCGGCGGCTCCGCGGCGGCACCTCGGCGGCCCCGGGCAGGGGTGCCCGCAGGCCGGCCCCGGGCTCGGCCCGTCGCTGCCAGCTCTGGTAAAAAACGAAATACCAGTCTGGGTGAGTGCGCGCCCCTGTCCCCAGCTGTGGGCTCCTCCTGTGGCTCTGGTCTTCCCTCCTTTTCCCCTCCATGTGGCAGGACTTGTGTGGGCCAATGCATCCTCCCCTCTGTCAGGAGATGCTGCGCAGGTATGCTTGGACGCTTGCACAAATGCGTGTTAAAGCAGTGAACTTCAGCACGCACCCAGGTTTTTGAAGCTCGAAGGCCTTTCTGGGCGCACTCTGCCCCCAGTCTCGCGTGCCTCCAGAGGCTGAGGCTGTGGGATCAGGTGGGCACCGTGGCAATCCCTAGCTGAATTTCACTCAAGTTCACTCATCTTTAGAAAGGTTGATGGTACAGGGGTGGTTTGGTAGGAAGCAGCGCCCTCGCGAAGCACGGTGTGACACCGCTGCAGCTGGGAACTGCGGTGGTGAGCGGCCGCTCGTGCCTCTGAAGTCTCCCAGTTGTGACTGGAGCCATACCACAGGGGTGGGATTGCCATCAGGGCACGGCAAAACTTAGCTGCAGGCCAAAACTGGACTGAAACCCACCCTCTGAGCAGTTGAAATGAAGGGGTTGGGTTTACCTACACGGGGTTGGGTTTGTCTCCGTGGGGAATCAAGTGAGCTGCCGTGTGGTTTTGGTGCACTGATAAATGCCTGTGTAGGGAGTTAGTGGGGAGAAATCAACACGATGTGTATTTGTACCCTCATCAACTTTGCAGTACTTATGTAAATAAATGCTTTCTCTGCATGGGGAAGTTGTTGTGAAATGCAGCAGGGTAAGAATTTAAAACCAAACTTCCTGGGTGAATGCTTTGTTATAAGAAGATATGCATGCAAGGAAGATAAATAGGATTAAGGTAGTATATACATTTTCAGCAGAATAGCTATTTCTGAGTAATGTTTTGATTCAGTGTCCTGTTCTAGAATAAGTTTCTTTCCTCAAGTGAACTTAACCCACTGAATAAAGACTAGTCTGCACGGAGATGCCTAATGGTTTTTATTGTTCAGGTGAAATTGTAATCCACTTGACAAGTGTCCATATGAACATAGACCTAAGGGGATTCATATAATTTTAAATAGCCGAGTCGTGCTATGCCCTAACAGGATGTTTACAACAGATATCTGTCTTCCAGTAAAGATGAGACCTTTTCTAAATTGGGTTTAATTTGTTCCACTCTAAAAGCATACTACCAAAGAAGTGGAATAAGTGTGCAGCGAGGAGGTAAGAAGCAGTGCAGAACCGCTGCTGGTAACGGTGCTGGTTTGTTGGCAGGTCTGAAATACTGTTCTAGCACAACAAATTCGTGATGCTTCAGGGCGACACCACGCAGAGCAGGCTCAGGTTTATCCTCATGGTTGTTTCTCATCGCCACTGAAAGCATTTGACAAGTGAGTGGTACAACAGTTACTCTGTAAATATTTGGAGTGGGTGAGTTAACACCCGGGTGAGAAGCCTGGGTAGCTCCTGGGTCGCGCAGTTCAGTTGTGCTTGCTGAAGCCTTGGTCCTGTCTTGCTTAATGCAGTCCCAGCTGAGGCTCTGCCTGTCTTTGCTGATGTGCCATGTTACGGACCAGCAAACGCAGCGTGATAGATTTAGTGGTGGTGTCATCTGTGGCTTTGCCTTCCAGTACCCTGTGGGCCATCTTGCAAAGTTTTTCTTGAACTGTCTATCCTGGTAGGAAGAAGGCTGGAGGGAGGATGGTGAGTTTGTAAGTTGGTCTGGAGTCAGCCCTGCAGATCTTGGATCAGTGGGCGATGCTGCGTGGAGATGCTGTACGGCTCCAGCAGGACCTTCCGGCCGGTGGCTTGGTCCTCTGTGGAGAGCGGGACTGCTGTGCTCTGCCGTCTCTGGGTTTGCTGGGATTCTCCTGCAGCTGGAATTATTCAGCAGCGCAGGTGCCTAGTGTGGTGTTTTGCGGCGCAGGTCATGCTAGGAGTCCAGTAGTGATGTTAATGTATGTTACTTGTGCCCTTTGGAAACACCTTGGGGGGCATGGAGGGTCTCTTCCACACGTGCGATTCTCCAGGGAGCAGTCTGGCTCTGTTAGCAGTGCCCCGTGTTGATTCCTGTCTGCTCCATGCATGTGCCTTTTACCCCTAGAAATGGAATTTTAGGGGCACGACACTTTTCATGTATTTCTGTTTCATGTGGAGAATAACTTCAACCCTGAAAATGACAGTATTTGGGAAAGGGAAGGGATATGTTAGAATAATAAAATGCAGCATTTTTTTTTATACTTTCCCTTTTAAACGTGACTCTTAAATTAAAAAAGCCTTAAAATAAGGTTGGAGGAAGGTTCAGTAACACAGATATGAAACAAAGATTCCTTTTTTTTCCCCACCTCAAAAAAGTATTTCAAGTTAATTCAAAGTTAATTTTAGAGGGTTTTGTTTGCTTATGAAATCTCCATTCCCTCTATCCGTTTGGAAAAAAATTTAGTCTGATCTTCCTCTCCAGTGACTTTTTCTTTGTGCTTTTTTGTTTGTTCAAACGCCAAGCTGAGAGTCTTATTTGTCCAGCTGGTTTCGTCAGGAATGCTGCTCACTTAGGTGAGCTGTTTTCAAGTAAATGCTGACCAGCTGAAATTCTGGCTTGTTTAATTTCCTAGAAAAATACTATGACCCCTGAGCAGGGGGTCTGCCTCTGATGCTGACTTGCTGAGGGACCGCCTGCAGTGCAGTTTGCTTCCTCATCTATAAAGCAGGGATAATCTGCATGTGTGCATGCTTGGGGACTATGGATAATAAAATATAATGGATGTGTTAAGGGTGCTATAATTGTTTTAAGGATGTACTTCACTGCATGCTGTTCAAATAGTTCCTGTGGTGCAGCGGGGAGGAAAGCATTGCATAGTAGAGGGTAGTATAGAAAAATGGAATAAATTTGGCAAACCAGTATGGGGTTTAATAAATTTTTTAAATCTGTTTGGGCTTCTTAGTCCTTGGCCCTTGGCACTAGACTGTTTGATAACAGATAAAACTGACCTCCACTTCCTTTGCTAGGGAAGCTCAATGGTTTTTTTTAAAGCTCCTGATCTTTGAACTGGATGTTGGCCTTGTCCCTGACGGTGGATTTTCTTAAATTTGATCTTAGGGCAGGTGCAGCACAGATGTCCGAGATGGCACTGGGGGTTAAGCTGCAGTTGCACAGTGAGCTGTGAGGTGTGGGTTTTATTCCTCATCCTCTGCTTGGTACTTCTTTGTTTCTGCTGGATAAAACAGCAGCAAATGATCCAATCTGTGGATCCAAGCTGTGGTAGTTGTGTGTGTGTCAGAGCTTGTGCAGAGGCAGAGGAGGGATGTGCTGTGGTAGAACGCTGTGCCCTGTGGAACTGTTCCCCTCTGCCATGTGCTTTCTCGAAATCTTTGGGAAGTGGGACCCTTCTGTTTCCTAGTTTGCCTCCTTGAGGTACGTGTTAAGCGTACATGTAGTAAGCATGAGTATTTTGGTTATGAACTATCTTTGCTGTTCTTCCTTGTGCTTGTCAAAGATGTCTTCCTTTCCTCCCCTTTTTCTTGTAATTAGTGATGAAATATGGGTCCCTGCCCCTGGAAGCACCAGGAATGCCAGCAGCGAGATCCTGCAGGCACATCAGTGCAGCAGTCACTCCATCATGCCAAAAATCCTTTTCACAACACTCAGTTGGACTCTTAATGGAGCTAATGCCGCTCCTGAGTGCCTCCTGGGAGAGCAGGGAAGCGCTCAGAAGTCAGAGGAGGAATTACCTTGCATATGCACAGAGACACACACACATTTTTAATGACCTCTTTTGCTTTCTAGATTCACATTTACACACAAGCAAAATACTGTTGTTATATGTGAGCATGGATGTTACTCTTGGTCACAGTAGTGGAGCTGGAAAACCTTTTGGATGTCATGGTGTCAAACCCTATTACTCTGATATTGTAAAAGATCTTGCTGGCCTGTACAAACCTTCACCATGGGACATGCCTTTTGGCTTGCTGGAAGTTGAAGAGATACCATGACTATTTTCTTTTCTGAGACCTTGCAATGACCTTTGTGAGGTTCCTAAAGGTCTTCAGCCAGGCAAGTGTTCTCAGACTGTCTTCGCCTTAGCTCTGTTTTGAGTGACAGCTTTGCTGTACGTGCACGTCGGGATGTAAACTGACTGTAGGGATACAGGTTGAAAATAAATCACGCGAGTTAGGGTATGGATGCTAAAAGTTTACATGAGTTCAGGGTGAGACTGGAAAAGTTCATGGAAGAGAAATGTATTGAACATACATAATCCTCATCAGGCACAGAAGGTTCCCAAGCTGAAAATAGCTGGAGGGTTGGAGCGTATTAGAGATATCTATCATATATTCTGGCACTGGCAGTTGTCATGCTGTTGGAGACAACTCTTCTTTGGCAGAGGAAAAAAATCAAATTATATGCAATCTGTTTTAATTAAATGAAGTATCCAAACCTCTCAACCTACATTTTGCTAAACTTTTATTCATCTCTTGTAAGAAGCTTTCGGTTGCTTATGTCATTCAAGTTACTTTCAATCAATTCATCCTGTGACTGGGGAAACCATAGTGTTGTGGATGAGGTTTTGCCAGGACATTAGAAATTCCCTGCTGGAAATACTCAGAATTTCCAGTATTTCTTTCCATGGCTACATTATGTTGGTGGTTGATAGTTACATTTTGATTGAGCCAAGCGTATAGATCTACCTTGTACTCAGGTAATCTTCCCACCAACGACTGACACTGATAGCAGTCCATATTCTTGTTGGCAGCTCCTCATCTTAGTAGTGCCTGAGTAACCTTGTCTTTCATGCTGCTGAATTACACTCTTTTCCTAATATTCCAGTCCTTGAAGTCACCTAATCTTCCTGTACGCCATTCTGTTTACATTTGTTTTGACAATGCTTCCAATTTTGTGCCATCAACATATTTCATTAGCATCTTTATGCTCGTTTGACCAGTGTTGTTAATGAGAAGAGGAGAAAAAACTTGGGAGAACAATTGCTCTGGTACCTATGTTTATATATACTATAGAGGCTTTAATTTTGGAGTTTCTCCTGCATTAAAAAGATGTGGTGGTGTAATGTGTAGATGCTGTACTGGATGAAATCAGTGCAAAAAAATACTGGATTGTCTCAGGGAATCAAAAGTTTTACTGTCAGAAATATTATCGAAGTAGGCTGATTGATATTGGTTACGTTTTGCTTTAAAGCCTGCCATAGAGGTTCTACTCGGTAACTTAATACCCCCATCACTCTGGCAGTTATTATGTGACTAAAAATAGTCGTGGTAAGTAGTCTTGAATTTTTGCTATTGTAACCAGGCTTATTATGTATTCCTGCTAAATGTATTTGATTAAGATAATTGTCTTTCACAGTATCCTTTAACTTGTCAGGTCTGTGACTGGTGACACATGAAATGTTAAGTAATGAGTAAAATAGCTTAGCAACAGTGACCACGGTAGCTGATGGGAAATTTCAGTGTCTCTTGTGTTTATTTGCATAATAATTTGTTTCATAGTCAGTGTTCAGTGAATTATTAAATTGAGAATACTTCTTAATTAGCCCGTGTGTTATGACATCTGAAAAATTATGCCTGGGTTTGATTAACTACAGTTGAATGAAATCGAAGGCAAACCCACTCTTTTGCCCTAGGAAGTAACCTAATAAGTTTTGCAGAATGCAAAGTTATTTTTCTCCCTGAGGCTGGGGATTAGTCTGGTTGCCAGGATGATGCCCACTGCCTGTGATCTTACACTGGCACTGGGTGTGAGGCTGGCAGTGCCTGGACTGACATGTCAGCTGCTTTCTAGCATCCCTGGGAAGGTCCAGGTGCAGCACTAGCAGGCCCCGCTGCCAGCGAGTGGGGAAGAGGTGCCATCATGTGGCTCATGCTTATGGAAGGTGCATAAAATTGATATTGGCTCTTTGACACAGAAGAAAAATGCAGCAGCTTGCTCTAAGCTATGGGACAGGTTCTGAGTTTCCTTTCTCTATTTTGGCCAGAGCATATATTGATCTGCCTGAAGGTAGGAAGGCTCTACAGAGGGATCTGGAGAGGCTGGATCAATGGGCCGAGGCCAATTGCATGAGGTTCAACAAGGCTCAGTGCTGGGTCCTGCAGCTGGGTCACAACAACCCCATGCAACGCTACAGGCTTGGGGAGGAGTGGCTGGAGACCTGCCTGGTGGAAAAGGACCTGGGGTGTTGGTTGACAGCTGGCTGAATATGAGCCGGCAGTGTGCTTAGGTGGTCAAGAGGGCCAATGGCATCCTGGCCTGTATCAGGAATAGTGTGGCCAGCAGGACCAGGGAGGTGATAGTGCCCCTGTATTCGGCACTGGTGAGGCCGCACCTCGAATTCTGTGTTCAGTTTTGGGCCCCTCACTTCAAGAAGGACATTGAGGTGCTGGAGCATGTCCAAAGAAGTGCAACGAAGCTGGTGAAGGGTCTAGAGCACAAGTCTTATGAGGAGCGGCTGAGGGAGCTGGGGTTGTTTAGTTTGGAGAAGAGGAGGCTGAGGGGAGACCTTATTGCTCTCTACAACTACCTGAAAGGAGGTTGTAGCGAGGTGGGGGTTGGTCTCTTCTCCCAAGTAACAAGCGACAGGATGAGAGGAAATGGGCTCAAGTTGTGCCAGGGGAGGTTTAGGTTGGATATTAGGAAAAATTTCTTCACAGAGAGAGTGGTTAGGCATTGGAAGAGACTGCCCAGGGAAGTGGTGCAATCACAGTCCCTGGAAGTATTCAGAAAGCATGTGGATGTGGTGCTTAGGGGCATGGTTTAGTGGTGGACTTGGCAGTTAGGTTAACAGGTTGGACTTGATAATCTCAGAGGTCCTTTCCAACCTTAACAATTCTATGATTCTATATCCTGGTAAGTCCGCCTTTGACCCACAGTCGGCTGCTATGAAACATGGTCTCGTCTTTAGCCCCTTGCCCCCACTGCAAATGAAGCTCAAGCTGAAAACACCTTGAGTAAATTTTGCCCAAGCTCAGTCTTTAAGTGCTGCTTTTCTTGCATTAGTAATAAGACCTTCAGTTAGGGACTCCGAAAGAAAGTATCGATCAGCCCCCCATGTTTTTGTAATTCTGGTTGAACAAGGATCTCACTACTTTCACTTTTGGTTTTGCTGCTGTTTCTAAGGGACGTAGCCTGCAGATCCTCAGATGTGGTGCTGCCATGTGTGGCTTGGAAACCTATCAAGGAAATCTATGTAGGAAATAAGATCAACTCCATTGGAATTAAAAGAAATGTGTTTGAATATCTGCAAAATTTCTGCTAGTGTTACATTTTGATGAAAGGCTCCATTTAAATGTGAGCTGATTGTCCCCTTAGTTATATATTTAAAGGGAAATAAACAAAATTAACTTTGTGGAATTGTATACTTTAATTTGCTTGGTTGCAAACCTGCATTATTGATTAATTCATGCTAGATTTCCCAGCCGCCTGGATGAATGAACAAGCGCCACACTGTACAATTATGACAAACTCCGTTAAGGTTTGTATTCAGCTGTTGTTGCTCATATGGCCCCAGTGGTTTGAATTCCATTTGCACCATGAGGAAATTGCAAAACAAGCTGTGTATTTTTATGCTGATGAAAATGCTGAAAGTAGGAGGTGATAGCTTTTTAAAAGCAGGGGGGAAAAAGGAAAGCAGAATATGCCATCTTTTCAACCTAATTCATGGAAAGTTATTGTAATAAAACAGATGTTTTATCCTTAACATACAACAACTAAAGTGATATTTTACATATGGGAAAGGAAGTTGCTTGTTCTTTATACTTATACTATGTAACTTATACTATATAACTTTATATTTATACTATATAACTTGCTTCCTCAGTTGCAGCTGAAGTGCTCCTGTCTACCCATAGTTTCTGACCTCGCCCCAGACGGGTGCTGGGTGTAACAGCTGGTGTATTAAGCAATGGGGTTCAGTACACTGACTTTTGGTCTGGCTCTGCTGAACTACTCAAGACCCCAGATGGGTCTCACCGTGTTCCTGTGCCTGATCGCCAAGCATCCAGGTGCTGTAGGTCTGGTCACACAGTCGTCTCCTTGGGATGTGAGCCATCTTCTATTAGGGGGTCATATTCATGCTTAGAAAAAGAGCCTTAGCATTGGTTGGGGCTCAGTATTGTGCTGTAGGACTGAAAAGAAAATGGGGCACCTTTTAACTCTGGACAGAGTGAGAGTGCTCCGTTCTTCTCTAGTCCCTCAGGGCTGTTTTAGCTGGGCCATCCATACATTGCTCTGCTCTTTGTGCACAAACTCCAAAACCTCTTTTTTCCCAAATCAGGCTACCTTGCAGATTCTGTAGGGTCCATATGCATAGATCCATTTCAGTGGAATATTTTAGGTTGTTTTTTAGTATCTGCTGTATAAACTTTATCCCTATGACGCCTTTTGATTTAAACATTTTTCATTATATCTGCAATTTTGGCAAAACTTTAAGGATAAAAATTAAGTCGTTGGGGCTGTAAAGTTAAAAGCCATGGAAGCAGGATCTGAATATTTTGAAGTTCCAGGTGTAAAAGGCAGTAGCTATTCATAATTGTCACGGTGTCTTTTATCTCAGCTAACATGGTTTGACTTGGGTTAGTCTGACCTTGTAAAATGATCTACTTATGGCTGTTATATTAAGCTAGGGTCAATTATTAATATTTAAATACTATAGTGTACAGTTTATTCTGATGAATTCCTTTTTCACAAGATATTTTCCTGGAGAGGACACAGCAGGCTAACTGATTAAAAGTCAATATACTTTTTATAGTGCAAAAAGAAAATATTCTGCTGATTGAGGGGAAAAAAAACCCCTTCAGTCTCTATAAATACCAGTAAAGCTGTATTCGTAGCATCAATAATAATTTTTTGCCTTCAGATTTAGAACTGAATTAACCCATTAAAGCTTAAAATTATGGATGTTTTTTAGTTTGCCTTTTTTAAAAGATTGATTGTGAAGAATGCAACTTTCTTTTTTTCCTTGATTTTGAGGGGGGCATCTTTCTTTCCGTGCTTCCTGAACCTCATACCTAAGTATTTACATGGCTGAGACACACATGGGCTACATGACTTAGAGCAGTAAGGAAAGAAATAGTTCAGAGCCTCTCCAGCAGTCTTGTTGCTTAATTATGGAGTGAGTTTTATACGTGTATCTTTATTGTGATCTGCTGGTAGCTTCTGTGCCTGTCCCTTCTGAGCATCTCTGCAGGTCGTGTGTCAGCATCATCACTGGGACTGTGGAACAAGCAGCACCAAGCAAGGGGCTGTGGCTGCTTACAGTGATACCACTGGTCAAAGCCATGTATGCCAAACCATGCCCTTCATGATACAGTAAACAGTGTGCAGTCTGCACGTCAGTACTGAGGAGCAGTAAACCAGAGGAATTACCGCATTTCGGATTAAGCTCCCTGCCCCCCTGCCCTCCCCCCCCCCCCCAAAAAAAAACCCAACAAAAAACCCCCCACAACAGAAAACTGAGGTCCAAACCACTTGTGAGCATCAAGAATTTATGATGTTGCTTGGGGTAGGGAGGGGGAGGGGGAGGGAGAGCAGGTGTTTGGGTTTTGTTTATTTGTTTTTTTAAGACGATAAGCATTTAGTTGTGGCTTTCTGGCCAAGTTCTGGCCAAGAGAGCTACACTCAGTGATCCTAAAACACTTTGTAATTTCAGATGGATGTGGTAATCATTTGCTGTCATAGACTGCTACTGCATGCTGTTAAGCAGATGCTCCATTTCATCCCATAGGTGAATGCACTTCAGTGATGCATAAATTGATTTTTAAAATATGGAAGGAAGGGGAGAAAAACAATGCACATGCATGGTTAGGTCTGAAAGTCTCAAAGCTGTTGTTTACTGGATGGCTGAAGGAATGAGCTAAAAGAATCCCTTAGATCTGGTCTGGGTCCCAGCTTGTGTACAATCCAGTGCTTTGTTGGGGTTTGTCGTTTCTGCAGTGCCTGAAGCCTCTTGGCAGCAAAAGCAAATCTGGGGGTGTGGGCTGTGAGGCTGCTGCTGAATCGGTGTTGCAGGACAAACCAAGATTTGTGGAGTTTGTTAAGGAAGGCCAAACTCATGGGAGACGCAAATCCTAAAGGAACAAAAGCAGAATCTAGTAGTTAGCTGCCAAAGAAGAAAGGTGAGGATGCAGCGTATCCCAAGCTTAAGTGTGTTTCAGCTTAAGAAGGATAAACTGTAACATCTGTCCATGCTAGCACTGAATTATGCATAGGGATTCTTTAAACTAGTCTTCCTCAGCATTTTGTTGGAAAAAAATTAGTTAAGATACAAAATATAATAATCCTGCTAGATTAATTGTTATAAACACTTTTGAAAACTTAATGAGAATTTAATTTCTGTTCACAAAGAATGGCATAGTCATGTCCAAAAGTGAAACTTGGATACTTTAAAAACTTCCTCCATACAGGCCATCATAAAGCTATGTCAGCTTGAAGAGTGTTTACAAATGATGAAAAGGCCTGTTCTCTTTATTCCTCAGTATCCACATGTATGAAAGAGATTGATAAAACTGGTCAGCCAGTTAGAACATAGTTATTCATAAATATTGTCTGTGTAATTGCCTTTGACAGCAATTGCTAGAATAAAATACATAAAATGCAAAAACAATAATGGCAGTTAAATGAATACCTCTTTATTTATATTTTTATTATTGTGTTGAAGGATACAAAGAGGAACATTCAGTAGATACTTAATTTCTTGTTTTATCTCATTAAACAGACAGTCTCCAAACAAATGAGTTTCAGATTAGTTTTACCAAAGCTATTTATCTAATTATGGCTTTCACTGCACTTGAATGAATGGCTGCAAATCAATAGATCTCTTAGGTTGCCAGGACATGCATTAAAACTGGTGAGTCTCCAAGCTGAATAGCAGGAGTGATGTCTCTCGTTTTTTTTCCATTGAGATGTCTCTCCCCAGTTCATACAGTGTATGCATAAACTGAGAATTTATCTGAAGTCCTGCTTAAAAAGTCCCATTTTTGAGTTGATAATTTGCAATTCAATGTGGCAATAAATATTTACATTATACTGGTAGAGGTTTTATTAAAAAAACGAAACCAATTATTTCAGAGGAAGCTAGTGCAGATACAAAACATTGTGGTGGCTCAAGATGATGGTTCATCTCGTCCTATATCCATAAGTTTTAAGGTTGATCTAACAGGTAGCTGTTTTAGCCACAGATATAAAGTTTCTTGTGCTTTCAAGAGAGTGTGTGGGCAAATGTTGTATAGTTTGCCTTCCACATTGCTTTCCCCCCCCCCCCCCCCCGGTTTCAAATAGCCAGAGATACCTTATACTCTGATGCTTGGAGGCTGTTACTATCAACAATTGTAGTTATAGCTTTTCATGTTACACATATATAAATACAGCCTTTTAATGAATCTGGCTACTATTTTGGCTTCAGACTCATCTTGGAACTCACATTTACAGAGCATGTGTGTGGGGTTTAGTGATAATGACTGTACAAGGGAAGGAAAAATATGCTTTGGTTTATTTTGTTGTTAATAAAAGCATTTATTTTTGATCAGTTTTGAATACTCCACCTTTAATTTCAGTGACCCTTCTGTTGTTCTTATGAGGCAGGGAACTTCCACCTTCTGTACAGCTAGTTTTTATGTATTCTTTTACACAGCTGTTTTTTAAAGCAAGCAATCCCAGTCTCTCTAGAAGACTCTTTCCATGCTGTAATCATTTTTGTTACCTTGTTTTGAACTCCATCTGTTTTTGCAATGTCCCTTTGAACTTGTGATGGCTTGTGCTGAATGTAATGTTCTAGATGAGACTGCACTGCTGATTTATATAATTCATGCAATTTCCTCCCTCTCTCCATCATGTAGCCTTTTCATCCTAGCAATTTGCTGTCTTTTTAGAGTTCCTGGTGGCACAGATTAGTTCTTCACTGAAATGTCTTCACAACCATTCAGGTTGCTTTCTTTAAGTTGATATAGTTAATTCAAAACCACGTAAGTCGTCAGCATTTTTTCCTTCCAATGGGTGTTACTTTACCTTTGATGTGGATAAACATAATTTAACATGGAGTTGTCCACTTACCTACCTTGACTAGGTCCATCTGAAGTTGTTTATAGACTTCTGATTGTGACTAATCAAAATCATATAAGCAAAATTTGCTTATCTTGATACTGACATCACAAATATGCCTTACTAAACAGCATTCAGCCTAGGATGTAACATTGGGGCATGTTCATATTTTCCTTGTCTTAATGGAAGCAGCCTGTTTAATCCTGTTCTTATCCTTCATCACTTCACTATTGCTTGATCATTTACAGTGTTTTGTCTCTCCAGGAAAGACTGCTTTAGCTTCTTTAGAGGAGTTCTGTGTGTTAGGGCGAGTCTGTACTATGTCTATTGAAGTTGGAGGTATATCTGTAGAGTATTGCTGTGTAGATGGTCTCTGAACAGACAAGAAAACCAGCTAATACCATGTCAATCTTGACCTTGCTACAACACACTGTGTCAAAGGCTTTCCTATCCTTGGAAGAAATACTATATTCATGACTGGTGAAGCTCCTGTTCAGTGGGTGGACAACGGTTTGGAAGGCTCTACACAGGCTAGTCACCAACAACTTTGCTAAATAATCTCTGAGCAGGGCTCTGCAAGAGTATCTCTTGGCTCTGCTACTATCAGTATTTTGTTTAAAAACTGCAGTGATGGAGTAGAGAATATGCTTGTTAAGAAGTAGCTACCTGTCCAATACATCAAAGCAGAAAGAGCAGGGAGGGGAAGAGAGTGGTTTGTTCTTTTTTTATTTTTTTTTTTAATTTTTCTGCTTAGGCAACTGTATGGCAAAAGTGCTGCTAGGATCAGAACTATCTAACAGGCAAATCACTTACCACAGATTTTCAAAGAAAGTTGCATTACAGACAACTGCTCTCTAATCTCGTAAAGCTTTTTATTAAAAACAGGGACAGAAAATGTCCCTGTAGTGGACTTTTGCATTTAAACACAGTGTAGCTAACAGAGCAACACAGCTATTAAATCAAAATTGTGGTCTTATTAAAAACCGTTAAAAATGCAAACTTATGCTCTTTGAGAATCCATTTATCGTGACTGTAGAGAGGGACCTACTTCAGTTGCTTATTAATAGCAAAACGCATTACAGGGAAATTTATGGCAGGTTGGTGGGAGTGTATAAGGAAACATTACATTCTTCCATTCTGTAAATAGAAATAATTCCAAAGAAGCTATCCAGAGACAATAATAATTTATTTTTATAAACCTGAGTTAAAAACTGTCCCCTATCACTGAAGAGCTAATGGTAAATTTTGTGAGACCCCCAAAGTGGAAACCTGATTTTTTTTTTGTTTTTTATTTGAGTTAAGCAAGAAAACAGACTTCATCCCTTGCTTTAACAGTTCTTGGTGTTATCTGACTTTTAGAAACAAAGCTAAATACTGAGGGTCTGTGAGTCATCTTCTTTCAGCCTGAGCCAACTCCAGTTTCAGTATGTGTATGCTTGTTTCTTTATACCGTGACTTTTTCCCTCCTAAGTTAGTCATTGTTATCTCTTGGCACAAGTGGAGAAGTTAAAAACGTCAACAAGCATGAGGCACGCTAAAAACATGCAAACAAACCTCCTGTGTAATCTTCCAAACTCCAGAGTGTTCCTGTTCCCATTACTTTGTTGTTCATGAACCCATCTGATCTTTTGATTGTATCCTGGTGGAGGGAGCAGGGAGGTCAATTCCAAGGCAAGGGTTTACTGACCAGGATTGGTGTCCTAGAGGCCCTCTCCAGTTAGCCTCTGCTAGTGTGTCCAGTGCTCACAACAGACATTATGGCACCGCATAGATAAAAGGCAGCAAATAGATTAGAGGTGAAAAAACTTTTGTTAATCTTTCTGCAAGCTTTGCTTTTTGAAGAAGACTCTGTGTGTGTATCTACGTACCAAGAAGGTGCTGAAATGCTGTTTAATTTTGCTACAGTTGTTTTTGGCCCTTGAGAGGTGACCAAATAGATATATTATCCCATAGCTTAGGCTGGCTTAGGTGAAACTGGTGAAGCCCATGTGGTTTGTGGTGGTGGTGGTTCCACTGAGACAAGGACTCGTTTGAAGTCATCTCTAAAAAGCTGGCATGGGAAAGGATGGAGCAGTGAGCAAGTTGATTGGGGTGAAAATCAACTGGTTCTTGAAGACGGTGTATCTCAAAATGAAGGTGTCTTACAGTAAGTGGTGATTTGCCATCAGTCTGCCCTAGTGCCAGAGTTTAACTGATGGCTCGGGTGTCCCTGCTGCAGAATGAGTTATTGAGCTGGAGGCGCTTTTGAGATTGTCATGGCAGAGGGGTTGGAAGAGTCTGAACAGGTATTACCTATGTTGGTAGGGCATCCAGGCTGGCCCAGGCTTCCTTGGTGAATCGATGAGGGCAGACTGAGTGTCACAGCAGACTCTTAGGAGGTCACTGACATCTTGCTCTTTGTTAGTGTTTATAGAAACACAGGTAGAGTATCTCTGCTATTCTCTGACAGATCAATCACTGCGGTGGGGAATACTGCAGTGTATTAATCTTTTAGGTCATTTTGCTTCCCTGATTTCAGTCTAAATTCTCTAACAAATTAACATCTTTCACGGGCATATTGCTTGAACCAACTCTTAAAGGCAGCAGTTCCCCATGTCTCCCCCACTCTCCTTGCTCTCTCCTGCCTCCTGCTTTGCGTAGGTCAGAAAACATTTGCTGACTTAAAATGATATTTATTACTGACTTTTAAATCTGGGTGGGCTGGTAACCAGGATACAGTGGGCAAGTGGAAGGAGGATAACAGCATGTTGAAGTGATCGATGTTGCAAGCCTTGGCTATGATGCAGAATATTAAAGAGGAAGAAAGTTAATCCTCTTTGCCCCTAGACCTGAAAAAATGTGGTCGGTCTTTACCTCTGGTACTTTTATTTCCATGGGACAAAGCAGCTCTTCAAGGATCTTGGGGTGAAGAGTCAATCTGGTGAAGCAGAAGAAGGTGTCTCAGTTCTGCATTGCTGCTTTACATGGGTATGTGAAGGAGGATCCTGGAAGAGCCATGGACAGTGGTGTGTCTGGTAGGGCAAGGAGAATGCAGCTCCAAGTAGCACAGGGAATGTGTGAGCTGCTCCTTAGTCGGACGGTCAGATGCTCCTCAAATGTACTTTTCTTAGCACTGGCTGCCAGGCCTGACTGTCCTCAGGTGGTGGAAATGTGACCCCGTAGAAAGTCAGTGATGTGTGAGTCCCTTCCTCTGATTGTACTATGGCATCAGCAGACCGTTCTGCTGGCTCTTTGAGGTTGCTTTGTTCAGGATACGCTCAGCTATACTTTGGCTGTGAGTAATGCAGAGGCTATTCTACTTTTCTTTTATATGCACACAACTGATAAGCATGCTCATGTTCACATTGTGTCCTTCTGCTTCTCTCTTACATGTTCTAATGAGTATTTCCTTAAAAATAGTTATAATGCTACCACTGCTGTCTTCAGTGAGGGATGAGATACTCATCTGGGTTGTTGTTGCAGATTCTGCAGGTGCAGGCTGTGGTTACTGCCTCATGTACATTTTGAAACAGCCTTAGAAAGGTCATCCACAGCTTTCAAGACAAGAGGCTTCAGTTTTAAAACAAAAGCTTATAACCAGTTGACTAGGAAGGCTGCTTAATAGAGTTTCACTGGGCTGTGCCAACTACAGTTAAACCCTTAGCATGATCTTCTGATACATGTTTTCTGGACAATCCCTGTATTTGATGGGTGTCTGGCCCATTCCACAGTGAGACAAATAACCCCCAAACAGTTCCTCCGGAGGAGTAATCTTCCTTACAGCACCTGATGTACAGAGATCTTGTTGAAATCATAGAGAATTCAGTCTCTTTGTCAAGACATATCTGACATAGGCATGTATGTTCAATTTCATAACATACAATTCACCTCAGATCCCTGCACTGCTCTAATATTATGGACTTCTTTTTTTCTACTGCACACGTTTTTCATGCTAATTTAGACTCTAGTACTCTTTTTTTTTTTTTTGCATGTCTCTGAACATGGGAATAAGATTGACTAGGATATAGACATCATATGGTGGGACTTCTGTTGGGATGCAGAACTAGATAATAGTTGCAAATGCAATTAATGGTTAATTAATTCAGATAATTTAATCAGATGTAAAGTTAGAAAAATCTTCTAATCCTTTGACTCAAATTGTGTGTTTTTTTTTTTTTTTTCTGTTTAAGGAATAATACCTTTCTTGTAAAGGAAAAAAACATTTGTGTCTTTATATTTGTTTCAAGGCCTCCTAATGCATATAAGGAATGAAACAAAGGGGTAGGAACTTTATGCTTTAAATACCAGGTCTAGTTTTGCTGGAGGATTTTTTTCTGAGGGCTGGGAGATTACCAGGATTAATGACCTCACATGGGACAAGAGACTGATGTGGGACCAATTGAAGAATGATTTTTTATTTATTTGTTTGCTTGTTTATTTAGTTAGGCTGCCTAAAATAGTTTTTTCATATATACTTTCTCCACAAAATGTTTAGTGCAACACAGTTTAATACTTCCTTTTTCTATGAATTTGAGTGGGGTATCATCACAGAGGGCGTTAATCTCACAAGAGTAGCTTGTCAAATTTTGTGGCTTTTTGCTTAAACTGAGTTTGGTTGAACATCTGTATTCTAAGCCTGAGGAGAGGTGCAGGGATCACCTGCGCAGGCCTTGTCTGATCTCGCCCATGCTGTCTTGAGAATAAATGATGAATGCGGAGAACCCTTATAAGGACCAGCTCTATTCATGACACTTTCAAATGTCTCTTGTTGGAGCAAGGTCCTACCCTTCAAAACTGTCGATCAAAATGAAAAAACTCCCTGGTACCAGCTGGAAAATCTCGAGAGATAAATAAACCCCCAGCCCTCACACTGAGGGATCAAACTTCCACAGCAGTAGGAAGAAGGACTTGTAGACTTAATTGAGTTTAGAGCGAGTAAATTTACAGCGAGTAAATTCAGAATAATGCAGCATAGACGTGATGTGACATATCCACGTGCTTTAGTAATATCAAATGTGTGCAAACAATTGTTATATGAATAAAGAATGAAAATAAAGACATTTATCAGAAGAAAGGCAGGTAATTAAAATTAAGGGTAAAGAACACCAGTGAGGAAATCTGTCTGTCTAGGGTGGAAGTCTTGCCTAACTTCAAAGACTGTTCTTCTTTTCTTGAACCTATGTCCGTGAAGGAGGTTCCTATCTAAAGATGCCTGAACGGTTTCTGTGACCTTATGGGGGTACTGAGCACATCTTTTACTTTCTTAATAGCTTAATCTGCATAAGATATGTCATTTATATTATTTGGTTACGATCTTATCGTACTAAGTAAAACTTGTATCTTGGCACTTGAGCTGTTTTTCCATGTCCAAAAATTTACAAGACTCATCTGTGTCTTGCATCTATATTTTCTGATTCTATAACTTCTCAGTCTAGTGAAAGCTAAATTTACCCAAGCTGCTTTAAGTTGTTGTTTGCATATGCTAAACTCCTGTTCATGTTCTAATCCTATTCCATATCTAATGGTTATTGCACACTACTTCCCATGTTACTCTGTGCGCTAAGTAATCAGGATTGGATGATAGGTGTGCGGTGGTTTCTGGCACACCGGCAGAGACTTTTGAACTGCCTTGTTTTTCAAGTCTCTCCCCATCTCAGAGGCCATAAACCTCCCTTTAGAGATGGAGTGCACTTGAGTTTTCATTTGTTTCTGCTTCAACAGCCAGACCAAAGGTTTTCAAGCACAAAAAAGATGTTATCAGGGTTAGTGTGATCCCATTCTGCAGACTGTTTGAAGGTGCTGGTAGCAGCGCTCCAAGTAGTGCTGAGGCTCTGCGGAGAGCAGGTGAGGAGTTCCTGGATCTACTTTGCCAAGGAATTGCTTGTGTGATCCAAGGGAACAATTTTTTTCTTTCCTTGCATATTGAGTGCTTTTTAAGCTCTCTGCCCAGTGAGGCCTTGACTGCTTCATGAAACTAAAATAGTTAAACTTTAATAGTTTTTCTACAAAAAAGTAAATTACAGCTGTTCTTCTGGAAGTGGTTAAGAACTCCCACTATCCAGTCCATAGCAGGCTGGCACCAGCTTGTGCCAAGAGCTACTGTCAGTGAAATTAATATTGTTCCCAAGAGGTCACATAACGGAGTGGTGCCAATACAAACAACAGCGCTGCAGATTCTCAAACTTGTTAAGGCTGTAATGCAAGCTTCTTTAACCAGAGCTTGTTCACCCAGCTTGGAGGCTGCTCCCGCTCTCTGAAAACCTCAGAAGCAAGAAAAGCAAAAGTTGGCAGTTTTATTCATGATTTATTGTGTTTTAAATGTGCTATAGGTATTTGAACTTAGAATGGTGCTACCCTGGCTATGTGGCAGAGAGTGTGGGTGCTTCTAGCCCTTAGCTGATAGATGATCTTTACCAGTTGGTCTGAAAGGGCTTTGCAGAGCAGAGTAGTCATGGTCATTCCCATTGCATGGGAAGGGAAATGACTTGCTGAAGACTGTGACCACCCCAGGTTCAGGAATAAAACCAAGGTATGCTGAACAGTGTGGTGCTTTGTCCAGTAGGTCAGTTGGTCTCTGCAAAATCAGAATATCAGTTTCTCAGAAACAAAGAGTAAAGAATTTCAACATCTTGTATCTGAAAGGATTAACTGTGCTTTATTTCTAGGAATAAGGTTTGGGAAACTACTGGGTGACCTACCTTTTCTGCAGGCAGTGGTAAAAGTGGAGCTCTCTGAGAGCAGGGGCGTTAAAGAACAGGGACATTAAAAACATACCTTTGCACACTTGTAAAGCAATTCATGGATTATTTGTGTGCAGCTCAGGAAAAAAAAAAAGATTGCCAGAAATATAGGCATTTTTTAAATAGTAAACTAAACTGATGCAATTTACTGCAAGGTATTTTCATAAATCATAATCAAAGCACTGAATTTTAACTTTTTGTACTCGAAACATGAAATATACTGGGGTTATTGAAATCTATAAAACTGGTTCTTTATTTGCAAATTGCTTCTGAATAAATTAAGATTTGAATGGATTTTCTTATTCAATAATATATATACTTTGTATTGACATTTTTAGCTATGTATTGTCAGCATCATTCACAGCTGATTTGCTGAATATTTGCTAATATTTGAAGTATTGTTCCTGCATCTGTGTTCACTGAAATAGCTGCAGCAATATTGGATATTTTTTCCCTTCTGCTGCTTGATAGAATTCTTGCGGCAGAGGTGAGCATCCTTTCAGCAGGGTCATGGGGGCAGTTCACAAAAAGGCACTTGAGCCTGTACTGGCGAAAATCAAGTACCTAACCATGCTGATTTTTGCCTCACACCAGAGAGGGAGCATTTGAACTTACATCTACATGATGGGTGGTTGGTAGTGACAGGTGAGATGAATCACTTGTTTAATTGATTGTCTGCTTTAAAATTTTTAGTATATTTAATCTCTGACAAATGTGGGTTGCTGAAGGCCGAGTTCTGGCACCAGTATTATCTGCACTAATGTTGACAGCAGAGGTACATTGGCTCCTCAGCAGTTGAGACCAGGCACTTTGGGTAATGTGACAGGGAGAAGTTTTGGTGAAAGGCTAATGTGAAAATATGTGATTTTAAGAGTCTTTTTTTAAACACAGGGTGCTTCTAGAAAAGTGTTTCTGGTTGCTCTGCAGCTCCACAGACTTTCTCCCATGCCTGATGCAGCTGGTTGAAGGAGCAGAATTGTGTCTGGGAGTGATGGAGCAGGAGAGAATTACAGAATAATTTGGGTTCGAAGGGACCTCCTGGAGGTTGTCTGATCCAGCCCCTGGTCCGAGAAGGGCAAACTTCAAGGCCAGAGCAGTTGTGCAGGGCCTTGTCTGGTCAAGTTATGAGAACTCCAGGAAGTAGATTGCACAGCCTGGGCATTACTTCTTGTGTTTGGCACACAATTTCCCCATGAAATTTCTTTTTACTAATCATAGAATCATAGAATGGTTTGGGTTGCAGGGGACCTTAAAGATCATCTAGTTGCAACCCCCCTGCCATGGGCAGGGTCACCCTCCACTAGACCAGGTTGCTCAAAGCCCCATCCAGCCTGGCCTTGAACACTTCCAGGGAGGGGGCATCCACAGCTTCTCTGGGCAACCTGTTCCAGTGCCTCACCACCCTCATAGCGAAGAATTTCTTCCTTATATCTAGTCTAAATCTGCCTTCTTCCAGTTTAAAGCCATTACCCCTTGTCCTGTCACCACATGCCCTTGTAAAAAGTCCCTCTCCGTCTTTCTTGTAGGCTCTCTTCAGGTACTGGCAGGCTGCTCTAAGGTCTTCCCAGAGCCTTCTCTTCTGCGGGCTGAACAACCACAACTCTCTCAGCCTGTCTTCACAGGAGAGGTGCTCCGGTGCTCTGATCATCTTCATGGCCCTCCTCTGGATGGACTTGAGCAGGTCCATGTCCTTCTTTTGTTGGGGGCCCCAGAGCTGAATGCAGGCCTCCAGGTGGGGTCTCATGAGAGCAGAGTAGAGGGGGAGAATCACTTCCTTCGACCTGTTGGTCACACTTCTTTTGATGCAGCCCAGGATACGGTTGGCTTTCTGGGCTGCAAGCACACATTGCTGGGTCATATTGAGCTTCTCATCAGCCAATGCTCCCCAGCCCTTCTTGGCAGGGCGGCTCTCAATCCACTCATCACCCAGCCTGTATCTGTGCTTGGGATTGCCCTGACCCATGTGCAGGACCTTGCACTTGGCCTTGTTGAACTTCACGAGGTTCACACGGGCCCACTTCTCCAGCGTGTCAAGGTCCCTCTGGATGGCATCACTTCCCTCCAGCGCGTTGACTGCACCACACAGATTGGTGTCATTGGCAAACTTGCTGAGGGTGCACCCAATCCCACTGTCCATGGCACCAACAAAGATGTTAAACAGTGCCGGTCCCAATACTGACCCCTGAGGAACGCCACTTGTCAATGGTCCCTGCTTGGACATCAAGCTGTTGACCGCAACTCTTTGAGTGCGACCATCCAGCCAGTTCCTTATCCACTGAGTGGTCCATCCTTCAAATCCATGTTTCTCCAATTTAGAGACAAGGATGTTGTGCAGGACAGTGTCCAATGCTTTGCACAAGTCCAGGTAGATGATGTCAGTCACTCTTCCCTTATCCACCAACGCTGTAACCTTGTCATACAAGGCCACCAATTTTGTCAGGCACAATTCACCCTTAGTGAAGCCATGTTGGCTGTCACCAGTCGCCTCCTTGTTTTCCATGTGCCTTAGCATAGTTTCCTGGAGGATCTGCTCCATGATCTTGCCAGGCACAGAGGTGAAACTGACTGGGCTCTAGTTACCCAGATCTTCCTTTTTTCCCTTTTTAAAAATGGGGGTTATGTTTCCCCTTTTCCAATCAGTGAGAGCTTCACTGGACTGCCATGACTTCTCAAACATGGTGGATAGTGGCTTAGCAACTTCATCTGCCAGTTCCCTCAGGACCCACAGATGCATCTCACCAGGTCCCATGAACTTGTGCACCTTCAGGTTCCCTAGATGGTCTCGAACCTGATCTTTTCCTACAGTGGGCAGTTCTTCCTTCTCCCAGTCCCCGCCTTTGCCTTTTGTGACTTGCGCAGTGTGACTTGAACACTTGCCGGTGAAGACTGAGGCAAAAAAGTCATTATCTCAGAATTCTCCACATCCTGGGTAACCAGGTCTCCTGTTTCCTTCCAGAGAGGACCCACATTTTCCCTAGTCTTCCTTTTATCACTGACATAGCTATAGAAGCTTTTCTTGTTGCCCTTGATGTCCCTGGCCAGATTTAATTCCATCAGGGCTTTAGCTTTCCTGACCTGATCCCTGGCTGCTTGGACAATTTTTCTCTATTCCTCCCAGGTTGCCTGTCCTTGCTTCCACCCTCTGTAGGCTTCCCTTTTGTGTTTGAGTTTGTCCAGGAGCTCCTTGTTCTTCCATGCAGGCCTCCTGGTGTTTTTGCATGGCTTCCTCTTTGTTGGGATGCATCGCTCCTGAGCTTGGAGGAGGTGATCCTTGAATATTAACCAGATTTCTTGGGCCCCTCTTCCCTCCAGGGCTTTATCCCATGGTACTCTACCAAGCAGATCCCTGAAGAGGCCAAAGTCTGCTCCCCTGAGGTCCAGGGTAGTGAGCTTGCTGTGTGCCCTCCTCAGTGCCCTAAGGATCTTGAAGTCCACCATTTCATGGTCACTGCAGCCAAGGCTGTCCTTGAGCTTCACATTCCTCATCAGCCCCTTCTTGTTGGTGAGAACAAGGTCCAGCATAGCAGCTCTCCTAGTTGGCTCCTCTATCACTTGGAGAAGGAAGTTATCATCAACGCATTCCAGGAACCTCCCGCATTGCTTATGGCCTGCTGCGTTGTCCCTGCAACAGATATTGAGGTGGTTGAAGTCCCCCATGAGGACCAGGGCTTGTGAACGTGAGACTGCTCCTGTCTGTCTATAGAGGGCCTCATCTGCTCCGTCTTCCTGGTCGGGTGGCCTGTAGCAGACCCCCACTATAATGTCACCTGTCCCTGCCCTCCCTTTAATCTTGACCCATAAGCTCCCGGGTGACAGCCCCTCCTCACCTCCCCTGCCTGTCCTTCCTAAAGAGCCTGTTTCCTTCCATTCCAACACTCCAGTCATAGGAGCCATCCAGCCACCTCTCTGGGATGCCAATAAGATCATAGCCCTGCAGGCGTGCGCACTGCATTAATGCACGCTTGTGAGTCAGGCTGCCTGTCTTGGAGAATGCCTTTGCCAAGTTGATGTGCCATCCTGCTTTCTTTTTTTTATTTGGAAATGTGTCATGAGAAGGTATTTTGCTGGCAGCACAAGAAATGTGCCAACAGAGGTACTTTGAAAAGCTTTTAAGTATGCAGACAATCCGCATTTTCCTGCTCCTGATCTCTCTTTTCACTGTTTTGTTGATGTCTTCATTTAGATCTATCTGAAAAGAAATGATAACCTGTCACTGGGAACATATTTTTAATTATAGTGTGAAATATCCAGTGCACATTCTGTTGAATAAATACAAATAATGTATTATTAAATTATAATGCACATTATTAGAAATATTAATTGTTGCATAAAATTTTAATAATCACTAAAAAAACCCACCCATCTGCTCTTGTGTGCTACCCTCCAGATCAAAACCAAAACGGATGCTGATGGCCAGGAACATGATGGTACATTATAAAGACCATCTACTGTATTTATTAGGTGCTGAGTTTTAAAGATAAATAAATGCAGCAATATTGCTAAATTTTTACGGTGACCGTCTGTACAGTGCCTATTTCGTACTGAAAAAAAGGGAGGATGCTGCTTTCCTGTGAAATGTTGCTGACAGCCAGGAAGAGTGAAATGCACTGGGAAGCTTTTAAGGTAGCATTAGGAAAGGTATGGCTGAAATGGCAAACTACAGCACAAATGCTGCAATAAAGTTAGGTTAATGAAGGAACACGAACAGTCAATTAAGTGTACTCTGCATATTTTAATGTAATATAAAGCATGATAAAAAGCAGTAAAATTCTGATTCTTTCTTCTTTTCATATTTAATGAACTCTCATTGCAAAACAGTGTATTAGCATATGAGTTGAAAATGTCCATAATGTTTTTATAGGAAAAAGAAGGGAAAACTTTTTTAAGCTCTGTTTCTATATTGTAAACTATGGCTGCAGCCCATGCAGTCTACAGTTGATCTATGGAGTTAAATGAGATGGGTTTTCTGTTTTACTTAAACTGATGCACTTAGGTGAACATGAAGGTAGGAGGTGAAGTTCCCTGCTACTGGCAGCTTTGAATTTTGTCTTGTCATTTTTTGTGGGCATAGTCAACTTCCTTTTTATGTTGACAGAGCAGAGACACTGAGGATTTATTAGGCATGTTTTATGCCATCATTCCTTGGATAGTTTTAATTCAGCATAAACAAGTGCTTCCTCTGAGCACAGCTGTCCCTTCCTGCCTCCCTCCGCGTCCCACTGCTTTTGCCTGTGGCCCTGCTGCCCGCCTTGCCAGTGATCATGTTTGTGTGGCTCCCCAGTGACCTGTTGGAGGGAAATAATCTGAGGTAAAATGAATCGTTATGTAATGAACGAGTTTGAAGCTACCAGTCCTTCAGCTTGGCTCAGGACGTGGCTTCGCAGACACGTGTGGAAGCACGAAGCAGAGGAGCGGTGGGGATGGGAAGGTGAAGCAGAAGGTGGAAGGAGAGCCCGACCTGCTTGTCAGCAGCCTCATTTTATACTACTTTAATCTGGTTGTGGAAACCCATCATTAGCAGGAGAGTGGCCATCTCCTTTTTTTGAAGCAACACAAAGATTCTCTAACCGAGGCATCCCCCACCACTCCTCCCTTTCTTTCAAACTGAGTTGGCTTCCGTGTCAGGATGCCACAGCTTTATTTGAGGCACAGGATACGGACAGAGGAGGTTTGGGCCTGTGTTGGTGCCTTCCTGAAGCTGGATTTGTCCAGGGCTTTTCTCCCATGGTAGCACCGAGGAAGAGAGAGGAGAGCAAGCAGCCAGTCCTGCCATATTGTCTTTGGTGATTTTTCTATTCTTAACTTCTTTTGGGTAAAGAAAAGGGCATTGCAAACAAAATTTGCTCTTGTGCACTAAATTACACTCCTTGCTGGGCTATGGAGACTTTAAAAGTGGCTGGTTTATGCCAGATTAACTAAACAAGAGTTTTGTTTGAAGCATAAACCCATTCAGCCATATTTAGTTTGGTAGCTACTGGAAAATACAGAAATGCTTCTAAACGCTTTGCTTTCCTGACTGTCGTTTCAGAAATAAGTCTCTAAATCTAAAGAGCACTGCTTGTCTTTATAAGGAGCAGCCATTTTCTTCACAGATCCCTTTCTGTTTTGGGGGTGGTGAGAACGCACCATGAGGTGTGGGTTTCCCTTTTGTGAAATAACTTATTCAGATTCATTGCAGGTTCTTTTTATACAGAAAACAGGTGAGAATACACCTTTTAGTTTCCTTTCACTAATGACCTGTTTGGGTTTCTCCAGAGAGATTTGCAGGCTCACCTGGGAAACCTACATTGCAAGCTCTGCTGAATACAGATTTCTCTTCTTACAGCTTTTTGACTTTTTTATGCTACACGTAAGTATATGAAGTTTAAGATGATCAGGGGAAGATCTTTCCTTTATAAAGGATCCTTTATAGAGTTTTATATTTAATCTTAAATATTAATGGAGAGAACTGTTCCATTGGTTATTCTTCGTTATCCATGAATTCTGACAGCAGGTTTCAAGAGGAACAGTGGGGGAAGGTTGTTTGTTACGAATATTATCTGGCAGAAAGTCAGGCACATTCTACGGTTTCATATGAGTGATATCTGCTGAAAGTCAGCTAGCTTCCCAACCAACTCTGCTTGCTGTGCCTTAGCAACCACGAGGAAAAATCTGCTGCCACATGGAAACGGATTGGGATTCGTGACAACACTCCCTATATCCAGCCACCCTCAAACAACGATAGCTTTTCATCTACTAAACACAGCACCCATGTCTTATTTTTGCTTAAAACCCCTGTCATTCAGACAGTAGCAAGCGATGTCAAATGCAAAAATTCAAAGGTGGCAAAGTGATAAGCCAAATTGTTCGGTAATTTTCTCTCCCTTCCCCCACTCCTTACCTGGCATGAGTAAGCACTGGGAGTAAATGAGTATTTACTCCTGCAGAAATTGCTGCCTTCTTGTGTTGCAGGTTGAGGAGGGTGTGTCGGGCAGGTACAGCCCAGCTTTGTTGCAGGATTCATGTTCAGATCAGGGCTGGAGTGGAAACTCTAATTATTACAGCTGCTTGTTTTTAGCAACTCTGGCAAATCTTTTTGAAGAAAAAAATGCACCGGGTTCCATCAATTGTAACAGTTGCAGTAGTTTCTGTTGCTGTTATGGCATTACCATTGTCATGGTTCATAATGAGAGAAAGAAATCTGTCTATGAAAAAATAATTACTTTTTGATTTGTGCATGGAGCAGGAGAGAAGCCTGAGGGAAATTAAGTAAATACCCCTCGTGGATTTTTTAAAAATTTTTCCTGAGCCACTGTATTGTTAGAGTTGAATGATTAGTAAAGAGAGAAAAGCACAAACAGATGATTGTTTTTGAGACTAAATTTGGATTCAGCTTTATTTGTGATCCTTTCCCATACGCTGTCTCTCATGGTTGGAACATGAGAAGTTTCCAGCATGAATACTTGTGAAAGTGTATTTTAGGCTTGGATGCTTAAATGCTTTTTGGAAATCTGTCTGAATATATAATTTCCTTTGTGGTCACATTAGCCAATTTAGGATTCAGGTGTTGAATAGTTGCAGAAATCCCCCTGTCAGGGAATAGAAATGATCTCATTACCAGGTAGTCTGTGCTACACCATGTGCATTTCAAAATGAGATTATTTTTTTTCAGGCTATTTATATTTAGGGAATAAGCCCTGATAGAGCACAACACTAAAGCATTTGCTTAATTTTAAGTATACTGAGTAATCCAATTTGGAATGCACAAGTGCTATACTGAATTCTTCAGGGACATAGTGATAGTGCCCTGAAACTATGAACAATTGTTTTTTTATATTAGTACACAAAAAAGCTCCTAGAACTGCTCAGCAGTGTGGAATTGATCATGGGCATGTTTGCAAATTAAGCCCTGATCAAACAGACAAATATTGATGAGTGTGTTGTAAACTGAAAACAGGTAAAGTTTGATTGCACATTGCAAACTTTTAATGTGGCATTATGCTCAATTTTTGGTAATGCAACCAGTTAAAAACCTAGTTATTTGAAAGACTTGGAGTGGAAGCTTAAACAATTAGCTGGGGGGGAAGAGCCTGGATTCTGCCCTTTCTCTTTTCTTTTAGTTTTAATATAAATCCCACTGTAAAAGATTTAGAAAAAGGAATAATCTTGATTAATAAAAAAAAATAATTACTTCCCTATTTTTGCCAAAGCTCTTTTTTTTTCTTGCTAACTGCACAGGAATATCAGAAGCTCTTAGAAGAAAGGCAAAACATTTGTCCCATATTTGAAATTATTATTTTCCTACAATTTCTACGGTCTCTTCTGTAGTGTTACAGTGTGACTTCTAGTGTAGACAGGTTGTTGGCTGCTACCACTGTACTAAATCCCAGCTGAGGAAAGCACTTGAACTGGAACTCCAAGCACTCTTGCTTTGTTTCTTTCTGAGCATGATGGTGATTAAATTGCTAGCAGATGTATGGAGTATCGCTGATGCTACCGCGACTGCAGTGCTGGCAACAGCAGAAATATCAGCAGTTGTTGGAACAGCTTGGGCAGGAGGCAAAGCACAAGCAACTTGTAGGCAAGTCATCCTCTGAAGTTGAGATGAGGCCAAAGCAAAATCCCAGATCTGAAAATGAGGAGAAAATTCAAATGTATCTCCATAGGCATGGCTGAAAACATGCTCTTTAGTGTCTTTAGCCCTTGATTAGAACATTAACCAGGTTGTAGGAAATGCATAGGGAGTTGCTATAGTGGAGCCAGTTCAATACTCTACTGAGTAAAGAACTAAGTCACCATCTCACAGTAAGATACAGCGTGATCTTTTGAATGGAGATCAAAATGTGCCTTCATTAGTACACTTTGCTTGTTGTGTCGTGGGGGAATTTCTTTCCAAACCGTTCAAAAATCAGTTTGTGCTCATATATTAAAATATTATCATCAATATCTTTGTATGCTTAGCTTTAAATAATGGCAGAGATTCTCAACTTGTTAAAAATAATTGTCCAGTTGAAGCAATACTAATTTAAACTGAGGTATAGACCTTGCGTAGTAGTATCAGTCATTGAATTAGCTTCTCCTTTTAAAAAATCTAGCGGGAGTATTTGATTCTTTGGCTAATAATTCCATGAGCTGGTCCTATGGATTGTAAAGAAGTATTTCCTTCTGGTTGTTTGAAATTCCTTGCTGGTCACTTTATTCTAATCCTCCCATTCTTTTAACACCATTGCTCTACTCCCTGCATTTCTAGTGGTTTTAAATACCACAGTAAACTCCTTTATAATTTTTCCCAATTTCAGACTCAATTATCTGTGGTGTATTCAGATTTGGATCCTACCAGTCCTATTCCAAAACTTTCTCCTGGGTCACCTGTCCCAACTGTCCTCTCTTGTCACATGCAAGTTGTGCCCCCAAGCTAGGATGCCATCCTTTTGCCACGTTCATACTTCACATTCCTGAACGCTCAGCCCAAGGCACCAGCTCCCTGCCTCTTCCTTCCTGCATCCCCAGCAGGGAAGCTGAAGCCACCCATGTGCACCTACTCATGTACAGTGGGAGAGCCCTCCTGGAGGGCACCCAGCACTCTGGGTCTGCTCCACATATGGTCTCCTGTCCCAGGACCATACGTGCTGCCACATCCTCATCTCCTCCCCGACATGTGGTTTGGCAAAGCTTCTCCTCAAGCTGATGAAGAGACACAGGGGGACTCTGGGGTGGCAGTGCCTGGAAGGCACTTGGCAGGGGCAGCAATAGCTGTTCCAAGGTAGTTTTCATGAGAGATGAGTTGTTTGCTTGATGACTAATGAATTTGCTTTAAAAGCACATTTTGGCTCATTCTAAGAGTTATTTGCAAATGTATTTTGAATTGTGTGTGTGTGTGTCAAAATAATTTGGGTGGAGCAGCCTGTATTTACCAAATACCTTCAGGGAGGAGTGGTGCTTCCCCACACAGCAGCCTGAAGGTTGGGGTTTTCAAACAAAGCCTGGACCCCCGATCCGCTCCCTCTTCTTCCTCTCTCAGGAAGGGGACTGCCCAGTTTGTCCCCAACAGCCAAAGTAGAGTCTGCTGAACAGAGGTGTGCTCAGTAGCACAAAATGAAGGGATTTTGTGCTAACTAAATTATTGAGGCAAGTTAAAAAAAACAAACAAACAAAAAAACCAAAAGAGGCAAAAGAAAAAGGGGATCTAGCTTGGTAGCTAGGACATAGACTCCTAAAATTTGATATGAGTTTCAGCCTAACTGCAGTGTTTCAACATTACACAGGCTGCACTAGCATCAACAAGAAAGATCATTTTTTCTATTCCAGAATGCCACTTCCACTATTTTTTTATTTTCTCCTATGCAATTTCCATTTTCTTATATTTGTAGAAATTTTGTGTGTGTAGATTCCTGCATGGCAGGCTAAATGTACTCTCCTGGGCTCTGCAACATTTCATGCTTGCTCCCAGCTGATATGGGTTCAGGCTGCCACCGACAGAAGCTGTTGTCTTGTCTTCCCTTCTCCCATTTCAAGGCTGTGAATACTTTCTCTTGTCCCTGCACCAGAGCTAGCACTGTGTGGTTTGAAGAATAAACTAGAAGATTTTTTGTTTTTTCTCTACTAGTTTTCAGCCTCAGTCGCCTTTTGCAGACTCTCTGGAATTTCTTCTTAATATCTAATGTAAATCTACCCTCTTTCAGTTTAAAGCTATTAATCCTCATCCTATCACTATAGTCCCTGATAAAGGCTCCCTCCCCATCTTTCCTGTAGGCCCCCTTTAAGTACTGGAAGGCTGTTATAAGCCTTCTCTTCTCTAGGCTGAACAACCCCAAGTCCCTCAGCCTGTCCTCATAGGGAAGGAGCTCCACCCCTCTGATCATCTTTGTGGCCCTCCTCTGGACTCACTCCAACAGGTCCACATCTTTCTTGGCCCCAGAGCTGGATGCAATACTCCAGGTAGGGTCTCATGAGAGCAAAGTAGAGGGGGAGAATCACTTCCTTCGACCTGCTGGTCACGCTTCTTTTGATGCAGCCCAGGATACGGTTGGCTTTCTGGGCTGCAAGCACACATTGCTGGGTCATATTGAGCTTCTCATCAGCCAATGCTCCCCAGCCCTTCTTGGCAGGGCGGCTCTCAATCCACTCATCACCCAGCCTGTATCTGTGCTTGGGATTGCCCTGACCCATGTGCAGGACCTTGCACTTGGCCTTGTTGAACTTCACGAGGTTCACACGGGCCCACTTCTCCAGCGTGTCAAGGTCCCTCTGGATGGCATCACTTCCCTCCAGCGCGTTGACTGCACCACACAGATTGGTGTCATTGGCAAACTTGCTGAGGGTGCACCCAATCCCACTGTCCATGGCACCAACAAAGATGTTAAACAGTGCCGGTCCCAATACTGACCCCTGAGGAACGCCACTTGTCAATGGTCCCTGCTTGGACATCAAGCTGTTGACCGCAACTCTTTGAGTGCGACCATCCAGCCAGTTCCTTATCCACTGAGTGGTCCATCCTTCAAATCCATGTTTCTCCAATTTAGAGACAAGGATGTTGTGCAGGACAGTGTCCGATGCTTTGCACAAGTCCAGGTAGATGACACCAGTCACTCTTCCCTTATCCACCAATGCTGTAACCCCATTGTAGAAGGCCACCAAATTTGTCCTTTTCGCTGAGTTTGGTCTTATGCTGCCGTGTAACTGTACTGTGCTGTAGCAGTATTTCCCCTGGCTGAGGCTCAGCCGTCCTCTGAATGCCAGGGACTGGGCCAGTGCAATGCCAGGGGCTGTAGTTCTCACTGGCATTGCTGGAATTAACTTGCTGATGATAATGTAGTTAGCGCCAGCCTGGGAATGGAGCGGGGAGGGGCGAAATTGATGTATAAGCTTTGACTGTGCTGTTGCAGTGAGCGAGGCTTGTTGAATGAAAGACTTGGACAGAAACCAAGTGAAGTGGTGGTATGCAGGGTTGCTGCAGAACCGAGGTGTTAATGACGTGCCGGCTAGGAAGAGTAAGTGGGATCTGAGGCAATGTTGCGCTCTTACGGCATCTTTGTTGGGTACGGGAGAGGGGAATTAAGCTTTTATGTTATAGTATTTCCATATGGAGGTACTGTTACGCATGGAAATACACTAACATTTGTGATGAGCGTGGAAGGGTAAACAGCGTTAGATGCTTCTGTGGCTCCTTGTCACTTCCTTTCTCTTTCTAAAAATACAGTAACAAGAATATAGGGGGGGAAAAGCAGGTGACATTACTGAAATATGAATTCTGTAATTATTACAGGGTGTGAAGGACAATTTTTTTATTATTATTATTACAATATACCAAGTGTGAATTGAATCTTTCTCAAAGCAAGGAATTAATTATGCTGCCTACAAGTTGGAATAATATGAGGGAGCACCACACAATCCTCCCATTGTGCTGCCAGTGCACCTGCACGTCTTCTGTTCCACTTCCACACTTCTTTTAGGCATGTTTATTTGTGTCTTTTGTGGCTTGTAGTAAGATAGAAGTTGCCAGTAAGCATCAGAGTAGACAATATCTTGTCTTTTAACACTGACAGGATATGGAAGTATCATGGTGAGTAAAGGTGGGGTAACCTGACTCTCGTAGAGATGTTTATTCTGTCTCTGTTTGCCTTCCAGAGTTGTTGTTCACTGTTAATTTTATAACTATAAATCCTCAATCTTTATTATCAGTGGTAAGGTTTTGGCATTTGCATTTCTCTGCTGTGAAGAGTTATGTGTCATTTTCTTTTCTATCTCCTCAAATATGTATCCTCTCTAATTTCATTGAGTGATCAGTTATTCTCATGTTACATAAAACAGCACAGAAAGTCTGTCTTTTCTCTGTGCCATTTCATTATTTTGTATAATTGCATTATGTCTCCTGTAATCTCTCCTTTGTAAGGTAAATAGTCACAGTCTTTTCTGTCTCTTCTCATATTAAAATTGATCCAAATCCTTTATTATTGCTACTACTATTATTGTCTGAATCTCCTCCAACATTGGAGCATTTATTTTTTGAGATACTGTTACAGTGCAGCATGTGGCATGGCAGAGATAATGCTAATCTACATTAGAGCAATGTTACCTCCCTGCTGGTCACCATTTTATTCCTCATTTATCCTAATATTTTTTTTAACTACAGTTAAGAATTTGATTTAGAAGAGTGGTCTTCCTTGAGAAGTGTTCCGTGACCCTGAGGTGTCTTTACTGAATTGATAAAGTTCGCTTTAAGCGGTATTAGAGCATGTGTAATTACATTTACTCCCTCTAGTACATGCTGCTTTTAATGTTGAGCTCATCATGATACTGTCTTTTCACCTAGGTTTTTTTAGGTTTATCTTGAAATTCTTCACTGTCATTTCTGGTCTTTCCTTATCCAAATACTTGTGTGTTGTCTACAGACTTTGCCACCTCATTGCTCATCTTCTTTTCCAGATTAAGAATAAATGTAGTAAACAACACAGAACTGAGTTAACCAAAGCTTTTTCCTGATGTGAAAAAAAAAAAAAAATATTTGGAGACTTCAGTTAGACTACTCAGATGATTTGATAATTTTTTTTAACTTAGATTTCAATAGCTAAAAGACCTAGATTGCTGCTACTCTTTTTCCATAAAAAAACAGACCGAAAATAAAGCTCTACCAAATTGTCTTACAGACCCTGTCCAGAAGAATTTCAAATCCATATTTGGAAACTCCTTCAAACAAGGTATTTGTCAAGCTTCTTTTAAATTCCATTTCATCAAACAACATATTAGGAATCTTTTTTATTTGGTTCAACCTCTTAATCATAGCTTCGAAGACACTTGTGAATGTGGCCTGCAGTTAAATCCAGTTAACAAGTTACAATTTATGTGTATTAGAAATTGTCTGTTTCTATTATTGAATTTGCAAACTGAATTATTGTGAATTCCGGCATGCACTCGCTACCCAGACATGTAAATGATCACCACAGTTTAGCTTTTGCAATATTTGAGAGCTCTGTTTTTGTATCTCACAAGACTTTACTGTCTCAGGACTATTTTATATTCCTTGAAAGATTCCTAAACATAGGAAACACGCAAAAAAAAGGTGAAACCACAGCATCATTTTTCTTTCAAGTTAGTTATTTGTGTTACTGATATGTTTTGCTGGGATGGTGAGGAAAGATCACAACAGAATCATAGAATCATAGAATGCTTTGGGACGGAAGGGACCTTTAAAGGTCATCTAGTCCAACCCTCCTGCAATTGGCAGGGACATCTTCAACTAGATCAGGTTGCTCAGAGCCCCATCCAGCCTGGCCTTGAATGTTTCCAAGGATGGGGCATCTACCACCTCTCTGGGCAACCCGTTCCAGTGTTTCACCCTCATCGTGAAGCCTGAGTAAAATTCATCAGTAAGGAGTGGTATACAGAGTCCAGGTGGAACATGGTTTTATAGAAGATGGAGTTGGGTCCTGTTTTGATAGACACATCTGCAGCCTTGAGGTGTAAGGTAGACATCAGGTGTGGGGGAAGTCAGAGGTGTGTCCAGTCTGAAAGACCACATCCTCCTGGCAAGGTATGGATGAGCTGAGCTGTAGCTATCATAGGTTACCTCCAAAGTTTCTGAACAAAAAGGAAAAACTGTGAAATGGTCTTTCAGTGTGTATTAGGCTTGTATTAAATTATTTAACTCAAATACATATGGAATAATGTTTAATTTTAACTGTATTTGTGTGATTTTGCAATGATTAATAGAGTCTTTTTGCTTTGCTAGAATAACACTTGTTTTCATTTGAACTTGTCTGTTGTTCAAAGGTAAAACTGACAGATAGTAAAACCTCTGCTTTTCTCAGGCAGCAAATGTAAAAGTAGTCCAGCTTGTGGGGGCACCTGCAACCCATGATACAACTGGGTATGGGAGAAGTTGGGGTGCATTTCCTATGGGGCTCTGACTGCTTGCTTGTCGTTTAGCTGGGGAGAAGGCATCACTCAGAGGGAGGGATCGGACAGTGGCAAGGCAATTTACTACAGCAGGAATAAATCCCTGTTTGTCACAGTTTTCAATTTCTCTTTTCATTCAGATTTATGGAGAAAGTTCTTCCTGTGCTGGGAGAGCTCTCAGGAATATTTTTACTCTACAAGCATCTGACCTGATTAAAGACAGGGTGTACCTTACTGGCATTTGCAGGTAACCCAAGATCATTCATTTTAATCAACTGGATGGGTTTTATTTACATTTGTCTATGCCCTAATTTGACAAGAGAGTAAATTCTGAGAGTGAGATTTTGTGTGTGTTACTAAGAATTGAAAATATTTTCTAAAAAAATTCTTAAAAATCTCATGTATTTTAATATCTTTTCTTATGTTACTTTGTCAGTTGTCAAAAAGCAGTAGTGACCTGGTTGTATGTCCATTAATTTAATTGCTTATGATTTCATATACAATTGTGTTTGTCTGTTGAAAATAGAGAGTATTAAATTCAGCCCTGGTCTGGAGTTATAAAAGAGATTAATTGGATTCCTAAGATTTAGTTACACAGTGATTTTTTGCATGTAATTTATGGAATATTTTTGTAATGAAGTGATTTTCCATTTGTGTTGCATTACAGCATAAATACTTCCTCCTATTTTCAATGATGCCAAAATGTGCAGGTCTCTATTATAGCAGTATTCATTCATATTTGTATTTAAGGAAAAGCCACAACTTATCTTTTTAAATCATAAAAAAAAGTTTACCAATAATGTGAAAGATGAATTACATCCTAGAGCAACACTCAAGGTCTTACACATGTATTGTGTAGCTGTATTGCTTATGCCTATGCTCAGAAAGGAAGTAAAATCCTGAGGCTAAAAGCTGGATTTTATTTAGCTCTTTTACGTCTTTGGATGACTGTCTGTATGCAACAAAATTGATAAAAATATTACATATTGTAAAGTATGCCACATGAATTAGGTATGTAAGGGAACTTACTCATCTAACACGAGTTCCCTCATTGTAACTAGGGTCATCCCCTGAGACTTGCCAGAATAATTTCTTCCCTTGAAATGAATAGGATTACAAAAATTAGTAATTGAGACAAAGAGTTTGCTCTGCTGAACAAAAAGGATTCACTTTTAATAGCTTTAAAAAATAGGTCTTTATTATAAAAGAGCATTTTAACATTACTGTAGTGTAAGAAGTGATGTTTTGCTTATTTTCAGGAGAAGCTGTGTTGGATCAGAACTGGTAGACTGGCTTTTGGAGCAGTGCCCTTTTGTTAAGTGCAGATCTACAGCAGTTGGAGTGTGGCAGCTCCTCCTGGACATGGGCATTATATTATCAGGTCAGTCTTGATAGTACTTCTAGCGTGAGGAAGGCTACCAGTTTCTCCTGCATAGGATAAGACTCACCTTTTTGATGGAAGTGGAAGGAGAGAAAGAAAAAAAAAATGCAGATTGATCCATTTTTCTTCACAGTTGTTTATTTTACTGTCTCTTCGGTAGGCTCACCTCTGTGACCTTTCATTTCATAAATACCAAAGACAAGTCTCTTTTTTTAGGCAATTTCCTTCCTTTTGCTTTAGCAAATGTAATTGCCTATTACCAAGTTGCAGACAGCGTGCATGTCTTTTCTAGCCTGTTTTTTTTTTTCTCCTCAAGCTTTTTTACGTTTTTCACAAGACAGCAGCTGTTTAGTCACTGCAGATCATGGCTTTGCCAGATGACTTCTCTAGCTATTAGTGATTTTGCCTTCCTCTCTCTGTTTTTCATAGTACTAGATTACAACGGATTGAGAGATGATTTAGATCCTTGGACAGTGGTGATGCCAGGTTCTACCCAGCTGTCCCCATCTTCCCCACCAAATTTAGGGGTTTGGTCCAGTTAATGTGGCTGGCAATAATTACACCAGTAACCAGCCTCTGGAAATCTGATGGACTTGACCTTGTCACTGGGACTACTTAGGTAGCTCAACTCAGAGCATATTCCACCATGGGGTCTGTGCTAGACACTTAGCTTTCCTCCTTGTGAAAAGGTGAGGTGTTATGGAAGATTTCTCCTTATGTACGCTGACAGTATACTTAAAGGTTTTCTTCTGCTCCAGCTACACTGACAGTATGTCTGATCATGCAACCTCAACAAGGGCTGAATGACTCTCCCAGCAGGAGCCTGTGCTTTTGGCTTTGGACCCTATCCTTCGATCCCAGTTCAATCCCAGTTATGCCAGGGAAGACGACAGCTGTTGTACTGGTGCATCATCTTGCCCAGGTCTAGTCTACAAATCCAGTAGCCCTGAATTTGAGGAGAAGCTAGGATAATGGTGGGCTGCATCCCCGGTATTGAGCTTTGCTTACTAGTGCCTGGCCATTCATGAGAACGGATTAGAAGCCAATGGAAATTGAAGCTCAGAAAACTGACAAGTGGAAGGTTTTTTATCCCCTAATTCTGAACTGATTCTGAAATTGATTAAATACTCAGCAGTCTTAATGCTTGAATTTTAGGAGCCTGGAGATCTTCAAATTGAGGTTTTGGGGTTGTCCTGTTTGGATGCACTGAGTTAATACGAGAGGGCAGGATTGCTTCTATGCTGAGTTTGTGATTCTTTTGCCCTGTATGGTGGTGCAAGTCAGCATTAAAGTCAATTGCAATACAAAATCTGGTGGGGACACAAAACCTTTACGTGGTAAAGGTTTAAAGGCTATCTAATGTTATTTTTTCTAACAGTGGACAGACAACTCTATTTTCAAGACACTCATGCTTTCTACCAGTTCTCAGCGGATGAATGTACCTACCTTTTCTGTGAATTTGAGAAAGAGGAAGGATGGAAGAATGGAGTAAAGCTCCTACTTCAACTACTGCCGTTGTCTCCTCCCAGGATTGACATGTGTAATCTGTAAGTGTGTGTATACAACTGTTTGCAACTTTTGCTGACTGTTTTGTAAGTGGCTGGCTTATAATGACACCGTTTACCCCCAAACCACTGTGCAAATGAGCCAGCTTTCTTTTCAGGGTTGAAAGGCTTTGTATACATAGGCTTTTCATCTGAGAAAGTCAGTGTGGGTAGACGAATGAAGGCATTCAACTTGGGATTTTTGGCATATTGTGGTTCTTATGCACTAGCTTGCTTACTCTAGCTTGCTATATTACCTGGGCAAATGGCTTTTTTTTTTTTGGTCTCCTCTTACATTTGGAGGTTTGGCACGAATTTGGCAGCAGGCATTCTGTGGAGCTGATTGACTACCAGATCAGATGCCCTTGTGCTGTGTCAGGATCAGCTATCAGATGGGTAGAAAGGATGGGTAGAAATGTGGCAGCTTCAGTCATCTGATTTTACTTTGCTACTGCATGTTTGCCAGAGCTCTGTAGTTTCACATTATTATTCCTTTTTCTGAATATGCCTTTTAAGAGTTTCGCTTCCTTTGTGTCTCCTCTTTCACCTGACTATTGGATGTTATCACACCCTCTGTACTGATACAGCTGCACTCCAAATGTTGCCTATTTAGAGCAGCTAGAAGAAAACCATAGGTATTTGCACCACAGTAAGAGGCCAAAATATAGGAAAAAGGTGTCAGTGAGAGGTCTGGGGGCTTGTGACCCCTCATGCCTTAGCAAATCTGCAGGAGCTGGCCTGGATAGACAAGTTGGGTTAAATTCTTTCATTGTCCCTAGCATGATGAATCCTCCAACCTGATACTCATACATGTGTGTGTCTACCAGTACTAGCATTTATTCTGTTTGATGTCAAAGACAAAACTTTCTTCTATAAGTACTTTCCTTCTCTACATATTAGATTTTAAAAACACATTCTCTCAAATGAATGTCCAATGGAAATATTTTAAAGGAGTCCAAAGCCCAAAGTCCCTGTAAGCTGTCTCAAGCCCAGCTTCTTAAATTCAGACATGTTGAGCTGGTAGAAAAAAATCTCGGTAATTTCTCTGCATGGCTCAGGACAGAAACTTGATTCCCTCCCCTGTTGCTGACTGCCCTCACGAACCAGAAATTGGTAGTTCTGGAGTGGGGATTCTCCTGAAAACGAATTTATTTGGTCAACTTGAGTGACCGTAGCCAAGTGACAAGGACCCCAAATTGGCTAGAGCAGGGGACTGAATGTGATCTTCTAAGCAGGTGACATATGGGAGAAAACCTTTGAATATTTTTGCAAATAGGAATTCTTGTCTTCCAGCCTACTCTGGTGCTAAGCAGTTTGGCTATCCCTTAAGGATCAGGGCGATTTCATCTTGATTTCAGTGGGAATTGGGGATTTCCTCATTATCACTGCAAATCAGGCCACTTTTCATGGTTCATGACTACTCGTACAAAGGCTTTGAATCACAAAGACCGAACAGATAGGTTATATTGATGTGTTACCTGAAGGATGCTCGGTAGGAAAATGGATTGAAGACTTTTTAGGTTCGAGTTAAAAATGTGTCCTGTATGCTGACCTTGGCCAGAGAGTACCACTATTTCACAGTCTGCTTTGCACTTTTATTGTTCCGGTGCAACTGTCATTTCTAGTGGAGGATGATCCCTGTCACATGAATTCAACAATTATTCATTAATGTACATTTCCAGCTCCTTCCTGCTCACATTATTCAAATTTTAGTTGAAGTTGGATTCCTTTTGGGAACATTGTCACTGAAGAATTATTTTCTGAAGGTTTTACCTGTCAGATTGTGAGGGTGTTTTTTAAAAAAATATGTATCGAAGGAATTGAATTTTAAATAATGGTATACTCTCAAGGGAGTGTGCTTTAAAGGGAAAGGAGGCTTTTCCAGGTTCAAAATTCTCCATGCTTGATGCAAATAATACACTGCTAAAACACAATCTGAAAGGGAATAGATGTGATGAGGTGTTCATTAAAGTTATCTGACCAGGTTAAATAAACCCATATACCCTTTTTCATGAATAAAGAGGGCAATCCTAAAAGTTCTTCCTTGCAGTGAGTGTTTGTCTTTTCTCAAATATATAAGCTGTTTTGCATACCATTAGAAGCATAGTCTTTCTTGTAATTTAATACTTTTGTATTCATTTTTCTGTCTTAGTTTTTCTCATAGTCTGTATTGATGACATTAATTCTGTATGTCCATAGGGATGGAGAAATTCTTACCTTATTAGATTCCCTGCTTTTGATGAAATCAGAAGCAACTGCCTGCTTGTGCACTAGAAGGCAACATTGGACATCTCCTGGTGGTCCCGGGAGCCAGACGAGCTCTGTCTCCTCTGTGGCTGGTAGGCAGCAGCCTTGCACTTGCCTGGACTGCTGGGTGCATCAGTGGGTCTCTGTGGAGCACCATGGATCTGCTCTTCCAGAAGGAGTCTATAGACCTGAGTAGGCAGTAGCAGCTCTGAAGACTTCTTCCAGCAGCTCTTCTGGAAACTCTATTAAATAAACATGGCCTGGTCTTGACTTGCTGTACAGATTTTTGATGGATTTGTATTTGCTTCTGGTCAGTGTTAGCAGTGTTACCAAATAATACTACAGTAAATTCTACAATGAAAATAGCATTCTGAAGCCTGAGACATGCTTACCGTTCCTGAATAAATGCTCCTTGTTGCCTTTTGACCTTGGCAAATTCCCTACATTAAACATAACATTGGTGGGAATCTGCCATGGAAAACAAGACAGGACATAGCAGATTTTTAGCAGCTCACACTAAACTGAAGGCTAATGTTGTTATGTGTATTCCACAGGACTGAGCCCCTGTAAATGTTGCCAAATGAGATGGGACTAATGCAGAGGCCTCTTGGGGTCATTAAACACCCTATGTTAATCACAGCCAATTCTACTTGAATAGAAAAGAAGTGAATATTGCAATAGCCTGGGAACAAAAGATCTGTATTGAAAGCTGTGCCATGGACTTCCTTACAACCTTGAGCAATCACTTAGGCTCTCATCCAATGCCTCCTGAATTGTTTTCCAGTGATTGCAATGGCTTTGTATCAAGTGTTTAATCTTTGTGTGCTTCTATTTCCTTCTTTGTAAATGGGGGTGTTTATGACAACACCTAATTCCCAGAACCACTGGTAGACTCACTGAACATTTCAAGAATGCATTGGGTACCTTAGACTGTTGAAATGTATCCCATAATATTTTTTTAATTATTTGAAGAGATGTTAACAGGGATTTTTTTTCTTTATCTCATATTGCTTGTTATTTTCTTTTCAGAAGTGTTACGCTATATTCTATATCTTCTGTCCTGAAATAATTTACATTTTAGTAATTTCAGAAAAGTAACCATTCTTAAAAGTAATTTGTTTTTAATGCAAATAGCCAGGATGGGATATTCATTTAGTTACTGCCTTATGGAGTTCCTGGAAAGCTTTTGCTGAACGCAAACAGCTCTCAGGTATCCATGGGTCTTCTATTGGCATTGTAGGTGGATTGTAAAGCCAGCATAGAGACATATGTAGTGGCTCTGCTTTGGACAGTTGAGGTCCAGGGCCAGGACCATGGCTGTATCTGTATTGCTTTCTCTGTCAGTGGATTGGGAAGCACTGTAGTTGCTTTCATGTGGTGTATAGTAATAATTGTGTTGGACCTGACCTGCCTGCATGCAGATCTAGGGCAAGCATCCCTACATCTCTCTCTGCTTAACACACTACTGAGCCCAAGGACCACTGAGCTGTATAAGCATTAGGCTTGTTCGCCTGGGCTTTGTAGCTCCTGTTTGGTACCAGCCCTACTAGGTCTTAGCTGGCCCCTTTTGAAAAACATAGGGTGATATCTGTGCTGATTCTGTTCCTAAGTATCTATTTTGTCTTACTTTTTTCCATTAGCCTGGATATCATAATACACACTTCCTCTCTGATTCTGGAGTCCTGACTATAATTTTTAGTATATTAATGGTTTCAGAAGTATTCGATGCTCATATGCAGATGAATACTGGGAGTAATTTTAAATAGAAGATGAAGTGATAAAGGCCCAAGATGGAAATAGCTATGCTATATGCTGTTCTGGGTTTACAGATTGCATCTGTGGCTGTGTCTACTGAGCTGCTATCTTTTGCCTCCAATTTAGAAGAATCAGGTCCTAGCCTCGTTCTGAGAGATCAGATGTGTACGGAAACATAGGCATATGAAGAAGTCAATTATTTTAATTTCATTTCAAATTATAAAGAGAAAGACTGAGTAAATCAGTCTTTGTAAATGAAACTACATTCATTTATTTCTTTTGGGCTGTTTATAACAGTTAAAATGTTAAATCACATTTTTCTTTGAATAGGAAAGGCAGTTGTGAAAATAATTGTGATTTCTAATCTGAATTACCATTTTGGTCTGAATATTCTGTGCTTTCTGACCTTAATTTTTTAATCAAGGAAAGAGATTTTTGGACATAGGGTGTAAGAACCACAATATACCAGCTTGCATATTCCAGACATGTTATCAGCTCTCTCCCTAAACACATCAAGGCATATGATCAATTAAATAATTTAGTCAAAGATAGAAGCTTCTACTAATACCTGGGATTTATGTTTATTACAGCAGCTGCAGTTTTGTGTATCTATCTGCTCAATTTGCTGGCATGCCACGCTTCTTGAATACCATGAAAAGTAAAGATCTCAAGGGCATTGTCTTTTTCTTTTTCCCATAGTAGTAAGCCTATCATATTGGTATCTTTCTTCTAATTGCCAATAAAGCTTCCAAA
This sequence comes from Theristicus caerulescens, assembly GCA_020745775.1. Lineage (NCBI taxonomy): Eukaryota > Metazoa > Chordata > Aves > Pelecaniformes > Threskiornithidae > Theristicus > Theristicus caerulescens. Next base: position 35,612,260 of record CM036558.1, on the reverse strand, counting down.
AGGCTTGCAGATGTTTTAGTGATGGGAATTAGACTGTTTTAAAGAAAAACAGTCTTATCCCATGCTGTCCACAGCAGCTTTTGTGTGGCTTTTTCCACATGGGCCAGACTTCTGTGACAGTTTCTAGAAGGGTTCTTCCTGCACTGCCCCGCTTTTCCAAAGACACATTAAGTTTCTCTGTCTTGTGAGTAACTGTCAAGACAACCTAATAATGTTCTCAGCCACTGCTTTAGTTTGCTAATTTATGGCTTCTTACATGTATTCTTTTAATTCTCACATATTTTTTTTTTAAATATCAAACTTCATGTGTCCCATAATGATTTTGATGTTGTCTGCTTTTATCTATGTGAGCTTGCATTCCATGTGTTAGTTCACACCTTAGCAAAGCTGGGTGGTGGGCAGATGGAAAACTCTTTGCTCTGTTGATGGAGTATGTTTTTAGCAGAGCAAAATATGCATTCAAATAAGCAACTCTGAGCTAAGAGGGTCCTGCATTCTTCAGTTCTTCATCGTATTTTTATAGCCGAAGAATTCTCTCACTGTTTTACGTTAGTCCAATCAAAAGAGTTCTTGACAGCAAGGGACAAAGGGTGTACTCTGTCATTACTGACACAATTAATTATTGACATGTTGCAGTCATCATTTTGATGTGGAATCTCAAAAGACCTTTTACATTAGTGCCTGTGGCTACACAGTTCCTTGCTTTCCAGGAATCAAAAGATGTTGAAACAGAATGAAAGAAATAATAAAATCATATTTTTATTTTTTTAAGGCCTGATCAAAAAATAGAAGATACGCCAGAAACCAATGCTGAAATTCTTGCTCGTCTCACTTCTGCGGTAAGGTCACTGCATCAAAGTTTGTACTGATCACGTTTGAAATATTGTCGTGTTTTGGATCCTTTCAAATTAAAGGCTTAGTCTTAGTGAGCAGGTGTTTGTAATGCAAACTACTTTTTTGTCTCTGAAAGGAGGAAGCTTTACTGAGGTCTTAGTATGCAATTCCAAAGCTATTAAAATCAGTCCAAGCAAGGACTGCTGCAGCCTGCTCTCTTGTAATCCATGCTATTCATGGCCCAGGAGATACCAATTTGGAGGATCATGGTGATTTTTCTGCCAAGCAGCTTACACTCAGATCCTCTTGGTCAAGTGGGCATCAGTGTGAAGACAATGATGGGGTGGGGGACAAAGGGAGAGAAAGGGCCTCATCAGCCCTGACATAGATTATCATTAAGCTTCTGAGGAGACCCACCTGGGAAGCCTGGGTATCTGGCTTTCCAACCATGTTTAACCTCAATAAACTCCATCATAATAAACAACAGCTTATCCTGTCTGTGCTAGAATTTGGTGCATCTTGTTTATCTTGTTGTAAGATCATTGTTCTAAGAAGCAGACAGACAGGACTTCAGAAGGTTAAGCTAGATTCACTTGATCTAATGTAGTCTGTACAATGGTACAGAGTGCACCCTCAGCAAGTTTGCAGGTGATGCAAAACTGGGAGGAATGGTCGATACACCAGACGGGTGTGCTGCCATTCAGAGGGACCTTGACAGGCTGGAGAGATGGGCCAACAGGAACCTCATGAAATTCAACAAAGGGCAATGCAACATCCTGCATCTGGGAGAAGTAACCTCATGCTTCTGTACAGGCTGGGGGCTGACTGTTTGAAAAGCAGCTTTGCAGAAAAGGACCTGGGGGTCCTGGTGGACAGCAGGTTGAATATGAGCCAGAAATGTGCCACTGTGGCAAAGAAAGCCAACTGCCTCCTGGGCTGCATTAGTAAGAGCGTTACCCTCAGGCTAAGGGGGGTGATCATTCCCCCTCTACTCAGCACTGGTGTGACACATCTGGAGTGTTGTGTCCAGTTCTGAACTCCCAGTACAAGAGACATGTGGATGTACTGGAGTGTATGCAAATGACCATGAAGATGATCAGGGGAGTGGAGTATCTGATTTACAGGGAGAGGCTGAGAGAGCTGGGAGTTGAGCTTGGAGAATAGAAGGCTATGGGAGGATCTTAACAATGTGTATAAATACCTGATGGAAGGGAATAAAGAAGACTGAGCCAGGCTCTTCTCAGTCACATCTTGGGACAGGATAAGAAGCAGTGGCACAAACTGAAATTCAAGAAATTCTACTTAAACATAAGAAAAAACTTATTTACTGTGAGGGTGATCAAAGAGTAGAACAGGTTACCCAGAGAGGTAGTGGAGTCTCCATCCTTGGAGATGTTCAGAACTCAACTGGACAGGGTCCTGAGCAACCTGCTGTAGCTGACCCTGCTTTTGAGCAGGGGTTTGGATCAGATGACCTCCAGACGTGCCTTGCTACCTCAACCATTCTGTGACTGTATGGTTCTGCGAACATCACACCTAAATCATGGTATCAGCAAAACATGGAATTATGCTAGTTCTGTTTTGGGTACATGAGAAAGTACAGAGATGAAAGTGAACCAAGCAGGGTGAAGTTGTCATGAAAAAGGCATGAGAATAAGAGCTCTTTTAAGTAAAACGAATAAAGTACTGTCTTGAACTGGCTGAAAAAAATGGAAGGGAAAGAGAATTTGTTCTGTATTTTGTAAAGACAAATGTCTTTGCAAAAGACATTTTGTTAATGTGTTTGGAAAGCCAGTGGTTCTGTATACTCAACTTTATGCAAAAATAATTTAAAATGTATGACATTATAAAATTTTGTGTTTTAAAATTGTTTTTTATTTTTTATTTTCTCTATATTCAAAATTCCTTGTTTTCTCTACCTTTTTTCCCCTCACTGAAAATGAAAGGAGAACTCAGAACCTCAATATCCTCCATTTTTAGTTGCATAGAGAGAAAAAATAGAAAAACATAAAATACTTTTTGCAAAGTCATATCTTTTCAAAAACCTACAAAACTACCAACTCTATAAAACATTGCCAGTATCCATCAAAAGCTTTGCCTCTCAAAAATAGAAGAATAATGTTTTTTCATCAGTTAAAAAAAGGGAAACACTCAACAAAACTTTCTGAGTTTAAGAACTGGATCTAGCTGTTACTGGATACACTTGAGTAAAATGCATATCCTTAAACATGTGAGTAATTGACAGGGAGTTCAGAGTGCTTCATATCTAACTCGCAAGGTCAAACCTTTGAACTACATCCTGCGTGATTCCAGCAGCAGGGCACATGGACAATTTTTTTTTTTTTTCAAATGAACCATTTTATTGCTGTAGCTAACTAGCTGAAGAAAAATTAGGCACTTGCATCTCCAGATGGCCTGAGACCCATCTATTGCCATGGTGGTGTCAAAAAGACTGATCTTTTCTGCTGTGTTTTCTGATTTTCCACAAAACTGTGCAGGCTCTCTATAATGATTTTCTAGTCTAACCCCAGAGAAAAGACATAAGACTAGAGCAGAATCCTCCAAATATTAACATCTGTACATGAACTTCTCACTGTTATCCCTCAAGAATATTGCTTTTACTCCATACAGTAGACTGGGATTTAAAGTACTCGCTGTGAGTTTATGGAGTCTTGATGTGTCCCAAGGGAAGCTGAACCCTCAGCTTGTACCACTCAGCAGAGGGCTGGACTCTCTGGATACAGGTTCTCAATTTTTTTTTTTGCTGCCAGCTTCAGAATTTGTATGGAAAAAAAGAATCCTGTGAGCAGGAGCTGGAAACCAAAAGGGAAGGTATTAGCCATGACTGGAAATGTGTTCACACTGTCTTGCTTTGTGGCTCACTGAATGTTTACATATTTTGTACAGAATAAAACCAGTCTTCCTTGAAGAATTCATAACTCAGAATCCTGTTCACAATATTCTTCAGACCACTGTTTCAGAAGGTTTTGGGGGCTTTTTTCACTTACTTCCAGCCCAGCACTAAAGCAGTCAGAGATTGGAGTTGACTTTTTTTGTACATTGCTAGGTTTTGAGGTTCAAATCCCATTGGTGTTGATAGTACCACTGTTTCTTCTGCTTTTCTTTTTGCTTTTCTTGTAATGGAATAAACATTCTGTGTCAGGTCAGAAGGATGCTTCTGTGTCAGCTTTTCTTTTTTTGGGGATTAAATTCCCAAATTTTCAAACGTAAACTGATTGTGAAGATCCAGGTGAACGAACATTGGAGGAATCTGTGTGCCTAAAATGTAAATCACTGTTTCAGCATCTGAAAGCGCAGGAAAAACTGTAAGCGTGCATGCACGTAAGGTCTAATTATGTATTTCTGTAACTCTATAAAAGCTATTGCTGTTGCAGAGGGTGGAACTCACCTCACCTAAATATAAGTGGCCATATGGCAGGCATCTACATCTGAGCTAGCTTCCCCAGGCACTCCTTACAGCCAGGGAGCAGATATAGGCACTTTTAGGATGCTGAGTGTATGATTCATTTTGAAAGTCTACTTTAGGGAACAACAGACATACCTTAGGCTCCGCTGGTAAGGTATGCATTCTCTATGAAGGGGTTATAGAGTGACTAGCACAGACAGAGGCATCTGTACAAGTTTGGTGAATTCCTTTCTTTGTTGGCCTTTCTCTTATTACTTATTCCCTACTGCTTTTTGTTACCAGGTGTTGTTTCTTTTGTAGAGTTCCACTTTTCACATTCACTGCATAATTTGTGGCTTTTTTTTTTTTTTTTTTGATGATTCAGCCAGTCTAGAACTGATTAGTTAGGGAAATGCACTTTTGGTTTTAAACAATGGTTTTGGAGATTGTAGAAGATAATAGCGATAGCTGCGGTGAATCATGCCAAGTCAGAAGGGCAGTGGGGAAAAAACTGCAGAGGTTTTTTTGTCATCTTAATTTGTGCATAATGTATGGAACACACTTCTTTTAAGAGCAGAGTCAGAGTCAAAAGATAAGAAACTAACTGTCGGGGGTCTCACTTTTTCTTTATGCTTTATTCTATGATGGAAGAAGCAGAGTCAGTCAAGATAACTGAATGGAGCCTATCAAATTATAAGCTCATATCATATGGTCCATTACAGTGAGGCACTGACAACACCATCAAACTTAAATTGTAAAGGCAGCTGACATGCAAGCAGTTGCAAAGTGCCATTTGAAATATGTTTGCATTGGATAATCTTTTTGGTCATGAATTTTTAAGAAAATGCAATGATCACTCCTGGGTTTAAAGAAGCATTCCAGAGCTGTCATGCTTCCCATGTTCATATTCAATGTCTTGTCTGCTAAAACCAGAGCACAGTGGGATGGCTATGAGTGTTTCCACTGCAAAGCTCTTATCTTACCTTGTGATGGGACAGAAGAGAATATCAGGATGTTAATGCAGTGTATCTGGGAAATAGTTTTCTGGTACTTTAAGATGTCAGCTAATACTACTTTTATATAGAGTCCATCAAACTATCATTACTTGAGATGCAAGACTCTCTTCTTTTTCAAAACCCTGCTGTTTAGAGCTTTCTGTTGCAGGATTTCATTTTGAGATTCTGTAAGGATTGCCACTTTGTCTGTAGATCTTAAGTCCTATTTGGCACATTGACATCTAGAATACTATTTCACAAAAGACTACCATAGGCAGAAAAAAGACAGGGGAAAAAAAGTAGATGTGGTATGCACTGTCTACGAGATGCACAGCTATGTCTTCTATGATAAAATGACCAGATTCATGGATAAGAGAAGAACAGTAGTTGTCATTTACTTTTGAAAAATCTCTACTTCTGTCCTTTGAAGATGAGAAGATTCACCATATAAATATGCCTTCTGTATTTAATCAAGCAGAAGTTTACATGGGTACCACTCAGTAGGCATACTCTTCCTCTTTCATATTGCAAAAAGAAAACTGATTAAAATGTGGTAACATGCCAACAACACACTCAAAATGTTCTCTTTCAGACTTTCATAATATTTCTGTAAATACTGTGTGGTAAGCTGGCCTTTAAACTGAATCAGTTTTGACATCTGCAGCGCTACTCAAAATGGGATACTATTTAGATAGTGTTAGCTTTGTAGCGACAAGCCATATGTATAAACCAATTTTTTGTATTTAATATCTCAATTTATTATGGTAGGTATAGCTCTTGTTTGAATGTGTATTTTACTTTGAGTCCACATTATTATCTTCAACGTGATGTGCAACTATCGATTTTGTCAAACAGGCAGTAACTGAAATCCTATTAGGAAGAAGTATGATAATGTGTAGCATGTGTGCAGTGAGGAATGAATGTTGTGCATGGATTTCCATCGGTGTAATGATGCATAGGAATTGCATGTCCAGCAGAGATGTCAAGTGCATTTATGCTAAAACAGACAAAAGCATATAGATTATGAGATTTAGGGACACCAGGCAAATCCAGAAGGATGCTCAGCAGTACCAATTCTTTGTGATTTGAGTGAGTCCTATGAGAGGGAGCTCAGACCGTCAGGATGAAACCCTTTGATGAAGGAACTTTTGCCTAATATTAAGACTAAAGGAACATTTTTTTTTTCTCCTGCTTTAGCTGAAGGGTTTTGCTCAGATTAAGTAATATGCTAGCTGTGTTCCTGGCACACAGCAAACAATGAGATATTTTGCATAACCTAGACAAAATACAGAAAAGCAGCCTTTTTATTGCCTGCGATGTTAGCACTGTCTTTCAAATTTGAAAAGTGCCACCTTATAAGCAAAAGTAATACTGCAAATATAACCGCAGGATGCCCCAATGCTGCTTTTCCTTCTGAGAAGATGGGTTTTTCTTTTCACTCACAGAGAGATTTGCAGTTTTCAATTGTTTGATTGGGTTAATTGGTATGTTTACAACTGTTGCAGATTGTAGTGTCTCCTAAGGCTAATCTTGAGATAATGTATTTGTTCAATGCTAAAAGATAAAGATGAGACATCAGTGCACTGTGTCTTACTGTCAGTAACCTGTGAGAATAGACCAGGATCGGGGCCTCCTGCTGAGTTAATGAAGGGAGAGGTTCTGAGCAGTTTAGCCACAAAAAGTCATGGTGGTGTTATTCAGAAACAACTTGGGCTTTTATTGAAAATCCCACTCTAACTCTGGATAGCTTGTATGTATTATTACTAGTGTATATGAATTGCTGCAAGCAAGCAAGCACACAAGTTGTTTTTCCACAGAACAACTGTTCTTTCCCATCTTACTTGGAGTTTATGCTTACATTAACCATGATTAACAGTTCTCCAGACATGGGAATGAGTGTACAGGAAGGAAGGAAGGGAAGGTAATACCGCCAGCTTGCACAATTGTGCTGGAAACAGGACGACATTTAAGAAAACTGTGGCACTGCCTTCATATTTTCCTGCTTGGAGTGACAGAAAACTGTCCCCCTCTCAGTGGGGCAGCATCAAGGAATAGAAAAGATCCTTGTACCTTGCAAGGACAGCAAAAAAAGTTCCCTGGTCCTTTGCCGCACGGGAAGGAAGGATGCAAGCAGGGGAAGGATGTGGCCTCTGGTATGACTGCCTTCTGCCACATGTAGAGCGTACTGCTGGGTGGCTGCTGAGTATCTGAGCAGTGGATACCGGAGTTACCATTGTACTGAGATGTCCTGGGTGATTTTGCCTGTCTTTCTGCTCAGACCAATATAACATTAACTATTTTCATTTCACATTTTCAAACTTTTCTTCAGAGTCATGAGAGTGGGGTGTTGACGGTTGTTAGTAATTGTGTTACTTTGGGGATCCTTCCTGGGCTTTGTGCCTTATTCTGATCACACCACGTCTTGTGAATGATATTTTAAATTTCACATGCTCTCAGAAACTGGATGTCAAAACTCCCACTGCAGAATAGCCTTGAGTTTTGCGTAGGTCTGTTAGAGAAGATGGCTAGTATGCAGCGCAGGAGACTTTGTACAGAGAGGTAAGACAATCCCTAGAAAAATAGTTGGAATGTCCCATAATTTTTTTTAGTACTAAAGACAGGCTGTCTTGGGAAAAAGAGGGAAATTGGAAGAAGCCAGGAGGTGTACAGAAGAGTCTGATAGCATGGATGAGGCAGAGGAAGGGAAGAACTGAGGTGTATGCAGAAGAGAGTGTCTGGGGTGCTGTAGGTCAAGTGCAGGGCACTTGAAGCAGCTGCAACGGGACAGACCATGGCAGTGAGGAAGTATGAAGCATAAAAATAGTGCTTAATACAGAATTTTACTGATAGAAAAAGGAAAAGACTATGGAGAGAAGTGGATGTAGAGTTGAGCTAGCTAAAGGGACAGTAGCTGGTCGTGTAGAGATTATAGGGAAAATATGACGAATGCAGAGACAAGAGGCTGAGGAAGGGAGGTGGCTGGCATGGCAGGGCTGTTTCATCACAGGCTAGTGAGATAGACTGTAAATCTGGAAATCAGATAGCTCTTACTTCTGCATGTTCATCTCAAGCTAAATTTTGGTCCTGAACTGTTCAGCCGTGCTATTAGGAGAGGTGGTTTCCTCCTGAAAGCCCCAAAAAGCGAATGTCAATTATATATGTGAACCTCAGCCAAACCTCAGCATGGAGAACTCACTTATCCTGGAGTCACACAATAAATCCAGCATTACAGTGTGCTCAGCAGAGGCAAAACAAACATTTAACAAGGAAAGGAAGAAGCTTCAAGTGTGTGCTTGTGGAAGAGATACGCTGTGCAAATAAATTACAGGTTGGGCTACTGAATTGCCCACTCCCTAAGGAATGTGCAGTATTTACATGAAATCAAAGTAAAAAAAAAAAGTTGTCACAGAATTCCCAGCTGAAAAGGAAATAGATTTGCTAGGAAAAGTGACTGTAGTTTCAAAACCAAGTATCTGCATAATTCCACATGCAGCTGACTGCTCCAAAGGATTGATAGCCAGTGTCTTACCAGTGTTGCATTTTGTTTTGTTTGACTGTGCTAGTAACTATAACCATCCTTTCCTTTCCCGGTATTTTAGGTACAGAGAGAACTGGCTGCTGTCATTGCCTTGAAAGCAAGGAAGTCAGGTGAGTCAGGCTGGACTTTAGAGGGGGTTTTGTAACACTGTTCCCTTTTGTCATTTATTGAAGTATTTGAATTGTCATTGCTGTCTTATTAACATGGGGAAGCAAAGATAGCAGACCTCGTTCCTCTCTCATTGGAGAATCTGTGTATGTAGCACAATGCAATTACTGTCAAGCTTCACTTCCCCTAGCTCGTCACATCTAATGACCTAGCTGATAACATTGGAGTGTTGCAGTTGAATGTGAACTTGGGTCTCTTTCTGGCCAAAACCACTATTTTCTCTGGGCTTGCACTTTATAAGATAAGCTTGTGTCTTTATTTGACTTATACTTAAGACAAGTAAGTTGATAATTTTCTTGTTTTCTTTTATGGCCCAGCATATCATGCCGTGTTCGCTGTGTTTTACCTGCCCAGTCAGGTGCATTTCTTTATGCTAAAGCAAAAGGACAACTTCATGCATGAAGGCATCCTTTCCTGAAGATTTGTTTATACATCTGTATGGCTGTAGAGACAAGTCTCTGTTATTGGGACAGTAGAAGGGGAAAGACAAATGGATAATTGAAAGTCTCTGACAGTATAAGCATTTATAGCAAATGCTGATGATACAGTGCAAAGGCATTAAAATATGTGGTCATCCCAGCTCCGTCAGGGTTTGGTAGCACAGCCACTTTCAGAAGGTATCTGCATTGCTGAGCTGGAGTGGAAGCAAGGGATCTGTGTTTTCCAGGCACTGCACGGGAGCTAACAACACCTCCTTGGCCAGACCTGACTCTATACAGGGTTAACTCTCTGGTGTCTTCATGTATAGTGCAGTTAATCTGCAGCAAGGGCAAACCGCATATGGTGAAGTGAGAGTTGAATGTATTTCTAGAGTAAAACAGAGGTGGAATTGCCTTAAATTATTGGCGTGTTCCCAAAGCCATTGAGGTCTTTGGGAGCATTTTCACTGAGCATCCCTTGTGATCTTCAGCGATTTTGCTAGAAATTGAGATCATGGACCTTGCACTTTTTGAGCTATTTTCTGACCTGTTAATACTATTGCATCATAATATCTGTATCTGTCTATCTGCGGCTTACAACTACAGCACAAAAGTTATTACACACAACACATGCACTACACACAACATGGTCTCTTAAACTGGAGGCACCAAGAAGATGTGGCTGGCATATCTGCAAATATTTCCTTGTGAAAATGTAAGTATTACAAAAATATTCTAGACACAGTTTGATGCATTGTTGTCTGGAAATAGAAGTACCCATAGGTTATACCAACAGTCATCTGTAAATGTAAATCTGCAGAAGGTAAACACAAATCTAAGTGCGAATTCAGACCTAAATTGTTTCTGTGTAATACCTTTGTTTCTGAAACTGCTGTAGTAGTTTACGATGTTAACACCCCTCAGCTGCTTGCCCTTACCTGCTATCACCCCAGTCCCACCTGAATTATAATGGCTGAACATGGAAATGCTTCTGCTCTGGTTCAGTGCAGAGAAAAACAGGCTACTTTAAGGAAGGGCTCAAGGTAACCTTTTGTTTTGCTGTAAAATGGGCTAAGAGTATGGTGCCATGTACCTTTTTACTGAGTGCTTATACAGTTCTAAGAATCTCTTTCCCTGCTTCTTGGCAGTTGTGTCAGCAAATATTACTACTGCTACTGGCAATAAAAGAAAACTCCATTCCCCAAAAGTGTTGATTTTAACCTGAATTAGCCTCTCATTTCCTTTCAGTGGATGGCTACATAAACGGTTGTGTCAGTAGAAAATAGGATGGGGGTTGGATTGGGAATGAGCTGCAGGAGATGAAAATGGGAAAGGAGGATAGCTCTTGGAGTCTCCTTTATACTAGTGTAATTGCAACCCACATTGAGCAGGTAGAAATATTTTAGTTAAAAATCACAGCCTTAAATAAACAAAGCTCCCTATAGAGCTTTGAAGTGCTGACCAGCCTTTCCTAATATATTAATGTAAACACTTAAAATATCAATTTAGATCTGGACAAAAGATACCTCTTTAGTCAGTTTGACTAGTGCATGCTTGTTGTTGAAATTTGCATTTCTTTATGCCTCATCTTGGATGACTGTAAAAAATGGCTACATGATCAGGCATAACTGTAAGGTCTGATTTAAGTTAATGCCTTTACTACAGTAGGAGCAGAGTAAATTAGGGTGGTTGATTATGCTTTTTTATTTTATTGCTGATGGTTAAATTCACAGCGTAGCAGTTACTGTTAGCAATCAAGCTATGGTATGCCGTGCCTGGTGAAGTGAAGCATATTTCAGAGAAAGTACTTCTGGAGCTCAAAGCCACAGTATCTTTCGAAGATATTGTTCTTCTAACCCTCTCCAAGACTCCATATAATTCCAGGAAATAAACCAACAAAGATCAGAGAAAGAGTTTATTTTGGCATGAAAAGAGTGGAACATGGCTATTGGGCCAGCTGCCCTGGGTGGCCTCCAGGCTGTGTGAACGGCGTGGGCACCCAGCTCAATCGCCCTGGGATTCATGAGCGGGGAGTGCAGGCGATGGGCACGGTCCTAACCTGCTGGCTGGAACCTGCCAGCTGGAACCTGCCTGCAGTGAGTGATCGGTTCGTTAACTGAAAGCTTTCCTAGAGATCGGCAGCCCAAAAACCAAAGCTGTTGTGCAGAAGTTCCTGTACTGTTTTTGATGGTTTGGTGTTTTTTAAATTACAGCGTTTTGAAATATTTCCTCTAGATAGCTGGTTAGCGCTACCAGTTAGAGCAAAAAAAGAGTATTTTTGCTTAATGCAAGGACTGTGTAATTTGTTCCTGAATTACTTTAATTTCTGGATATACCTCTGCCCTTAGAGAGGCACTTCACAGTGATTTAATTGTACTAGAAAAACTGGCTGATTAAAGCTTTCATATTACTTGTCTAGGACTGTTGTAGTAATCACTGGGTTACATTGCATGGAAAATGCTATACAAGCACACAAACACCACAGCTCCTTCTGCAAGAGGTGAAGAGGGTCCAACTAGGAAGGTTTGCTATGCTTGGAGGGGGGGGGAACATTGCCTTTGGTTACCTGGGTGAAACAGTTTATTTTTGTTAAATGAAGCTTGGGTTTGCTACCTAGTATATGTATATAAGCAGTAGTAATTACAGCCATTTCAGTTCTTGGGCCAGAATGGCTGTCTCAGAGATTTAGACAGTGTATCTACTGACAAAATGCCTTGAAAACCAAGGTAGAGACCTGAGCCTGCTGTGGGGTAGGGCAGAGTATCAAATTCTTGCTAGTACAGGATCTGACTTGATGGAGAATGTCAGCTACCAGAAAATAAAAAGTCAGTAGGGTGTGGGGGAGAATGCCTTTCCCCAAGAGGTGTTCTTCTGTTTTTATTGTGAGGTGGAAGAATAGGAGAAACACATAAAACTGACAGATGGCTGAAGGAAAAATGCAGAACCTGAAGAATGAAAAACTTCTGTGCTGTGAAAAAAAAGCTCCATTTTCATATTTCAGATGTGTACTGCAAGTGTACCACTCCGATAGCAAGGCATAAGCTGATAGAGAGGTACTTGAGAGCCCTCATGCAGAGGGAGCTCAGCATTTTTAGCTTCTTCACAAATAAAACTAAAAAAAGGGGAAAATTAATGTCTGTAATCCTGAAGCTTTGATGGACCTCGGTAACACTGTTGACTAGACAGCACATTTATATTTCATTAGAATAAAGCCTTCATGATAAAGATGACCTAAGAGGGGGAAATGAGCTTGTGCACTTCTCTGTGGCTTATAAAAATGTGTTAAAATTGTTGTTGCTTAACCTTAGAAATAAATAGATTAAATGCTGTCTTCCTTGTTTGGTAAAGGGTCTTGGGGAAGCAAGTAACTGGAGGAGAAGAGAACTTTGTTTTTAATTGTAGGCACTTGGCATTAGAATTGTATTTATTTATACCTTGCTGGTTTCTGATGGCTTCTGCAAATGTGCTGAAACATAACAGAAATGCAGCCTCTCATCTGAAGGTTTACAAGGGTTGGCATTTATCTCAATTGCTTGTCATGGCTCATGACATGTTTCTTATGTGTTAGAGATGGTAGCTAAAACAAGGATAAAAAGCAGCAAATAGCCTAAGGCTGGAGGCTTTAGCCGGTGGCGTAGCTACACGAGTACATCTGAACTGATCAAAATCTGTCAGGTAGATGCTCTGAACTGGTGTTAATCCCATCCACAAACAAGACGCCTTGCATTTCTGTGCATGAACCTAGCTGCACCTCATGGCATCACCCAGCAAATTCCTTTAACTTTATATCTAAAGGAATTTCTATAACTTTATTCGTGCAAAGGGCCATTAGTAAAAGCACAGCTCTGGTCCTTGTGTTTCTGAATACAAGGGCTAATTAAAATAATAGCTGACAGAGTATCGATGAGGCAGGACGAGGGTGACTGCAGCTTCTCCCCAGGCATTGCGGGAGCTGTGGGTGCTTCTCCCTTCCACTGTGAAGGGCAGGGCAGCCACAAAAGCCCTAGCACTTGTGTGTGGTTTTGCTCCCTCTTAAGAATGATATTCAGATTTCCACAATATTGTTAGATGCTTTTTAGTCATGCCATTCTTAAATTGACAAGCTCTATTGATTTTTTTTTAAAAATGGGTCATTTACATGTTATTTATAATAATATGAATTTTGCAACGTATTCACTTTATATTTGAGATCTTCTCGATAACTTCCACCCTGTTCTGACATATATGTATGCATATTCACCTTTCCCCTTTTCTTTTGTATTGCTTCTGTCAGGACTTAACTGCCTATGTGATTTGCTTAGTATTTTTATTTTAGGGCAGAGGATTCAATATGAAGCAGTCACTGGGGCTTGAGCTTTGCCGACATGAATGAAAAGCAAGCTGTGAACAGCTATTCCTTTTCCCAGCCACTGCGCCACCTCTACAGTACTCCTGTCAGAGCTGATTGCGTGACTCGACTCGAACACACTCCAGGCAATGTCAGCCCGGTTAAAAACATGAGAACAGCGAGGCTGGGTCAGGTTAAAAGTCCATCCAGCTCCAATCCTACTGTGAGTGATGAGTAGGGGATGCTTAGAGCAGAGAAACAGAGCAAGTACAAACAGTCCTTCTTCTGATGTGCGTACTCAGCATCTACCAGTCTGTGCTAGAGGGATTTTGCTGTACCCACTATTGTGTTAGGTAGCCCTTCGTGGACCTTTGCTCCATTAATGTATTGAATTGCCTTTTGAGCCTGCTTATACTTCTGACCTTCATCATCTCTTGTGGCAGCAAGTCTCTCAATTCATGTGTGTGGTATGTGAAAGCGTATTTTTTCTTATTTGTTTTAAACACATTCCCCACGACCCTCACTCTGTTCTAATATAGCTCTTTGGTGACGGAAAGTGGTGAATAATCCATTCCCAGTTCATCATCATACTATTCAGGATTTTGTGCACCTCTATCATACCCTTGTGAGTTGTCTCATTTCCAGGCTAAATCGCTAGTCATTCCTCATAGCAAATCTATTCCATTAAATCTGATAATCTTTGCCACATCTATTATTATATTATTTTTGAGATGGGGCAGCCAGAGCAGCATGCAGTATTGCAGCAGCATGTGCTGAAGTTGGCACAAAGTGAGGGTGGCAGCTTCTTATCAGGGTGGGGAGGTGGAGGGATGTGGGAAGGAACCCAGTTAAGACCCTTTTGGCAGCATTAAGCTGTGTTTTATCAGCTTAGTTAACTCAGGAGACTGCATCTTTACCATTCAGCCCTTTTCCCCAAGTAGCATAGATCCTTGTGAGACTTCTTAGTAACTTTACTCCACAATAATTAGCAAAAACTTTGTCCTTTGGTGCGATATGAATGTCCTATGTTATGTCATTAGTTTTATTTACTTGTAGAACAGACTTGTTATATAGACAATGAAAATCATTAAGAATTTGAATTAGATTTGTACACATACTTGAAAAATGAGCTTACAGATACATGATCAAAGGTCATTCAGGAATGGAGCAGTTCAGTATTGCGTTTAAATCTCAAACATATTAAGTACCCTTTGAATTTACAGGTTTTTTTTAAACAAGCAGATAGATGATATCTCTGGTGTAAAATGTGCACAGTTTACTGTCACTTATTTTATGCCACTGAAAAAAGGCATAAAGACGGATGAAGAAACTTGCTCTTGTTTACAGAATAAAGTGGCAGTCATGTGCCAGAGAGGTGTGTATTTTCTCTAGTGGATAAATTGAGAAAGTTCGAAGGGTGAGAAAAGGTTAGTATCAGTAGGATCTTACTGCTTTTCTATGTCCCCTTATGTCTCTTTTCAGTGGGTTTATTTATTTGACTTAAGTAAGACCTTATTTTGTTACAACTTTCAATTCCTCCAAGCATCCACTTCTTTAAAACAAGGGTCGAACTTAGCAAAATGTGTGGAATGAGTTCTCCTGCAAGTGTTATGAATAGCATTCATCCTGGAGAAATGGCCGCTCAAAGTAGAGGTGCAGGAGTGTCATGCTTTCTGGTAGGTCTCGGTAACTTTATCTTTAGTTTTCCTCTGCCCATTGAAATGTGGTTCAAGATAAAATTTGCACCTGAAAACATAGCTAGGAATATTTTAAAAGTTAGATTTTTACACGCTGTGCCGTAGCTGAATCGGTGACCACTTGCTTTGTGCCCACCCTGGGCAATGCTGGGAGTGGGAAGTGCCCTGAACAACATCAGTGAACAGACTACACAGTTATTCTCACCAGCTGATGTAACAACAGCTGATGTAAAGCAGAATGGACTCTGAGCCTTGGAAAAAGAAGGAAAAGAGCCCCAAAGAGCTCTCTGATGGGAATTACGCTGAGAGGGATTTTGGCAGCTTATCGTCTGTATTTTGCAGTTGTTGCAGAACTTCGGGCATAGTTCTTTCTGTGTGATCTATAAGGCACTCACACAAAAGAAATGAGCAATGCAGAATAGCTGTGTAGGTGACAGATGTTTTGCACATACACAAAAAGGGATGGCACGGTAAGGTCGGAAAGATAGCAATTGTGCAAAAAAAACAGTTCCCAGGTGAATGTTTTGTTTCCAGTGCTTTGGGAGAGGCATTTACAGAGAGTTCACAGAATTTATTTATTCAGAGTCTTCTTTGTTTCCTGCTCCTTTCCTGGCTGTGCCTGGAGGATGTTTTCATGGAATAGAGAGCGGTGTTTCACTTTGCACCAGCCTGCTCAGCAACTGCCCGTACCTCCTTGTTTGATCAGTTCCCAGCAATCATTCTCCCCGTGTCTGCTGATCATGTAATGGGCTCTTCTCCACCCTTCCAGCATCTCATTTCGGGCAACTGCTGTAGATACATTCACTGCCATTTCATTTTTTAAGTTTTAAATATCACGCACGTGAGAATGAATGTCTAAAAGCACTGGGTAAAAATTGAAGCTTTCTGGATTTAGCCATTGAATGGTTTTCTTTGAGCTGCTTTTGCTGCAAAGAACATTGCTTTTGGCTGTTCCTGTAGCAATCCTACAGTGCTTGCAACCCGTTTTCATAGAATCATAGAATCATTTAGGTTGGAAAATACCTTTAAGGTCATCAAGTCCAACCATTAACCATGTCCTTAAGTGCCACATCTACCTGTCTTTTAAATACCTCCAGGGATGGGGACTCAACCACTTCCCTGGGCAGCCTGGTCCAATGCTTGACAAAAAATTATATGAGTTTGTATGTTCACAAAGTGGGTGTAAAATGCGGCTTTTCCTTTGTATGTATCACAAAGTGCCAGGCATTGAAAACCAGACCTCCCCTGGCCACACGAATGAACAGCAGTTGATTATCTATTAAAAAATGCCTCCCTTGTTTAACCAGAGGTGTTTTACAAATTATGTTCTTCTAATGCACCACCACCTTGGATGAAATATGGGCCTTCAAACCCAGATGAAAGGCTTCAGTTTGGATAAATAAAATAAACAGAACTTCCTAACAAAACCACTCGTACGATAATGTGAAAAGAATAGCAGCAAAGGCTCCTGGCCATAAGCTGAGTTGGGAAGTATCGCTGGCTTTACTTGGTACGCTCATTTTTTAATTTACAATGGCTATATAATGTAGGCAGGCCTGAGTCTCATTTAAACTGAGGTTTGTCCTTCCTGTGGTCATTCAGATGCAGTGGAAAGGAACGGCGCCTTAATGGTGTGTGGATCAGCAAGACCAAACCTACATCTGTCAGCCTCCTTTCTTACCACACTGGCTTTGCTCTGTTTAGATTGCAGATTCCTACCCTTGCTGTTATCTGTTCCTTTTGATAAACTCTGCAATGAGAGGAAATGTTTTTGCATCATTTTTGGGAGTCCTGTTTCCTATTTGAGATCTGAGAAATGGCTTGTAGCACTAGGACCCTTGGGAACTTATTTTTCTGCATGGAAACTAGACCAGCATAATGAGTACCCTCTGCAAATTCAATAGTAGTTCTACACCTAACGTCAAGCAGAAGTTAATGACCATTTTTTACATACAGAAATCAATTATGAACCCAACATTACATTTCATGCTTTTGTCATTTTAAAATGAAGTAAAATGCTGGAATAATTTATATTAAATTTATTTAAACTACAAAGCATAAATATCATGAATCCCAGATTAGTGTTTGAGAGAAAATAGCATCATTGTCACTTGTGCAATAGTTCATTCCCCAATTTGCAGGCACCTTTATTCCATCCCATGCTTGCTGTGCTTTTTTAGATACAGAGGTGCTGAACAATGCTGTAAGCGGGAGTCTGTCTTTAATAATTTTTGCATTTTCTTTGTTTCTTTAATTAGCTGATTTACTCAGCTGATTGCACAGCTGTCTGGGCAACACCCCCCCAGGGGCCTGCCAACTGTTTCAGAGATATGGAGTGTAGTCAGTGAAGGGAAAGCTGTACAATAATTTGCATATATATATATGCAGAAATAGTGGAAAGGAACGAGAAAGCTCACAGGCAATTTTTGTATTGCTAATAAAAGGAAACGTGTTAAGGATGAGCTTAAAAAGCTTTCTCTTTTCAGTAATTTCTGGGAAAAGATTACAGTTTCATGGTAAATAAGGAACCAATTCTCAGCTGGAGGGTTTTATTCATGGGATTATCACTGCCTCTTATATGCAGCTTTTGGGGATTTCAGACGTATTCAGTGCCTGTTGGTTTTGCCCCCTTAATTTGGAAACAGGACTTGGAAAATACAGGAGTATGCACGAGGACCTGGTCTGGCTTAAAACGGTCCCCAAATCTGAGGTTTGTAAAGCATTTTATTTGCTGCTCATCTGCCTTTCCACTGCTCAGCGCTAGTGTCTTACGTAAGCTAGAGGATCTGGCTTTTAGTTTCCCCAGTGGTATCAGTATGAGCTATTCATTTTTTTCCACTCTGATAAATTAATAAGCATCAGCAAACATTATAACACTGTCAAACAGCTCAGAGCTGCCATAGTAACCAGCGTCTCTAGAGCTCACTGTATACCCTCCACAAAGAATAACAGGGGATACCACAAACTCCATCGTTCAAAATAACAATAAACTTTTCAAAAATCATGAAATTAGTTTAGAATGATGTGATTAAAAAAAAATGCTGTTTGGCTGTTTGTTTCTGAAAAGCTTCATGCTAGCAACTTCCTTTGGAAAAAAACAGAAAAGAAACATGCCTCTCAAAAAATTTGGGATATAAGAAGAATGCTAGAAGTTGTGAGCTTCCCAGCAGCTGACGATAAATCAACTGGTGCAGACTGCTGGCAATTCAGAGCACTGGAGCCTTCCCCCGGGGAATATTCTTGCAGATTCCTGAGGTCTTTTCAACAGTGATGGTTTGACAGGGACAGAAGAACAGGCTAGAACCATCCAGCAGGGATAAGACGGTGAAAATCTGTTGGCTTGTCAAATAAACAAAGTTCTTCTGTTCAGAAGTAGGCTTTTTACCACTTCCAAGGTGGTGTGTGTCTCCTATCTGTAAGGGGCACGTAGGTGCCTTTTGCTTACTAGCTAGAAAAAAGAGATGCATATATGAATTTTGATCATGCAGTACTGAAAAGATCAAAATCTTACAAAGGGCAGAGTGGTTTGATGTTCTAGGATGTTAGCAGGTTAAAGAACAATACTAAATAATAAATGAACATCCTCATTTGAAACGAAGGAGCATCACTGAAAACATGAAGGACGTAGCCTAAGGGGTGACCGAGCTTTGTATGGTGAGCAAAGCTGCCTCTGGAGCCACTGTGGGGACAGTGAGCTCCTCATCCAGCCCATGCACAGGCTGTGCAGGTGAGCCTGGCAGTGTTTGTGCAGCTGGGACCCCGCACGCTTGGGCTGCTATGCCTGAGGGTTTGCAACATGCTAAGCAAGTTCAGTTTTGGGAGCAGCCTAGGGCAGTGCAGAGGTAAACTGTGTATCTGCCAAGGGCAACATTTATGGGCTTCCCGCTCCCAAAAGGCAGGCAATCCTGGTCCTGCAGTTGGACTTCACAGAAAGCCCAAGGGCTGAAGCTGGAGTTGTGTAGCATAAGGGGTCTGGCAGCAACGCCGGCTTGCAGGGTGCCCTGTCCCCTGCCCTGCTTGCCTGCTCTGTTCTCAACCAGGTCATCAAACCTAGCCAGGTTAGAAGTAATCCTTTGCCAAGCCACAAACCCCCAAAGCTTTACGGGAGTACAGAGAGGGAATAGTAAGAACAGGAGGTGTGGGACAGGCAGCAGTGATGGGGAGCGAAGCTGGCTTTCTGTCCTGGAATGGCCATGTGGATGCCACCCAGACTGAGTTGCTTAGGGATGGACAGATGTCTCTGCCTGCTCTTCAGCAGCAAAATGGTTAACTGTGATGGCAGTCCTCTCTTAAGCATTTAAATAATTAGCTTTCAACGTTAACACTCTATTAAGCCAAAGGGAGGAAGTTCACACCTCTCCTGGTGTTATTGTTCCAGTCTGGCTGGCTGCAGCAGCAGAATGACGCTAGTGCCTTGGTTTGTGTTGTGAAGGTTATCTTTGCAGCCAGAAGGGGTAGAAAGAAGAAACTTCATTTATAGAAAAGGAAGAAAGCACAATACAGCAAAGCCTCTGGGAAGATTGCAAGGCTGTGGGTTCCAGGAGTTGGTTTATGTGTGGATTATTTTTTTTAACTGTCCTTTCCACTTTCAGTTGGGTAAAAGATTCTGCTATTTTGAATAAGACAAAGTATTGAAACAAAATGTGTATTGTATGATGTGACTTTTTAAAATCTTACTCATCAAATGTAATTAATTTACCTTCAGTTTGGGGCTGTACAGAACAGCTTATCATGGAGGCACTGCTCTGTGGGTAACCCTGGCACCCTTGGCAGGATTCTTCCATAGGCAGGAGAAGGTCCATAGTGCTGCAGGTGGCTGTTGTGACCCTCACTGTGTGCCAGTCTGTCTAGCTAAGGTGAGCCCTTTAGCATGCCTGTAAAGCTCCATGCTGCCGAGAAAGACAAATCCCTTCCAGTGGCTTAAATCTACTTTAAACTTGGTAGCGTGGCAGTAAAAGCGAGGGAGCACTGTTGGTCAGTAATGGTGACACAAAGGATGTGCTCGGTTCCAGCGTGAGCGATGGTTATGTTCCCTTTCCCTTCACACCCCCGTGTGATGGCCGATTCTGCTGAGGTAGCTAGTACAAAATGATTTAATTTTGTTTCTTATTTCTTTGTTATTTTTTCTGCTGATTTAATAAGCTGAAATGGGATTACTAAAGGACAAGGCTCTCCCCCACAAGAATTCTCTGTTCCAACATTAGTTTACAGAAGAATCTGCTAGCAAAATCTCAGCTCTGGTCCATGGGGGCACAAGGAACTCAGATCAGATGATGGCCCTTGTGATCCTTAAGTGACCATAAGAAAATCAACATCCTGAATTCCCAAAGCTAATTCGCAAATGGACACATTTGAACTGCACATTAGCAAGCTAATGCTCATTTAACATCTTTTCCTTCTGTTCATGGTGATCTCTCCTCCAAAGGAGGAGAAATGCTGCAGGTAGAAAAGGGAATTCACAGAAATCAGAGAAAGTCACACTATGTTTGTCTGCATTTTTTTTCTGTCACAGGTCTCAAGCCTGAACCCAAACATAACATTAAATACATACAGATCAGGGTAAACCACCTTTGCCTTTCCCTGGTGTGGCTGCTTTGTGAGACATGCTGGGGTATTCATATCAAGGAGAAAAGCTGGGTTTATACTGGCAGAGAAGGAAGGGTTTGGCCCAGCTCCAAAGTTCACAACTTTTTTTGTATGTACATGCTACAATTTTAGGGAACTGTCCCAGAATCAACACTCGCCTGGGAAATACTTTCCCATCCCACCCTAACCTTCCGGTCACTTTTCCTACAGTTGAATTTACAACATCAAGCCTTTTTATTAAAAAATAAAAGGCCAACTGACAGTAAGTGGGAAATTATCCTTGAATTTTTATTTTTTATGACAGAACTTGTAATGAGTGCACAAGAGCCCATGAGGGCAGCGCCTGGGCCAATTCAAGGGGTGTCTGTGGGTTGTCCGGGGTTAGGAGGCACACTGTGTATAGAGATACAGCAATTGGTTTCTTCTGTGTGTGTGATGACCCCTGTGAACATAAATTTCTGAATACACTGGAATATTTTAAGAGATTCATGGTTTTTCTGTATTTTATAGACAAAACACGTAGTAACATTTTCATACAGAAACCAAGAAAATACAATTAAGGGTTGTTATTTGTGTGGCTACTTCAGCCTTCAAGGGACTATGTTCTTGTGCTGGAAAAAAATGTATGAGATGGTGTGATTTTTTTGAGTATTGCTCCCTGGGTTTAGTTAAAGGGGCTCAAATTGGGGCTGGTTCTTGGTGCTTGGATAAGAGGCAGAGAGGACACAAAAATCAAGTTTATGATGGAAATTTCATGAAAAAGAGGCCGGCTGCTCCCTCTCTCCCAAGAGGGCTGCAAGAACGTCAGTGTGAGGTCTGGGATTTTTTCTTTTCCTTTAAGAAAATATTTACTGGTTCTTTTCTACATTCCTTACACAGTCTAAACAACATTAAAGCCAAGGGAGCTGGGTTTGGATTATGAACTTTTTCAGCTTTTTTAGAGTTGAGCTGTAAAATTGCTGATAAAACCAGCTTTTTTCTTTTATTTTTTTCTTTTTTTTTTTTTTTTTTAAGCTGTTCGCCTAGGGTACACCTAAACCAAAGTTGTTTTCTCATCATCTTTAAAATTGCTCATGTTAAAATTTTTCAACACCCAATGATATCTGGATCCATTGGGATCGTGGATACGTACCCTCTTTCTCTTTCCCTCTGTGTTAGGTAAAAGATGTTACTGCCCTCAGCCCCGGGTGTTTGCTCCTTGTCACTAGCTCCCCGGCCAGATACCGTCCCTTCACTAATCTGCCAGCCCAACCAGGTTAGCAACAGCATGCTGCTCCTCGAAGGTCTGCCTGTTTGCTTCGCTTGAAGATGCTCTGAGGTGCTTGCCCTGGCACCGGGCAGGGAATGGGACACTTGTAGTAGAGGCTGGTGACAAGAAGCCGGTTGGCAGCCACTAACCTTTTCCCCTGGCACAGCTGTTTGCAGAGCTCCCATCTGCTTAGGCTTGTCAGAAAAGCTGGCTGGATCAATGTAAATCACTTAAATCTGGACCCGTGGTCTTGTTACTAGCAAGGTGCCACTCCTTTAAATGCCATGATTAATAGCTGATGTCTGTGGGGATATTTTGCCCATCAGTGGCTACAGCAAATTGATTTTGGGAGAAATCAGAAAATTGAAAGGAGAATTGGGGAAATGTTGTGTTTCTGCTAATTCAGCCACAGACCTAAGTGATTTGCAAGTGCTCAAACAACCGTTTTTTAGCATTTGTTAATGCCTTCTGGCATTGCAACGTTCCCAGCTCATGCCAGTTGTTCTGAATAGCATTTGGCAAATGGATGTCCTGAATGCATTGTGGCCCCTGCAGTGGCAAGGGGTAGAACGGGATCACGCACATGTGGGAGTGTGCAAGAGGATGATGCAGCTCTTGGGGAGGAAGGCTGGGAGATGGGTTACAAGGGAAGGGACTGCACAGAGCCCCCAGCCTGGTTGGATGGAGCAGGCTGCCTTGGGAAACCCTGACCTGCACTATGAAAGCAGGGGCCACATGGGGCTGTTGAGGCAATCACTCTGGTTACTGTTTCATTGGGTTGTTACTTTTCCAGCCTGGGGCAAAGATATGCCACAATGTCCCAAGCACATTTTGATTTTGCCTAGCTTTAAATGCTGCTGGGATTTAACCCCCATTATACATGCTTTCTGTTATAGCTATAGATTGACCCTGTGTTTTCAGCATTCACCTTGAATTTCAGAGGCTGACTGGTAACGTGATGTCGGCAAACCCACTAGTGAAGATTTATACCAGACCTCTGTTTTCCTTTGATAATGGATTAAAAAAGATCCCTGAATGGAACAAACTGTATTGACAAAATTACTTTTTTCCCCCTTTTATAATTACATTTTTATTACTTTTTTTTTTGATACCATAACTGTGGGGGAAGAAAGAAGAATTATACCCCATATGGCATAGCAATGTCAGCAGAAATCCTGCAGTAAAAAGAAAATAAATCCATATGCTTTATTTTAGAGGTCAAGAACAGTCTAAAGTTACTTTTCTTTTAGGTTGATGGATGCTGCCTAAAGGTTAGGCTGCTTTTTGTCTGCAGCAGACCCAGAGCACCCACGCAGACACACCAAGCTAGACCTCATGGCTCACGTTACATGTATTAGCTCAGCCATGGTAACCTGATTGTATGTCTAAAGATTCAGGCTGAGGGTTGAGGAGAGCTTAGGTGAGGGTCGCTGATGAAGGTAGTACTGCTACCTCTACAGCCGATCTGTTCATCAATCAAATCCTGGGCTGCCTCAGCTCACAGACATCGTTTTAAGGCAAAATGGGACTGGTGATCCTTGTCTGAAAACAGAGTGCTGTGAGCTGTAGCAGTTCAGGTGCAGCCTGACGACAAGCTCAGGTAGCCAGGGGTGAAGGAGAGAGGAGGTGGGCAGGAGGATTCAGCTTATGTGCTTCCTCCTGCCCATCTGTCAGAGCCATGAGCCTGGTGGTGTTCAGGAAATGGATTTGCCAGTTCTATCACTTCAAGGACGCTTTTGTTTTCACAACTGCCACAGCTACACTGGCAAATCATTCGATGTGTACACAAGATCGATGATATTTGAGTATGGTGCTTGTAAGTAAATGAGTGTGGTGTAAGGTAAAGTCAATTCTCATGTGTTTCATTGGATCTGACCCTCCTAAACTGCCATGTGTCACATTTCAGAATGGCTGAGGGCTTAATGTCGCACTAAAATACAGTGGGTGGGCATGTTGACTGGAAGGTTATCTTGGGCTATAGCTAGTAAAACTACCTATAGATATAGCTGTTTGCAATACGGAAGTCTGATGTGTCTCTTCAGAAGTGGTCCTTGTTTCTTTAGCTAGGTAAACTGATAACTCTGGTTTCCATCTGTCCAGAGCTTACATGTTTGATCCAAACCTTTTTTCTTTAGTCTGGCAAAATTCACTGGTGTTAAGCAGTGTTAATTCAGTGAAGTTACTGGTTTCTCTTACCGTGCCAGCAGCAAATAACCTTCAACAGAACATCTTCTGCTACCATTTATTTCCAGAGATGACTTTCATGGATAGTGGTGGTGTTTGTTAAGATTGAGATCACTTTGCTTGCAAAGAATTTTCCAAGGCTGAGATGAGGGATAAATCTGCTTATTTTGTTTAGTCCAAATTGACCTTCTGCAATATAATGAAAATAAAAGGATGTCTGATTTTTTTATTCTTTATGAGTCATCAGGTCTTGTTATAATGTATGGAAAAGTGGAGTTTCCTTAAATGCTGCCGTTTTATCAGGACTAACAGTAGCAGGAATATAACTATTTGCTACTGCATTTTACTGCCTGGGAAAAATAAGGTATACCCTATTTAGGATTTGTCCAAACCCAATAAGGTATACCTTATAATATTTGTTCAAAACCACTTGATGAGTTAATTAGAAAGCTAAACTTGGAACAAGGTTTCTTGAATGGTCATCCTATTTGATCTAAACCAGGCCATGCTGCTTTGCTGCTTCTTGTGATTTGAACTTGCCTGCTTCCAATACATTCCCTCTTTCTTATTTTAGCAATTCATCAAAATGAAGAAAACAGCAGTCAAGAAATAAGAGGACTAGAAGAGCTCAAGGATACCTCTGATGCTCAGGTAAATGTGCAAGATTAATGGTGTCTCAGGGACTTTTTCAGATGTATGCGTTGAAGGATCTGCTTTCAGTAGCTCTGGGAAATGGATTTTCCTCCATGTTCTGTGCAGGGAGCCTGTAGGAAGGAGAAAGTCTGCTGGATTTTGTCTTATGTGACTATCTAGAGTAAGATTGATGATTATCCTGGGAATTAATCCCATGATGTTGAAATCAGACAGCATTCTTAAACTCTCTCTCTGCTCTTTTTAGATAATACACATAGCATATACCAGATGTGAAAATAAAATAAGATGTGTTTTAGGAGGCAAGGGTATGTGACATTTTGATTGAATTTTAATCACTGCAAGTAGACATGCAATGAAATGAGGATACTTATTAGTCACTCGAGTGTAAGCAACAACCTTTTTCTTGCCTTCCCCAACTGCCCTCATTTACAACTAAAGCATACTTCTAGATATTGCTCAGAAGAAACTTAACTGCATTTTAGAGTATTTTATTGTGGAATTGCTTACCCTTTTTAATTCTGTGAAACTTTTTTGATTAATCTCCAGTTCATTCAATCATTCAGTTCATACATTCAAACTGTGCAAGCATAACTATATTGCTACTTGTATTGGTACTGATTATTGCTTTTAATTTAAAATTGATTTCTCCCAGTCTCGACTGGTTTTTTTTTCTTCTATTCCTCTTGAAAATCTCATGTTTCCCACCAGTTGCCACCTTTTCTCCTTCCTACATATGCAACTTGCAGTTCTTGTCTCTGATTTATCTCCTAACACCTTGCTTGCTAAAAAGCTGTGTGCGAGAAAGACAGGATTTGCACTGATGTCTGTGAGCAAGCCTAGCTGATGGAGTACAAGCCACATAGCCAAGTTACCTATATCTTTCTAATGGCAGGGTCTGTCTCAACCACAGTGAGCCCAGGAGGGGCTGTAGGCAGCTCCAGTAGCCAGCAGGTAGAGGGAGGTGATTCTGCCCCTCTACTCTGCTCTGGTGAGACCCCACCTGGAGTACTGCATCCAGCTCTGGGGTCTTCAGCACAGGAAGGACATGGACCTGTTGTAGTGGGTCCAGAGGAAGGCCACAAAAATGATCAGAGGGCTGGAACACCTCTGCTATGAGGAAAGGCTGAAAGAGCTGGGGGTGTTCAGCCTGGAGAAGAGAAGGCTGCAGGGAGACCTTATTGTGGCCTTTCAATACTTAAAGGGGGCTTATAAGAAAGATGGGGACAGACTTTTTAGCAGGGCCAATAGCAACAGGACAGGGGGTAGTCGTTTTAAACTAAAAGAGGGAAGATTCAGACTAGATATAAGGAAGAAATTTTTTCCGATGAGGGTGGTGAAACACTGGAACGGGTTGCCCAGAGAGGTGGTAGATGCCTCATCCTTGGAAACATTCAAGGCCAGGCTGGATGGGGCTCTGAGCAACCTGATCTAGTTGAAGATGTCCCTGCCAATTGCAGGAGGGTTGGACTAGATGACCTTTAAAGGTCCCTTCCATCCCAAAGCATGCTATGATTCTGTGAACTGGGCCATAGCAGACACCTGGAGAGTGCAGGCAGAAGAGTGGAGGACCATGCAGATATGCCTGCTGCGTCAGTGTGTAACTGGCCTTTTCTAGCATTCTCGTCAGAGTAATGCTCAAGCAAGATGTTCGGAAATGGCCTGCTCTTTTCTTAATTGCACACAGTTTCAAATCTATTAAAATAAAAAAAAAAGTGTAGTAGGAGCCCTAATGAGTGAAAATGTTGTTACCTGACTTTGATTCCTAATTCACATCAGTGTGGTGTTGAGGATCAGTCTTCTAGAGCTCAGCTGTGCATTACAGGGCTATAGAAAAGAACCAGGGGGAAATACTGACCTCACTGCACAAAAAATCTGGCTTTCTCTTTTTCAGGTTTCATATGTGCTCAGTTCTACTTGATTGCTGTAGTTCTCATTATTTTTTGAAAATGTTTGTTCACGTTTATGTCAGAGATATAAAAAGAAAGACTACGACATGTGTGCGAAAAGCTCCTAAGTAGCAAGCTAATAAGATTACATGGGCAGGTTATAAAAACCCGTAAGAATTTATTATTGGGATATTGATTCACTCAGCTTTTATTTGGCTGGAAACCAGCTTCTAAAATTTGAAAGAATTTGAAACACAATTAAAATGAAACAATTATTAAGTGAGCAGTTAACAAAAGTGGTCAAGTGCCCAGCTGGGAGGAGAGCAGGAACGTTATCAAAGCAGGTGTTGCTCCAATTTGTTTGTCAGTGCCATAAGAATGTGTCCTGGTTTCAGCTGGGATAGAGTTAATTTTCTTCTTAGTAGCTAGTAGAGTGCTGTGTTTTGGATTTAGGATGAGAATAATGTTGATAACACACTGATGTTTTGGTTCTTGCTGAGTAGAGTTTACACTAGTCAAGGACTTTTCAGCTTCCCATGCTCTGCCAGGTGCACAAGAAGCTGGGAGGGGGCACAGCCAGGACAGCTGACCCAGACCAGCCAAAGGGCTATTCCATACCATATGACATCATGCTCAGTATATAAACTGGAGGAGTTGGCCGGGGGGAGCAGCAATCGCTGCTCGGGGACGTGCTAGGCATTGGTCGGCGGGTGGTGAGCCAATTGTATCATGTATCCCTTGCTCTGTATATTATTATTGTATTATATTATTATTATTATTATAATATTTCATTTTACTTCAATTATTAAACTGTTCTTATCTCAATCCACGAGTTTTCTGACTGTAACCCTCCCAATTCTCTTCCCCATCCCACTGGGGTGGGGGGAGTGAGCGAGCGGCTGCGTGGTGCTTAGCTGCTGGCTGGGGTTAAACCACCACAGAATGACATCCTGCGAACACCAAATACAGTTTGATTTAAGGGTGTGAATGATTTTTTTTTCACTATAATGTGCATGTGACTGGAGCAAAGCAAATGATCTTTCGAGGCAGTGGCATATGGTTTCAAGTTTTCAGGTTGATCAAAGGTGAAGCCGGTAATAATTATGTTGTTTTCACCAGACACAGAAGGAGACAGAGGTGTGCTGGGAAAAAACCAAATCACCACAAACCTCTTCTGTTAGCAGAGTTGAAGGGTGTGGTTCCTGCTCTAAACACCACTCTGTGGGATGGAGGCTTGACTTACATTGGAGTTAGTTGACAAAACTGGTAGAAGTGTGTAAAAAATTCAGCGTAGGGATTTTTAAAAGTGAGCATGCTGTAAACAATGTAAATAATAGAAATAAAAACTTGCATGCTGTCTGCCTAGGGCTGTCTTAATTCACCTCAGTGTCACTGCTTGCATATTCATTTATGGCCTTTGCAGAGGAAATATTTTCCAATGGATGTGCTGAAACAGAAAACGCATTGTCAGCATCTTTGCTTTTCCAGCCTCAGTTGTGACTAATTTACTTTCCTTCCCATTAGACTTTTTTATTTCATTTCAAATATTGCATAAACACCTTTAATTATAGTAATTTTGTGCCATGAATGGTAGTAAAGCCTTACTATAAAGCTCCTACGTTATTTTATCATACATTAAATTAAAGCCAGTTAAAATATGCAACTTTGTGATTTTTCACCTTCACATAAGTTAGTACTTGTATCTCTGTTAGTGTACCTGAATTAGAGGACTAAGCACCAACATTTGGGAATGTGGGATTTTGGAGGGTGTGTGCCCGCACAAAATGCAAATCTAAATTGCACTTTGCAAGCAGGGCGGCTTGCCTTTACCCTTTTGCCTAACAGCTTCAAAGGTATTGTTAGAAAATTAAATTTATATTGACAAGTGAAAATGACCAGTAATAGGAGACTCTTAGCAATATCTTCCCAACCAGCTTTTAGAAGCTGTCATCAACTAATTAGCTAGTTGACCTGGATGCTTTCTTATAAGTATTTAGCAGAAAGATTTATAGTACAAAGTTAGCATAATTGAGGAAATCAGAATTAAAAGTGAGGGATTCATATTTTTCTTCTTAATTATGGAAAAGCATGTTTAGCCTTTTGTATTGCAAGAGCATTCTTTACTCCCAGAGCCAAGCATGTACATTTAACTTGATAATAACTTAGCCCTCCCAGAAGTTTTCTAGTTGTCCTTTTATCCTCTAGAAACCTAATAAAATAAATATTTTTTTTCACATTCTCTGTAATTCTTTAAATTAAAGAATAGTTGGGGAGGAGGGGATGTGTTAAAATGTAAGATTTCTTCTTGGTGGTTATTTGAAACAGGACAATATGATTCTTTAATGAAATTGCCAATTTGAATGCAGACAGTATTTGTGGCAGGGGTAATGGACTTGTGTCTAGAGTTACTTCTCCCCTGGGGTGCTCATCCATGCAGAAAGCAATAATATGCTCTGCCCGAACACAGGGTGAGGGGTGACAGAGAGTGAGGCCCGTGTGTTCAAAAAGTTGTCTTTCTCCAGGATGTTTCTTCCACTGGAACATACTGGAGCCAGTTGGTCCCCCAAAGTGAAATCCCCCTCCCTCAGCTTAAAAAAAAAAGTGGTTTTAACCATTGGGCTTTGCTTCATACCCAAGATCAATAAATATTTGTCCAGCAGAGTGAACACTGCATTTCTATTGATGTCCATCCGACATTTGAAGTACAGGGACTCGTAACCATCTATACTGCTTGTAGGTCATGGTCTGTCTTGGCTGGGTGCAACATGAAGTTGGGGAAAGTCCTTCCACAGTAGTAAGATGCCAGATTTAGACAGGCTGTCAATCTTTGTAGTCCCAAAGCCCAAACAGTCCCAGAGCCCTAATAGGCCATAACACTTTGAGTTGTCCTTAGCTTGCAAGCCTGGGGGGATTACAGCACACAGATGTTATACTCTCTGCTAGAAGCATCCTGAAGCCATAAAATAAGCAGGTTTGGCTCTAGCTGATGTCCCCAGGCCATCAAAGTGTTGTGAAGTGCAGACATCTGACCTCAGCCAAGTCTGTGACAATTGCCTAGGTTCCCTGGGTAAATTACTGGAAAAAAAAAAGAAGAATTTTAGGAAAGAACTCATCTGACTATTTTAAAATGTCTACAGTAGAGTAAAAAAAATTTCATTAATACCTCTTTTTCTGTATTGATTAAAGACAGTCAGGACAGCTAGTTCATTATATTCTTCCGCATTTGATAGAATCAGTCTCACTCCTGATCTGCAGGTGATAACGGTGTGTCTGAACTTGTTTATAAATCCATGTCCTCGATTTAGAAGATCAGGAGCTAATCTCATAGAAAATGTAAGGATCTTCAGGTTAAGCACTGCAATGCCTTTATTTTCTTGGTGGATTTCTGACCTTCAAACCAGTGCATAGGTCCCTTATGTGGGAAAGCTGGGTGCCTCAGGAGGCTGGGGACTAAGCGGAGGACATGCAAAGCACAGGCTGTATCTGAAGTTCCTTCCTTCTCCAGAGCACAAGTGCCTGATGCAGGCTTGTGAGGAGATGCCTTCATCCAGACTGGAGGAATGTAGGCATATAAAAATTTCTTTCAAATAATTCGTTAAGGATGACTTTGGATTTGGTCATGGAACCTATTTTTTTCCATCAGCGTTAAAGCACTTACTCAGAAAATGGATTTGTTACCCTCCTCAGCTGAAGAAATCTTAACCCACATTTCCCTCTTCCTTGGAGAAAACAGTGGACTGTAGGACGGTTTGGGTGGGCACTCTCATACCTTCAGCTGTCATGGGCAGGAGTTTCTCAAGGCCAAAGGAATGAAGCCTGCATGGCACTACAGGTTAGCAATCAGGGCATCCCTGGCTTTTGGTCCTGGCTCATAAGATGTTTTATGAATTTTGGAGTAGATACTGATTCAGTTAAACTCAGGATGAACAGTAGACAGAAAAGGGTGGAGGAAGTGGGGGAAAAGGTTTATTTGCAGACTGTCTTTAAAGTCATATGGCAATACCATAGCCATGCCACATGCCTGGCTCTCCCAAGGCATATGCTGTCCCCATCAGGAAACATCTGGGCTAATAAAAGCCATGGGGTATCATTGAGCCAGGTCTTAGTTACGCAGAGGTTATATCCATGACCAAATCATGGATAGTGATATTAGTCACTGACTTTGCAGGGAGCAGTTTAGCCCTCATCAGCTAACTTTGTGATGGGTCTCCTATGCCTGTGTGCAAGCATGAATCCGTGTTTATATATATGGCATTTTTATAAAACAACCAGTGCTGAATGTTACGATGAAAAACTATGGATATAGCTTGAATAACTGGCAAAATATTAACCAAAAAAATAGTTCTAACATAGTTTTTAAAGCAAATCTCATTTTCTTCCCTAAACAAAGTCAGGAGATATTGATTTATTATTTACAGAATAAACAAACGTGGCGCAACTGTCTTCTAACTCTTACGGCTTGCATACGTGAAAAATGGTTGGAGCTGGAGCAGGGGGGAGTTGTAGCCTGTTATTTTTAGGAGTGCCTTGTGTTGCACTTCATTCTTTTTCCAGGGCTGTTCCTGGCTAACTTTCCCATGAGTTTTTAACCTCTTGCTCCTGTTCTCTTATGTAACAGGAAACAGGCTGACGGGAACAAATAAAACACAGCCTATCTGATAGTCACACTCAGAGGAGCGGTTGATTTAGTTAGCCCTGCCTTCATTCCTCCAAAGTAGATACATTTGGAGATTCGGATGTGCCTCAGCTCCTCTCCAGTTGTTTCCCAGGAAGCAGCGACTTGTTTGTGTTCAGCAAGCGGCACTGAAGTACCGCAAATATGAGAAAACAGATGCATTTCTTTTAAGGTTGAAATTTGTGGCGGTGTCATGTCCTGGGATTGTGGATTTAAGTATCTGTTTGCTCTTTCTCCCACCCTTAAGGCAGGGGTTTTGTGCAAGCTTCAGGGAAGAGATGACATCGGACGGATTGAGCTGGTCCAGAAGCTGGCGAGAGAAAACTGCCAGTTTTTGCAGGCGGAAAGAAAACCACTGGAGAAGGCAGAACAAGTAAGACATTTCTTGTTTGGGTGTTTTGTTTCTTTCTGGTAGGGGAGGGAGATTTAGGTCACAAAACTGAAATAGCAAAGCTGATGGTCAGAATCCAGGGCACACATTAGTCATGGAGCTGTAGCTGCTCTCCTCTGGCATTTATGTTTCTCTGAAGTGCATTCAGTTCAATAATTGTCAACACACTTAAATTATTATGTTGTCATTAACTGTCAGTTACTATTATTAATATCTTACACACATAGGAATTAGCAGATGATTTCAGGATGCTTTCTACCAAATTGTTAGTGATTATGAAATATTTGGTTTTTAGGGTGTATTTAAATAATGTATAAGGTATATCAGTGCTTTAAATTGTCTTAAAATTACTTTGCTGCTGGTATATTTGGATGCAAGTATTGGCTGGAGCTTTTCAGTGTGAATTAAAAAGAATGGTCTGGGTACGGAATTCAGCAGTTTCTTTAAAAAATTTGTGTTTTCAACCAAAGGTTACACTGAAGAAAACAGCATTATGTTTAATGCATCTGAAAGCACTTATTCAGTTGTTAATAACTGCATTGAAAATGCACTAAAACTTGACTGCTCTGCTTATAGCACAATGTATCCTAATTTTGTTCTCCTGGTAAAGATTTCTATTCTGATTGCATATTCATCTAAAGGTGCCCAGGACAATAACTGCAAGAAACAACAAAAATCCCACCTAGTCCTCATGTATCTTGCTATAATGTATGTGTAATTTATTCCATTTTCTGCTCACTGGACAGTAGAAAAAAGGCATGTGCTTTAGAAAAGAAATACTTTTCAGCTCATCAGCAAGCTCATTCATACTGAAGTAAGGCTGCACAAAGGAAAACAGAAAGATGAAATCTTGTTTCAGACCTTCATGCTGTTCTGTTCAGCAGCATATAAGGTCTAGTCTGGTGTAGTTAAATATGTAATTGTATCAGTAGGTGTGCACGAGGGAGGAGGGTAATTAGCCAGGCTCGAATCCCTGAGATTGAATTGTTCCTCAACTGATCTGCTAGCCATGGACATCTGGCAGAATTTCCATATATCTTTAAACTGTATCAGCAAAGCACAATTAAAAGTTTAGGTGCTTAAGTAAAGATTTTAAGCCAGGGAAGGTTTCTAATTGTGTTTCAGGATTTGGAAGCAAGATTACAAATGCTGTGGGCATAGGGGAGAGGGGAATGCCGGGACTGATACTCCAGAAATTCAGTGGATATTTTTGCTGCTTACTCCGGTCATTGCAAAGGGTGATGTGATGTCAGCTGCAGCTCTGTAGCTGCACAGATTACAGTACAGTTCCAAAAATGGAAAGGAAAGAAGTGCTCAGCTTTTCTTCTCCTTTGAAAAGTATGGTACTTAGCAATTGCTGCTATTTAGGAGATGAGTGACTTCAGTTTAGCAGGAGCTAGAGCAAGCTGCTCCTATCCATACTGAGCGGTATAATGCAGCAGTTACTGCTCTTGGGCAGGGACATGCCTTTAGACCTCGGAGGTGGCAGGAAAGAGAAATGTCGCCTGAGAGACTGCAGAAGCACAGGTCATTCCTCATGTGCCCTTTATTTCTGAGTGGGGAGTGCCTTACAGCTAGTGCTGGCAGTAACAAGTTGTGGTGTGCTCCTCTCACCCTGTTCTCCATGTTGCTGGTTCTTGTAGGGTGGGGGGTGATGTGGCTCTTCCCTACGGTCCAGGCAGCCCATGTAAGAGAGACTTGCAGTCCTCAGTGTGGGTGTATTTGCTAAGCCCCCAACCAGTCTATTGATTTCATTAGGAATAGTCACCAAGAAGGCATTACCGAACATGGGTAAGGTCTGTGGTAGGGTTCTCAGTTTAGCTGACTCAGGTAATTTACTTTCACTGGAAAAAACCCACGCTTTGCTGTGGTGAGGGCGGTGGGTCACATACGTTCAGGAAGATGTGAGCTTCCATCCCTTCCTCTCCCTCCCTTCCTCCTTGTGGTCCGAGAGCAGCTCTGGCGCATGTGCAGGTGGCAGGATTTGGCTGGCTGGGCAGAGTTGGCTGCTCTGGGCAGCTGTTCCCTCTCTTCTCCAGGGAGAAAAGCAGCAGGCTGGATTGCAGCAATACTGCTCAGATGTGGGCTTTCAGACCTTCCCATCTCATCCTGCTGCTACAGAAGTGATGGCAGATTCAATGGCATCGGCTTACTGCCCAGTCCCTTGTGCTCACTGTACATGTTAGAGGAACAACATGTTCAGGGTGTGGTGTCCTTACAAAATGATGTGTAGC
The DNA here is from genome assembly GCA_020745775.1 of Theristicus caerulescens. Taxonomy (NCBI): domain Eukaryota; kingdom Metazoa; phylum Chordata; class Aves; order Pelecaniformes; family Threskiornithidae; genus Theristicus; species Theristicus caerulescens. Next base: position 35,578,017 of record CM036558.1, on the reverse strand, counting down.
ATCCCCATCTTTCTTTTTTTTTATTTTTAAAAGCATAGCTTACTCTTACATTACTTTCTTAGAAACACAGGCTAATGGGCACTCAATGTAGGCAGTAAAATGGAGCGGCTCTGTGTGTTCACCACAGGACCCTCATTTCTCAGCAGGTATCCCTGCGCTAAAGCTTTCACCAGCTTTCCCTCCTGCGGAGCTCAAACTGTGCTTTCACGGATGATCTGCTTTCCTCAAAGGGATGGTGTTCAGTCTGTAAATGAGACGTGTGAACACCCTGCCAGGCTTCTCTCCCTGCCATTCAAGAGCCAGCTAGCTGGGCTGGCCTCCTGGTGCCTGTCTCAAAGCAGAAATGGAGTTGGTTGGCAGGGCTGTGTGTTTCAATAAGCCCAGGGCAGTGTCGGTGTTTGAGGCTGGGGGCTTTGTAACCCATCTGGAAGTAAAGCTGCTCTTTCCAAGATGGCCAAGGGGGAATTTTTGCCCAAAGTGGAATTTTGGTTTGTTCTCCTCTAGGAATATGCAAAAAGAAAGAACAACTTGAACGCAGGGTTAGAATTGTGCATATGCATACTTCCTATCTACATGTGCTGTGTCCCCCCCATGCAAAAATGTCAGGGCAATGGAGTTGTGGCTCCTCTGTTGCTACCTACCCACTGTGTTTCTAAAGCAGGTCTCTTCAGACTAGAACCTCACATGGTTTTCCAGCATTAACAGCAAACACAAATGTAGTATGATTAGGCTTTGCTGATTCTTGTACTTTCTTTTGAAGAAGGAAGAGCTCTCAGCCTAACTGAAGAACTGAGTACCCAATGAACCCAATAGCTTTTTTCCTACACAGTGAGTGAGATGTGGAGCTGCCTGGGGAAATGACTCTCTTTGTAGCATTCTGAGCATGATGGGGAGCTAGGCTGTGAGGAGGACTGGTGAGCCCTCCTATCATTCAAATAAATAATCACCATCTTCGTCTGAGTTTGAGGACAGAACTTCATGACTCACATAGGAAAGGCAGATGACATGTGGGTGCATGAGGAGAGCCTGGTCTTCCAGAGGTTTTTGGGCAGATAAAATACCTAATCGTATTCTTCAAGGTGTGGTGTTGGAGGCTGTGGTCCATGGCCCACAATGGGCAGGTGAAGCACAGATTGGTTTGGGTCACTGGTTCAGAAAGAGATGAAATTTAATTATTTTTTTCTCAGAAAAAGCAGATGGTCTGGAGGAGGGAAAATATGTGACACTGGAGGAAACAGCTCGGTTTGGAGCTATGGTGGCAGAGAGAAGGGATTCCTTCAGTTTGGATGTGTTCTGGAGGGTATAAAATTGGGGTATATACGTGATGAGTTTGTACATGCATACATTTTTCCTTCATACTTTAAGCACCCAAGTCCATACTGCTTTTGTTTCAGGTTTCTGGTATGCTATCATTTCTTTTCAGATTCATGGTCTGGATAAAAAAGTGTTCTGAAGAAGTCCTATAATTTAAAAAGTTTTGTGCACAAGCTCTATTATAGGTGAGCTGCTTTTTTGTTTCTGGCACTGCCAGCTTGCTGTGACCAGATTAGACTGGTATATTGGGACTAGAGATTGTTCTTCTGTAGCACACAGTGCCAGCTTCCTCTCTGGTGAATGTCATGTTTGCAAAGTGCTCTAACTGTAACAGTGCTCACAGACTTGTAGAGGAAAACAAAACTAAATTACAGGGATTTTTTTTCCCCATTCCCACTTGCTAATGTGTTAGAATAAGGTTCTTAATTAAGGCACTGAACCTACCATATGTGTTAGGTTTCCTAAAAATTCAGTTTTGCTAAAGAGTAGAAAGTAAATAGTAATAAATAAGCTTCTAAACAGGCAGCTAAGCTTCTTCTCTGTGCTGCTGCATTCCTACAATGAGATTCAAGGTATTGATAAATAAATAAAATGAAATGGTTGTCTAAAATGCACAGAAATTATTTTAATATCAAATATGGGCTAGAGTAAAAATAACTATGCCAGCTTGCAGTTCTAATTTTATCATTACATGCAAATCACACTCATAAGCCTAGGGAAATGTAAAACTGGATATTTGTATTTTTATGTTATTTAAATATTTAATTCCCTTAAAACAATTGCTTTGACAGAAAATAGATGAAAAATCTGTATTGAAATATTCAGCTATAAAATGAGCCTGCTTTTTTGAGAAGTTTGCTTACTGTTAGCATTAATTGCAATATAGAAAGCAAGCTCTCTATGTAAAGCCATTTGAAGTAATTTATCGTAGCTTTTTTGTGCTCAGGCATACATCTCAGATAAATTTGAGACGTATTTGCACTAAATCGTGTTTTGTTGGAACTCCTTTTAAGCAACTACGGGCTCAATTAAATAATGCCTTTGTATAGACAAGATACTGTTTGTACAGTATTTCCAGTTATTATTTTAACGAAGCATTGCACTCATTAAGAAAATCACGTCTGTTTATAGTGTCATTGTCTTAGCAAAATCATAAAAGTGCTTTGCACCTCAGCAAGATGGGGAAAATATTCTTTAGATCATAGTACTGTTTTCATAGTCAGATTGACTGAATAAGCTTTCTACAAATTGACACAAATGTTTAAAGGAAATTTAAGATTCTCCAATGTGTTCATTAGAGAACTAAAGAATATGAAATAATTTCTTCAACTATATAAATTATATTCTAGGCTGGGGCTCTTCCAGTACTTCCATGCCTCAGTGGGGAGGGGAATGTTTCCTAAATCCACCTTCTAATCCCTTTACAGATTAATGTATATATTAATTAGAGTTACGTACTGTTTAAAAGTATATAAGTACATAGAGCTTGAATGTATTGATTCTGTGACTTAACCAGTTCAAGATGAAAGAGTTATATTGTAGGGGGGCAGGTATGTTTTCAGAAGGACAACAGATACTGAAGAACAGTTTTGTTAATTTACTGGGTACTAACTTTTGTAATCAGTGGTCTCATTAAGAAGACAGATGATTTGCTCATTGAAGCAGGTTAGTGGTTGGGCTGAAGCTGTTAAAAGGCTTACAAAAGAAGATTAACGATTTAGAGCCTGGGGTTGTATAGATTACTCACGACCGAGGAATTTCTTGAGGAAATTCCAGCCATGACACATCAAGGTTATTTTAGGGTGCACCTACCTGTCCAGCTGGACGCCTGCAAGGAGACAAGAATGAACGTCAGGACGTGTCCAGAGCTGCAGTTTTTGTTAGCTTGACAAAGCCAAGGCCTTGTGCTGATGTGCTGTTGACTTGATGGTCAGTAAGGAGGACTCTGATGGAAAAATATTCTTTAAAATGATGACGTTGAAAGAAATCTGAATGCAGTCAGTGGCTGAAATCTGTGTTTTACTTTTTAAAAAATGTCATCGCTGCTTTTGTTGTACCTGCTCTAGCAGGGACAGATCTAATGGATAGCTTGAGTACAGATTTACTGCTTTTGGAGGCTGTCGTGGTTTAACCCCAGTCGGCAACTAAGCACCACACAGCCGCTCGCTCACTCCCCTACTGGTGGGATGGGGGAGAGGATCGGAAGGGCAAAAGGGGAAAACTCGTGGGTTGAGATAAGAACAGTTTAATAACTAAAGTAAAATAAAAATAGAACAGTAGTAATAGTACTAATAACAATAATAATAGAAACAAATAATAATAGTACAATAGTAATGCAAAGCAAGCGATACACTGTACAATTGCTCACCACCTGCCGACCGATGCCCAACACATCCCCCAAGCAGCTATCGTTGCCCCCCCCCCCCCCTCCCCCCCCGGCCAACTCCCCCCGCTTATATACTGAGCATGACGTCATGGGGTATGGCATAGCCCTTTGGCCGGTCTGGATCAGCTGTCCTGGCTCTGCTCCCTCCCAGCTTCTTATGCACCTGGCAGAGCATGGGAAGCTGAAAAGTCCTTGACCAGTGTGAGCGCCATTTAGCAAGTACTTAGCACTACTTAGCAAGAACCAAAACATCAGTGTATCATCGACATTGTTCTCATCCTAAACCCAAAACACAGCACCATACCGGCTACCAAGAAGAAAATTAACTCTATCCCAGCTAAAACCAGGACAGAGGCTATTCTGCATCTCTTGCAGAACTGTGGATCAAGTGGACATAACATCTATAGTACAGTGAAAGTTTTTGCAGAAACTTTCATGGCTTGAATAGTCGTGAGATGGTGTAGATGTCTGAAGTCATTGAAACAGAATGGATTTAGCACATCAGCACAGGAGTTCGCTATTTCCCTTCCTACCTCTTAGATCTGCCAGTGTTAGCAGAGAGCGCTGTACCAGAGTAAGACGATAGTTTGCAATTTTGACTTAGTCTTCAACTATAAGCCAATCAAAAAATGAGTCTATCAATCAGTGAGGTTGTCAGTTTATAGCTCTGTGTTGAGTAAGAGTAATTAAGAGGTAGGTACATGCTTGCTGTGGAGGTAACCTGAAGTTCAAGTCTCTGGTCTGAATCAGGAGGAACAGGAACTTGAATCTAGTTGTGTCATGTTCTGGAGAGAGTGTCCTATTCCAGACGGTCGATCTTTCATCTGCTGGAATGAATGCATAGCCCCAGGTGATCACCTGTTCTTCATAAGCCAACCTCTTTATCTTCTGATAAGAAAAGACCTCTGCAGGTCCTAGGATTTTTTTCAGTGCAGAACAGGCACAGGCATCTTTTTGAAATGGAAAAAGTTTGCCAGAGATAAGGATCCTCCTGCTCAGATGTAGGACCGGGATCATCTGGCTGCTAGAAAAAGCTTTGTTTCAGTCTCTTGCAACACTTTTGTTAAAATCATAAGAAAAGTATTTTTATTTACCCTATACTTTTAAGAGGACTTACTATGCCTTTTCTTGAGTCTATTTAACGTGGCCAGAGTTTTGGAGGAGAATGCCCTCTTGCCAGAAGTGAAAAATAACAGTGAGATGATATGGTTGTTCTTCCTGTAAAAATAAAGCACTTGAGAGGAGTCATGCTTGTGCTTACATGTTGTGTTGTGAGCACAGTATAGGAACATGTCGAGTGGGAAGCTCACTCTTTTCCTTTGAGTCAAGTTACATGTTCCCATAATACTTTCTTTCCTCCAGATGCTCGGCCTAGTGTTTAAAAGAAAAGAAAGCCTAATTTGCTCCTCTTTGATTTATTCTGTAACATTAAACTACTTTGTATAGAAGGAAATTCCACATGCACATTTTGCATGCTGGGCTTTCTTTGGTGTGGAAGGTGACTCATTCTTCTATCAGACAATACCTTAGCTACTGGGCTGAAAGGGGTAAAAAGGGCATGTGGTATTTAGCAGGCTAAAACCTGGGAGCCAGAACACTAAATTTTTATTTTTGACTCCATCGGTTATTTAATATATAACCTTCTTCAGATCATGTCACTTCTCTGCACCTTTGTTTGCCCAGATATAAAATGGGGTCTTAAACATGTAGGACCTTGAAGGGGTGCTATAAAACCTGCAGTGGTTAATGAATGTTGAGGAATTGCTTTGAGATCCTTGAGAGGTGGTTTGGAGATCCCAGCGAGCTGGAAGTGGGTTGGACTTTGAACTGCTGAGGGCCAGGGGGGGGGGATATTTTTTAGAAATATGAGCAGAGTTGTGGCAAGGCCAAGCAGTTGCAGTTGCCTTTGCAGTCTCTGGGTTCCCGGGCATCACTTCCATGGCTGTGCCATTGGCAGCATCCCTGCCCCGACCGCCTGTCCCCATCCCTGGGCTGCCCCATGTTGTGCTGCTCTGTGAAGACACACAGGGAATAATCCAGCTGAAAAATAAAATAAGTACACCTTTCTTGTGGGGTTATTTTCCAACTGGATCAGTTTCCCTCATGGTACGGGGATATGGGTATGGGATGGGAATGAGACGTGGTGTCAGGGATGACCCTTGCTGGCGAGAGCTATTCTGCTGCTGACAGTGAAACACAGCCTTCCTCCTTTATTCCCCAAAGCCTTGTGACTTACCAAATCCAGAAACTGAGCTGGGTCAAATTAAATGTCCTTGCATTTTTTTGGTTGGCATAATTTTGATCTAGATCCTGTGCTTCACCATGTGGCTTCATGAAGGCTTACATGCACAAAGAAGGGGGTGAATGATGAGTGGGGGTCAGCATCCAGGAGCAGGGAGAGGACAGGAGTGCTTTTTTCATGGGCAGTGGGACTACACAGTTCCTGGTAGCCGCAACACTGAAAACATAGTTCCTTGGTTCTGCCTTCTGCTTTGTTTATCAATGTGAAAAGGCAGAGAAACACTCCAAAAGCTGTCATCTGCAGGTTGTCAACTTCCTCTGCTTCTGTGTTTCTCTCGAGATTCTGAACCACTTACCTGCTTATGTTTCTAGACTGTCTAAAGGCTTAGATAAAATTAATCTATCATTTTCTCCCTTTAGAGAAGTAGAAATGACCAGTTTATGAATTCCAAGCACCTGCTCTAATGTTTTCCGGTTTTAAATTTACTGTTCTGTCCCTCTCGTTGTATGATCAATACATTGATAACATTCTGAATGTTCTTTTCTCCATTGTTCTGATTTATGACATCGACACGCTCCCAGTTATGCTGATAATAGAGTGCCTGTATCCTGCCATCTGCTTCTGTACAGTTACTTCTACGCTTGTCCGGGGAACTCTGAATAACAAAAGTGCCTGGATCTCTCTGTGAAGTTAGAGATTTTGTTATCTAAATTCAGGAAGATTAAAAAGAAAAGTTGATAATGCTTTGAATAGGTACCATGCAAACTTAAGCAAGGAATTCCAAGCAGTTTCTGAAATACAGGAGAAGTAGTTTTGTCCTTCACCTTTCAGTGGTGCAGATCTTTTAAAGTCATTTATTGTTTTACTAGACTTTTCTCTTGGAATTGAAACCAATTGAGGACATCTGGCTTTGGCTCATAGTGTGGACCTGGCTGAGAAGAAACAGCCAAGATAAATGGAAAACTTTGTTGATAAGCCAGAAGCTGATGGCTGTCCACCACATCATCCTCTTTGGAAGTTGTCTGAGATTTGGTAGCCTGCCCAGAGATCAGAGTCATGTAAAAAGGATTCTGTGCTTCAGGTCCTCCCCGCCCCCCCCCCCCCCCCGCCTTTTTTTTTCTTCCTATCTTCCCAAATAAGTTCAGGAAGAAGCTTCAGTTTCATTGAAGTGGAGATTTGGGCCATTAATGCAGAAGATACATGGCTAGTGTCATTAAACAGGTGAACATGTTTCTACATGTCAAGCTTTGCTCCTCTTTGGAGTAGAGACTGCACCAAATAAAATTCTGTGGTAGGATCTGCACTCTGTGCTAAGGTCAGTGTGGTTCCAGTGGCAGGATGCTCTGGAGTCGGTGAGGACTCCTTTGATTTCAGGCGCTGCTGGCACCACAACCCTCCCCAACTGCCAGAGCATCCTAGCTTTCTTCAGAGATCGACAGCCTGTGTCAGGGCCTCACTGGAATAAATGCCACTAGCATTTGTCAGCATTTGTTCCTGCAGGCAGGCTCTGGAGACCACCTGGAGCATGCCGGTGTGAAGACTCAGCCTTTCCCTTACATTCAGCTGCCCCCCCTGGACCAGCGTCAGGTTATTTGCACGGAGGGCTTTTTGGAAAAGGGGCAGCTGTAAAGTGTCTATCTCTGCCTACATTGCTGAAGCCTCCTCCCCAGCAAGAATGGAAGGACAACTTGACCTTGTATTTTTTTGCAGGCTTCTTTTTTTCCAGGATTTATTAATTTTAATGATGAGACATCCCTTAAATCTCCAAATGTTGTCCTTTTGCTATGGCCATTCTGTCACTCACTGTGCCTGCATTTTAAAGGTTAATTCAGCTCCTGCTGATGTTAATAGGTGTTTTTTGGTGAGAGCAGGGTATAGCCCTTAGGGTCCAAGGCTTCCATTGCACCATAGCCTTGAAGGTGGTGGCATTTTGCAAGATGTGCTTTACACATGGTCACCTGTGGAGAATGCTGATTTGGTAGCAGTTAATACATCACTTGCATTAATTTTTCCTGGTTGTATGTGGCAGCTCAAAGAGCAAAGGAATGAAAACCCAGGCTATTAGTGGTATTTTTGCTGACTGTCTTCCTCTAAATCAAAGCAGGTATTCCCCTCTCCTTCCTCGATTAGTGTTCCTACCACTGTGTGCAGCACCTCCTATATTCTAATTCACAGCACGTGAAAATGAGGTCTCAAGTGCATATGCATGGATTTCGTTTTAACTACCCAGTGAAAAGTTTTAATTAGATGTTTCATGTGGAAACATGAAACGGGGTTTGAAATTAGCAATGACCTTGCGGCCTTCCTCAAATATATTTTATGATACCATGTGGCAGGCAGTTCCCAGCTTTTTTTGTCAGTGTCTGGAACGTGCACATCCGAGCGGGGAAGGCTCTGACGTGTGGGAGCGGCAGCAGTTACTGGTTGCAGGAAAAAGTACTTTAGCGTCATTTGGTGACTGGGAAAATAATAGCATGACCTAACTCAGGAAAATCATGAATAGCAGCTGGTATTTCCTTTAATGGCTTGCTGGAGATCAAACCTTAGATGGATTTCCAAGCTCTGAACTAGGGTAAGCCCTGAACAGGGGGTGATGTTGAACTACACAGACTTGTTTGATCAAGGGAAAGGCATACAGCTCACATCCCTTGTTGGCTGTGCTGTGCATCAGCTCTGTCCCCTGCCAGCCTGGCTGACACTGCTGTCTCACCTGGAGTGGCTGGACTGAGAGCATCATCCCTTAATTTGTCTCCATTTTCTCCAGGAGGTGAGGGGAGTAGACCTGGGCATGCTCTATCAGGAGAAGTGTTTCTTCTTAGCCCAGTGCTGGGAGGAACAAAGGAGAACCTGCTCTTTTGGTAGAGTGGGAGACGAGCACAGAATGTGAATATACATCACCTTTTTGGTTTGGTTGCAGTATCACAGTGTCTCTTTCCTTTTTAGAGGCACTGGTATTTATCAAATGAATACAGTATCAATTTAGGCCTTTTTGCCGAATACTTTCAATATTGCAAGTAGGGGATCATTCACCACAGGAACCTTTAAAACATATATGTGGATACAACTACAGCAGTTACATCGATTTAGTGTTTGCAAAATATGCCGTTTGGCCATATTTAGCAGGTTAATAGAGAGAACTGATGTGGTTAGGGTCAGGGGAGAAGACACTAATCAGAGCTGGCTGGAGTGAAGAGACCAGAATTTCAGTTCTCACATGCAAAGCCTGGTTGGTCAGGTTTCAAGCTAAAAACCAGACACATTCAGGCCTGGATTTCCTTGTGTGGATGGTACATGGCTGCAAGGTGTGCTGACACTCTGGTGCTGTCTCCTCATGCGCAAAACCTGAATCTTTTCAGTGGAATCAACACATTGATTCAGTCTGTCTGAATAATCTGTCAGTCTGTACACAGTACCTATAGCGAGCTAATCATTGGGTTGTATTGATTTCTTTTTGGTTTTCTAGATTTGATGAACTTGTGTAAAAGAAGCATGTGGCTTCTAAACAAAAGTTCCTTTGCAGTGAGTTCTTTACTCCTATTCCCCTCAAAGGCAGAAGAAGTAAGTTAAGCCTGGGTGGAGGATTGTCCTCCCTGCCTTATCCTTGGCATTGCAAGATTTTCCAGAGGAGTTTGAGCAGTGCCCAGTGCCCCACTGGGAACCCATCAAATCCTGCACATCATAGCAAGTGATGGCATCCTGCGTCTGGGGCCTTCCTCAGGATTTCACCAAGGATATGGCAGAATCCTCCTCCACCAAGGAACTTGGGGTGTGCTGGCCCCCCAGTTCTCCTTCTGTAGAGATACGTGCCTATGTGCGCATGTGCTGTACGTATTTATTCATTAAACAGACTGCAAACCTTGCTAAAAGCAAAGCTGATCACTTACAAGGACTACTTACAGAACCTTTTTTCACGTTGTAGAAATAATCAGTCATTTACACACAGTCTCAGTTGGTAACATAAAGAAGCTGCTTTCTCCTGGTGACCCATCTGTTCTGACACTCCTCTCCTCCTCCTCTCTTCAGATTGCATCAGGTTTTCATCTAGCAGTTTCTGAAAAGTTTCAATCTCCTTTTCAGTTCTTCAGATCAAAACCTGAATCTCAGGCATCGCATTTGAGACCCGTACAAACTTCTGTGCCCCTACCTTGGGGACATCAGGGCTCTGAATGTCACCTTTCCCCTGCTCTCCATCCAGTGCCTGCTGATGGAAAAGTGATAGATGCAGGCTGTCTCTTCACTGGGTTATCCATCTTGCAGATAACTCTCTGTAGGTACACGTTACCATAGCTGCCTCCCTGAAGAGGAAGGGTGGGTGGCGGAGTCAGGGAGTAGACAGGGACTTGGGAGCTCCCCGTCCTGTGCAGGCTTCCTCTGAGCCCTTGGGTTAATGACCAAACGTTTCTGTGTCTCAGATCCTTGTTTGTACATGGAAGTGCTGCTCCCCTGCTTTCAGGAGCACTGTGAATGTAAGCTCTCAGGATGCTCTCCCACACTGATGTGGTGTTTGAGTAGTTAGGGTGCACTGGCTGGCTGAAGGATCCTATCAATAAGTTGAAGCATCTTCCCTTTTAAAGTCTGAACAGATTGCTTCAGGTGACAGATTTTTAATGTGGGACCCCCAAATCAGGTACTTTCTTAAAGGTGGCCTTTATTTTTTTTTTTTTTCCCAGAGGAGCAGCTATAGCTTTCATTTCAGGAGACCCCTAGAAATCTGCCTCTCTTATTTCATTTTAGACATTTCCTTGCAGGAACCTACGCAGGAACTGAAGGAACATGTTTCAATTTTACAACAGAGCTGTGGGTATCTGTGCTAATTTGTGTGGGATCCGCAGCCATCCATAGAACAGAGTTGCTCTGTTCTTGCACTGGGTGGCCGTATGCTCCCTGTAATTCGTCTGTTGTCACTCTCCCACCCTCAGCTGTCACACAGACACACATATGTATACACACAGGTATGACTATCTCTTCCCTGGTGCAAAACTTAGTATTGTACTACGTAGGAAAAAAGGTTACAATTCCACTACACCGTTTTCCTTTTCAGCTGCTATAGCAATGCCCTTAAATTCTGTCTAATATTTACTGGTTAATCAATTGACACATACTGTTTTCATTGCAGTGACATGTAAATAGTAAATATTTGTATTAGACAAAAGCTATACAGTTAATCATGCATATAACTGTTGTTTTAAAATGCTATTAGTTTTTAATTTGTGTGATGTTCAATATGTATTAAGGATCCCCTAAGAATAGAAACAGTAAAAAAATAGCAATTTACTCATTTAATTACAGTAGAAATTCATGTCTTACCTGCTGTAAGAAGAAATAAAGGTTTAGCATTCCAGCAGAAATATCAACAAGCTGTAAAAGTTGCTTGACCATTAGAATGCAAAAATTAACTATGAAAACAAAGGCATTTGCAATTTTCCTTGTAATTCATTAATGCTGCGGTTTCTGTATTCCAGTGCTCTCGTGCATGGAAAAGATCTGCGTGAAATGGTTGGGTGCCCAGCCTGCTTGAAAAAAATCCTGTTGATTAAGATCTAATAATACTTCTCATTCTGGGCATTCTTCATTTGGGCAATTTTGCTAATGCAGCACAATGTGTAATATCAATATGCCTGTATCACTTTTGCTTTCATAACAAATAATTTGTTCCAATCCTTTTTACTTTTTTTTTTCCTTCTGATTTGCCATGCACACGTTAAGTGCTTGCTACAGCAAAACTTCTTCGCTTTCCTACCTTAGACAATATATTTAATGAACTTTATCTGTATTGCATTGTTAAGGGCAAGGAGGTAGGAGCTAGCTCTAAATAGACTAGGGCTTTTACAAAAATGAAAGCCCCAAAGAGTTGCTTCATCATGGGAAATCACTGCCAAATGTCATGTCAACTCTTGCTTTCCTGGCACACACAATGTAGAGAACCATTTTCATTTTTAGCATCTTGACATTCAGCTTTTTGACTTCTATTGCTTTACCACTTTTTAGTATATGAATATTTTCCATTAAAATGCATTGTTATGACTTTGCTTATATTGAAATAACAATTGAGATAATATAGAGATATAGATAATTAGAGGCTTAGATCATGCTGTACAGAAACATCTTAATCAGATCAAATAAAAACCTGCATTTTATTTTTAGCATAGTCTTTTTTAATAAGCTAAAGCTTAAAATCTGATGAACTGGCAATGATTTTGTGATTTGATATTCAGAAAGTATGCGTCCTGAATACCAAATGAATGAAAGTTACTGTGGCCTATCATTGCTCCGTTTTTTGTTTTGACCTTGAAATCTGTGTTAGTTTAGTATTTTCCACATTGCTAACCTTGAAACACAGTAATTGGAAAAACAGTGCTGAAGGTTAGCAATGCTTTTACTTCAGTTATCAAGGGGGAACAGTTTGAAGTTTATGGGGGTGGAGGGGAATGGTCTTCAAGATCTTCAAATAGCCTGAAAGTTCTGGTGACAACAGCACTTCAAATTATCATTATCCTAAAAATGTCCTTCTGTGCCAGTGAAGCCTCACATAGTTAAAAGGAAAGGTGAGTGGGGAATGGGGTTTACAGAATGTCAGGAGGATGGCAATGCCCAAGAAGCTGCTAATCAAACCCTTTTGTTGCTGTGCAAACATATCCTCCCGCATTGTGGATGTGTGTCCTCACAAAATACCCTTTGGCACAGCATTGTTTTGGTAGGTCAGGTGAGTACCTATGTGTAAAGATTATACTTCTTATGTCAGTAAATGCTCATGAGCCTGTTGTCCCCTCTTTGCTCATTGTTAACAGGCAGCTGCTGCATCAGTATAGACGAAGGGCAGATGAAGAAACATGCTTTGCGCAGGGAGAGTTTCCTCTGGAATAGACAGAGGTATAAGACAGAGCCAACAGGGTTTTTTTTGTCATTACCGAGTGGGTAGTTACACTGTAAACAGCACATTCATTACTTACACTGGAAAAAAAAAATCCTAACAGAGATCTTCAGGAACATTAGATTGTGATCAGTTGCATTTTAAGGGAGCAGAGGAAAATGTAAGCAACTTCTGCTTAGGATCACCTGAAAATATCATTCATTTTATCAAAAATCTAACAGAAACCTAATGTTTTAGATGCCTAGGATTTTAAAGACTTTGTCTTTCTTTTTCCCCCTGTCAAATCATTGCGGTCTCTGTGTTTCTGATTGCAGTCTCCTAATCCTCCAATGCCTGTGTTAAAATTCAAGGCATCCATAAGGCACAAGTTCTCCTGACCTAGTGCTGTAGTTATGATGATGCATAAAATAAATCATTGCAATTACTGAGGCAGTCTCAAGCACTTAGTAACTCAGGCAATTGCTTCTTGAAACATGACTGAACTGAAGAAAGGATCATTAGTTATTTCCCTGGAGTACTTGGATATTGTAACCCTCTCCACAGGGTTCTATTAGGGAGTTAAGACCTGGTCATTTGTTCACACATCTCATTTTATCTTTCCTTGACTCAAATGCTCTGTGACAGCTGATGAATTCTACAGCATGTCTCCTCTTCACCCACGGCATCTCCTCACCTGTCAAAGTTCGGGTCAAATAGCAAATGACCAACCGGGTGGGAAGGAAGAGCCCAGCAGTGACAAAGTAAACAGGTTTAGGAAGTCATTACTGGAAGGACTTATGAGATAGGGTGACTTTCTGAGACATATGACATAAAAACAATTTCCTGAGTAAGGAGGAGGAAGTTGGTTAGATGAGAACTCAAGGTTATACACAAAAAGAGTATAAACCTGTAGAACGCTATGTAACTTGTATAAAGCGATGAAGGTCACGAAGGAATTGAAGCTAGAAATGGGGAAAGGGAGGTCAGGATCAGAGATACATGAGAGTTTTGATATTTCTTGGGTGACATCATAGGTGTTTGCAGTGTCTGAGTAGTCCATACTATGCTGTCTGATGGTAACGGGATGTGATGTGAGGAGGAGAATGGGATCAGGAGAAGATACATGCCAGTGGACATTTGCATCCCCCAATGGAGCCCTTGCTGGCTGAAGAAACCACTAGTGCATACAGTGTGATATCAGAAGCTGGCAAATGGCATCACAATGTGGCGCTCTCTCTCTCCCTATAGATAACACCACTTCAGGTTGCTCAGGAGGTCAAGAAGGAGGAGATATATTGAGGGGGGAGAAAGGGAGTAATCCAAGGGAGATTACTGACTTGGGAATCTGGTGTTGATGCTGCTTCTCGTGGTGAATGAAAAAGATGGGGAAGGGAGCCTTGTGTGGGCACGATAGTGCCTGGAGAAGAGCTAGAAAAGGGCAGCAGGGAACTACAGTCAAAGCCCAGTGACTGATGGATATTTGATGCTTTGTGGGTAGGACTGGCAGTAGAGCAATATGCTTTGAGGGGGCTGTTCTGGAGAGAGTTGTCTTCATTAAATGTGGGGAGGACAGGAGGCCCTCTCAGGGAGAGCATGTATGTTAGCTGCTGCTGCTATCTGAGCCCGGCAAGACATGCAGCAGCGTGGTTCAGGGCTGATTCAAGGGTAGATCAGATGTCTTGTTTTGGGGGCGGCAACATCCATCAGACGGGTGGGGCAGATGGCTGGAGGCGGTAACAGCTCCAGCTGCCCCAGCGTGATGTGCTGCTGCACGTCTGGCAGCTCTTCACGCTGTCAGGAAGACTTTTTTTCTAGTGCTGTTGTGAACAGTCTTCTGATGCCAAGGTACAAAGTGAGTTTCAGAGGTACATTCTGTCATTTGTAAGGTTTCACGGTCTTGATTGAGGCAAATCCTAGAAAAAACATTCAATATTTGATCTTTTTTTCAGTATTTCTTCCTATTCTAACGATAGATCTGGTTAAATTACCCCACACAAAAATAACATTTTGGATTACTTCCATCAGCTTCTTGTAGAAGAGACAGTGAAATCTGGACTATGCCACACTTCTGCGCATGTTCCTCCACAAAGGAGCCATTCGGTGTGGAGGAGGACACAGAAGTGCACCGATGAGTGTTTACTCAAGATGCCTTGCATCTCATTGCAGATACCATGTGATTTACCAGTTGCCATGGTAACGATGCATTTTTTCATTCCATAACTTGAATAAATGTTGAGATTGCCCTTGGTATAACTAACTTACCTTCCTCCTAAAGTTGGGCACAATTGTATTACCTAAAGAAAGCAGAGAGGAAACTCCTAACATTCATACTGACATAAATTTTTAGAGCCTATAGTTAGTTAAGAAGCAGGTACATGATTCAGTCTGGAGCAAAATAGAAGTAACTTAAACTGTTGTTATTTAAAATCATAAAATGGGAGCAATATATAATGTTACTTCGTAATGTGACTGGCATTGTATATTTTTCTGTAATTTTTATTGTGACACTTTGGTTTTCTTCAATACATGAAAATTTAATTAAATTTATCACTTTATAGTATTCTTTACATAGGCTTGCAAGAAAACATTTTTCATCTTTTCTTTGTCTTAATCTTGCAAGAAAATGTCTTTATGTCTTGTGTTTCAACTTCCACTTTTGAATGAATTATTGCTGACAACAGCTGGTTAATTGTTAACCTGCTCTTCCCCCCCCCCTTTTCTTTTTTACTTTTGATAAATCTGTACAACAAACCCTGTACCAAAGCAAAAAAAAATTGGAGCCTTTAATTTGCTCCTGTGCATGTAACGTTAGAAAAAAAGCATCCTGTATAGAAGCAGCCAGATTTTTCTCATTTCTATAGTAGACTATTTGTTGACGTCAGTGAGCATTTTATCCTACAAAATAAATGCAGAATCAAATCTCCTGCTATTAGATGGAAGGCATGAGCTTTATTTTTCCTTCTAACTCCTTTTTCCTTTCTTTTTGGCAGCCTTATTGCATGCTCTAAGCATTGCTGTCTACTTAGGATACATTATCAAGTCTGCGAGTGATTAGTGGCTTATCTATTTTTGAACGATTTAGATGCATGAATTAATTAGCAAGAAAAGAACCATTAGAAAGCATTAGTAAAAAGGCTGGTCATTTCAGGCTATTTTGGAGGGAGTTAAAACCATCATCCAAACCCAAGAAAATTATAGTCGTAGTGATTCATGCTTTTCTCAAAAGAAATCACTGCATTATATCTAACTTAGTTGAAAACAACAACCAAAAGAGAGGACATAAACTCTACTTTGTGACTTCTACTGTTGGGCTAGACGTTAAATAATTTGGTTTTATTGTAAACATTAGCTTTGGATCTTTTTTTTACTCCTTTACTCAGTGCTTTTTCACACTTGCTGTTAGAAGCCTGTGTTAAATATCAGTGCATTTGAGAGAGTTTGGTTCTGGAGTTCCTGAGAATGAGCTCGAACTTTATATAGTATTCTCAGTTTTAGAGCTTATCTTAAGCCTTTTGTGAGGCCAGAACCAGCTCCTGGCCTTTGCTGAGTACTCTCGTGAAAAATCATCTGCGTCCTTCTGTGAGCTTAGTGCTTCAGCAAAAGATAGATACCTTACAGTGATAAATGCTATGAGCAGCACCTCAGTTTAACAGACAAGTTTTAGTCTTCCTAGTTTGGAATTGTGCCTTATAATGTGGATAATGTATCTATTTAATTTGATGGTTTTTTTGAATTAGAGTAATGGCACTGTCAGCATTGAGAGGCGCTATGGACATAAGGCAAGAGACAAAGGTTTCTCTGGCAGACAGAAAGTGGATAAGTCATTTTTTTTAAATAATATTTTACTTCACACCAAGAATGAATTGGAGTGAAAGGCAAAGAAAGGGATCAGCAATCTTGTCTGTTTGACTTGGAAGTTTTATGTGTCCAACACTGGTAATTAGAGCAATATAAGGCCGACAGTGTCATATATTTATTGCCATCTCTCTTCCATTCCTTCAGGAGACCTTATTTATCACTATGTCCATTATAAAGGTTGCAAGGCCTTTGTACACATGTCCTTACCAAGGTGAATATTAGTCTACATTAATAAATTAAATCAACTAATGTTAATGAACTATCTTCTGCAGTTTTCATTCTTGTGTGAAAGCTGTATGGGGGCTGCTGTAGAAGCCAAATTCAGCCCTATTGGATGCTAATCAAGTTGTTATCTAGGTCCCCTCATATCCCAATAATTTCTTGAATTTCACTCTTCTGATGTTAAGATTATTCTCAAGTATAACTTCTGCATATCTAGTCAATCGTCTTCCATTCTTCTTTCCCTGAGGTATATGGTAATAGTAATATGTGTTATCAGTCCTGGGTTATCTGGGTTAAGTCTGCAGTCCTCCTCGACTCCTCAGCAGTCCTCCTGCAGTTTTTATATCATTTCCCTCATGCTTGTCACTGAAGCTAATGTTTGATCCACTGACATCACTGGAAGACAGTCTTTGGTACTGGGGGATTGAACTGTTGCTTCATCTACACATGCAAGGAAGATGCGTTTGGTGCTTAAATTTTGTCCTACGAGAAACTTTACATTCTTGGGGGGGAAAAAGTTTCCATTCTGATTCTGGTGAAAATAATACAATTGCAAAACTCTCTTAGGGCAGAAATACAGTTTTAATTTTCCTGCCACTTGCTCTGGAAACCTTGGGACCCGGACCTCCAGGCTGTAGCTCCAGGCCCGATGAGCTCCTGGAGGGCAGGGGATGCAGAAGCCCTGCCAGCCTGGGGCAGCAGTATGTGTAGGCAGTGGGGGGAGCCCGGCGGGCTGCTTTCTGTTCAAACCAACATGTTCTGGCACTGCTTCACTTGTAGTGAATCCACATTTTTTCAGTAGGAAAAAAAGTTGTATTGGAAAATTTCCAACCAGCCTCACACCCCACCCACTGGAAGGGATGATTGGCACCTGCCCCTTTTGTTCTACAGTCACATTAATTTGCCCTGGTGTGGTGCTGGTTTTTCTACAAATACACATGCTCTAGGCCTGCAATTCTTCCATATCCCGGTGTTTTTGAAGGAAGTGCTGCCCTGCCAGCTGTGAGAGAATGATAAGAATATTAATACTGTCCTCAAGTCTTTTGTCTCTCTCTCCCCACTCCCTCCTCCTTTCTTTTTCCCCTCCGCTTTTGTATGGTTACAGAGAGAAGGTCTCCTAGGTTGTCCTTGCCAAGGCGGTAGCTCTCTGTCAGGCTGTCAAACTTATCTACTAATGGGTATGAAGAGCATGTGCTCCAAGAAAGGGAAAACTGAAATGCATAGCCTTCAGTTGTCTTAAAAAGACATTTTTCATTATCTGACAAAGAGTTGTGGAGTGTTAAGGTTATGATATCATCACTTCGGTGGTTGTGACACGAGTAATGTTTTTTTTCACGTTATTTTAGAAAGCGTGCCCTTTTCCCTGTGTTAGACATATTGCTTCCTTTCATTAAAACGCAATCTGTAAAAGTGCTCTCACCTTAAATGATGATATTTGGAGGTAACTGGGCGCCAGTCAGGGGTATGGACAATTCAGTCTCGATTTAGGGCATTTCTTGTCACTACCCTGCTGTGAAATGCCATGTGAGGCTCCTCTTCTCTCGCTCCTTTTGTCTTTCTTGAACTACACAGATTTTTCATGTTTTTTAAGTGGCCTGCGCAATGAAACCCCAGCCTCGCCTGCGGTGGGACCACCGCTTGGGAACATCATGCGACTGAGCTTTATTTTGCCCTAGGACCTAACCGCAGCCTTTCTGCTCACATAAGGACTTCCGTTTAGCAGTGCCCTATTCCCATGAGCGGTTTCTTTCTTCTTAGTAATAGGGAAAACAGAAATAATCCTACTCTCAGCACTTTCGGGATTACAGGCAAAAATTGAGTTCCTTGATGTATGACTGTGTAGGGATATTAATCTTTTCCCTGATGCCTGTTGTCTGTCATCTCTGTCTTACCAACACTGTCCTTTTGACCCCTCTACAAGGGTAACTTGTTATTAACGTTGCCTTTGCCGCAGATACTCGGTATGCAGATGACAGCACCAACAGTTTTTCTAAAAGGGCTTATTCGGTGCATTATCAGATGCGATATTCAAAATCGGTTTCAGCAACAAAGGATTTTGATTTTTTTTTTTCGTGATGTGGCTCGTGCTCATTTTACCACCATTTGCGAAGTTGATAAATTCAGAGGCAGTTGTGTTGAGCCGAATGTCACCTCTTTGTTGTGCATCTCTGAGACAGATAGCTCAGCGTGAGATGGCCGGCAAATTTTGGTACGATGCCTGGGTGCCCGTTGTTAGGAGAGATGGCGGTCAAATCATTTAAAGCGTTTTATAGTTTTATAGACGGGTCAGAAGTTGCTGAGAGCCAAAACAAAATTACTGTGTAAGCCATTTTAATTTTTCAACAGTGGATTTCTGCTTCTCCCAGTATACTGTGGATTAGTGCATGCTTACGAAAGTAGATTTAACAACTGCAGAGGGAAACAAAAATATTAGACTACAAAGAAGAACTGGAGAAAAGTTAATGAGATGAGAAAAATAATAAAATGTAATATGAATATGCTACGGGCTGTATTTTATAGTGAAATAAAATAACACAGCCTTATGTTAGAATTTTTTTTATTCTTAAGAATTGTCATATGAAAAGCTGCTGTTGATGTTCCTGTGGTCCTGTAAGGTAATTTTTCCCTTGAAATTTGGAAAAAGTAGTGGTCATGCAACTGACTACGCAGTTGTCAGGCAGTCCCATTTAAAACGTTCTGTGCTGTGGTATTTTAAGTAAAGGTAGAACAGTAGCTATTTTTTATTTTCTTCTTTCTAGAATAAAGAGAGGGTAATCACTGCAGAAAAAAATACCACTTTCCTCCCTATAAAGCTTGGTTAAGCTGTGCTGGTGACTTTGAAATGCTTTTCTCCTGCTGTAGTTGAAAGTCAATCAAACCCATTAACAAAGATTCTCTCTTGAAACACAGCAACATATTCTGAGATGGATTATCCCCACAGATCAGAGATATTGTGGTCCATCTCCACTTTAACTGTGCTGTGTTCATTTCCATTTTCTTGTCAAATAAAGAGGAATAGCCAGTAAAGAATAGGGTCATTTTTGTACATCTGTTTGTACTTTGGTGACTTTAAATCTAATTCTGCAGTTTCCACAATAACAGATTCCAGGGAAAAACATAGTGAAGTGTAAGCAGGCAATCATCTTTAGTCTGTGATAGATGCTGTCTGAAAGAGTGTCTCTTACAGGAAAAGCTGTTAATAGAATGTTGGGGTTTTTTTACTTTCTTTCATGTCTGTATTATAAATATGTTTGTATTTTATAGCTAGGACTCATCTCATTGTCTACTACTAGCATTGGCAAATGCCTCACATTTTAAGACCTGATTTTCAGTTGCTTCTAAGAGTTGTTGCACCTTAACTGCTTATTCTGAAAGGTGCCTGCCTTAGCCTATTTAATTTTTTAATGAAAAATGCAGCCAACATGGTTCAGAAGCTGCTAAGAGTAAGGTTAGGGGTAAATACTGTTTTGCTATGTTAAAAAAAATCTGGCAGTAGTTTTCTGAAAAGCTCTTATGCCCTTATACTTTGGAAGCGGGATCTGAAATCCCTTTGGGGAAGAGTCTTTGGCTTTTTGCCATCTTCATAAATATCCACCCAAATCTGGCCCAAGTTAGAGGCCAAATAATGCAGTTTGTATGTGCTCTGTAAAGAGTTTCTAGAGCTTTGCAGATTAATATTTGAGGGATCAGTAAGCTCTGAGCATGCTTCAGCCTGAGCTGCGAAGAGTTTTCTTTACAGCTGTAGCCCTCGGCTGTTACGGCCAGGACCTGCTTGTAAGATATAATGAGCCTGGATGGAGCTCTGAGCTAAAGCAGCTGTAACGCTGTAACTTTTGCTGTATCCAAGCTAGTTGTCAGTGGGCAGGTTTGGGGACCTCAGTGTCGCCACTGTGGAGGCAGGTGCTTCACTGCCTTTGCAGTGGGTACAGCAGGCTCCCAAGGGGCAAGGATGTTTTGTCTCAGCTTTGACCCAGTCCCAGAGCAAAGCCTCAACATACGCTGAACAAGGCAGAGCTGTAGGGATGGAGCAGGACATAGTAATTAAAAAAAAAAAAAGGAAAAAAAAAAGGAAAAAACATGTTTTATTCAAAGGAGCTAAATTAAAGAATACCAGTCAGTGTTTCCCAATTT
This sequence comes from Theristicus caerulescens, assembly GCA_020745775.1. NCBI lineage: Eukaryota > Metazoa > Chordata > Aves > Pelecaniformes > Threskiornithidae > Theristicus > Theristicus caerulescens. Next base: position 35,557,014 of record CM036558.1, on the reverse strand, counting down.
TCAGACATGACCTTTCTGTCTTAATCATGTTCTTGTAATTCTTCTTTTGTGTGGGTAATATGCACCAGGGACTGATTATAACATCCAAGCAAAAATATACCTGCCCAGGAAAACAATCAGTCTTCTGAAATGAGGATCTTGTTAGTTTGTGGCTTTTGTCCTGCTGTCACCTACTTGAGCACCTTCCTTGCACTGCAGTGGAAGCCTGTCTACACTTGTGCTTCTGAGCCCCCTTCCAGCCTCTGCTCTTATATTTCAGACCTCTTACAGGGAAATATTCCCGTGCGTGTAGGGAAGCTCCATGGATTCATTGTGGGGGGCAGCGATCTCCTCTTCAGAACGCAGAGCCCTGGGAATCCTTCTTGTATGCCTTTTCCCGTACCTCTCAAGGGCATGCCCTGGCACCAGCATCAAAAGACATAGAGGCAGAAGCGATCAGCATTATCTGATTGCGTTGAGTCAGTTTTACCAAATTATGCTATGAAAACAAAATGTTCCTGCCCTCCATAGCTCCTAGAGGAGGCAATTTCTTTGTTATTTAATGTGATTTTGAAGCAGATAACCTGTGTAAAGTTCGCTTTGTTGCGTGTTGCCCAAAGAAGATTCTCTTTGCCTTTGCGTGGTTGGTTGTTAGCAGGAAAATCTGTCTGCAGACTGGATTTTCAGTGCTCCATTAAGTTTATAGGTGCCTTTATTCAGGTTATCTCTTAATTGCTGTATTACTTCTTTACCCATTGAAACCAACAATGTGGGAGTCCCTCTGGATCTGGGGTTGCCGGGGTAGCTCTGGGTCTGGTCCCTTTTTCAAAAAAGCAGGTGGAGAGATGTTGAAGGGAAGTTCTGGCATTGGGAAGCGCATGTTTTGCATTGCTAGTTAGTGGTGTCCCAGCCTGACAGGCACTTCAGTAATGGGTAAGATAACGAAATAAATCTTTGCACAGGTGTCCTGTTCCGTGGAGGAATGATGTGAAAATGCAATTTCTTTTCAATGAAGCAAGCTTCTGAATATACTGTGTCCATTGCAGAGCATACTGGTCGTCTTCTGTTAGAAAACTGTTAGAACGTAGAGCAGCTTTTCAACGCTATTTCTAGCAGTGGATGTTTCTTGTAGGAAGAGGGGAGGCAGCACATTCTGGGTGTTGATTCCTCTTTTAATTAATTAAAAGGTCAAACTCAGAAATTCAAGGGACATGGAAATATCCCTGACTGATACCAAAGTTAGCAGTTGCTTTGACCAGAGATCAGATTCTTCCCTGCCAATTGCAAATAACCCAGAAACCTAATGTCTTCCATAAGGAAGCTGGCACGCCGTGGCTGTTTTCAACACTACCATAGGTACCTCTGCTCTCTTCTGCCCCAGTGGTAATTCAGAGGGTCATATTCCTGCTCATGCAAAGCGTAACCTGCACAAGTTAAGGCCCACTAAGCAAGGACTTCCAGCTGTTTCATTCCTATAAGCATATAAATATAGCACCCCAGGCTTCCTTTCATGCTGAAAATAAAGGTAGCACTTGTCTGCTGTTAAAATATATTACCTGGGAGATAAATGGCTTGTCTCAGTATTAGGAAGGTGGATGAGAGGAGTGGAAAATTGACCATAATATTGGTCAAAAGATCCACCGAGTCCAGAGGGCCTTACTGTTTACTTGAAACTCCTGCTGGGAAGTGACGTAGAGGTTGATAGCACTGTGTTTAGCTATCAAGAGATGATTAATTAAAAGCCGTAATAAATGTGAAATATAATGGTTGACACACATAGCGCTTCACGGACACTAGCTAAATTTCCTAGTGATGGGTAGTCTGCACCAGGGATTGATTATAACATCCAAGAAGGATGCAAATGGTGCTTTTGAGGGGACAACTGAGGGGAGAGCCTGCACAAGTGACTTGCTCAAGGCCACATGTGAAGTGAGACAGCGATTAACCTCTACAGCATCTCTGGTGCTCTATCCCCTCCTGTCCTACCTCTGCGAAATCACAAGTCCAAACGTATCCTGACCCAGGCTGCTGGGAGTCATTTCCCACCCCCTGCACTAGAGGGAAGTAAACAACAAATAGGCGGCATGGGGGGCTCAAAGACGAGGTGCCAGTGTAGTGTCACCAGAGTCTGAACCGCGATTCTGCTGTTCTGGAGCACGACCCTGCGGTAGCCTCTCTGCCCCAATTCATCTGCCCATAAAATGAGAGAGATGGTAATGCTGAGCCACTGTGGTCCTGCATGGTTGATGCAGGTTGCTTAAGCAAGGGCTGCATAAGGGTCTGAAAAAGTGCTGGGAGGCTTCATTTTCAGCTGGTGGTATGATGAGAATGTCTCTTGAGTCAGTCTGCTGACTTTTAGGGACTCAGCTAGGGTGCTGCCTTGCTCTTCAGTACACGCCGCTGTCACTTGGGGGCCCCTTGTATCCTCCTCCTCATCTGCCACTGGATTTAGATGGAGCATGCTGAGAGCAGCCCGGTTTTCTTCCAGCGAGAATTAATTATTTCACGGACCATTCAAGATTCCGATAAATGAAGCGTGCCTTGATGTCATTTTAGAGTAATATCTGCAGTGAAACCAGAACTTGTAAAAATTGGGAAAATACACAGGACTTGTCTTTGTGTTTTGCTTTGTTCAGGTTAATTGTTGTTGCTTGTGGTATGACTAAAGGGCCTGACTGAACACAAAAATACCTCATGCGTAAGTGGGATTTTAATGAAATAATAATTCTTAACTTAAAGTGGTATTGTTTTTAATAGAAGATAGCAAAATAAAGAAATTCTCTGTCCCTCTCCTTTTTTTGGAAATAATTATTATAGGTAATGGAAATCCAAACTGAACCTGATTGGCCTTGGTTTTGCACAAATTTTGTTTTTCCTGATTAAATAGATTCATTTTGCTCTTCCTTGAAATTATTAAAACAGGCAAGGACAAGAGGAAGGGTCTTACGAAAATCTCACCATTGGGGCACTTTATGCAGTTAATTTGCATACAATTAACCAAAAGGTTTTTTGAAAATGTTTCTGCTTGGTGAGATGCTGAAGCGGGAACAGTGTCTTCCAGAACAACCATTATCCCGTCAGTATGAGGTTTTGCCCTCCCAGTGCTCCCTGTTGACTTGCTGCGAGCTGCTCATGTATGTAACATATATGGGTATTCTTAAAATCCATTTCCATGTATGTGGAAATAGGTGGTTTGTACAAATACAGCACCATACATCACATATATGCCCCATACGTGCTGCAGTTTGGAATGTCAGTGAGCACAGGGAAATGAGTATTGGGGCTCTCTTAGAGGATGCCAGAGAAAAGAGAGAGAAATGGAGAGATTTATTTGTTTGGATAAACCCCCCTGTTACTGAATTGCTTTGATGCTGCACCTGTTTCTTGTTCTTCCTCTCTTTCTCTTTTGCTGCTTCTTTCATTGCAGCTTTTCAAATATGTAGGCAACAAAAAACCACGGCCAGTGAAATGGAAGATTACAATTATGCATAAGTATTCCTGTAACGCGGCTGCTCAGTAATGTCCCCTGGGAGTGTTACAATGAATATCTGACATTAATTGGCTCAGTACCTGTATGTCTGACCTTGCAGAAATTTCATAGATCAATTCTACATGTTGTTTACTGATAAAGAAAACTTATTCAGGGCAGGGACTGCATCTTTGGACATGCCTGCACCACAGTGACAACCAGAAGCAGCAATCATCAGGCTCACTGGGTCTTGGAATAAGAAATAAAATAATAGAAAGAGGGATCATAAAGTGTTTTCTCTCCCTTGTTTTGCCAAGATCTGTTCCTCAGCAATTTTTAGCCCACTTGAAGTCTTTGTTACTGCTGGATACTGTACACTTGATGCAGAAATGCTGTTTTTTCTCCTTTGAGTAGCCCATGTATTGCCTTCCTATGTGTGTTTGACATACTGAACGATGTAACTAAACCAGGTCAGAATCAGAGGAACAGCAACTACTGGATGTACTTGCATTGAAACAGCTGCCTCTTTTTGTGTCGCTCACCCTCCGGTGACTGAATCCACCAGGAGCATCTCACAGGGGGCTGCGAGCAGCTCTTCGGCAGCGGCTGTGTTTCAACGCGCCCTGCTCAGTCAGCAGCAAACCCTCATCTCCTGCGCTGCTCAGTCAGCTGGCTTTCGCTGCTCTGTAGATGCAGGCTGCCTGTGCAGAAATGGATGATTGTTCAGCTCCCTTCCGCTTAAGGGAACCAAGAGGGAGAAAGTTGGTGTCCAAATCCCAGTTTAGCTGAGATTCGCACAAGGGTTGCTCACTGGGCTTAACTTTCTGTGGGGGTGTTGGTTCCCAAGTTAAAAAGTTGTTGCGAAGGAGGGAGATTTGTACACAGAATATGTTAAGAGATGCTCAGAGGCACACCTTGCATGCCTGTCCCACTGGTTTTATTGCCTTTGTTGAAGTACAGGAGAGAAGCTTTGCAGAAGGTGTATTCCCCATGTCTATTATCGGAGTGCTCGGGAGCGCTTGCCGCTTTCTGACTATTGTTACCTGTCCCCTGCTTTATTTGACCGGCTGGAAATTAAACAAGCCGTCACCTCGGGGACAGGGAAACCCGCATCCCCGCCCCGCTCCTGCGAATCAAAATCCAATACACGATGCCGAGCGCCGCTCACAAAGGGGAGCCCGGTCCCCCTCTCTGCCCCGCAGTGCAAAGAGCCCCCCTTCTCGAGTCCGCCCTCCGGCAGCCAGAGCCGCCGGGCAGAGCCGGCGGCGGGCACTGACCGCTCTCTCTATCGCTCTCCCCCCCCTGCGCACAGAAGGCGGACGATGGAGGAGGCGGCGGCCAGCGGGCGCGGGAGGAGGCCGGCGCAGCGCTGGTGCTGCGGAAGGTGTGGTCACGCAGCCCGGCCCCCGAGCGGCGCGGGAGGTAAGGCTTCCGCGGCTCCGGCAGCGCGGGGCTGGGCCGGCCGGGCCGGGCTCGGCGGCGGGCGGGGCGGCGGCGGCCCGCGGCCCCCGGCGGAGCGATGGCCCCCGGGGGGAGCACCTAGGGCGGGCGGGCGGCGGGAGCGGGGCGCCATGGGGAGCGGCAGGGTGCGGGTGCCCGAGGCGCTGGCGGGCCGCGGCGGGGAGCGGCCGCTGCCCACCTTCGACGTGCCTTACTTCAAGTACATCGACGAGGAGGACGAGGAGGACGAGTGGAGCAGCCGCTCGCAGTCCTCCACCGAGGATGACTCCGGGGACTCTCTGCTTTCCGACAGATACGTGGTGGTGTCGGGGACGCCGGAGAAGATTTTGGAGCATCTCCTCAGCGACCTGCACCTGGAAGCCGCTCAGGACAAAGAGACGGGTAAGGAGCGAGCCCGGCGGGCAGGCGGCGGCGGCCGGGGCAGCGCCTGGCCCCGGCCCTGGGCGGGAGTGGGGGAGAGCTCCCGGTGCCAGTCCCGGTGCCGGTGCTGGCAGAGCGGGGCGGCACGGGGGTCGCTCCCGGGCACCCCCGGCCGCAAGCCGGCTGCCAGCCTGACGTTCAGCCCGGGGCAACGCGGGGAGGAAGCCGGGAGCGTGGGGCTGCGGGGAGGCGGCAACGCGGGGCGCCCGGCCTCGGGGCAGGAATGGCAGCGATTAGCGAAGCCGCTCGCTTAGCAGCAACTTGAGGCTTTTTTTATATTCGGCTTTCGCTGCTGCCTGGGTAGCGCAGGCTGCGGCGTGCGTTGTGCAGCACCCGCGTCTCTTCAGGCCGAGACTGCTGTTCCTCGTAGCCTGCAGCTATTACTACATTGATCAGAATACTTGCTATGCCCTCCAGCCTCCTGGCTAACTACTCGTTTTGCCACCACCCCAGTACTTTGGCACATCTTCTGTTGCATAAGCACGGCTTATAAATTTCCTCCTAACCCAGGGCACAGCGTACAGCCTGATGCTCTACTTGTGTGTCTTCAAGCAGAGATTGTAATTTGTTCCAGCCTAGAGCAATTATTATATTGATCGGGCTACTTGACATGCAGTTTAATTTTCAGCTGGATCTCTTGGCCATATGCACAGCTTGCTGTCACCAAGAGCTCCTTGGGTAGTTTATCAGAAGTGCCTGCGACCTGCGATTCATAGATAGTTTTAATGAAAGCGGCCGGGCTGGTGAGACTTTCAGAGGTCCTGAATACTGAAGCGCTGAGGAAAGCAGCTGGCTGTAAATGGAGCTGTGCATTTCATCGTTCCCAGTAGGGTTAAAGCGCACAGTCCTGCTGCCTGTGTATATCTCTCTCTACAAATGAGATTACGGAGAATAACCACACTTTAATCCTTTTAAGTGACTGAAAATATAAATAACATTTGCCATTCCCCGGGGAACGTCAGGATTGGGTTCTCAGAACAAGTCATTAGTTTAATGTGGGACAATAGGCATATTCCTAGTGCTGATGTGTGAATGCCCCGAAGAGACATATAGAATGTCTGCCGCTGATATTATTATGGTATTCCTAGTGCTGCTTTTGTCTGCCTAGACATTAATGTTTAGTGCAGAGAGAGGCTGTGATTATTTTCCTTCCACAGATGCCCTCAGACTAGTTCTGGGTGTAATTTACTTGAGCCAGCTCTTAGGCAGTGTAGTGAGGGTCCTTTGTTGCCCCTTTAAGGTCAAATGTTAGATCCAGAATAAGTTTCCCCATTAACGTTTATCACAGGCAGATTGAGGGACATTAGCTGCCCGTCTTTATGGTCTGCTTCATCTTTTTTTATAAGCTCACGGTGTTGCTGGGAAACAATGAGATTTTCACTAGTGATATGCGTTATATTTTGGTGTTTGTAAATACAAAGCACTCCTTACATAAAACATTAGGTGCTGTATACATCCTCACCTGTACTACCTTTTCTTTCTTTTCTCTTTGCTCTCCCTCCCATCACCGAGAGGCTCTTTATAAGCCTGTTCTTATTGTTACAGAGAGGGACTGGTAAACTGCCCTCAAAACAAATGCTAAACCACTGCTTGCCTGGGTGTTAGCAGATGGTAATGTATTTAAAGGTTGATTGGCTTCCCCTCACCTCTTCTGCCTTGTCCTACCTCCTTTTAGAAAAAAACAATTAGCTCTTCCCTGTAGCTAAGGTTAACTGGATCCTAGGGATAGAACAAAGTAGCTGTGGCCTCAGTGTTTTGCCATCAGAAAGAAGTGTGCTAAACCTTGCCCAGCGGCCCTCCGCTTCCTCAAGGGTAGTTCATCACATACTGTTTTCTTCTGACTTCATTTATCTGGTAATAGAGAACTTCATCAAAATAAAAGACTTTGGGAGTTATGTTTCCCAATGTTTTATGTGGCGGATGCCCCTGTAATGGTTTTGATCAGTCTGTTTTGCAGACTCAGTGGCACTTGGCAAGAGGAAGTATGGGATACCGACTGTACATGTGTACATCTTTGTGCACCTGAAGGCATCCTTCTGCTGTTTGTGTGCTTGGATTTGCTGTTCTTTGTATTTTTTGTAGTTCCAGTCTGGCCCATCTCAGAGGACGGTCGAGTTGCAGAGTCCCGCAGGCTTGTGTTTTAGCAGGCATAGCTTTGCGGAACATAAAAGGACGATGTTGTTGTACCCAGCTGCTCCTCCTGCTGTCAGTTTGCCAGTTCCAGGATGACTTCCGTGGCCTCCTGTTTTCCCTGCAGCCCCCAACCTGGTTTGCTTATTTGTATCTGTAAAGAACATGAGAAAGAGCTGTTCTTACATATGCTGGTACGCAGGGGGCTGTTGTTCTGTTTGACCCTTTGCACTGCTTCCCAAGGAGGGATGCTCGGCATGTTTTCATTCCCACCCTTTGTATAACACATCATAACTGCAGTCCTCTGTGGTCATTTAAAAAAAAAAAAAATCCACTATCTCCTGGGGCTAGCGTGGTCATGGGCATCACTTTTTATAAACACTGATATGGCTGAATGATGCGCCATGTATTGCTCCCAGCCATCCTCCATTTTCTAGCCCAAGTCAGCAGGTACTGCTTGCAGCTGGGATAGTAAAGGGAGGCTTTGGGGCTGGGCTGGGAGAGATTTAACTGGGGTCCAGCCCAGGCCTCAAGGCTCCCTTCAGCTGCTGCTAAACCTGTAGCGAGATACCTTAAGCACTCTGCTGCCACATCCTCTTCTATAAAAGATAGGTGGGGACACCTTCTCTTGCCTGACCTGAAGAAGAGTCCCAGTGTCTACGATGTGGCCGAACACATTATAGCAACTGAGGAGACTAAAGGGGACATCGCAACGTACACAGCTAGACTAATCTATTGCTCAGATGACTTCTGTTGGCAAGGATGTCTTGAAAGCCTGAGGTCTGGAAGACTCTTTAAGCTTAGGTGCTTAATAACAGTTCAATGATTGAGGGTTTTTTGTGATTACTAAGTCAGAGAGTATATGTGAGTTCTTGTGGCATCATCTTACATTGGGGCTTGCCAGTAACAAAGAATACCAACCTTCCATCTCAAAGGGAAAAAGTTTTCATCTTGCTGAGTTACCATGACCTGTAATGTACCAACAAGACTGTTCTTGTTTCCTACCATGAGATGGCTAGAAATTTTCAATTTCTGTAATGAACAGCTTTTCTGAGTCATCTCTAAGGTTGTTGGAATCACTGGAGGATGTCTGCTGAGTGCGTACTTTAGAGGGCGGTTTGAAGTTTTAAGAATTGAACAGAGTGAAACACTTCAAATATGTCAATATCCAGGCAGAAAAAGCAAGGCCTACCTCCTGGGCTAATCCTTGTCAAGGATGGGGATTTGAACAAGTAATCTCCAAGAGGCCAAATCTTAGCGTCTCAGGATCTCTAATCCCTTCCCATTGACTACAATGTTTTTTTTCAAAACTGTTGTCCTCTTCTGCAAAAGCTTTTATTTCTTTGGCTTTAGCAGCATTTCCTTCTCTGGATATTATCCTGATCTAGTCTTTGGAGTATCCTCTGGCTGGTCTCTATTCAAACATACCATTTTGCCTTGCAGTGATTGCACTCAACGTTTGGCAGCCTCTGGAATGACACAGTGATCATCACATCCATTGCTACTTATCCAGGCCTGCATGGATCCCTCAGATCGTTTTCTTTAGGCCACTGGGCCACCTCTCTCAGGCAGCTTAAGCAGAACATTGCCAAAGCAGAACATAGTCTCCCTCATCACATCTGATGTCACTACCTGTCTTTTACCTCCCTACTGTGGGTTTCATTTTAGGGAATGAGCAGGGAGAAGAAGAGATCACTTTATGAAGGTCCTTGAGAGCAAGAAGCAATGGGAAATAGAGATCTGGAGAAAGGATATAAATGAGGAATGGTAAGGCTGGAGCAACACGATGGTGTCAGTCTTGCAACTGATGTATGTTTTTAGTGGACTGGGTGAAAGGGATTGTGGTAAGGGGGGAGGCACGATACTTTTGTTAGGCCATCATAGAAGTTAGGATGGCAAATGATGAAAGGCCTGGAGAAGGCCTAACGGGACAGAAAAAGAGGATGAATCCTCATGATGTAGCTAAAACAGATGCAGAAAGGTGTAAGGATGGTCTGGATTTCTTAGGAATAGGAAAAGAAAGGAGTAATGACCTTTGTACCCTGCTGTGTCATCTGGGACTGTGCGTGATCCTTGGATTAGTGGGAACTCTCCCCTGTCACACAGAAGCAGTTTTAGCTTTAGGATCATAGCGTAGCATCTAGGAGGGGCCTTCAGACCATCTCTGTTTGTTCTAGAAGTCCATTCTGTTTCTACACTTGCACCAATGACACTGCTTTGGTGTTGGGTAATGGCATCCTCTGAGGAGAATGGTACTGTCTTGCATGAGCTGATCAGAGTCAGCTGTTAAGTGATGTTGCAAAAAAGGGATACAGCTCTGCCTTTTTTAGATATTGTCTTTTGTTTAATAATCCAAGAAAAAAATGTCTGATTGCTTTTTGATATTTTTTGTTTGTTTGTTTCTTAGCTGTAAAGGATGCTGTTAGGACTTTTGCTCACTGTGCTTTATTACTGATGAGTAAAAGGTGTTAACAAACGTGTTCCTGTGACTGCCACACAATCAACATGAGTGTATCTATCTGATGCATATGGACTGATGTCAAGGAGAATAAGTATTTGCCTAACACTTTGTGATCCTATCTTCCAGCTTTTAGGGTGGAGAGAATAAATGCCTGCTAGCCCTTCTTCTTACCAGTCATCATTTTGAGGGATTTTGTAAACACTTCCCCAAAGTCTTAGGAAAACTTGGTGAACTGAGTGGACTAAACGCATATTACTGCTGTGCCCATAGGAGAGGAATAAGAGTTTAGCAGAGTGCATAGAGCAACATCAGTGTAAGAATAGCAGAAAAGCTAAAATAATCATTCAACTCAGTGTTCGGTGTGAGAGAACCTGGGGAGGTTCTTGCACAGGACCATTGCTTCATGGAGCATGAGCCTAAGCTGTCTCAAATTGGAGTGTCAGTAGAAGTAGGTTTAGAATAAATCAATAAAATGAATAGCAGCAAATCACCGGGTTCAGATGTTACTCCCCAAAGACTTCTAAAGGAACTCAGATATGAAATTGCTGAACTCCTAACAGTCATGTGTAATCTATCATATAAATCAGCTTCAGTGGCAAAGGAAGGTGGAAAATGAGATGCCAATTAAAAGAAATTGTTCTATTTGGGGAAACATCTAAGCAATAAGGTTGTCATTTTACCAATACATTATTCCAGCATAAACTGGTGCTGTAGTCAAAAGAAGCAGCTCAGCCTTCCCCAACTGCTCATTCCTGCCACTGCGCTGGTGCCTCTGTGGCAGTACAGTAAAAGCAGAAGGAAGAAATGCATGTGGAAATATTGTACTGAGGGAAGGGAAATTTTTTTTTTTTGCAGAGATAAGTCAGATCTTGTGTATCCTGTAGAGCTGTTAAAGATTTGAAGGAGTATGAGGGTATATATGGTCTGGTCTGCCTGTATCTTATATTTGTATTTCCAGAATGCTTTTGATAAAGTCCCTTGCCAATAATCCTTAAAGAAATTTAAAGATCCTTTTGATAAGGAAGAAGATGCCTTTCAGGACTGATGATGACTTAAAGAGAGAAAATGAAAGTTAAGAGTAAATTGTCAGTGTTTAAAATGGAGAGAAGTCACCAGCGAAGACTGGGGTGCTGCTGAGTGTGGGATGAAAACTGAGGTAACAGCATGTGCTGATAATATTAAATGTTTGAGGGTCTCATGATAAATGAAGCCATGGTTTCACCTTAGTGGCCATGCAAGATGATGTTCTTGTACACCCTGTTATCCCTACCTCTGACTGCCTGTTTGAGCTGTCATGTTGTCCTGTCGTCATACTGATAAAATTTGCTTAGGTGTCTCTGCAAGGTGAGTTAGATCGGGAAACTGATCCAACTCAAAAATAACTTCATGAAAGTAGTGAGAATGGGGCAGTGTGGGACTGGGAAAATGCGTTGGGAGTGGGCCCCTTCAAACCAGCCCTGTGGCTGAAGAAAGATGAAAGGAATAAAAATCTGCGTGACTGCGTGATAAAATTGCAGATGAGATCCAAGTTTGAAAATGCAAAGTAATGCATTTTCTAACATGGAGAAAAGGAAATCCTTATTATACATACTCAGCAGAGGTGCTGAATTGGCTAATATCATGCAGAAAATAGGTCTTTGGAGATAGTGTGGATAGTTCTTGGAAATTTTTGATCAGCATTGATCAAAAAGGCACACAGTATTTGGCACAATTAGGAAAGACGACAAGCAAGAACCATAGTTATACCATTGTATAACTGTGTAATATCTATGTATAATATGGTTCCTTCTTCTCCCCCAGCTCACAAAGGTTGTAAATGAACTAAAAGAAGCTTGAAAAGGGCAGCAAGGGAGATTAGAAGTCTAGATTAAATACATCTAAGAATAAATAGTCTAGGTCTGGTCATCATAGAAAAGCAATTTCTCCAAAGGAGGCATAAGGTGATCTGTGAGATTATGAATTGTGTGGGGAAGGTGAGTATGGTAAGACTATTCATTGTTTCTCATAATGTGGGAAGTGTTTTGTAACACAGTGAAATTATTTGGTTTATAACTAATAAAGAGAAGTTCTTTTCTGATATGATGCACAGCTAAACCGTGAAACTCATCGTTGTGAGGATTTTGTGGAAGCCAAAGATTGGGAAGTTTTTAAAACAAATGAGGCAAAATCCTGGCAAAAACTCCATCACTGCAGTGATGTCGATACAACTTCCCATCTGGAAAGCCTACACTGCCAGTTGCTGGGAGCTAGGAGGGCATATCAGAGAAAGATAACTCTGTATTTGTCTTTTTCTCAGTTTTTTTCTTCCCCTGAGCATCCTCTGTTGGCCCCTGTCAAAGACCTGGTTCTGTTTTATGGGGATCTTTGATCTGACCCAGTATATCACATGCAGCACATTGCAGTTTGGAAGCAATTAATCAGAACCTAAGGTTATAATAAGATACTAGTTCCTTCAGGTGGGGCAGCTGAGCGAGTTATCAGTTCAGCTGGCAGCAGAGATTGAAGAGTTTTCTGCTGAATGGCTTGGCAAATGGTGTGATGGGGCCTGGAGCTGGGACAAGAGAAGCAGGAGCCCTGGGGATAGCATGAGGTTGGGACCAACGCCGCTGGCAGTGACACTGGCTTCAAATGGGAAGATCTGACATCCTCCAGTTGTCCTCCTGCTCATTGCCACGCAGTCCCTTCTCCTCTGCTGTACTTAGTTTGACCTTGTGCCAAGTAGATCTAAGTATCTTAGTGGGAAACTATATCTTTTTTCCTTTGGTAGGCTTATTTTCTGTCACATTAGTGAGCTGAATCAGCTTGCAGAAGGAGTGCCGTGTCTGGGATTCACTACAGACAGTGTGTCACACGCTGCGGTGCCTAAGCTAATAGGAAATGCCAGCGAGGGGAATATGTGCTAAGATGCTGTCTCCTGGCAGGAGCTCAGACAGTTATTTCTGGGAAATGAGAACTCAGAGCCTGAAAAAGGTTTTTTTTTTCACACTTGGGCACTAAAGCTTGTTTAGGGCAAACTTTCAGAAAGGCAGAGTCCAGGGATGCTGCTCCTGGATTGTCTCACCATTATATCCAATGACTGGGAAACTAGAGGCAGCATGAGGAAGGATGAACATCCTTAGTGGTCAGGATCCCTGTAGATACTGAAGGTATTTTTTCAGTTCATCACACAAGGATGAAAGGAACTGAGGCAGCCATCAGACAAACACATGGTTTCAGTGTGCCCAGGAGCACCTAGACACTTTTTGGCACCTCAGGCACCTAAATAAATTTTTTTGTACCCTGTGCAAGAATAGCTTGGGGCGATAATAGGGCCCCAAGTGTTTAATGTGTTTGGGTCAAATTTGCAGAAGAAAAAGCTACCCACTATATATGATAGTCAATTAGCTCATAGTATTCCTAGTTCCTCAGTCTTTTCTCTGCAATTCTGTGGTTCGTTATAGCTAGTTGTCACCTTTTACTATGTGAGAAATTGATATGGAGCTGTCATGAAAGTCTAGTGTGAAACCATTTATTATGAAGATGTACACTGTAGACAGTATGAGGGGTTTTGATGATCTTAGTCGTTTAAGCAGAAAGGAATTGGGAAGTGCAGGTCTAGCAGGAGAACTTTTTTAGGGGCGAAGATCAATAATTTTCTTCCGACAGTGAAAATGCCTTTTATTTATTTATTTATTTTTAAAAAGACGTAAAAGGCAGAATGTGTTAATTTGTTGTACTGCAAAACAGACTTGGGTAGTGTAAACGTTTTGATGAGGTACCTGTGAGACAAGTTATTGTGACACTGGGAATTTGGTGAGGTTTCTGGAACGGCAATGTGACCCTAAAAAGAGTTTTAATCAGTTATTTGCAAAATCAGTTTCACCCTAGTGACATTGGAAGTCTAAGTGATACAAATGAATTGTCAAACCAATAGAGTAAGTATTTCAAACATATGAAAGGGTATATGGTCATATAGATCTCTAAATTAACAACTGCATTAAGTATCTGAGACTATAAAACGACATGTTTGTATTTTGAGAAATGTTTCTTTAGAAGTTTTTTCAGAATAGGGCTTTTGATAGTTGCTGATTGTCTTATGTTGTTAAGCCAAGAAGTGACTATGGAAGGGATAAAAAAATCTTGAAAGGTTCTATTTTTTAAATAATGCTTGTATTTTAGCGATAAAAGAGTAGTAGAGATTGCCTCTTAGTTTCTGCCTTAGTCTGAGTCCTTTTCTAATCACCTGAGTGCGGCTGGTTGGTGTCAAATCTAGCACAAATAACCAGTGTTCCCAGGTCAGATGGCCAGGACTGAGGGCCATTAAAGGCAAAAAAGAAAACTGAGTCACTGCACAGTGGTGATGCCAAACAGATCTCTCTCAGCAAGGGAGATAATGTCTTAGAAGTATGCCAGCCACTTGGGTTGATTCCCTGTCTGGCTTAAATGCTACACTGGAAGTTGGGTCAGTTCCACAGCTGCAGGTTTGCAGACAAAGCAGGCCAGATCCCTTCTGTTGCAACTAATGTCATACTGGTTCTAGCGAGCCATAGGAATGGCAAAGGCAAAGGAAGTCAACATCGACTGGGGCTTAGCGAAAAGTCGTAGCCAAATTCTGAAATGAGTCTGAACTGTGGTAACTCTTACTGACTTCTGTCTGCTGGAGATCTCTTCCCCTGCAGCAGTGGGATCAAACCACTAAATGTGAACTGTATGAAGGGAGAGGACAACCCCTGCTGTGAAGCTGACACAACCTTCTAGATCCTCTCAGCCCCAGATACAGCCCTATCTTCATGTTCTCCCAGAATGTGGCTCATGAAGCATTGAAGCTGACTAATTATAAAACATACATAGTTATCTCAAAGCTGCTGTTTCTACTAGAGAAAAAGTGAGACAATTTATAAGAGAGTAGCACAAGAGGATAGCAACAGATGGTTTGTGCGCTGGCAGGTCAGTTAACTGAGAGCAGGAACTGGAAATGCAAAACTGAAATATCAGTGTTGCTGCTTCTTATGAAGTGTTTGCACGTCCTGTTCCTTCAGCGGGAGCCACAGACCGTGCAGTCCTTCAGGAACCCCAGCCATGGTGCCCTTCGCCACAGGTCTCCCATCTTTCCTGGATATACATCCTTACCACTTGGTGTTGTTCTCCTTCCCTTTCTTCTTAAGGCTTTTCACTGTCAAACCCTGACTGCTGAATAACCGGACACTCTCTTCAGTACTCTCTTTTTGTGTTCCTCTTCCACAACACAGAGATTCACCACTTGCCGACCTAAGTAGGGGTGTTTGTCCGTTAAGACTCCTGTGTTGCTATTAGCACTTAGTGAGATGGCTGTTAAGTGGGAAGCTCATTCTCAGAATACAGCAAAGCACTCCTTCCCAAGAGCTGACTTTCTGTAATGTTATAAAACTTGGAAATGGTGCTCTGAAATTCAGATTTTTTTGGAAGGAAGCTTTCATGGGGTGGGGGAGTTTTTATGTAAGAATGCCGAAAGCATAAAACTGTATCTTGACATACTTGCTGCATCTTTGAGTCCAAGAATACAGTTCACACACTGTCTTCAGGGTTTGAATTCCAGTGTTTCCAGTGCTCAAAGTTGCTATACTACAATGATTTTTTTGTGAGATTAACATTTTCTGAGGAATATAAAGAGCGTGTTCATTCCCCGCCTACAGGGTGGAAGGATGGATTCACTGAAGACCTGTGCTTTGAGGTTGCCTATTAAGAATCTGAAAGAAATCTGCTCTTCAAAGCTGCTTTTTTCCCCTTGTGAACTAAATTTACTCTCATGCTGTTAATTCCTCCTTCCCCCGCAATCCTTCTTAACATGCCCTGAGTTCAAATGGTTTCACGGTATTATGGAAGTAGCAGCCTTGGTGTTTTTGTGAGCAGGAGAGGGGCTGGTTTTGGCTATAGCCAAACTACAATTATCTTTACTTTACTAAGCTCCCTGTCATGCTGCCTGTTACTACCGTTAGGTGATATTTCGTTGTATAACATGCTGATGCAGTTGTTTTCTTTCCCACCTTACCATTTTCTGTAAATCCCTGTGCTCAGAGGACACCCAGGGAAATTAAAATCAAAAAGCCACAACCCAAGACCTATTTGTGAACCATAAATTGGAATACATTTCTGGCTATTTCCCGATGCGTAGTGCCTGCTGAGACTTTCTGTGGGCTCTTAAGATCTTCCTTAATAGCTGCCAACCCTGGGCTGCATTACAGCACCAAATGCCTCTGTTTGCTGTGTAGTTGAATTGGTATTGCTTGAGAAAGCCTGTCTGTGGCATTGGCAAACTGGTGCCAATGCACTCCGGATTATCAAGTGCAGCGGAGCTCGGCTCTGCCTTGCCCTAACGCTGGCTGCTGCCTTCTCTGTCATGTCCAAGGAAGAAAGAGGGGAAAGAGCAGCTGTGGCAGCAGCTGGTGAAGGCCAGATTTGCTGTGTGCTGGATGAGGTTGGCAGGGGTGTCTGCTGTGGTTTGTGTTACCTTGCTCGGTTTCGATTTTAGGGGGCAAGTCACAAGATCGGCTGTCGGATGTAGGAATAGATGGTTGTAGTAGGAATACTTTTGTGAAAGCAGAAGTGCCTGTCTAAAGATGAGATAATGGAGCAGAATGCACTTGGCATAAATTCAGAAGCTTCGTGCATTAACTGCAGTTGGTAAGCTCATAACGCAGGCTTTAAATTGCTGTCACTTTTTTAGAAGGAAAGGCTTGATCCAGTTTGGTATCAGTTGGGGTATATAACACCTTTTAGGAGAGTCTATGTGGTTGGCATTGGAGACAATCTTTTTTTTTTTTTTTTTAAGTCAATTTTGATCCTTTCAGAGATCGAAACAGGAGTAGAATTACAGCACTTTGACAGCCAACGGTTTCTCATGAGATGTCACTTACCCTTACAGAGTATAGCTGGTTCTGGCAAGAAAGAGCTTTTTGGAATAGCATTAGTTACTGCAATAAAGTAAATTGCTTGTCCCATCTCTTAGACAAGGTGAAAAATACCGATGTGAGTTGTAGCTGTGGCAGCAGCTCACATCGCAGTCTCCCGAGCCAGGCTGAGATCATGAGATAACCTTGTCTCAGTTCAGAAACGCTTGTGAGATCCTTCTGAAACCAAATCAGTACTCCTCTCTCTGAAGTGAAAATGCGACTGCTTGTTTTCAAGGACATGGAGGGCAAAAAAATTGGAGGGTGGGAGGATGGGGAAAATAGATCAATGTAAATAAAGTGGCAGCGGTGATGGATCTAGTTTTGATGGAAGCAAATAATAAAAAACTTAGGCTTTCTTGTGACAACATTTGGGATGAATTGTGATTTTATTCCTTGAACTTGAGTTTTGATGGAGATACAAATTGCCAGAATCAGGATGTAATCATGGAAAAATCATGCTGTCTGACCTGAGACTGCCAGAGGCCTTTACACCTTCTACTGCTTTTCAATTTCTTTCCTTTTTTTTCTGCACCCTGCATTCCCCTCCTGCCACTATCCCTCCTCCTGCCCACAAGGCTCTACCAATTCCTCAAGCAGCCTTTCTTTAACCCTCCCCACCCCCATTTCTTAGGATTTAGGGCTTGTTGACCTCTCTCAAGGAAGCACTGCAGCTAAAACCAGAAAGCCAGATACTGGTTTTGTTCTTTCCCAGTTGTGAATTCAGAGCCCCGGCATCAATACAATAATGAAACCCTTGTTGGGTTTCATTCCCCGCCCCGATAGGAGCCTTGTCCATGGGATTTTGTTTGTTGTTACTGTTAGTACATCATGGGCGATGCACAGCCACAAGCTGGAAGCAAAAAAACAACAGCGAAAAACAACCACAAACAAATAGCATTTGTCAGATCCCTGTTGTCAAGGAGTTTTCATTCAAAGTCTTAAAGAAGCAGTGAGCATTCAGCATTGCCCCAAAGCATGGAAGCCACCAATAATGCAAATGCAAACATTTTGCCTATTAAGGTGACTATAGCTTCTCCTCTTAGTGTTGCATTGCTGTCTGTAGAGGTAATTCTGTAAGGGGCAGGTGGAAAATTTCCATCCTTGTGTGTGCCAGCAAGCAGTGGCAGGGAGGCAACAAGTGGATGATTTAGAAATTCAGCACAACACACGTACCCCATTTCTTGGCAGATGAAACGCCTCCTCACCTCCACCTTCAGCTGCATGGGGACGAACAAAGAGGCTGCGTAGGGGTGGCTGAGTAATTCTCAGGATGGGCAAACAGACGCAGACCTCTGGCCTGCTTGAGCCCAGCCTGGCTGCGAGGAAGCAGCCCTGGCCGTGCTGCAGGCTCCTCGCTGTCCTCTCCCCCCGCGACCCAGAGAAGGGATGTCCCCCCGAGCAGGGCCTGGGAAGCAAAGGGACGCTGTCTGCTTCCTCCTTGCTCTCCTTGTGACAGTGGTGTAGGACTCTTGGGCCACACACAGCTTGCAAATGCTTTGAAGATGGCATCTGTGCTGGGGCTGCATGCTCTGCCCAGTGGGGCTGCTCAGTGGGCAGGGAGCCCTTCCCCAGGGCAGTGTGAGACCTTGGGGAGCCATTGCCATCGTGGGGCCCCCCTGTCTCCTGGACCCCTGAGGTTTGCTGTGGGCAGAAGCCTCAAAGCACACACATGGAGATTTTGGGATGTGGTCAGTCGGGAAACCTGGGCATGTTGGGCAAGCTAAGCCTAAACCTGTAGGCAGGGGAGGGTTTCTGCCAGCTGAACACATGGGCTTCTCCCATGTGTTCTCCCCAGACCTTCAATACTCTCCCAAATATTTCTCTTCTGCAAAGCAGCAAGAAAGCATTTTCCTGAGGTCTGTCCTGGCGCGGTGTCACTGGGTCGAGGCAAATTTTGTTGCCGTCTCCAGCGTGATGGCCCATGGTTATGGCCCATGTCTCTAGGCAAAAGTTTCGGCACATCTTACGGGTTTCTTGTGCAGCTTATGTAAATACTTTGAACAGCTTTTTTTCTTTCATGTGTGCATACAGGTTGTGTTAGTATTAATGAGAATCTGATCTCCCTACTCGGGTGAGGGTTTTGACATGCAGATGGGCCACAGGGCATTTGATTTAACATCTCAGTTTAAAGGACTGGAAATGTGTTCAGGGAATCAAGGTTAGTAAGACACAATTTGAGAAGTTACAACTATGTTCTTGATTACAAAGAATGATAAATCTTTAACAACAATTTTCTAAAAGTGTCTGAAAAACATGAAAATGCCATCAGCTTTGCAAGAAATGGCTGTATTGGGTTTTCTTGACAAATGGAGAGCATTCAGATCCTCCTAGAGGGTACGGTCATATAGGTCTGGGATGAGGGAGTTTACAGCAAAGGGAGGAGCAGTTGTCCAAAGTGCTGCTATTCGTAGTGTTAGTATGAAGGCCAGCTCCTCTTCTGAACCTCTGTGGCTTAGGGGAGTCCTGGGTATGAAACAGGGCAGAGAGACCAGGAAAGTCTGTCATTAGACCATATACAAGCTCTGTTGAGGTCAATGTTTGTCAGGATTTTGTGTTCCTTACTGCAGAGAATGGCAGCTCTGTATGATCAAGCTCCAAACTGAACAAAAAAACCAGGCAGCTTTTGTATTTATCTTAAAATAATTAGATGTTGTTAATAGTTTTTGGATACTCTCATTTCAAATGGGAAGTGAATGGACCACTTTCCCTGCTAATCTGTGAATCCAGAGATTCACAGCATTTGGCTTGACTCTTCATGATTTATTTACTTTTTAAAATTCAGACATAGGCATGTGTGTGATGATTTATTCCTCTTTGTAATTGGATACAGTGATTAAATGAGCTTGCATATTATACTTCCATTGTCCTTCTGGGATGTGGGCTGCTGTATCTTTAAAACAGCAGCTTCTAATAGAATTGATTCCAGCTCCTGTATATTTACTGTAATCGGTGATGTGTTTCTAAAAACTGATTTGGAAAATTGCTTTTAAATACATGTTCTTACATAGGAAGTATTTATATAGCTGAAGAGTGGTACATAATCCTTGGAGTCTTCCTTTAAGATGCTTTGCTACCTTCTCTGACAGGCACTCTTTAGTAAAAATAAATACATGCTCACTATTTTGTAACCTGAAAGAAGCTATACGTAGTGTTACACCTAGCAGAAGTGTCTACCAGCCCGCAGCCACAGACAAGTGATTGCAGTCTGTTTAAGGAGACTGTCATCACATAATTGATGATTTTCCATAGACTAGCCAGGGATGATAGAGGAAGGATACTGCTTCTTAGTAAGAAAAAAAAATTAAAAATGGGTTTTTATAATTGGCCTTAATGACTAACTGAATGAACAAAGCAGTTTGATGAAAAAAATCTTATTTACACAAACAAATGCAGGCAGATAATGAGTTATCATTTTACATATATACAGGCATTCAGAAGCCACAGTGTCTGTGACTGGTGCTATGCAAATACAAAGTAAAAGGCAGTGCTCTGCCCTGGAAATTTATAGGGTCCACTAAGAGAAGACCCAGCAATCTGGTGCAGCAGAGAGATGGCAACAGCAGTGATAGGAAGCCTTGTTAAAGAAACTGGGTATGGACACGGTTTGCAGAATTTTAAATAAGGAGGATATCTCAGTGGTGCTAGTAGTCCCAGTGTTTGAGATTGTATCTTTTAATCCACAAAACCCCAGTCCTACCAGCGGCAGCTTGAGGCACTATCACCACATCTCCTTTAGCTGAGTTATTTTATGTCTACAAACATAGCTGTGCTTACATGGCAGCCTTTACTTCAATGAGACAATAATTTGTCTCTCTCTCTTCTGCACATGCACTTGCTCCCATTACTTATAGGAACATACTGTCTTTGAGAATTTGCTGCCCTGTCTCAAATTTGGTTGAAATTTGTCAACAGATTCGAAGGTTACAGAGATAAGGGAGAGCAAGACTTAGAGACAGTTGGACAGTTCAGCTGCAAAAGCTCTTTTCCTTTGGGGAACAAGAAAGAAAAAGAAATGCTGAAGGAAAGTAGAAAGTATGCTGCTGTTAGCCTATTTCATTTGAAAAGGGTTTGGAAATTTGATAGGGAAAGGTGATTTGCAGTGGGATCACCCTCTGAATCTCTCATTTGGTGGTTTTGGCCTCACTGGCAGGAGGTCAAAGGCACTGGTATTGTCTGCATGAGACTGCAGAGAGATGAGCAGAACCAGAGTGAGGACACTGAGTTTGTACTCTCAGCCTGGGCAGGTACCTCCCACCTCAGCTAGTGCTGTTGCTGGGCCCGTGTCTGCCTCCTTTTCTCTGTATGAGGAAGAAATAAAGCTTGCACGTTTTTCAAAAACCATGCTGGCACTTATGGCCAAAAAGAGCTATAGAAATGAAAGATGGCAGCAAGCGCTAGTCACGGCCAGGTGTTGTTATGTATAGTGGTGAAACATGGTCATGTAGCAGATGAGCCAAGAGGCCCAGTTTAATACAGTATCCTATCTGTTACTGCAGTTAGTGATTTCTATCTTTATCCTAAACACTACACCGGATTCATGTATGCTTGTGCAGAAAGGTAGGTTTACTTCTTGGCCAAGGAGATGTGTCTGTGCCTCATGGAAGTCCAAGGAACAGCTGGCAGTGTTGATGAAGGGGTAAAAACTGAAGAAACAATTTCTACAAGATACAGAATGCATCTCTTCCATTAGATGCTTTCCAGTTAGTGCATGAAAGATACAGTATCTCGTAAGACTTGGAAAAGAAACATGCCCAAGAAGAAAGCTGAGCTATACCAGTCCAAAGTTATATGTATCTGAGAGTTGTGTTCTGGGTGTATTTTATGTGACTAAATCAATAAATAGCACTGAAAATCTGAAATAATGGCAAAAGTGAATATACACCTTTAGAAAATTACCCCACTGGGCTTTCATCCAGTAATTGCTTAATACCCCACTTTATTTAACTGAAATAAGCAAGGCCATCAAATAAAATCCTTGCGTAATATTGGTACAGCTGAATCAGGGATCTAACGCTGAGCTCCCCGATGAGTGAAAATAGTTTGAAAATTATCAAAAGAAAGGTGTTCTTTCTTAAAAGTGTCGCGTTGAACTACTGTGTATTGCACGCAGCCAAAGGTCCTTGCACAAGAACACAGTTCTGCTGCCATAGGGAATTATGCCCATGCAGGTATTTTAATACTCACAAGCAGCTGAACTCCAGATAAGGTCTGTTCCTTGTGTCTTACCCCTGTATGATCTTCAAGCCGTGCAAGCAAGAAACTTTGTTATTTCTTTCATTCTGCTGTCACTACAGGGTTGTACTGACAAAACCAATAGTTTGAAGTCTCCAACCTTAATGATTCTATGATTCTAAGTTGTTAGATGTTCTTAATACATACACAGACTATGTACAAGGCATTTTTTATTGCTGTCTTCCATTAAGTTGTAATAAGGAGAAAAGCTGTCTTTAATTACATGTTAACCTGTCATTGGAATGATTTGGGTGTCTCAGTATAGCAAGTACAATTTCAGGTTCATAATTTAAGGACATATATCATGTAAATAAGTCTATGATTAACGTAATATTGTGTTTTAACACCACCATCATGAAAGGCATCAGGTTTTTTTTGGAACCCATTCACCACATGGGGAAGCAAAGTGCAGCTGCCTTATGAGTGCCTGACGCTTGTTGTTCTGGCTTTATGCTGTGAAGCCGTGCTTCACTGCCCTGGGGAGCGGGGAGGAAGGCAGGTGTGAGAGATGTAAGATGCGAGTATGATCCTGTTTGGTTTTCAGGTTCTTTTGGGTGTCGTCTCCCTCCTGCCACCCCCCGCCCAGTACAAGGAGGTCTCTGCTCTGCGTTGTAGGTGTTTAGATATTGCATAAGTTATTTCAGAGGTATCGGAGCAGTCTGTGCCCATTGGCCTAAAGTATTGTACACCCTGGGGCAAAATGCTGGAAGTGGCATCCTTCAGTGCTGCAGTGAGATTGCAGTGTGCTAAAGACTGTCGAGTCTCCTATGGGGTTTGCAAGATGTGTTCCCTCCTCCTCCTTGCCTCCTGCCCAGCAGAGCCTGTAACACATCGCAGCCATGCAGCACCTTTGCTGGGTCTTTTGCCTCCATATGTTAGAAGATGTTGGCAAGTGAGTTGCTGCTTTTGAGGTTATATGACAGTGGGCCACAGCTGCAAGACCCTAACCTAGCCTGTGCGACCCAGTACACCAAAACTGTCCCACCACTTAACCCAATGCGTTGCTGTTTCACGTGCGGGAAGAAGTCAGTGGTCTGTATATTAGTCTAGTGCATGTTATTGCCATCTTATGCAGAGATTTGGACCCAATCCAACAGTTCTTGCTCAGATGAAAATGCCATCATTCCCTTTCTAGGCAGTTCTGCCATATCTGCAGAAGCCAGGAGCATTTTGCCAGTGGAGGCTTTGTTGTGCTAGGCTTCCCTGAAGAGCCGCTGTGATGTTTACTGCACATGCTCCAGTGCCACATGTTGGGGAGCTTGCACTGCTTAGCATATTTATGATAATGTGGCTCCCAGGGGCAAAGAAGATTCGACTTATATCTCCTTCCCTGGGCCAAAGCACAAAGAGATTTCCCCTTGCTGCTTTGTAGGGGGAAATAATAGATCAAAGCTTCTTGCTAAACACTTTTAAAAAATACACAGTGCGGATCCGTACGTTTCTGTTCCCTTAAGGGACCTATCCCTCTGGTTGGTATGGAAAGCAGTTAGCAGGTGCTGGGGACAATACTGCACACTGAAGTCTAGGCATTGCACCTGACCTGCAGAGCTTTAGACGTGGCATTGCCACGTGTAGTTTGACCTGTCCTTGATCCTTATTATGTACCAGTATGGAATGTATGCTGGTCACTATACTGTAGTCATCGTAATCTGCTGGACTGGCTATTGTCCAAATACAGTGGATTTTGGAGCCTGTTATTAGGTACTTAAGTTAAAACTTTTTGGGTTAATAGTTTTAGCTTATTATGTATTTGAAAATACTGCCAATTAAGATTGTTTTTTATAAATTTAGATGTTATTTTGGGGTTGTAAACAGAAAATTTGGCTTCATATTCTCAGAAATGTCACTGAAAAGTAGGCTCTTTTAAAGTATCTCAAGTCAAACACCCCAAAATTAAGAACTCACAATCTTTTTTTGAAGATGTGATGCTATTTTTACATTTATATATAATGTTAGATCTGAAGATTACTGTTTCCTAGGAGTAGATTTTCCAATTCAGTGATGAGAAAGACATGCTGAACTTGAAACTTGGTTCTTCTTCAATGCCATACGAGTGTCGGACAGCAAAGATGAAAAGAATGAAGATTAAGTACATCTTCCTTTCTATTAACTTTCTGAAAGTCGAATGTCTAGTCTAATTTTAGAGTTCCCCTTAGTCTCAAATGTGTGCGGAGCTGTTGGACCTGGGAAAAGGCTTGAGCAGCCATGAGCACCTCATAGCACCCACTTGGTAGGACCAGCCTTGCAGTGGCAGAGCAAGCAGGTGATGCAGCCTTTTCGTGTGCACCGCGGTCTGTGGCTGGAGGACAGCTGTGTGCGAGGGCTGTGCAGGCAGTAAGAGGTCTGAGCGGCCCTGCTGAGGCAGTGACAGCTCTCGCGGCACCTGGAATTTGTGTCATTGAGGGGTCCGGGCTGGAGAGCATTCCATCTCTTTGGGTGCCTGGAAAAGAGGGTGATGGCAGGGATGCAAAGAAGTCCAGGTGCAAGACAGAAGCAGAGAAGTAGAAACTTGCCTTGCACTTGCCCATACGACTTTCACCGAGACATGCTAGTGACTGGGGTGCCAGGCGGTGTGCCTGCTGGGGGCGAAAACCCCTGAGGGCAGACCAGCAGCATGCGGTGCTGTTACTGCTGCATGCCTGTCTCTTCTGCCCCATAAGGCAGCTGGACCCTGGGCAGAAGGATGAAAGGGAACCATTAAATCTTTTATCCTCCATCCTGCTGCTTCAGGCAATCCTGGCCTGGCTGGCTTATTTGAAACAATCGATAGAAAGAGAGGATGGGTTTTTCTCCTAAAGTACTTTGGGAGATGCCTGATGCGAAGGAGGAGCAGCTGCAGTGAGGATTGTGTGAGGACTTCACATTAAAATACCTCAGTTTACCGTCAAGTTCAGTTTCACTGCATGGAAAGCTTGAATGTTTTAGTTGCAGTAGTCAAGGGCTTTTTTTAACAAAAAAGTAGCACAGTCTTAGGGTGACTGCTATAGGCAATATTTCTAATACTTCGAAATGTATAAGGCGTAGTGGATTTCTCCAATAATTTCAAATAACCCCAACCATTATAGCTGCACATTAATCACCAGGGAGCCCTCCTACCTGGGGAAAAAAAAAAGAGCTTCAGATTTCTGTGTGGAAAAATTGGTGCCTCATTAAAGCCAGACAAGTTTGACATTTGCTCTCTGCCTGTGGTTTCAGGGCTTTTTGTCCCTCAAACAAAATATGAAACTGCTCCAATACATGTGATAGCAGCAACTGGAATGCAACTTTAGGAGGATCTTTGACCTTACCAGACAGAATGTGTTTGATTCATTCTGCAGATGTTAAAATACTGCCAGAAATCTCTGGGAGATGACCTTAGAAATTATTCCTAGTTCTGATTTTTGTGCTCTAATAAAAATTCTAGTTGTACAGGTTAAATATCTTGCCCTTATGTATTTTCTTTTTCTAACCCAATGCCAGAAATAAATGGCTTGCTCTTTATTCCTTTATGCATTGATTTCTTGGTGCTTCGGTGGTTAGATGACATAACTACTATAATTGTTTTAATACATTAGCAGCAAATTATATATCGATGTTCTTTTTTCCATTGACCTTTCTTTCTCAACATAATTTTCATTTTTTGCTTCATGCTGTGTCCATGGTGGCATAGCTTTTTTAGAGGATTTGATTTTGGATTAAGGGCTAATCCTGCAAGGTCCTGAGTGCCGTTGCCATCTGCTGAATTCAAGGGAGATCCAGGACCACTCAGCACCCTCTCAGACGTGAGCACAATATCTTGCTAGATCAGATAGTAATGATAGCAGTTTGCATTAACTGTTTGTACTCGGAGACATCCTGACATTTTTAGTAAATTGCTGTGGAATTACAGATTATTGAGAAACTCCTATCTTTGAAAAGAGTTGCCCTCAAATCGTTTTTCCGGTTCTGCAGAACAAGCAATTTTCTGATTACAACTACAACTGGCTGGACATGCATTTGCATTGCTGAAAGGTTTCAGAGCATTGCATAGTATTATGTGAACCAAAACATGCAAAAATTCTACATGTAGCAGTGTCTGCCTTGAGGTGTGATTATAATTTTTCTCATTTTACAGAAAGGAGCAAGAGGGGTGACAAGAATTTATTAAGCTTAAGAGCTTTCAGCACTAAGAGGCTGAAAAACTTGAAAATGCTGTGCTGTAGCCCTCATTTAGTTTAATTTGAACTCAGTGAGTGAATATTTAAAATAGCAAAACATGTCTATTCCCTGTAGAATAGTAAGTAATCAGCATCCATTTTACTCAGGCACAGGGAGCTCATCTGTCTGTTTGCCCAGCTGTAACCCCATCTCATAGGGCTGCTTTTCTTGGTGATTGTAAAAATGCAAGTTTTAACTATTTCTGAGCAGTTATGGTATTGCTAACCCCATCAGTGAATATTATATTTTAAAAAATTATTTCCAGTGTGTGCTTTGAAGTCATAAGATGCATTAGCATTACTGAGCCCAGCTTTTCAGTCATACACAGGAAGGTTAAAATTCCAAAGGATTCAGTTGGGTTTGTTTGTTTGTTTGTTTTTCCCCAAATATAGCCTGGAGGATGAGCCTCACTAAATGTTAAAGAGAAGTGTCTGGTCCTGCAAGGTAGGGATGATGCAGTGAATGTAAATGACAGAAAATTTTGAAATTGTTGGTGATTTTTAAATTCGGAATTCTGGCTAATACTGTTAAGTGTATTAACATAAGGGGATGTCAGGAGCTGACCATATGGTCATCCCATTGTCTTTGCCATAATCACAAATGGGAAATGGCATAGCTAAAGAGTTTTAGAATTTGTTGTATGTTGTCTAAAACACATTTATTTCCCTTTCTGTCTTTGTCTTTCTCAAAAAATCCTCCCCCCAAAACACCAAAGAGGTCTCATTACCGAGTCAGAGCTGCATTGATATTTGAAAAATGCATGTGTAACCCCCATTCACATTTCATGCTGCTGGAGTTCCTACGTGCTGCCCACCAGTACATTATACTCAGGTTCTAACATGCTTGAGCATGAAGGAGATCTTATGATCTCCTTCTGTTTGGTATGGTTCTGAAAGATAAAATGAGCAGTAAGGGCATTTAGTGATTTCCTCAGCTTGGAAAGCAGAGAGTTTAGAGAGTAATATTTTTAATTCAGTACATGAGTTTTCATCCTTTTACTCAGTTTAATTCTCATACTCATAGCGAAAACCGCAGCTGCTATGTAGCAGATTAAGGGTTGCCGAACTACAAAATTGCAGTAAGAGTAGTTTTAACCTATGAGTTAACTGTGAATTCCAGTGGCTTGTTCATTCAGGCAATCTTTATTTTCCTTCCCCCCCACGCCCCCCCGTCTCCATACAGGTTTGGCCTCCTCCAGCAAATCCTTGGAGAAAGCTGAATAACTACTTTGCATAAAGTGGAAAAAGACTTTCATTCCAGTACTTTATCTATATTTTCTTATAATCCGATTTAGTGTGGAATACAAGTCTGAAAAACCCTTAAATCTTTCTGTAATTCTTGCACAGCCATTCACAATGGATTTGTACAGTGCAAAGTGGAAGAGATTTGGGTTCAGAATGGTGATAAGTTTAAAAAAAACCAAACAAACACAAAACCCAAAAACCAACAACAAAACCCAAACAGATGAGTTGGTTTTCTTTGCAGTTTAACAGATTTCACTACTAGTACCCTCTCCTCAACTAATGGTACGTGATACAGACAATCTGCAGATAAAGGAATATAGAGTCTATATGCACAGTGTCTATATGTTTATACTCCTCTGTATAGAGGAAGTTACCTTTTGTAAACCATTTAATTATAAGAAAAAAAAGTTTGTGTTGCATATTTAAAATCCTGTTGGCCTTCTTGTTTTACATAGCTTTATTTTTTTCTTAATATTTAAATAAGGATGTAATGGCAAAGACAGAACATGGAAACAGAAATGCTACAAAGGGGGAAGAATAAGGTGTGAAAAGTTGCCCTGTAAAGTCTGATATGAAAAAGAGAATGGTTCTTGTCACCTCGGCAATCACAGTTTGTCATTGAAAGTGGGAGGGCTTGTTTGGCTTATTTTTCACCTTTTTTTTTTGTTAGCCATTGAGAAGCAGCAAAACAAAAACTATTGAGGATGTAACAGGGTGATCAGAAAACCAGGACAAACTGGAATTTGTCTTCAAGTTATCTCTTGTGGGTATAAAGAGATTAATGACTCAGTGCTGGTATTAGGAATGATTATATCTGGCTTAGCTGGACAGGGTGTCTAATATTAGCAATAGAGCAATAGGTATATTCTAAATACAGTTTGAACTATTGAACATGATTGTAATGTATATGTGTATACAGTATTGTTTTAGCTGTGATGGTCTAAAGACACTGGTTGGTGCACATACATACTAGTAAGTAATATGTGGACATACAAATTGCTAGGTGGGTAGTTAGGTGTATCTATCCGTAACACTGGAATATTTCCCTCCTTTTCCTTCTTTACTCATTCCAGCTAAACTGAAATATTTGCTTTTTAAAAACTGTCCTCAAATATATTTAATAAAAAGAATTTAACTTTTGCTCCATTTGACAAAGGCATTTCCTTTAGATTAACTCTTTTGATGTTTAAGTAACAAGTTATTAATGTGAGACTGCTCCACTGATGCCTTGTACCACTGTGGTAGTTAAGAAAATGCTCAAGTTTGAGAAGAGCTTACAGGTGTTAGACATGGCAACACCATGAAGTGTACTGCCTGTCCCGATTTGTTAAATGTGTGTCACGGACGATTTCTGGCTACAGATCTGTATTCATTTCTGTCCTAAGGCTTACTGATTGATACCCTGCCTAGAGAAGAGGGTGGAGAAGGGAGAAAAGAAGCCATTGAGAAATCAAATTTGGTGTGTAAACCTGTGTGAGAAACCCATTCTACCCTCCTGGCAGTTAAAAACATGCCCTCACATTGAGTTAATATTGGTAGACTTGCCCTCTCGGAGAGAAAGGGTATGATCTAGTTAGAGAGGTCAGTGAGCACGTGGAAAGCAGCAGGGAATCCTCTGGATTTTTTAAGTATGTGGGAATATATGATGTGTTGTTTATCCAAATATATGACTGTTTGTTGCCTCTGGGACTCTGGATCCCCTTTTCCCACCAAATACACCATCGTTGCTGTTGGCTGTCATCACCTTGTACATGCAATACAGTTGCAGCTTCTCTTGTAGACGTATTGCTGGGTCCTGTAGTTACCAGCTGAAAGCAGATGTTCCCTGGGTAATTCACATGGGTCAGAACATCCCATGTCTATACACTGCTTTTTCCATCCCTCAACCACCCTGAATGTATCTTGCAGAAGGACTTGGATATCACAGAAAGATGGGAAGAGCAGTACTAACTGCTTCTGGTAAAGCTGGTGTCCATGCTGCCTTATTTCACCTGGGGAAAGGAGGGGACACACACAGCCCATGAGAAACTGTCTCAGCAGAAGCTGGTGTGAATTGATTATTTAATAACAAACAAGCACAGTGCCTGCTTTTTATTATTTTTATGCCTATGGTACTTGCACACATTCGGTGTGGTGAGATTGCTGCCTAAGGCTGCCCCCAAAGAGCTGCAAGAGCAGGAACCCGTTGAACTCGTGCTGGTTCTGTTGCATGTCTTAATGAAGCTTTAAAATGCTTGAAATTGTCTTTGAAATGAAATATTCTATAGCTGCAAGCTAACTGCATACTTTGTAATAATTGCTTAGCCAAATAAAGGAAAATTGTGAGGAACAAAGAAAAATTAGATTGATAGCTAGAAGAAAATGATTAAATAAAAAATTCATGAAGAAGAGAAATTAAAAAAAAATAGCATAGCATCACAGGCTTTTGCACAAAGACTTCCCTTCCAATGGGATTTTTTCTTTTCCTACTATTACTGTGCGTTTTGTTCTCCCTGTTTGCTACAAATACTAGAAAAACTTTTTCTATGGGACTAATGGGGAAGGTGGTCATAAATTTATGTAGAAACTGGGACACAGAGTAAAATTTAAAAGCAGAGGTATACATTTTACTGCCATTCTGAGTGGGGATATGGTGTGCTGTAAATAATTAATGATTTGACTGGAATTGCCTTTTTTTAACTCTTAAATCAACTGTGACTAAACAGAAAAACCCCAGAAAGACTTCTGTTCATAATTAGCAGCCCAACTTGTACACTTAGAGCCCTTCCTCATTCAAATTTACTGCTCTTAGTGGCCATTAGTAACACAGAATGAAAAATTTGCTGTGAATAAATTCTCTCGTGCTTAGCCTTCCTCTCTGTTTGCAGGTTAAGACCAGCAAATCATCATTTGTGGACATGCATTAATGTCCAAAAGTATCTGAGAAGTGTGCAATTGTTTGTTTTGAACAAATTGTTTTTAAAGAGTCAGTACACCCTCAGGTTTTGTGTCCTTGCTATGGCATGAAAAACCATTCTGGAACGATTTTAAATTACAGTGAATTTAGGAAGAAAATATAGAAGATAGTTACAGTGAACGGTAGGACTTCAGGGAAGTACCTACAAGCTAGTGCAGGCATTTTAAAATATGAATATTATCGTAAAGTCTTTAGGTGACGCCTGGTAATAGATATTTAATCTAGCAAAAGCACTTTCATTGCTTACTTGTTAAAGTAATTTAACGGATGAGTGATGCTATTAATGGACCACATGTAGAATCCAGACTTTTTTTGTTCAAAACATTCCTTTAGGGTTTAGATTTCTAAACAAGTTCAGAGGCAATTTGAAGAGATCTAGCCTATATACAAGCTATGGGAATCATAATTTGTGAACTTTCCTTCTTCTTCTTAGCATTTCCTCTGCATTTAGAAGAGAAAGGAAATCACTCTGTGTACATATGTGTGACTTTAAGTTGGCCGAGTGATATACCTTGTTTTGAGAAGGTTGTTGGAAGCCAGAGACTGAACAGATAGATGGATGATTGAGCATGCAGAGAGAAGGCGATAAACAGAGAGCTTAAAAACAGTTGTAAGCTCTCTGAACCGACATACAATTTTAATCTTCCCTTCATTAGTTTTTTTGAGAGAATTGCATTAGTCATATCTGTAGCATAGTTCTTGCAAAAAGTTTAAGCAAAAAAGCAAAACCCTCAAATCATAGCAAAATCAGCCTTTCTTCCCACCCCAACACTTTGGGATGCTGGAAGAATTGAAGATAGACATCTGTAAAACAGATGATCAGGTATTAAAAATAAACTGTTTAAGTTGGTATTTTAAGGCCAGTAAGATAAAATCACGCTATTTTGAACAATTGCATAAGTTCATTGATAAGCATTCCTGTTTTGCTTCAGCTAGTATTTAATTTCTTTTCTGAACACATGGCTATGTATTGCTGAAAGTCAGATATCACCTATACAGAGTAGAAAGTTGGGGAAATAATCTGTTGTAAGTTTATCTTTGATTTCTTGAGGATCACTGCACAGTCACATAGTTTAGTCAAGAACTAAAATGTGGTTGTTGACTCCAAGAACAGCAGTTTCCAAATAAATGTTTGTGAAACCTACAGCTTTAATAGCTGCATTGTATCATCCAAAAGATGTACAACAGAATGAATAGATGACCTTTCAGATAGAGAACAAGCTGTTCACAATGTCTTTTCATTTACTGAGACAAAATATTCTTTTTATACAGAGATAATACTTTCCACCGTTTTTAACAATGTTGGTGAAATATAAAGAATTTAATTGTTTTGCTTCTGAATGCAAGGGGTTTTAGCTATGCATTTTCAGATCAGGACTCTTTCTAGACCAGCTGTGTTAAATGCATTGATCTAGCTAGATCTATTTTTTTTTTTTTTTTTTTTTAAAGACAATGGAGGTATTTTGAATCCCATGCTCACATGGTGGGATGTCATTAGCTATCCATCCATGTGATATCCACATGATATCTGGCTTTGAATATTATACGGATGAATTCTTATTGCCATCCTGCACTGCAGCTATGGGGTCAATAATTTACTGACAAGGAGGTCCAAGGCAGCTGTAACTGGAATTGGTCTAAATTATTGTGAAATTGCAGTCTTGGTGTGAAAAGCTGCTGGGATGCTCTCAGTTGCACACACATACATAACCACTAGCTTGGACTGGAATGGATCATGAACAAATAGTGAGAAAGTCAGGATAAGGAAATTGGGGCTCAGCTTTTTCTTTTTCATGTGAGGTATGGTTCAGCCCTTAGTCTTTACAGTTGTAAATCCACCACTTAAATCACAACTGGATAGTTGGTGCGAATTAGTAACAAATAGTTACACTGGTAAAGTATTGCTCTGCAATATAACCGATATTACTTCTGTTACCATTCAGCCTCTGTCCATGTTCCTGTTCTCATCTGAGAAAGCAGGTGGTGCAAACCTGTTTTCTTGTTAAAGGGAACACAGCATATCTGCTGAAATTCAAAGAAATACAGTGAGCAGGAACTCCTCAGAACTTGAGGAAAATCTTACCATTTTGGGAACAAAAAAACAAAACCAAAAAACCAAACACAAACATTTTTATTTTGGGGTTAAAAAGACCAATATAATTCTCTTGTCTATTTGCAGAAAACTAAAGATTTTGTTGTTTGTGAACCAAATACAATTTCATTCCTAGATCACACATCATATAGGATTAATTTACTAAAATTGGAAGCAAATTTGTTTAAGAATTGTAGAACTCTGGTCCAAGCCCTGCTTGAAGCAGGTCCGGTAAGACCAGAATGCTCAGAGCTTTGCGCAGGCAAGCCCTGAATAGACCTGATATTGGAGATTCTGCAGTCTGTCTAGGCAACCTGTCCCAGTGATTGACCCTCCTCACAGGAGAAAAAAAAAATCCCTTGTGTTTAGACAAATTTTCCTTTGTTGCAATCTCTGATGGTTGCCCCTTGTCATGTTGCTGCACACCTCCAGGAAAAGTCTGACTTGATCTTATCTCTACTGTGTCATTGGGTTTTTGAAGACCACCGCAAGATTACCCCTGAGCCCTCACCCTAGAGCAAACCCAGTCCTTCCAGCCTCCCTGCTGCATGTGGTAAAGGTTTGGAAAAAGTCCTAAAACTAGTGTGGCATGGGAATGAGGAATGAGAAAGTTACACTGAGATCTGAACTGGCAGCGCTGTTCATCCTGACAACCTGAGGTGCTACAGCTGCAGTGGGTAGAGGTGGTCTGTCAGCAAGTACCTGCAGCCCGTTTTTGTAACACTGATAGAAACCAGCTGGAGAAAAAAAAAATCTTCCATAATGTAATTAAGCAAACCTTAGAGAAAACTTCTCAGCACTTAAGTGATGCCCACAAGACTAACCAGCTAAAGATATGAATGTATTTATTGCATGGCTCTACTGCGCGTAGATGTTAATCGCAGTACATGGCAATCAACAGTTTTCTCTTTCCTATTACTAAAAGCTTTTCTTCTGAGTTTCCTGAACAACTTAGCTGGTGGAAAGGTTGCTTTGCATGCAGCAGAGCCAACCAGGATGGTGGTGTTCATGATAAGGACTCTTTCTTACTGATCCCTGAACTGCATATTCATGCTTGTTGGTTGAGAACTGAGGATGTGTTTGTTAAATAAAGGATCTGATCTCTGCAGTGGCGACATATTGGTAACTGTTTGAAACTTAGTTTGATGTATGCTGTATGCTTTGGACCTTTTTTTGGGGGGAAGGGGTCGTATTCCTGGCATGCACACTAACAGGAGTAGATACTGTCTTCTTCCTCTCAGTAACGTGTTGGGCTTTTTTGTCTCCTCTGCAGAAACTCTCCTTGATGACTTCCTTCTCACGTACACAGTCTTCATGACGACTGATGACTTGTGCCAGGCACTTCTGAGGCAATATCCTTTTATTAAGTGTTGCGTTAACAGGGGTCACACAGTTACACCTAAGTTTATATGTTGTCAGGCCTTATATTAAGTGTAGTAAATTGCATGCCTGGGATAATTAGTTTTGCTCTTTGCATATTGATATTATTGAAATACAACCCCACATGACGATTTTGAGGTTGTATGTAAGAATGGTGAGAAAAGAGAACAATTGTCTAATATTTATTATGACAGAAGATGGACTGCACCTGGGGTTTTGGCATCACACCCCAAGAAATACATGAACAAATAGGAGAAACTTCAGAAGAGAGTGATGGGAATTATCAGTAGTCTAGAAAAAAAGACCTGCAAAGAAAGATTGAAAGAATTGGAATTGTTTTACTGAAAAAAGGGAAACTATAAATGAGACAATCTTTCAGGTACCTAAAGAGCAAGGGAAGAATCTGTTCCCATATTGACGCCAGACGGGACAAGAGGCAGTGAGATTAAATTGCTGTAAGACAGTTTCATGTTAGATACTAGGAAATATTTTTTTTACATTAAGAAAAGAAACACTGGAGTGGAGAATGTGTGAGGCAGTAGAGTCTTTGATATTGGAGACTATCAGGAAGAAGAAACTAGAAAATATATTCCAAGGATAACATAGGGTATACTTCAGTCTCTCTTAGGGTGGACTGGTTAGGGTGGACTTGGATGGACTGGTTTAGCTGATCTTTCAAGGACTCTTCTTTTCCAGTCCAATTTTCATAAGGTTTTATGATACTTGGAATTTGATTCAAATCTGTAGCTTCCCCGAGTTCAGGTTATATTGTTTTCTTAACTCAAATGGGTTGTAGAGGAAAAGATTCAAACTGGAAACATTAAATCCAAGTTTGGATATGAGTTCCCCTAATTGGCACGTGCCTGTAAATAGAGAGAGATATATACATTCACCTATTAAAACATTTAGAATTTGCATAGCTGAGGAATCAATAAACAGAAAATTCCTGCTCTGAAGTTGAATGTACAAAGCTAAAGCTGCCTCTGAATAAACCTGTATCCAAAACATATGCACTTGTGTATGTACATACTTACTTCACAAGAATGCTTGAAAGATGTATTGAAACAGATGCCTAACTCATAGCAGCAGTGCAATCTTATGTCTGCTGTTTTTGTTTAAAGATATATAAACCTTTATAACTGTTATAAAATGACACTTAAAATGGGATTAAAACCTATCCAGACCTGTATGTTAATTCTTAGAATACCTGTATCTATGTAATACATTTAAGAATATGTGAAGAGAAAAGATGAAGTATAAGTATTTTACAATCTCTGCTCCTTTTGTCGTGTGATACAGTATATGTCTAACTCATTCTGAGATAAAAGAAGTTTTTTCTTGTATATCCAATTACTTCCATGAGCTACGGAGTATTGTTTGAATGAACTTGTACTATAAAATGAACTTGCATTTCTTTTTTTTTTCCTTTTCTTTTTTTCCTCTTTACCTTTTGTGGTGAAAACATTGTCTTTTCACCTAATAAAAGAAAGAATAGTGAAGGGACAGGAACAATGTACAAAGCGGGTATCTTCTGTCGTTTGGTGTTTCTGCTCTGTGAATAGAGAACAATAGTGGAAATAGATTCTTTCACCTTCTTTTTTATTTTAATAGTGTTATTTCTGCAGATAGCGTAATTTGTGCAGGGAAAAAGAAAATGACGATTTCTGCCTGGGTTTTTTGTTGTTGTTAATGATGCATTGTTCTCCTTCCCACAGACATTCGCGTTGGCATCGTGTGCAGGACAAAGGTTCATTCCCTGTTCTTGCAGAAAAGATATGACTCAACATTGTATAATTCCTTTTGAATTGATTTTACTTTTGTAAACTTGCCTCTCTAATCTATAAAGCAAAAAAATCCTGTTGTCACAGACGACGAACTGACAATTCTATTACTGAGCATTTCATTCTAAAAAGGTGATGAAACTCCTAAGGCTCCAGACAGGATAAAACATTCAAAACTGAGCAATGTAGTAAAAAAAAAAAATGTTTCAATAGCCAACGAGATGATTGCGAAGTCTTTTCCATCACTTAATTTTGAAGTTTCAGTGAGACCATAGTATTTGTTCCTTAACCTACTGTACCTATTGTGCTAAGAACCACCAAGGGAAAGAAGATGACTCTGATGTGTCCTGTAGGAAGCGAAAAGTCTTGCATTTGGTGTCTCAGTGGACTTCTCTCTACAAAGACTGGTTACATGAAGATGAGCATTTAAAACAATTTTTAAAGGTATTGAAACACTTTCTTATGCATTTCAGTGCTGTTTAATTATCATACTGTGTCTAAAAAGCCCCAACAGCAAAATCCATAAAGCATAATTTTTCATACTTAAATTTTCTCCATGAAATCTATAATATAAAATGATTTACATGTGTCTCCTTTGAATGCCTTACAGATAGTGAGTTTGAACAGAAAACCTGTAATGTTAATACATTCAATGTCAAAAACATTACTTTCAGTGACGAAACTTAGAGAACTCCATGCTTTCTAGAAAATGGGAAAAGTTAGGAAGGTAAGAAATAAAACTACAAAGATGTGGAGGTTCCTTGGACACACTGGTTATGTGTGCTAGAACAGGGTCTACAGTCGGTATCCAGAGGGTCACAGACAAAAAGGGAGTTTTGAGGTCCTTGTAAGAGATGCTACTTAGACTGAGGAGTGAAATGCTATTCCACGGTGTTTGTCAGGTGGACATGGAGAGCAGCACAGCTTTATGTATTTTTAATAAATAAAATTATGCCCTTACTTATTAGCAAGGATCTTCTGATCGTTCTGAATGAGTTCCAAAAGCTTTTATAATTCCCTTGTAAATTTGCAAATAGCCATGTCATCGCTGACCTGAGATCCATCTGGTTGTTGATTTTTTATTTTTGTTCGTTTCATTGTTTTTTTTTTTTTTTTCCCCCCTGCTGGTTGAAAGACAAAGGGATGAAACATTGAACTAAATTTGAAGAAAGTCTTGAGCTTCCTTTTTTTGGGGTGGGGGGTGGTCTTTGTTTTGGTTTTGGAGTAGGACACATTGCATATGGTAGCAGAGACCCTAGGATTTTTACTGTTTGGTACTGGATGTGTAGTGCTGTACTGGAAAGAGAGCATCGTTCCAGCCATCCGTTAGGTTACACTGCGTTTACCTGTCTTGATGCAGGGCTTGTCTTTTTTGGGCATGGAGGTGTGTGACTGTGTATTGTCACACAATTTCTCTGCTTGAGGCTTCTGTGCAATATTAAACAGCAGCAATGTTAATGATGGTTGAAGTTATACATGCAAAAATACGTAGGATTGTAAGCCAGAATCATTCATGCTGAAATTTGTGAATGTAGGAGTGTTAATTGGGCTAAAGCAAACCTGATAAATCAGCTCATACATATGATTCTCATTTTCTTGGAAGAGGAGGAGAAGGATCTATCTGCAGATTCTGAAGGAGTAGAGAGAAAATACTTTCTACAATTTCAATCATGAAAGCTGATTCAGTTTATTTACCTCTTAGCTGAGGTAGCGTCTTTTACATTTAACTGAGGTTCCTGATTGATGATATTCAGACAATGCTACCCCCAAAAATAAGAAGTAGGGTTTGTTTATTTATTTATTTATTGGTTTACAACTAGGAGTACGTTGTTATTTGTTTGTGAGAGACATCAACTCGATTTAAAATGCATGCAAATGGGAGGAAAAGCGAAGGAGACCATTCTCCATTTTAGAAGTCTAAATCAAATGAACCTGTTTGTTATCATTTTGGATAAGTGATGACCTAACCCACATTTCACGTAACAGCCACAAGTGCCATTTTAAATCTTCCTGTTTGTAGACTAAATGAGTGTCAACATTTTGCCCTCTCGCTTGGTGATGATACAAAGAGTGTTTCGCCAAAGGCAAGCTGAATATTGACCAGTCTGCAAATTTAAACAGGACCATTCTCTTCTTATGGGTCTTGCATAAATATAATGATGAAATTTGTTTTAGTAGGCTAGTGCCTGAATTGATTTAGACCACTGATGTGATGCCTTAGATTTATGCTTGAGTTATCAGATGTTGCAGGTACTGTTTTATTTTGTAGACGATATACAGGAATGTGTTAGATGATGTGTATGAATATCCCATTCTTGAGAAGGAACTGAA
This sequence comes from Theristicus caerulescens, assembly GCA_020745775.1. Lineage (NCBI taxonomy): Eukaryota > Metazoa > Chordata > Aves > Pelecaniformes > Threskiornithidae > Theristicus > Theristicus caerulescens. The sequence goes on along the minus strand of CM036558.1, from coordinate 35,518,994 downwards.
AGAATTTCAGAAGATACTTGGGATGCATCGTCGTCAGTAAGTATTGATTATGTTTGTGATCAAGTCTCCTTTTATTTAGAGTTTAATTTATTTTTGTTGTCATCTTGCTGTAATTCAGTAAAGTGATGAGTGATACAAGTACTCTATTCATTCTTACAAATCATCTCCTCTTTAAACTAATGCTAGATTACTCAATCTTTTTTGATGTTTGTTGGGTAGCGTGTGTGGTTCAACAGTCACTTCCATGAATTTTGGTTGGGATCACTTGCAAGTAGAGCGATACTTAGTGGAAAAGCTGGCAAAATTTCCCTCAGAAGCTGCAGTCTGTGACTTCAGATGGTACATTCATTCTCATTCTCTGTGATCTGCAGTTCTGAGAAGCAAATCTGTTTTGCAATAGTCATCTCAGGGTTATTATTTTACTAATTATGGTATTGGTAAAAGATATTTCCTTGGCATGTTTTTCAACAAATGGAGTTTGTTTCCATGATTTGGCCGTTGGGGAAGTGGAAAGAGCTGTGTCCCTGAGGGTGACCCTGACTGCTTACTCTGGGGGCCCGAGCTGCATCCGTGTTCTCCAGCAGCTTGTGGGCTGCCAGCATTGCTTTTCGCTACATCGACTGTGCAAGTCACAGAAAAGTTTTCTGGGCCAGGCGCCCTTAGCTTTCCCTGAAGGAGCTCTGCAGCCATTCTGCGGTGACCATTTAATGTTAAAAACTTTCTGATGTAAACTTTGGAATAGCTAAAACTTCCTTTTCCTAATCTTTGACTGGAAAGAATAATTTGGATTTTCCTTTTTCTTTCAGCACTGTAGATGAGTATTCACCTCACCGAAAGGTAACACAAACCTGATTGTTGCTGGTTGCTAAATAACTTATCATCTCGCTTTCTTCCCCTCTGCCCACTTCCCTCTCTTTTCTTGGCTTCTCAATTGAAAGTGACTGCTGGCCAAAAACATGACAGGATACATCAGTGAGGTTAGACCTGCAACATTGCTTAAGGAATTTTTTTTTTCCTGCCAGTGCAGCCTGTATATCAGCTGCATGAGCTAACCTGCAGTGGCTGTGACGGTATTAGCATCTTAACAAGATGCTCTGCAATGTCAGAATTGAGGAGAGGCCTGGGAGCGTGTCCCTACGGGGCTAGAGAGATGTAGCAACCTGGGCAAACCAGGCTGAGCCCAGGCATTGACCACGGATGTCAAGTAGACAGAGCAAAGGGGGGATTTGTTGTGGCAGGGACAGAGAAAGAAAGAGAGGAACATGAATCTGTCTATTTAACCGGAGGGAGAAGATGCAGCCGGAGAAAGTTGGCATACAAACTGCACAGAGGTGAATTGCTGTGCTCGTCAAATTTACTGGGCTGAAGCTGAAGTGTGTAATGAGCTTAAAATGTTACTGCGGAAATGTGGGAGGCAGAACAGGAGATTGTAGTGAAACTGCTAAATAGGCTGATTGATACATAGGAAATGTATGTAAGAATAAGTGTATAAGAAATGGGCTCTGAACACGGCTACAGAGAACCTTGAATTGTGCAGGCTGCTTAGCCTCAGCACATCCCGCTTCCTCCAAAATCCCCACCTTGGCCATTATTTAGTAAGGCAACTCCCAGTTTACTGAGCCAAGAAAGGGTGGGTGGATTTCCTATACAGAAACCTTTCTGGCCAGACGTATGGGCTGAATGCTGTGTTCTGACAATTATTGCTTTGTAAAGGGCAGGGATGCAGAGAGTCACTGTTGTCTTTTTTTTTTTTTTCTTCTTTCCCCTCTCCCACTCCCTCACAGAATAAAACCTTTTTCCACCAGTTCAGTCTAAAGGAGAACTGGCTGCAGCACAGAGGAACCATGAATGAAACAGAAGAAAGTAAGTATGATTGAAAGAGTGGAGGAAAAACTCCAAAATTGCATATCTGTTTCTCAAGGGCTGCCCATAATGTAATTTTTTTTTAACTGACATACAGCTTCTGAACAGCACCTTAGGGCCACAGAAGAAGAAAGATTTGACTGTGTAAGGTAACCTTCCTGCCTCCTACTTTGCAGGGGTTCAACAATGAGACAGTATCTCAAGGGCTTTTTGCCCCTGTATGGTTCCTCCAGCAGCCCTGTAGCAGAGCTGTGTGCCTCCCAGGAGTGCTGGCAGCCCATCCACGAGGCGTTAATTCCTGCTCCATTTCATGCTCTCGGTCTCTTGACCTAGATCTTGATTGTGAAAGGTGAACGAATAAGCCTGTCACATGAAATGGGCCAGGATCAGCTAACTCTAGGAACGCACCTTAGTTCCTTCTCTCCTCAAAAACATCTCCGTGTGGAGTGCAAGGTGCCACTTTGCTTTAACGTCAACCATTTCAAAATGCAATTTCCCTTCATCGTTACTAATGCAATAACACAATGAGGCTGTCACCCTCCCGTAATGCCTGTAGGAGGAAGGAGGCAGAGAGGAGGATAACACAGTGTACACAAGCAGAGAACAGGCAGAAGGCCCTCCTACCTGGAAGTCTTGCCCTTTGACGATATGTCTTTGTTTCTCACCGGGAACAAAGCTCCGGAAGTTCACTTGGAGTCAGGATATTTTTAGTGCTCATTTGTGACAGAATAAAAACTGGGCTCCTTCAATGCCAAGTCTTTCCGCACAATATGTGCTGCTGATAGATATCCTCTTTCCGTGCTTCAAATGTAAGTTTATTTGAGATTTGTGTTATCAAGGCTGCCTCTAAAAATGTCATTTCTGGATGAGAACCCCCACACTCTTTCTTCTTCTTAAAAAGTTGGACACAGCTCATGGGTGAATGGGGAGGGAAATGTACTGGCACCAGAGAGGGGGCAGACTGTGTGGCTGTGGGGATAGGAAGGGCAGGACCCAGCAAGGCCAGCCCTGACTGGGTTAAATTGCTTTTATCTCACTCCTTGAGACCACGAGCCACAGAAGATGATGGGATTGCGGGAATGAAATAGCAAAAGTGGAGTTTGGGAGAGGAGAGACGGATGCTGAGGGTGGACATCTAAGTTGGTGTGGTGGAGTGCTGCCAACCGATGGCGCTTGTGGAGGATGGGTCTGTCCAAGCCACACCAGGCCACTTGACCAGAGGCATTTTATCCCCTAATGTAAGCATTACCAGGGTGACTTGTAACCCATGACTGCTTTCCCCACTGGCATTCCCTCCTGCACCCACAGAGGAGCAGCTTAGGCTCCTGGAAGAGAAGGCATGGTCCATGCCAATAGATACCGCAGATAGAACGTTGGAAAGGTGCGTGGGGGAACAGGCTTTGGGAGAATCCGGATGGTGGTTGTGCTTGAGGACCTGACCTGTAGATTGGTTTAGTTCAATGTTAAACAAAGGATATGTCAATAACCCAGTTATAAATTAACATATTGCTGCCATCTTCCCCTCCCGAATGGCAGAGAGGAGAAGATGTCAAACAAATTCACTGTAGGCAAGTTGTGTTGCACTCTGCATATGGAGTCCAAATATTCCTGTCAGATTTCTTAAAATTTATTTTTCTACCTAGTAATTCAGAGTGCAATTTGATGTCTCTATCTTTTCATGAGCTATATCCATTCTGAAGAGAGATTCTGCCATAGGATGAGCATCTGATTTACTGTCTGTCAGCAGAGACAGGTTAAGAAAAAAATTAGAAAATCAAATCACTTTTCTTCCCCAAGCTTAAATGTAAAGTTCCTCCTTCCCTCTCATCTTCATTTTTTCTTTACTACAACACAAAAAAAAAGATATTCATGAGGACAGAGTTCTTAACCACTTCTGGCATGGTCTCGGTTAATGAAAGTGCCCTGAAGCCATGAAGATTTGTAGGACAAGCAAAGAGCTATTGTTACATGCATCTGTCAATAAAAATAATTTAAAAAATACAGCATTTCTGGAGAAGAAAAGTTTTGTCTTATACTGGCATGGTAGCAGCCTGTCTGCAATAAGAAGTACTGGAGTAGAAGGAAATGGAAAGTTTAATTAAGCACCGAAGTCAGTATGAAACCAAGAGTTGTGGCAGTTCTGATTAGCAGATATTGTAATTCTTGAAATATTTATGCAAGTCTGCAGCTCCGTTTCTTCGCTTTTAAGTATGGCAGCTGTATTTCAAAGAACTGGCTACAGCAAACTCGGCAAAAGATGTAAACCTAAAATTCTGGCAAGCAGAGAGAGCGTATATCCCTTTTTGTAGCAGAAACAAAGTACTACCTGAGCTGACCACAGCATTACTGCTGGGAATCTCCTTCTCAGAGCCTAACCAACTCATAGACCTCAGTGGAAGTGATGAGCCCATGGAATTTCTCCAAAGCAGTCCCTTTTATGTGTGCTGCAAATGATTCAGGGAATGAGTTGTCAGAACTAATTGCATTGCTGTTCAGGCAGCCCCTGCTGGTGCTAAAATACTCTGGCAATGCAAGTAGTTTAGATGTCTAGACAGATAAGCTAGCAGGAGTGGTTGAAGAGCAGGGAGCGCTGTTCTTGCAAAGCCGCCTGTTCCAGGTGGAAGTGGAGGTCCAAAATAATTTCTGCCATGGATATGAAATGTACTGAAGGGACGGTGATTTATCTGAACTTAAAAGGAAGGGAGAAAAAATGGCAACAGCTGAGTTTGCAAAGATAGGCAGCAGAGGAGGTTGTCCATGACAAATCCTCATGGTAGGAAGTCTTGAGTAGGTATTGCTGAAATGCAGCCATGGGGGTCTGGTTCTATTTGTTTGGCCCTCTGATTTCCCAGGGAGAGGAGGTAGGAAGGGGGAAAACGTTTATGCTTAGTTTCGTGTCCCGGTAGGCATTGTCATGCTCAGGTCTGCGAGATTCTCCCCTGCTCTGTTCAGGTGTCTCTGCCTACTGCTGAGTGTGTCTTTCTTCCTTTGTGCAGTTTTCTGCCGTGTGTATATAACAGAGCACTCCTATGTCAGTGTGAAGGCTCAAGTATCCACTTCAGCTCAGGAGATACTGAAGATTGTAGCAGAAAAGATCCAGTACCCGGAGGAGGAGTTGGCGCTGGTGACAGTCACGTTCTCTGGCGGTAAATAACTTCCCTTCATCTGATTACTTACCTTTTAGTGCATCACGTAAGGGAGGGCTGACATTTTCTGGTGCAAGGATACAGCTGTTCCTTTGCAGGCCCACAGCTGGATGACCAGGGGAACAATGAGGAGCTGCTTCCCAGAGAGTCGTTTCCATGGCAACAGCTCATTCTTGGGTACCATCGGATACAGCATCTCCTCGCTGGGAAGGGAGTGCAAAGAACTCTGTCTCTAGCAGTACTGCAAGATTTTATTTTTTCCCCACAGATAAATCTACTTTTGCATTTAAATTAATTTGGAAGGCGATGAGGCATGGTTTGCTTTAAAAATATAAAAGGGGATAACAAATACTGTATGCATGGCTGTTCCCTTATTTACGGCATGGGTAATGAATATCCTCCAGCAGAAAGGAGGGAGACGTGTATTTGCACAGTTGAGATACTGAGAGCAATCTAAGCAATATTTTGTAAGCAATCTTGCTTGCAACTGACATTTTTTCCTTATTATTTTAGTGTTTCTCATTGAACAGAAAGGCTTGTTTATTGTCTTTTTTAAGGAAGACCAGACTGATCACTAGGGACCAGCCAAACCCCCAAGATTTGCTTTGGTGTCTGTCAGGTCTCAAGGTCTTCAGTCAGATTGTTTTGCTCATTGTGGTGCCTTGTGGCTCTTAGGGAGTATAAAGGAAGCAATTTAACTAGGTACATAGAAATGCCAAGCTGGATCTACAAAAAAGGATCTAAGAGTTTAGAACATCTTGGCCATATTCTCAGATAACATTATTTAGTGTCGATCCCCTGGGACAAAGGATGCACCCTTAAAGATATGGCACTCATTCTTACTTCTTTGTCAGTCTACTTAAACGAAATATAGACAAATGCTGGCTTGTTCTGTTTATTTATTTGATTCAGAAGTGGAAGGTCACATTTTTCTCCCCCACGCCAAGCTCAGTTAAACAACCATTGTTTTGCAGGGCACCGGTGTGGGTGGCAAGGAGATGGTGCCCTGCCCCGCCTGTTGGGAGCCTGGGCTTGGAGCAGCCACACAGGAGCATTGCGCGGGGGCGTCCTGGCCAGCCGGGTTACATCATTTGCAGGCACACTTCTTTTACCTTGCTCTTGTTTTTCAGGTCCTGTGCTCCTGTTCAAGAGCAGGGCAAGTTTTGCTCTGATGGCAATAAATCTGGTGCTAACTGCCTACTTAGCTAAATAAAACCAACAATTCATAAATAATGAAACACGCTATTATCTCTAGACCACATTGGTTCCCAAGAAAGCCACAGAATAGAAGCGGTTGCCACTTGGCTGTTCAATCAGAAACAATAATTAAAATGTAGGTACAATAGGACTGTCATTTGTACATGACCATTGTAACCCCCAAAATGTTATTTAGTCACGTTGCCTGAATTAATTGGAGATACCATAGTTTCAGTATCCTTGTTCTTGTGCATTGGCACTCCTCTGCTGTGAGCAATGAACACTAGCCTGCCATGCTTTCTTTTTTCTTTGTTTTTTTGCTGTTTGCATGACTCAGAACTGTCATCTGCCATCCACTTGGAGGGCAGCAGTATGAGCGTTGGAGAACGTGTTTTTATTGTACTCCTGAAATGAACAAGCACGCTCTTCTTATTCAAAATCACCTTGAAAAAACATACTGGTAATTCAACATAAATGTACCTGGTGTCAGTGTGAGCATGGATAAGAGGGGAAAAAAGACAGTTTGAAATGATGTTTGCTCTCAGACTCATCCTGGTCCTATGCCTCCCTCATGGGCAATGAAAAGTCCAAGGTAGCTCTCAACGTGCTTGTAGTGCTTTTGGGTCTACATTAATACAGTCACTGTAATCAAATTTCGTGTCAGGTCTCCAGAAGATTACTTGGAGCCTGCAGGAAGAGACAGTTTTCCCAGGGTAGTTTTTTAGCTGTGTTCTGGGTTGTGCTTTATTTTTGCCCCCACCTTTCTCTGGTGCATCCAAGAATGCTCAGAGCTGAACCATTCTCGAGTGGAGGAAAAAAAAAAAAAGTTCCTTTGTCTTTGCTACCAGTTTGGTGTGTCCTGCTTTTTTACTTAAATGTTTCCTAAATTAATTACTCTAGGTCTAGAGGAATTTCTGTACATACCATACTATCAAGGACTATCATGGTGTGAATTTCATGGTGTTGGGAAACTTTAAACTTCTTTTCCTGTTGAATGGCCATGGCTACTGACGACATCTCCACCCCTGCTCTTGTCTGCCAGTGACACGCAACAGCTCAGTCTCTGGAGGCTGAGACACTTTACTGTAAATGTAGTGACTTTTGTTAGAGCAGATACACTGGATTGAAATGAAATGTTCTGTAATGCCTAGGAGGTTAGACTAGATGATTCAAGGGTTTCTCTCTGTTCTATCCAATGTGAAGTCCAAGTTGAAAGCAGATGGTCTAGTCCAGCATCAGAGACATCTCACCTTTATTGTGCCTGAATAGTGTGGAGATGATGATCTCACCCTTGGCATATACATAGGGACTGGGTTTGATGCTTAGTTAAATTCTAAATTGATGTGGCTTTACAAATGCATTTGTAATGTTTTTCTCATATTTATATACAGCTTTTATTCCTTTTCTGAAGCTTCTCTGTTTTGTTTTCTTTTTTTACAGAAAAACATGAACTACAACCAAATGACTTGGCTATCTCAAAATCTTTTGAGTCATCCAGTCGTATGTTTGTCTACCGAAAAGATCTGACAGATTCTTTGGTAAGGATATGTATTGTATACTTCCCATTTTTTAATTGTCTGACTCCAGATCAGGAACTTACTATTACTCTCAGAGGGCTTTTTCAATACAGAATTTATTTTTTGCTTCTTTAGTAAAGTTTACTGAGCTGCTTTGTACCTAAAAAAAAATCTTGCGTTAACAGCAGTTATTTGACCGAACAGTAATGGAATTTGTTCATCAATTTAAAATAGACCAAAGCTTCTGTACAGCTTAAATCTTTCAATCTACATCAGCCTGGAAAAGCTGACTTGTGCTTGTACAGGACTGGATGGGATGAGGATTATTCAGGGCCTGTGTGACTTTTTTTTCCCCTCCTTGTGCCTCTAACACTTAAATGCGGCTGGTACATAGTCATGCAACGTGATGGACAAACTCCATGGAATTACTACATGTAGAAACAGATGTTGTGTGAATTCTACCAAAATTACTGGGCATCAGTGTGACCCCAGTGTTGTGGCAGCCGCATGGTCAGTCTGTGGCTGGCATATATCGCTGGTGGCATCTCCTCTTCCCTTCCTTCTGTCTGTCTGTCTCTCCATCCTCTCGCTGGTGCTGGGGAGGGGAGCGGGTCGAAGGGCAGCAGGCTTCTCATTCCCTCTGTCCTCAGAAACTGGGATTGCAAACTCTCTCTCCCCCCATGATTTCCCAAAACCTTGGTGAGGCAGGAACTGTCAGGCACTCAAAAAATTAATCTTTCAGTAGTTTTCTGCTAATTATGCAGAAGTTTTTGAGGAAAGTGCAGGAACGATATCGCAACTGACTTCTACGTGTTGTCAGTACCGCTAGGATCTGTGCATTCATCCTAGGGATGAGAAATGTCTATTTACATTTTGCTGGATCAATGTGCCCCCAAGAGTTGACATGCCGCTATCATTGTAATCTGTCATCCCCATTATCTCCGGCGTTCTAGCCACCTCTAAAAATGCGAATATTAAGGGAAGGTTTCCAGTGTAGACAGGTGACAGCCAATCTAGTTTCATTAGTTACATAATAAAAATTGCAAAACTTGCTGTAACTGTCAGAAATATAGCACTAAAGTAATGGCTTAACAGATAAGAATAATCTTTCATCTTGGCAGATGGTTCATGTGCCAAGTTTCAGCCTGATGAGGTAAAAAAAAACCCAAAGAAATGCAAACCTTTGAAAATCCAAGCTAATAATGGAAATGTCAAATGGCCCTTAATACCAGCAGTAACAGTGTGCTCCACAGTAATATGCCAAGTAACTTTTCTGAATCAGGATCCACAGTGTTTTACTGTTTGTTGGTGATTACATTTGGAGTAAATTAATCATAAAATAGATGGATTTGCATTATTTGTAAAGGTGGATTGGCAGGCAAGTTGTGTGTATTTATTCTAAATCCAGTGTGTTTGCAGAATGATTCCTTTATCTTACAATACAAAAATTTCCTGGTGTCTTAATTCATATTTTATTTTCTGATGGCTTCAGGGATTTTATTTTCATTATGCTGTCTGTGTGGTCAGTGTTTTATACTCAAGGTTTAGAGAAAGAAAGACAGAGGGAGAGGCCTAATCCAATAGGAAGCCATTGATCCTATTGACCCATTTCCTTTTTCAAGCTATTTATTAAATAGGCTATAACTCCTTAATTTTGATTAGTCGGGGGGAAAAAACCCTCAGAGTGCACTTAGGTAAGATTACTTACTCAGCTCCACTTTGTACCTTGGTCCAGTAGCTGTTTCATTGCAGAACTTTTGGCATTTGCTCAGGATTTTTTTGCTCTTGGCTGTTGATTTAGAACCCATTTGCTGAAAATGAGGAATTGCAACAAAGGTCTGTGAGAATTTTGGGAATCAACACCTGGGATCTTGCCTTAGAACTAACAAATTTTGACTGGAGCCTCTTCAATGCAATTCATGAGGTAAGAAGCACCATGTCCACTTCCAGGTATATTACTCTCAGGCAGTATGGCGCCATTAAGATTTCCTGACGTTGCACCAACATTTTGGAGCATCAGTATTCCTCAGTGCTCAGTTCACCATCATGACAGTATGATTTGACAGCTCTCAGTAGTGGTGGCATTGAATCCGGTCCAAGAGATGTGTTGCAATCCTTGGTACTGAAAAAATTGTTAAAGGTTTGTAACTTCCCTTTGCTAGGGCATCTCATATGTTCCCTGTATACTTGGTGGGTTTTATTGAGATTTGCCTCAAGAGAGTAAAAGAGCGTGATTATTCTCTAAAAACTGTCTGTGTGAATATGTTATATATGCAGATTGTCCTTTGCACTTGATAATGTTCCAGTAAATATTGGACTCCACAAATACGTGTCCTTGATATCACGTTAACCACAACAGAATTCACAATTGCAGCAATTTAGATGGTCACATTACTGTTCTTGTTAGGCTTCAGTGAGATAAAAAATACTGGGCAGGCTTTATAAAATGGGATAATGGCCCACTTCAGTGCCCATCGGGTTGTTTCAATGACTTTGTTAGGTGCTGGTGTGAGCTGCTGAGTAAAATACACAGTTAACAGTACAAAATGTCACTTGAAAATATCATCCACTGAAAAACTTGATGACTTTCTGAGAAAATGAATGGGAAATTCCCTTGCTTCTCATCAGATGCTTTCCTTGATCTTTCACTTCAGGTTCTTTTATTCAGGTTAGACATTTTAAATCTAGAGGTGGTGAAGTGGGGTTTTTTTTGCACAGAAATCAATACCTGCACCTCTGTTCTTGAAAACTTGGCTATTTTCAGGAAGAAGTTTGAATGGAAATTTTTGAGATTCTGCAATGGTCTGATATGGTTGCTTTTTCATGCTGGAACAGAAGTGATGAAATACAGAAAGTGACAGATTGTTTATGTCCTATACCTGGCTGTAGCCAGAAGTGGAACTGCAGGAAATCTCACAAGAGAAGCACATCTTGCAGGACTTCCAGTCCACCTGCCTACTGTAATAAGCCTCTAGACTTTGCTAAGCCAAACTTGAACCCTGAATCATTTGTTATTGGCTCATATATAATGAAAAAATAACCATCTGTAACCAAGTCTTGTTTCAAAAACATATTTCTAAATAATTTATAATTCATTTACATTTAAATTGGTTTTATATCCCTAATAATGTTGTCAATGTCTTCCAGCAAGAGCTGATATACTTCACATTCAGCAGACAGGGTAGTGCTGAAAACACTGAGAATCTCAGCCTTCTGCTTCAAAGGTGCAACGAGGTCCAGCTCTGGGTTGCCACTGAGATACTCCTCTGCAGCCAGCTCTGCAAACGTGTACAGCTAGTCAAAAAGTTCATCAAGATTGCTGCCCAGTAAGTTACTAAAGTTATAAAAAAAATCCTTGAATTCACATGCTTTATTTGGTGGGGAAGGAGAAGTAGGTGCAAGAGCAAAGAAAGGAAACTAATTTGTCATCCCATGTTTTACCAGTGTAGTAAGCATACCTAGATAAAACAGTCCATAAATAACAACAGCAAACACTGGCCAAAACTAGACATGGTGGACTATATGCTGCCCAAATCTTCCCCAGCAGCTTAGCTGCTGTATCTGCAGCGTCAACTGCAAAATCCCTGATGGTGCAGAGATACCACCTTTCTTAGCAGAGATAACCCGAGGACTGTATTACAGAACTGTTTGAGCAGCAACACAGTTATTCGCCAAAGACTACATGGAAACCAAAAAACTGTTATAATCTTGAAAGTCCTGCCTCTAGAGGGGAAACTGGCTGCAGTAAGCTGTTGCCCCATGTTGTCCTCTCTGGAGTACTCTTTTATTTATTGGGGGGGAGGGGGGGTGTTCATTAATTAGATTTAATGGTCTATTCTTGCACTATTACTAAATAGCGCTGGCATTTATTCCATGCCTTGGAACAGAATACAAATATATACTATACACAGAGAGTTCTTTTCTCTGTAATCATTCTGATTTTATAACCAAGGGAATGGAGCAATTTAAATATATGCGACCATTCTCCTCGTCTCTCTTTCCACTTGTTGGTCTTCTGCAATATTTGAATATGCATGTTAATGGAAAATGTATAATTTGTTCCCTTCATCGGCTGGGTTGATTTAATTTGTAAGGCACTTACATAGAAAGGACTGTTCTCTGCTGAAGCAGTGCCTTTGGTGAAATGAATTCTTCTAATCTAATCTAGTGTAACTCATAAATGTGATTTGATTTAGTTTGTAAGTTGTATGGTATCCAGTAATATGTTCATTTTCTGCCTTATCAATGGCCAAGTTTGGTCCAATTACGTCAAAAACGGTTGGTTCTGTGTGCCTTGCTTGCACCACAGTAGCATTAATTTGCATTCCAAGAAAAGTTCCATGTCTGTCCCACACGAATAGGGATATATTTGTCACCAGACTAAAATGTTGCTCTATTTGAATTAATTCCATCTCTTCTAAATGAAAAGCCAAAGTTGTGGAGACTAAATACAGTTGTCAGTAAACAATAGACAGGCTCTCCCAGTGCATTGCAGAAGCCCCCATCATCGTAGTGTGTAGACTGTGAAATCATGGATACACAAATAAGTGAGCGTGTAGTTTGCTCGGGATCTTTTTTTCATCAGAAAATCAGCTTTCTAAAAGAAGCCATTATGATCTCTCATCAATTCTGAAAGAGTTGATGAAAGAGGAACAATTAGGGTGGAGGGATGGTGTGCTAAGCACAGGACTCTCATCATGAGGCACAAGCCAAGCAGTGATTTGATTTTATTTTGGTTATGACTAAGGCAGCGAGGTAGGGAGCTGTGAGCCACTCTGGCTGCTCCCTGTTCTCTGCTCCCAGATTTGGCCAGGAATCTGTGTCTCTGACTTTCAGCTTGTCAGGAAACACCAGGACTAAGATCTTATGTCAAGCATTTGTGTGCTACACTGTTGAGGAACACACCAAGAAGATGGAAGGCTTTTACACAGTGTGCCAATACATGTTTTTGAAACATGGCTACCTACGCTTCTGTTGATGAGCTAGTCTAAAATAGAAAAAAAGTTATTTGATAGAGAAAATGAATTAGCATGTTGTTAGAAATTAACATCCTGAGGAGTTACAGAAAGAGGTCAACATAGGGTTAGAATAAATGGATTACAACAGCAGCCTTCTGGCTTCCCAAGCAGTGGCTGACTGTAAGAGATGTACCTTCTCGCTACAGCTCTTTGTGAGAAATGGGCCCATCCAATAGACAGTTTATCCGAGCTGTGCTGGACACCGTTCTTGTTTTGGAATGAATTACCTTTGGGAGCTGCCTGACTTTTATGATAAAAGGAGTCTAAGCAACAAAGTTAGGATTAACTTTAAGACAGCTGAAGTGAGAAATATGCCATCTCAAGATAGTACACAGTGATGAGTGCAAGCTTTATAAAATGTGTAAAAAGTGCTGGTGCGTTTCCAGTCTAAGGCCTTGGCACATACTTTTCCCTGATGATAAACCCCAGTGAAGGCAGTGGATTCACTCGTACTTAAAATTAGCTTCAAGGAGGATTCTCTTTCTCGCTTTCACACACAGACACACACACACACATATGTTTATAGTGGTCTTCAAGAATCTGCAAGAGAAATCTTTTTGTTTGAAAAGGACTCGATAGTTGAGGATTTCAAGTTTCCTAATGGACTAGTAATAAGGAGGGTCTAATCATATATAGTAAAATGTGAAAGAATAGAGGTATCAAGCAAATTCCATAGGGACCTGCATTGGAACCAGTGCTAACTGCAACTAATTTATAGGGATATGTAAATGGAACATTAATCAGATTTTCAGACTATAAAAATGATGAGGGATTGCAAATGCATTGGAGGATAGAAAAAAAAAAAGAATGATCTAAGGAGTCTGGTGGCATGTGCAAACAACAGTAGGATAAGATTTAATTTAGATAGATGCAAAGTAATTCAGCTAAGGAATGCTAATACTGAGCTGAAGAAATAAATGCATGATTGTAAAGAACAGTACTGTGACAAAGGTCCTTGGGTGATAATAGATGACAAATTAAAGGCAAGGACAAAGTGTGATGCTGTTCCAAATAAATGATTTGATATTTGTTTTATACTTGCACAGGAGAAAGGTGTGAGAACTTAGAGCCAAAGCAGTAATTATGTTTCTTCTTCCCTTCCCGCTGTCTCACTACATCTGCTTGATAAGAAGGAAATGCATGAGAGAAAAGTTAAAATAAATTACAAAGAATTCAATGAAGGATAATAACAATATGGAAAAGTAGATTGCAGGCCATGACCACAAAGAGAAATTGAAGGAACCAATGACGTACAATTTACAGAAAAGATGAAAAAGGGGATGAAAATATTTATAATACAACAGAATAGAGGTCAAGGAATTTTTCTATATGGTAAAGGACAGCTGAGAGTAACTTGAACATTGAAAAGGGAAAATTACTTTTGGCAGCAAAGGGAAAAAAAATAACCTGCCAACAACAGGGTTGATGAGACAGTGGAACGTTTGCTAAAAAACTTCTTAGAGACCCCATCACCTAGACTGCAGGTGGTCATGAGAGGATATTTAATGAGTTCATTATGTGGAAGATGACTGTATGTTAGTGCTGAGGGTTGAAATGGGACTCAGTAACCTAGGATACCTGTGCGTTCCATTTATCTCTGATTCTGAGTAAAAAAAAAAAATCAGAATACAGCGTTCATATTTTTATTCCACAGCTGTAAAGCCCAAAGAAATCTGAATTCATTCTTTGCTATTGTTATGGGTCTCAACACTGCATCTGTCAGCCGGCTGTCTCAGACCTGGGAGGTAAGACACATCTTTGTATCTTTTAGACCCCGTCAAAACCATTTCTCACAAAGGTTGTATACTGGTGAATTACCTCTTCTTCCTAATTATTAGTTTTTCATGCAGAAATCAAACAAGGAACGAGTGTCGGTAGAAAAACTTCTCTGTGACCTGAAACCTTAGATACACAGCTATTCGAGTAAAAGTAAATGTGTCCTTCCAGAACTTCTAGATAAGAACAAAGCAAGGAGGTCTTTAAAAAAAAAAAAAAAAAGTCAGGTAAATTATCCTATCATTTTTAAGCAGATGTCAGAACAGAAAGTCTTATAAAGGTGGCTCCAAACAAGCAATACCTTATTATGGAATAATTTCATGTAAAAAAAAAATACAAAGTAGAAATAAGCCCTCTTTAATTCTCCTTTATCAGCTCTTTTGCAGCTGCTCATCTTGAAGAACAAAGTTAGGAAATGGGCCATGAATAAGGAGCATACTGGAGAACAGAGATTATCTGCTAAAGAAGCTACTGGTTGCTAGACAGAGCATGGGATGTTTAGAGGAGGGTCCCACTGGGACCTGTGTCTATATTGTGGATTTTTTTTTCCATCCAAGTAAATTATTGAGTGGTAGTATCTGCAAGCTTACTATATCAGCTGATGAACCAAAAATTGGGGAAGGAGTAATTTAGTGTGATGGGGTGAAGCTTCATGCCTCCCCAATGCCCCCAACCCCCCAAGCGAGCAGTACTCAAAAAATGTCAATCTGTAATACAAAGTGACAGAGAATGGCTGTGATTCCCTGCCTTGGAGATACCCTTGAGCATCAACAGCTGAAACCAAATGGCCACCAGAGACTTACAAACCTATCTGACACTGTCCAGAGCAAAGTCTTCCCCCTTAGCTGAAATCACGCATATGGAAACATCACTGCCTATGCCAGTGGCTTTGGCATGCAGAGAAACCAGGGCAGTGACTGCTGCTGCGGGGAGAAGTTTATAGGGACTTGGATAGGCAAGGAGGAGCTATCTTTAAATAACAGGTAAAGCAAGAATTGTAGAGAAAAATACATACCTGAGGACGATGATACAGGAACTCTTTGTCTCTCCTACTTTTAAAATGCCTTGCCCACTAGGGAACGTTTGCCCTTGACTGCTCTTAGGGCTTGCGTCTTGGGGCCTGCCTTCATCTCAGTTCTCTGGGCTTTGGTAGCAGAGTAGAAGGGGCGAAGCATTGCACCAAAGGCACCTGGTGGCATTGGTGTAGATCTCTCCTGCACAGAAACATGTTTAACTGAGCTGTGTGATGAGACTGCTGGAGATCATGCGCTGCTAGTGGACTTCTCTCAGGAAGAGCAGAATATATTGCTTGTCAGAACAAGGAGTGCATCTGCATATGTATTATTGTAAATATGTCACGTTTCTGTGTGTAAAATATTTATGAAGTCACATGCATTTTTTTTTTTATTTGTGAAACTTTACTGCACTGGAAATTTCAAAAGCAGAAGGTTATTTGCGTTAGTAATGTGACTTCTAGAAAGTAGAGCAATGTTTATAAATTAATTATAATTACTTACACATGTAAATGAAGCCACCTAAATTTAAGCAACCATTTAGACACTAAATTATATTGGCTCCGCACTTGAATTCTTAAATAAGTAGTATGCTCCCAAGCATATTCCTCTGCTTTTTTCTACAGTATGCAGTCTTTTAATGAGCCTAACTTTCCCTGATTGAACATACTAAAAATTTGCAATTGTAATTCCATGTTCAGTTATTTTAGCATTTTAATCATACAGCACATCCACTTAATCTTAATTGTTCTAACTCTCCTTTCTCTTGGTAGTGTCATTGTGGCTGTCAGGGTCTAAGGACAAAGGCAAGACAGGATTTGTACTAAGAGGTGATATTTTTTACTAGACTGACTAGCATGGCTGGAAAACATAGACAGGCCTTAAGGTCCACACGCCGTTCTTCAAGTCTGAAATACCAGCAGCAAAATTCAAACTGAAGAATGATTGCTTTGAGTATAATGAGGTGAATCCTTTGAAGCATCTTAGTGATAAAAGGAGGCAGATGCTTGTGGAGCATAGTAGGTGTTACCATGTGGAGCAAGAAAGTAGTTTGTGCCTGGGCTCCCTTGGAAGGTGTCTTGTGTACCTCCTGGTGGGATTAGGATGAGATACCAGAGATGGAGTAATCGTTTTTTAAGGAAAGTTCTCCTTCTCTGGCACCAGCGTGTGCCAGTAGTAACACTGGTCAGCCCTGGGGGTGGTGTATCAAACATCACTGAGCGTTATGCCTCTTAATTTCTAGAACCCATGTTTTAGGGGAAGATTGATTACAACAAATGATTTAACCTGGATGTGATCACAGTATCTGAATTCTCAGCCTGTGTTGCTGCTTCTAACTTGATATGGATATTAAGGTAAATGCAGTAGACATGGAAGCTAGGGAAGAAAATAAAAACAGCTGCTAATAAGCAGTTTCTATAAAAGAAGGATGCAGGTCCCCGAGGCAAGGCTGCAGGATCTGGTGCCTCACTGGCATCGCACTGAACATGGTCTGTAATTAGGGCTCTTGGAGCTGAGGAGCCGAGGTTAACTGTCTGAGAAAGTGGCCTGTTGGTACTTACAGCAGGTGCTTTGCACATGGCAGTTTCATGGAAAAAAATGCCTCAGCATTTTTCTGCCTATGTTTTTTTTTCTTTTTAAAATTAACTTTACTTTTTTTTCTCTGTTTTCTCCACTTCAGAAAATTCCTGGGAAGTTCAAGAAACTTTTCACTGAACTTGAAAGTTTGACGGTAAGTACGGTGTTGACAGCAGAACAGCGTTGCTTGTCTTTACCTGCCTTCCTTCTTCCTAATTTATTTGGAGGCTGCCTGTCATTGTCTGGCGCTGGAACTTGTCATGTCAGATTCGTGATTTTCCGAAGGCCACGCAGCCCCCCCAGAGCTCAGAGGTGGTCTCCAAACACGAAAAGGAAAAAGGCTGTATTCCTGAGAGCTGGAGGAAGGGCAGAGAGAGGCAAACATAGTGTCAGTTCCCCAGCATCAAGTTGGTAGCTGTTCTTTTGCTATGGTGGTTAATCAGCCTTTATCCAAAGCAACGTGCTGCGGATCAGGGGAACAGGAGGACAGCTGAAGTTTAAAAAAAAAAAAAAAAGAAAAAATCAAAATCCGAGGCTAAGGGTCTTTGTCACCATTATCAAAGCTGAATAAACAAGTGTTTCCTCTGGCTGTCATGGAAGTGCGTGGTGAGATCACTGCCTGGCGCGGGGAACATGAGATCCAGCCTTTTAACAGTTGTCATGCTTCTGTACTTAGAGTCCTTTATAAATTAATGTGTTTTCAAGATTGTGTATGAGCTGGTGTACAAAAACGTTCATTTATATGGGAAATTGAGATGATTTTTTGAATTTCTTACATAACACCACTGAAACATACTCTCTTCTTTTCTTTGAAGATGTCCAATATGCTCCATTGATCTGAGAGCAGTTTTGTTGGGATTTTTTTGTTGTTTGTTGTGTTGTTTGTTTTTTGTCTTTTTAAGAAATTAATCAGCAATACATTCTGGGATGCATTTTGTGCTAGACAGTAAGCTGAAGAGATTTTGCTCATAGAAATTTGTGGGGGAATTAGAGAGCAATCCCAGTGAATCTATTCTGCAGCTTACTCCCATTTTAGCACTGCTTCATCTAGAGGAACGTAATTGCTTTTGTTTCTTTCACTGTTTAAGTTTCCTGTTCAGTTTAGTAAGTCACCTAGCTCAGAAAACCTTTATCTAGCTTGTTTCCTAAGAAACCTTTTATATCTAAATCATGTTCAGATCATAAGCCCGTAATGGATTTAGAATTGCTCTTTTTATAGCCTATTGATTTTTCTCTCTATTACCCAAATGGTTTTGTAGGACCCTTCTCTGAATCACAAAGCTTACAGAGATGCATTCAAGAAAATGAAATCTCCGAAAATCCCCTTCATGCCCTTACTTCTGAAAGGTAATGTTAAAGCTTGGCTGCTCTTCTTCTTTGTGGTTAATTAAAATAAGTGTAAGGTGATTTTTCCTTCTGGTGGCCTTATGATAAGTATGTGGCACATGTAGTGGTATCTACACAATAGTACTTGGTCTGGGTGATAAACAGCTGCCTTTTAAGACAGGGAGAAGATGGCAATTTTCACACAGGTTTTCAAACTTCAGTGGCTTCCCATCAGGCATGGGTAAAGCAGCGTGCCATTGCTTTGGCCCCATTCTTCTCGGTGGAGAAGTGAGAGCTGGCAAGCCCCCGAGCAGGGCTGCCCGGCTGCGCTGGGTGCATCCGCACAAGCGGCCTCGGCCATGCTGCTGGTCTGAGGTGCTCGCCCTGCCTCGCCAGGTGAAACTACTTGGTGTCATCCTGTCCTGAGGATTGTCAAGTCTCTTATAGGTCTGAAAGAGACAAAAAAAAATCATAATATTAAAAAAAAATTTTTTTAAAATTAAAAAATAAAACTACTTGCTTAATGCAGTGAGCTAGGCAGCTAATTAAGTGGCAGATATTTCAAATATTCTGTTGTCTTGGAGTCATTAATTATTAATTTCCTTGTCTTTGAACATGGCAAATTCATTTGATTATTCCTGTATTCCGAAAGTGTTCTCTTTAGGCTGTTTATTCCAACCTGCTGCTGCTGCGAGTTTAAAACATTTGAAGACAGTTCTCCAAATCAGTCGGTGACAGTTTGGGAGCCATCAGGCACTTCCCCTCTTTGCACGCATCAAAGGAGTTTGCATTAATTCAGATGGATACAATTATCAAGGCTTCAAAATCAATATTTTTTAAGTGTTCTTGAGTATGTTGTGCCTGCAAACATAAACAAGTAACTTATAGCAAGGATGTTTGCACAGCAAACATAAACAAGTAACTTGTAGCAATGATGTTTGTGCAGCACTACGATATGGTGTATAAGAACATACATGTAAGCAGCATTCATGACTAAAATATATTGGAGATAGCAAGGAGACTTTGCAAAATAATACAGTAATTTTCTTCAATACAGTGATCCATAAGGAAATGTTGCTAACTCCCGAAGTATTGCACAGCACATAGGACTTTATTCCATGTCAAGCATGTTTGTATTAACATTCTTTCCAAGACCAACAAAATAGGCATTGATAGCATAGAAATCATTAGTAACTCAACAAATTACTGTATTTCAACACAAGAGGAACAAAAGTAGTTTCAAGAAAAAACTCAAAATCATTAATAACCTTTCTTTAATTATGAAAAATAACTTTAGAGTGTCCTTTTAAAGTTAATTAAATTTACATGTGGAGCTCTTACAGCACACAGACACAGCTTTTGAAAATCAGGCAGATTTTTCAAATATGTAATAAAATACTGTGATGTACCCTTAAAACATAGCTCAGATGCAATTTTCTGCTCCACTGAATTTATCTAGACTCTTAGTTGTTGGCTGCAAAGCAAATTTCTGTTCCTTCCACCTCAGAGATATACACATTGCTGTCACTGACATTAAAAAGCTGTGTGGAAATTTCTGCTTCTAGTATAAGTTTTTCATTAGAAGTGACGGACGGTTTTTAACTCCATTGATCTAGAGACTAGTAATGCCTGTGTCCTGAAGCCATGTCCTTCCCATGTCTCTTTCCCTGGGTGCCCAAAGTAAAGGGTCCCACTCCCTCCTTTCCCTCTGATTTTTAGGATGCTGCCCAGGAGCAGAGGGGTGCTGGAGGCATCCCCAGCGTATTCCATGCTTGCCCCACTTGCTCAGGAGTGCCGGGCTGGCACCCTGCGTGGCCGGGCTGGCATCCTGCCCGCCCGAGGCAGACCCCAGCCCAGCCCCCCTGGGGGCGCGGGAGCTCTCCGTCACCCCTCATGCACAGCTCTGCCTAATGAGTCCCAGCCCCGGGTTTCCACCAGCACGTGAAGCCATTAACATTTCCATTCTAAGCAATTACAAAATGTCCTTTGGGCACAGAGCGAGTCTTTAAAACAAAAGGAAATAAATCACTGTTGGCTGTTCTGGGAAGGACGAATGTGAACGGGGTGTGACAAAGCAGCCCCCAGTGTCAGCTGCAGATTCCCAGTCCTAAAATCCCCTGAAACTAGGGGGACCAAGTGGGCATCAGAGAGAGTCCTAGAGATGAGCACAGGAGAAACGCTGAGATGCAGAGTTAGGCTGGTGGGTTGGAGGTTGGCACCTCTGTTGAGAGGGAGACGTTGCCTGTTTACCGTGTGCCATTTGCCTGCTGGCAGACACAGTTGTGACTTTTAAGAACTGATGGTATCGGAGTGCTGTCTCATTACAATAGTGCCGTCTCCTTCTGGTCCTCCTGGGTACCTGCACATCCAGGAGAGAGCTGATAGGGGGCGTGGTGGGGGTGCTCCTGCTAGTATTTTCAGTGACCCAGAGGATGTACTATCTGAGGCAGAGCTTCAGTCCCCATGGGGAATCTGTCCATGTCCTTGGTACTTCATTACCAAGATAGGTCTTGCTTTGTGTTCTAACATCCATTAGAAAAATGGAGAAAATGACCTCAAGTTACTGTTTTAATTGTAATCCTAACTTGGCAACATTTGTTTCGCCTGATATTTCCCTCTCTCCAGCTCATTACACTGTGTTCAGTTCCCTTCCTGGAGCCAAATATAGACCTTTTCCTTTTCCTCTCACTGACCTTTTTGTTGCCTTTGCAAATTCTCTCCCAACAACACTGTAAAAGTGTTTTTCCCTAGCCGTAATGCTTATTTCAAGGCTTTGAACTTTGGTGGCTTGTGGTTAATCTCCCCAGCTGGCCACTGCTGTAGCCTGTGTCTCTGTGGGGGATTTCAGAGTCGTTGTGTCCCACAGAGAGACGAAGGGGTGTCAGAGCAGAGTCCAGCATTTGGTAGCTCTGCCCCCATGGAGCTCTGGGCTCAGGGACTGGCCAGCCCCAGCCTGGGCACAGCCACGGGCAGCGTGGCTAGCTCGATGCTGCAGGGTGGGGAGAGCAGGCATGCCATGCAGAGCCATCCCTCTGGATGCCCCTGCCTGCTCCCAGCCATCCTCTATATGATATATATGCACCCCAGAAGTAATACAGACCACGTTTAATATGAAATCTGTGCTCCCACTTGAAAATCCTCTTGTTACGATGTGTACATAGTGTTGCTATCTGATAATCTCTGCATGTCATCATTGTACCAGGCTTTTGTTCCACTCTTAGAAGGTATTGTGTCAATCCTTAATGGGATGTTTTCCTTTGTTTTTTTTTTTCTTTTTGTTGCTGTTTACTCATTTGTTTGTATTAAACCACAAAGCCATGAAAAATAATTCTTTTTCCTTTATTTTTTTCAGATGTAACATTCATCCATGAAGGAAATAAAACTTTTCTGGATAACCTTGTTAATTTTGAAAAGCTGGTAAGCTAATTTTGGCCTTCCTGTTTTTCAGAGGTTCACGTTCTCTTCTTCCCTTTCCCCTCCTTATCTTGTAAGACTAAAAGGTTTTCTTCTGGCTGAATCAGGAAGAAGTAAACAGGGGTAAAAAAGAGCAAACAGAATAAAACAGCCGACAGTTTATCTCCCCTGCCCCTGTACTCTGCTTCTGTCTCTTCTCACTCCTTCTTCCCCTACTTCTGTGTAAAATGGGTAAGCCAGTGATGGCCAGCATCACTGCCACACAGTCCACTCTTCCCCCGCCCCCCCCCCCCCCCCCCCCAGTGAGATCTGTTCCTTTGCACCACCTCGTGGACTATTTCTCCTTAGTTAAGTTCTCCTGCTTCAGCTTTCTCTGAATTATGTTTCCTTTTTTCCTCAAGGCACTAAAGAAAAAGTTTCTCTTGTTTATCACTCGCCACTGGTATGCTAATTTCAGGGATCTTAAATGAAAGTAAAAGTTTTGGTCTAGGTTAGATGATGAAGAAAATAATGCCTGAAATATGAATTAAATTGACTGTAAATACCACTATACTAACTTTAGGTAGAAGGGCAGTTACTGACATCATATATTTGGCCACATCTACTCTAGACATCATATGACATCTCCTCTGACATGATATTGCTGACAGAGGTTTGATTTCTCTAATTTGCATTATTTCTTTTTTTTTTTTTTTTGTCGATAACATCTTCATAGCACTGAAAGCCACAGTTTATATATCTGAACAGTGGTGGAGTGGAGAAACTTGGTTGTTTTTTTGTTGTTGTTGTTGGCCTGGAGTATTTGATCAAGAAACCAAAATGTTCTTCCCGATTGCTCCAGATGTGCCATGGGACTGTTAGTCCAGATGGCTGTGCCTGGTGAATTGTTCCCAACTATTTTTACCATGTGTTTACACTTGCTTGAGAATGAACGTGCAAACATGGAGTTATTAATGAACCAGATGTTGAACTTATTTTCGAATCCTATCACAATGTACGTTGTCTTTCAGCTTGCAAGCAGATGTTGACTTCTGAACCTGAGGTCTTCTTTTTGTGTTTTCTGTTTGATTTCTGTACCTTTTCTTGTTGCAGAGTTTACAAGAACACTGATTTGCATTTAATGAAAGGTTTTCTTGTCCCAAGTCCATTAACTGTTTGACCTTTTAGGTGTTTGCATAAAACTCATTAGCATGTTCTTCTTCATTGCCTCTTGGAAGTACATCCAATTAACATGTAAATTAAACTAGGCCTTGATGCACGAAAATTGTTACTAAAATCCCTCCACTGGCCCATATATTTATTTAGTGAATATGTAGGATCTGATTGATGCTCCAGTCTTAGCCAGGCCTTGTTAGTTAGTTTTTTTGTTTGTTGTTTAATCATGTATATGTTTAATGTGTGCTGAGCTTGCTTGGTAAGATTTCCTATCCTTGCTGTCACCATTGTGTCTCCAGAGGCAGTGGGAGCTTTGCTAATTGACTTCAGTGAGCCAGGATTTCACCTTTTCCATGCAAATGGATAATGGGCATTTTAAATGGGAGGGGAGAGTCTGAGGTGATGGTGGTGGGGTGAGGGTTGTTCAAACTGACACTTCCTCCAAATTATTAGTCAGATCACACCCTCAGGAACATGCTGTCTCGTGGAGCCCTGTGTGCATATGAATGCAGGCAATGTGCAAGCTTAGGAAGTGGGGGCTTAGGAGGGATTTAAATATGAGTGTAGTGGAAACTCAGGCAGTGCTGTATTACACAGCTTCATTTGGATGCTAAGGTGTTTAGTCTGTGGGCACGAACTTACTAACAAGATGCATCACACATCATCATGTGTTTATCTGTTCATATTTCTTTTCTAATTATAAGGGCTTTATCCCAAGGAAGAACGTCTTCCTTGGTGTTTTACACTGTGCTGAGCACTTTCTGGCTTCTGCTGAGACAAATTAGGATTGACATTGACTCCTGCTTGGTTTCAAGCCACTGAACCTCACCTGCAAATTTGCTGTTGCAGAAAAAGAAAAGAATTATTCTACCATAGCAGATTACTGCTTTGGGGAAGGAACTTACTCACTGTCATAAATGCATAGAATTTCTACTTATGAACTTCAAAGCAAAGGCAGCTTCTTGTGTCTCCATTTGGATCAGTATTTTAAAATATTTCATTTCTGCATTAAACACCTGACCTGAAGGAGGACTTATCAGTCTGAACCATTTTTTTTTTCCAACTACATCAGCTGGTTTAATAAAAGATATTATCTCTCCCTGCAGTCCCTGCTGCTTTTATATTCTTAGACCATCATGGCCACAACAATCCTACTGTGACTGAACTTGATTTGACATGACGTGATTGCGGTGAAGACAAACTTAATTCAAAATATAAAGAAGAGAATTTGCAAAGAGAAGAAAATGAAATGATCTTTTGTCTCAGGAATATTGCCCAGTTTTAGCAAAAGTTCAAGGGATTGCAGTGTTTCATTTAATTCCATGTTTGGTCAACATTAGTGTAGAATAGTGTTCGATCAATATTTAGTACCATACTCACTTCCTCAACTAAATCTGAAGGAATAAATGAAAATATGGTCTCATACTGTTGCATCTCAAGGTATTTCCATGGTATTTACTGAGCTGCTTCACTGACATGTGGCTTCTTCAGGTTTTTTTCTCCAGTCAGCCATCACCCATATCTTAGCAATGACATATCTTAGCCACACTCCAGCAAACTAATACAGGTCAGTGGCCATTACCATTTTAGATAACGCCTTCTTACCTAGTGCCTTCAGCTGTAAGGACTGTGTACATGCAGCTGAAGGTTCTCAACCCCCACCCCCCAAATATCTGTGCAACTCCCAAGCCTGGGTTTTTGCTATCCTCAGTTAAAGGCGTGCTAATGATCCTAGGTAGCCCAGTAGGCTGAAAGGCCACAAGAAACGTGTTATGGTATGCAAGCACCTGTTTAAACAGTCAGGAAATAGCATTTACTTTGCAGATGAAGTGGCTGGTTTTCTGTATTACAGTTGGATGCCAGAGAATTGCAAATGGACAGAGAGAAATGCTTAATTAGGCTACTCAGGAAGGGAGATTTGGGGTTTTGCTTTAAGAGAGTGTTACACAAAGAGGTTCTTCCGTCACCAGGGCATCACCTTCAGAAGCTGGTCTTGGATGGACCCCCACACTGACTGACTACAAAGGAGAAACAGCAAAGAATGACAGTGTGTGTGATAATGGGGTCTCTCTTCTAAAAGCCAGATTCAAAGGGTATCAGCCAGAAAACATCACAGCAGCAGCACTGGTGGAAGTTGTAGCTCTCCCAGTACTCACACTATTGACCATGAAATCTAGGATATCTCATTAGAACTTCATTATAATCAGTGCAAGGATATCAGCGCAAGAGATTGCATGATTTCATGGCACATGTAGTACATCAGGTAACAAGAAAAATTATTTTAATTCACTGATGAAAAGAATATGAAGTTTCCATTAAATGTGCTGTTTTTCTTGTGATAAGCTTTTCTGTGGAGGAGCCTTGTAAGCCACTCTCTGGGTGTTGAGAGATGAGCTGTTCCACATCATTCTGGTCTTAAACATACTTTGTTCAAGACAGTTAATCCTGTCCGCCTCTGATTATTTAAGTGGGAGATGTGACAAGAACATCAGCTGTTTGCATGAGCTATTGTATCATTGCTGCTAACTGCAATTTGCTTAGATTAGTTACTAGATTTGGTGAAGAGTTGCCAAATTCAGTATGTTTTCACCTTTCTACCACAGAAGCAGTCAGATAAAGGAAAAAAGTAATGCCTCAACAACTTAACGGGTGACATCTAGTGAAAATGAGTGCACTCCACTGATTTATATTGAACAATTCCGGTTTTCATAAGTTGAAGACCTGAGCCTGAATGAGAAACCAAACTTAAACCTTTTATTTCCTCTGCTTAATCTAAATGAAAACCCAATACCCCTGTTAGCACCAGCTTTTCTTAAAATAGTATAGCTACAGTATAGTCATCTTTGGTATGTGTCTGTGGAGATGTCAGGGTGCTTTCTCTGCAGCTTTTAGGCTGTGGGCTGTTATTTTTGTGTTGGTTATCATACTGCAGAAAACTCCCTAGCTGTAACTGGTGCCTGATTGTGCTAGGCATTATAGAAGTATACATTAAGGTGTAGTCTGTGCCACAAAGGGGCTTACAGTCTAATTAGACAACACGTGGAGACAGAAGGAGAGGTTGCAGACTACTGAATGCCCTGGATTATGCACTAAAGCCAGGGGTTGAACCCAGAAGCACCCACCCAGTCCACAGGACTTCCCTGCTGTAGGCTTTCAGTTTAATAAAAGTCTCAGGAACAAAAATAAGCAATTGTTTGGCTATTTTTCATTACCACTTTCCATGGGCTCTTAGGGAGTTGTTCTGATTTAATCTGTGTGATACCAGTAAGGACCTTCTAGACTAACCCTGTTTCATCATATGTTATCACTAAGACAAAGAGCAGTGTCTCCCTCCTGCTGTCTTCATTTTCTACCTTACTAAAGTTGCTTTTTGCTCTACAGTGTAGGGCAAGGAGGTTTTTTTCAGGCTTTTCTAATGACAGAATCCATCTCAGGTTTTTGCACTGATGTTTTATATCTTGTCTTCGCAGCACATGATTGCAGATACTGTTCGGTCATTGAGACATTGCAGAAATAACCAGTTTGGTGAGTAGCCAAAATTTGTTACTTATTTTGCCTTTGTACAGCCTTGAAGGGTTTTGTTTTTTGGTTTTTTTTTTGCTGCTTTCTTTCTACTTGCTCAGGTATACTGCAGCAGCAAAACGTGGTCAACAATTATTTAACCAATTGGCAAGAGGGAGCATCATTGTTGGAAGGTCAACATAGCAGAAACCACAGTTGGATGAAGTTTTACTTTACAAAATGTTTGTAGAAACTGCCTCCAAACTTTTTATAGTTTGTTTTTCCTGCAAAAAATATCACCTCTTCAAAATACCGTGTAAGATCTGTGCCAGCTGCACTTAATAACGGAGGCCTCTGATGTACGCTGCTGTCTCTCACTTTCCCAGCTATAACCAAGTTACCTCAGTCTCCCGCTAGTCTGTGTGTTTTGGTGATGGATTCACAGCTGTCTTGGCTTCCAGTAGCTAAAAGATGTTATTCATCACCACAGCTTTTCACTTGGCTTCTCACCAAGAGCAATTGTTTGCTTAGTTTGGGTTCTTAAGGACATTTCACAAAATGGTAGAAGTCTTGAAGATACTAAGATGCTGTGGGTTTCATGAAAGTAGTTGACTAGGTAGAAAAGAGGGGGTTGTGTTAGTACCTCTGCTAGGGGAAGCCCGCAAATAGAGCTCTGCCTGGTTTAGACACTGGAGGATCTCCACTGATGGGAACAGTTACGAGTGCCTCAGCTGTACAAAAGGCTTTTTTTTTTTTTGTGAGTTTCTGCCTTATTAGCCACCAGAGAATCCAACCCTAAGGGACCATGCCAGAAGACCCCAGCTTGCTTTGTTCTGCTGCTCATAGAGGAAAAACCTTGGTTTTTTCCTTCTCAGCATTTCTCATTTTCTGCAGAGAGGTTAAATGCAGGAAGGGGACAAACACAACACTACTTTAGGAAGCGGTTAGAGTTTTTAAGCCAAACACACTAAACATGTCATTTACGGAGGCCACTAAAACCTCTTTTCCAAAGAGAAGTTCAGAACTGTGCTGTAGCCTTGGGGAAAAAGAGTTTGAATTGTTTCTTTTTTCCAGCTGAATTTTCAGCAGCTGTCAGCATGGACTCCGACAAAAAGAAAAATAATAATGATTTTGGATATAAATACATGTAGCTTGGAGAATGATAGGTACTGCTATGTGTTTTGCTGAATATTTGCTCTATAGAATTACCTTGTGTGCGTACAGTAATTTTTTTTAAACAAAGGCTGCTTACTATTACGGTTCTTGTTTTATTTTGATATATATAAAGAAGAGAGAGTGGAGGGGAGAAAAGGACCTCCCTTTTGTTTTTATTCTGTTAAACCAGATACTAAAGGAAATATTGATTAATCCAAACCATGCCTCTGTAATTTAGAATGTCTCTTATTTGGCATTTTAAAATGTAGTGTTGGTTCCTTTTAATGATATGAATTTATTTTTTGCAGCTTCTCTGCAAATCTTTCATCTTGTTTTTGCTTTCTTTTTTCCAAGTGGTTTTGTAAGTGTTGCAACATAAATTCAGGGTTAATACCTGAGATTTATCATATAATCTGGTAGTTTGAAGTACATGATTGTTATTTTATTTTACCACAGACTTGATTTATTGTGAAGCTGGCATTTAAAAAGCAGCTTATACAGACATCCCTGTAGGCACTTTTTTTTTTTTTCTTACATTCGGTTAGGCATGAAATGAATTCACTGAATATTTATTGAGACTTTATGGACAGTTTCCTTTTCTAGTGGGCTTATTTTGCTCTCAGGAATGTGAATCTTTCTACTGCATCAACTCCCAGATTGGATTAAGAGCAGCAGGCATCTCACTGTAGGAAAGAATTCAAACAAAACTAAGCAAGGAATATTATTATTGTTTATGAACTGTATCACGTGTATTAAGCTTGCAGGCCAGAGTCTTTCTGGATTAGAAACTGATCAGGTTCCAAGCAAGACTGAAATGCCTTTTTAATGGAATTAATACTTTTATATCCTAAATCCTGAAAACAAATAATAACATTTCCAAACCTGGGCAAAGCAGCCTGAACAAATAACATAATTCAAGCTTTTGTCATTTCAGGTGTTAATGAGAAATACAAATGTCTTTCAGTAGGTTCAGCACAGCTGCTGGGATCCTATTCCCTCAGAACGGAAAGGTCATCTCTCTATCCCGACACGAATTTATCACATTGTCCTGTTTTCTCCCACATTTCTCAAGTCAGATAGCTGCTCAGAAATAGCTCCTAAAAATAGCTGCCCGGGAGCCCCATTAGCGGCTGCGCACAGAACTGGCTGCATTGACATCCCACTTTACCTGCACAGCATCATACCGCACCCTTCAGAAACAAGTGGGATGGTCGGTTCCTGGAAAGCTGCTCGTGTAGCTGGAGAGTGTGGAGAAAAGGATGATAATGAAACAAAGGAGAGGGAGGGAGTGTGCGAGTTAAGCCGATTGGTTTGGGGAGTTTTGAGGGTTGTTTTTTTTTTTTTTAATTTATGGTAATGTTATTAAAAATTCCTTGAGGACATGGACTAGAATGGAGATCTCCAGCCTTCACTCGTTTGTCAGCAGTCAGCAACATGTGGGAAGCATATCTTATTGCTTTCTCTGCCTGTCTTGATGGGTCTCGTGGCCGTGGGCTTAGCTTTCCCTTTTCCACTTCTGCTGGCCACCAGCCAAGCTGGAGGGTTTCACAAGCGGCAAGTTCCCACAAGCCAGTGTTGGGCGTAAAGCTTGTAACAGAAAACATCTGCTATTCAAGCCAGCCTTCAATTTGTCTGTTACACAGCTAATTCCTCTTGCTGTGTAAACTCCCATGAAATGACAGCATGACTCTCGTCTCTGTTACTAGATCAGAAATCAAAAGCATAACAGATCAAAACGCAGGGGCCTGTCAGAGCAGTTTTGAAGAGCTTTCGTACCCGTCTGCTGCGCTGTCACCTTTCACCTGCTCTGAAGGAATGGATTCAGGAGCCTGCTGTCTTGTGTACTTGTGTTAGGGTTGTTTAAAAGTCACAGGCTGGGTCACCCGCCCCTGCGCAAGGTCCCGTTGTGCTGCCGGAGCGGCACAAAGGAAACCTTGAACCGCCCTTACAGGGGACGGACTGCCTGTACTGCCAGCAGGAGTAAATCTTCCACTTGGGAAGAGTCAGCTTCTCACCATCCACTTGTCCCTCCTTTGTGCACGCTGGCTGCTCAGGGTTGCCTGCTTCTTTCTTTCTTCTCCCCTTTTCTGTATCCAGCTGTTACCTCACGCATTGCACTTAAACAGCAAGTCCTTTGGATTGCTGGCCATCTTTTTTGTGACTGTCTAGCACCTAGCAGGCTGGCACACCAGGGACTTTGTAACACACAGGACAGAGAAGCAGGCAAGGCATGTTTTTCTGATCCATCCCCTTTCTCCTGTCTTGCAGGCAATGAAGTTCCTTCGAAAGAGCATCATGAGCTGAAGCCATACATCCATCACCTGCATGTCATCGACAACCAGCAAGCTCTGTTTGAGCTTTCTCACAGGATAGAGCCGCGAGTGTGAGCGTGCACAGCTTCATATAACCTTGTAACTGCAGCACTTTGAATTAAGTGAATGTTTATGCCAAGCATGTTGCTTCCCTATATAAGAACAGTTTACTGAGTTTTATCAGTAGCTCACACAACATGCGCAGGAAAATCAGGCAAGAGCCAGCAAAGGAGCTGCTCACAGAGTTGCAGGGCAAGCTTGGTGCCATCCCCGCTGGTCACCGGGATGGGAGGGAGCAGAGCAGCATCCTTTGAGCTCAGGAGCTTGGTTTCTGTGAAAATATTGTTTGGTCCAGTGTAGCTTTCAATGCAGACTCTGCCAGTATTAGAATGAAAAGAAACGTCATGTCACAACAGCAAAACATTTCAGCAAGCAACATGCGGCAAGGAGGTTGATTCTCAGTTCACCACGGTATGTACCTCACTAATTCAAGGCTGCCAAAGTACTGTTGCCAAAAATACTGTGCAATCCGTGCAGCTCCCCTGAGTCCACTGGAGCATCTTATTTGAGATAAGTGCGGACAACCAGGAATGGGAATATAAAAAGACAGTGCACCAGATGAAACTCAGGAGTGCGTCGTGATGTGGAGCTCAGCAGTAAACAGTTCACCTTGTTATGGCCCCCTAACAATCGGCTTTATAAAACACGCTGTAAGAGCCAATCCACTTTTGTTGCAATTTATGGACACAATTGTTTGTACACTGAAAACACGTTATCTTCTTCCTTTTCAGTTATCTCAGATTTAGGACCAGCTCCTGCAGTTAATGTGTTATAAATTATTATAGCAGGAGCTTTGTTTTCTGCTTGGATTACAGCCTCCTTGGTGTCTGTTCAGAGGCAATGCCTAGATCCACCTACACTCCTAACTCGCCTCTGGAAATACTGTTTCAGCAGGTAAAAATTCACCTAACTTGCACACACTTCGAGTTTTTAAAGAACAAAAGGGTACACCTTACCGGGTACCAGTGTAATTACCTGCATACACACCGGGCTTTCAGCATTAGGGTCCCTTTACTGACTCTGTCCCTCTCACACCCCTCCCCTAGCCAGTTCTCATGTAGCTAAAAGTACTACTGGGCATGTACTGAGGCAGCATTCCTAAAGTCTTGTCTACAGCTGACCTACATCTAAGCACCACCATCACCGTAGCTCGGTTTTCAGTGCTAAGAAGTGGCCCTGAAATAATCTAGCGAATGCCACGGGCAATGTGCGGTGTGCTACGCGGTCTGGCACATGTTTGTACAATGACTCACGGTAATGGTCCCTTTGCAGAGCAGGGAGGGACATTGCATTGCTTTCCCATCTCTATCATATGTTTTCCACATGAGGAAGACTTCCAAGAAAATGCTCCTTTACTGATATGTGGGAATACTGAAGTAGCATGCTCTTCATCATTGTGTTATCTCTGGTTTAAAGGGATTTAAAAAAAGCAGCTTTAACAAGTAGTTTGTGGGAGAATCTGTAGAATGCATTTGGTTTTCCCATCTGTGAAATATTGTATAGATCTATTGTAAAGGAAACAGATGTTTCAGAAATGTATTTGCTTGTACTTTGTTATTATCAAATACTATATGATTTTTTTTTTAGAAAAAAAAATCTTCTTTTTACCCAGTAAAAAGAAACAAAAAATAAACTCTTGCTGGCCATGGAGTAAAAATTTCCTATGTTCTTCTGTAGATGTGACTGCACATATTGTAAATAACTCTTCTGTGCAAACAGACCAAAACTGTTCAGATGAGGATACTAGCTGCAGTGGGCTCCTTTTTGCAGTGTAAGAACACAAACCAGATACAATTTGCTGCTTGTGTTACTGCAGTTCTGGCTACAGCACTCACCAAATCCCCACCCTAGACACATTACCTGGGTGGTTTGCTGGTTTTTGAGCTCCCCCTTGTGAAATCTTTTTACTGTGGCATTATTTTTAGGAGCTTGTTATGTAGACCAGCCTGGATGCTTTAGTTCATGTGGTGTAACACTCTAGTCCACAAGTTGTTCTCCTGAAATCTGTGGAGGAGGGAGCATGAGAAGGTATTCAAGGTGAGAAAGCGGGCTTGTTTCTCAGTTCACTGCATTTGGCTCTGTGTTGGTAGTTACTGCTGATGAAGCAGCAGCGGTGTCAGAGAAGAGTAAAAGAGAAGGAAATGAAAGAAGGTGGAAAAAAAAAGAAAACAGAAGTAGAAAGATGACTCTATGCTCAGGCTTCGATTTGAAAGCCTGCTAAGAGCCACCTTGAAGGCTCCTCACTCTGCCAATTTAAACTGGTTGAAGTAGATGGATGGGTTGGTTAACTGGTACCATTAGGCTTCAAGCCAGCTGAGGTATTTGCTAACTGCACCTCTGGAACTTAGTACTAAATCAAGTCTACCCCTTGCAGCTGGCATAAACTCAGTTTGAAGGCACATAGCCAGCATTAACCTCGTTATCTGTGTTGTGGCTAATTGGACTACTGTTTAAAACTTTACAAACGAGTTTTCATAGTGACCTGTATAATTAGGATACAACTTTCTGGTCTGAGGGAGGCCACCTTGGATGCATTAATTTCACATTGAACATACAGATATTATAACTGTTACCATAAAGGAAAGGCAAATAGTCCAAATCTGTAGCTAATATGTCTAATAAAAAAAGGTCCATCAGGGTCTTCATTCAACAGGTGAAGCATTGCAGAGCTGGGCGCAGACTGGCAAGCAGTTTGAAGGTGTGGTGGTTGGGAGGAGAACTTGAAAAAAACCCTGTGAAAGAGAGGGGGACACTACACAGCCTCTGCCAGGGTCCAGCACTGGTGATTTTGTGTGATTTTTAAGTCCTTCAATAGCGCAATTATGTTACATAGGATAAAATCCATGAATCTTAAAAGTTCAGTTTATCACAGTCACACCTGGGGTTAAATACTCTGCATGTTTTCCTTAGTAGCTAGGAGGAGTAATTAGACAGAACAAAGGAAAAAGCTGGGTCACTTTATACCTCTTTGATGTGGGATTTTGTTGCATCAAATTTAGGTGCTTCTATGACACATCTTTTTGATTCCAGCCCCATCTCAGATAGAAATAAATTGCATTTGCATGACAGTGGCAAAAAAGAAAAGAAAAGACGTTCTCAGAAATAATAAGACATGTGCTGCTGTAAAACTACAAAGAAAGGTGTAAATACTAAACATTTTAGCAGAGTAATATTTATTTGCATAGCCTATTTATTGTCATCTTATTACACTATTAAGAAATACTGGGATGAAGTCAATGAGCTGAGGTAAGAACACCTGCCTGTTCCATTCTCTTGGAGTGCCATAATGCTGTCAGCTTGCATTAAAAGTAATAAAATAGAAAACCCCAATTCAAGGTATTTACCTAACTTCTCAGGGACTACAGCTAGTAGTTATCCACCATTATGAGACCTGGTATGTATGAAATAATCTGACTTACCAGAATCAATGTTGCCAATGTTTTCCTTTTCATATTTCATGCTTGTCTGCCTCTGTACATATTATTGTGTTGTGTATTTATGAGAGCTAGTAAGCAATAATTTATATGTCAAAATGGCCAAGCAATACAAGGTTAAAACTTGTAGAAGCAACTGTTACATTTATCTTGCATTTTCCAGTGTTTTTTAATATTGCTTTTCAAAATATAAAAACTACCTTAATGAAGTCTGGGCTCTGTGCCTTCATGCCTGTCACATGTACTTGTTCCTAACTGAAATATTTTATGCTCGTACTTCCAGTCATTCAGTTCCACAAACCCTCGCTGTGTTGGCAAGGTGGGTGCAGCAGTGTGTGCCTGGTTAGGGGCTCAGGAGCCGACCCTGTTCACAGCTGCTCGTTCATCTCTGGTTGGTGGGATTTGCTGGTACCGATGTATTCCAGGCAGTTTCAGAAGCAGAGATGATGTTAATGGGGTCTCAGCTGTGCCTTATCATCACGGTGCAGTCTAAGAGGGGCGTGGGGCCACAATGAGAAGTCCCTGTGGGAGAGGGGAGGAGTAAACCTATCTTCATATCCTCTGGAGTCTGCTTATCAGCACTTGATCCTCTTACTGAGGACAGCCAATGCTTTCCCCTTTCATCAGGCATCCCTGCCAGGGCTGTTTCCTCTCCCTCCTCTCGGCTGGCCTGCAGCAGGGCAGGCAGAGCCCATGATGGGCTGTGAGTGTGCTGTAATGCAGCTGAGGCTTGTCCTGTCCTTCCACCCCTCCCACTTGCAAACCCTGGGAACCACTAAGCCAAACCTGGCTATTTCACACAAGTCCTTAGAGCATGATGTCTGTTCAAAGTGCTTTACAAATAGGCAGTACTTAATCCTCTAAGTGCCTGTACCTTGAATAGTCTTAAGCCTGACCTACAAAGTGTTTGTGCCAGTGTTAATATGCAGGTAGGGTGAATTTTAACTGGAATAATTAAAAGAGTACAAGCCCAAATTGTTGACACAGCTCTATAATGACGTTTAAAGATACTTCACAGCCAGAGATCCTTTTCTAGATCCAGCTCTGCAAGCCAAAGAATTTACATTCCCAGCTGTTCATCACTGTCTCATTGTTGGAGATCATTGTTCCCCACGGTGTAGCCCAGAAGGAGACCTGGGGAGTACCTCCTAACCTGTTGCAGTTAGTCAGCTGGACTACTTCAAGCCACATGTGGCTGCATGCAAGCAGCTAACTTTGCACTGACGGGCCCTCCTTCCATCCATCAGCCTTGCTGGGAGGTTGTCACGGGAAGCTAGAGTGATGATAGCTTTAAGATGATTTGCAAGTGGGAAGGTGTAGGGCTGAGGATAGTTGCCCTACAGCTCCAGCTGTGCTCCAAGAGCCACAAGAAGTGGCTGCTGCACTCGGCAGCTGGTCTCCAGATGTCTCTTCAGACTGGCTTGCTGAACTAGTCAGCCAAGGGCTCCTCTATTCCTGTCAACCAAAGAGAGCTTTAATGGCAAACACCTGCAATTTAAGCCACTCAATGCACTCCCTGCATTTTCACTGAAGTTAAAAGGGTTGAGAGAGGCCTGTGATGAGCCATTCCTGCAGGAGCTGTGTGAAGGTGAAGGGCAGCAGGTGGGGGCAGTTTGCTCTGGGGCCAGCATAGCCCTCCATGCAGAGTGGGACTGACCTGCATGGGGACAACTGCTCTCTTCTATGTAGAGCTGATTCCCTTTTCTCAGTGGAGAAAAAACCACTTGGACTGAAAAAAAAATCTCGCGAATATTTGCTGTGTTTCACATCCCAGTGGGCTTTCATGCCACACAGAGCGTCTGCTCTGGAGTCTTGCTGTCTTCTGCCATGGGGGTGGCACCAGAGTTACACACACAGCAAAACCCAAAGAAGGTAAGTCTTCCTCTGGCTCTAAGTACTGTCTACCTCTATACCTGCAATGACCACTATTTCACACTGCAGAGTTGTGTGATGGCACCCTATGTACATGGCTGCAATAATATCATGAAATACGTGTAGTTTTATCAGAGTTAAAAGAATGGTGCAGTGCAGTTAATATAAAACCTGGAGAACTGAGGAGGCCTGCAGAGGTGGGCCAAATGAACAGTTTCTGAAGCAAGGAGAGAAGTGTTCTCTGAATTCCCTCTTGTCTGGAAGGTTAGTGGATTTCCTAAGACGCTTGTAAAGGTCCAGAAAGACTAGCAAAAGTGAGCTTGAGCCTTGGAGCCTTTCAGAGGTCAAGGAATGGCAAGGATACAGTCTGCACACTTTCTTTTAATCTTCATTTCCCATTGCAATAGGTGATGTTTCTGGTAAGCAGTTGCAGCTGTTTGTCCCCCCAGGAGGTCTGTACTGCCACCTATTTGTAAAGGCACCAGGATCTTTGCACAGATCTTATACTCTTTGCAAATCCATGCATTTTGAGAACTGTCTGGTGGATTCAGCATGTTTTTTCTATCCTTCTATCCCAGGCTGACCATGGAAGGAGGGAAAGGGGCATCATCTTGAAAGCCTTAGAAAACTTCCTTTCCTCTGAAGTGTGCTGCTGACCCTTTCCAGGTACCACTTCCTCAGGAGAGAGGCAATTCTTGTCCTTACCTCCCCATTGAGAAAAACACAACAATCCTAGAGAAACCATGTAGTTAAAACCCAGGAAGAACCTCATTTGGGGCTCAGGAGAGAGAAGAGCCATTCAGGAGGCCATGTAAACCCAGCAGGTGGGAGGGAAGCTCTTCCTTTGTGTCCTCTGCATGGGTCTGATTGATTGCACCTGGATATTTGCCTGTTTAAGTTGTTACTTTGCAGGGAGAGGTGGATAGTGCTGGGCTTGCTTGTGTGTAAGTAGGGCTGTTTGTGGGCTGGCTTTAGTGTTCTGTTTGGTCTTGGTGCCATTAGTTCCTCTCTGTAAGGTTTCAGCTCTTATATCTGTAGTAAGGAGATGAAAATGTGGATTTAGTGGTGTAAATTTAGAGAAGCACGTGAGCAAGACATGAAGATGTTTTTATGCAGAACCAGGTGAGCTAAATTGCACTGAAGGACAGTCACTGGAGTCACCTGCCTCGAATAGAAGGATCTTAAATGATGGTTTGTGCAAGGAGATGGGTTATAGATTGCGTGGTCTTTGGAACAGGTTTTCTTGTAGAGAGTTGTTAGGGTTTCTAAAACTTGAGCCGCTTTTTGTCTTGGTCTCCTGCTGTCACTGTCACCAGTGCAAGTCCTCCAGGTGAGGTTATTAAAAAACCAACCAACCAAACAAAAAACCCTTAGTGATGGCAAACAGCCTCTTTGTGAGCTGCAATAATTAGGCATGAGGTAAATGGCACTGCAACAAAATCAAAAACCAAAACAAACAAACAAACAAAAAAAATGGTGTGGGGGGGAAGGAAAAGTCCTGCCATTAACCCTGCTGAGTGCGGAGCTGCCTCCACAGGCGAATGGGTTAGACAGGAGTATTACTTAGCAGGGAGAAGTGGCAGTGGCAGAACTCACCTGTTTAACCTAAGTGGTGAAATGCCCCTTGAGAGAGGTACTGTCAACTGTGACAGATGGCTTGAAAGCGCAGAGCTGTGCTTTGCTGGAGGGGAATTTACCAGCAAATGTAAATAGGGATGATTCAGACCTAGAAATGACAAAGGATGGTGAGGATCAAACCCCCAATCAAGCGCTTCCCTGGTAAGTTATACAGGCTTTTGACAAATGCTTGTCAGAGCATTCTGTAATGCCAGGCAAAGGTTTGTGTTGCTTCGTAAGTAATTAAGCTGTTACTGAGGCCGCGTGGGCCTGGTTCCTGCGTGGCCTTGCCCCCAGCCAAATGTGCCCGTCGGCGGGGGTGACGGTACCTTGCGGTACAGGCAAGCATCTGCTGAGGAATTTGGCTCAGCAGCTCCAGGTGACAGTCCTTCAGCCATAAATCACTCAAAAGTTTGAAGTCTTCAAGTTATGTCAAGGAGCTTGGAAAAACTTCCATCAAAACAAGGCCAGCTACGGTCATAAGGGTGTCTATGCCTTTCATTCAGAAAGGCTGTGTGAAGTCAAGTTGACCTTCTATTGATTTCTGTTGGGTTTTAAAAAACTCTGGATGCCAAATGTCTGCTGTCAGGCTGAGTCCTTGGCTACACTACAAAACTGAATGTACTCTCTGAATCCAATTTGAAACACTGAACAACTGCAAACTGCTTTATCTGCTACTGATGCTGGGCTTTGTACAAGGCCAGCACCTGTGGTCATGGTGCAGCGCCAGAAGACCAGGCAGAGCTGCTGGGTGCCCTGTCACATTCACAGGCATGAAAACTGTTGTGGCTGATGCCAGCTGCCAGCATTGACTTTGGCTTGAGGCTACAGCTACATGCTCCAACTTCAGGGCACATCGTTGGTTGGAGGCCACTTTTTAAGTCCAAGCAGATGATGATGTGATAGTATGAGCAAGCAGAGAGGCATAAGACAGGACTGGGAATGAATTGAACAAGCCCAACATAGCAGAGGCAGAACAGGGGGGAACTGTTAGGGGAAAGTAACATGCAAATCTGAAGACAATTCGCATGTGTCTGAAATGCATTTAGACACCCTTTTTAGTGCTTATTTGATGAGGTTTACTTCATTTTAAGTGAGGTAATTCACTTTACTTTTAAATAAGTGTTTCTGCTGAAGAGTAGAATGTAGTTTAGCCAGTCAAATTTAATTTTGTGCTTTTTGCTAACTTGATTTATTCCTCAGAGCAATTTGAGTGACCCCAGAGAACTTGGTCTGGCTTTGTACAAATGCAAATGAGGAAAGACTTAGGCTAAATGTTAAGATTTTCAGAGGACATTGAGAGATAGTAATGTGGCAAAGGTAGGTATCATTTCCCAGAAATAATTAGGCAAGAAACTGCCGGAGCCATGTGTTACAAAAAGACAGGCAGGGTTCTTATGGGGGCTGTTTCTGCAAAGAGCACATCACCATTTTGACCAAGCAAAGGGCTTGGTTGACTATGGTTGGTTGCAGCAAAAGCTGTTGCCAGCTAGAACAAACTTTTCCAGCCGCTAACCTGCTCTTGGCAATATCTTCCTTTTCAAAAGCTTAGATACCATTGACATCTAGTGGTGAAATCCTGTGTCCGGAGAGCCAGTTTATTGCATGAAAACTGCCTGTGCGACCTCAAGGGACTACAGGACATAATGCAGCAGTGAGAGGCTCCTCTGTCATCTGCGTGGTCCACTGACCCCAGTTTATTAGATTTGTTGACTCAGATGCCCGTTTAAGTGGACTGATGGGATTATCTGTTCAGCCTTTTTGTGCACGTTTCCCCATGGATTTAGTGTTCAGGCTTTATGATGAGAGTGCACATTCACTTAGGACAGATGCTAATGGGAATAAAGACTGCTGCCTTCTCATCTGTCAGTAGCCTCTGGAGTCAGCGTCTCATCCAAAGCTGCTGGCTGCAGTGTGAGCATTTGGTCTGGAACAGCTTCTCCAAACACACCGCAGAGTTGTCTGGGTGCTTTTGACAAAAGCAAGCAAATCCCTTGCCTGCCAGGTTAATGGCGTGAGGCTGAATTCACTGTTTAATCAAAGGAGCAGTTTTGTGAGCCTGAGGAGCCGTTTTTCTCTGGACAGTGCTGTTGTACATGTGCTTCTGGCAGTCTTTGTGATAGTTTGTGGCTATGTTCACCCCATCTTTGAAAAGGAGGAGAGCTTAAACTGCTTTGTGTAGCAGTGCTGGGCTTTGATCCCAAATACCATGTGCTCCAAATGAATTGCACTATGAAAGGAAAACGGGTTGCTCCTGAGTTTAGAGCTCTCAAGCATCGCTGTCACCAGGGCATGAGGCAGGGCTGTGCTGATGGGCTGGATGGTGCACCCTGGAGCAGGTGCAGGGCACTGTGTTGCACCTGGGGAAGGGGTTTTGGGGCTGGTCTGCTCTCCCTGTGCCATCATGGGTCACGTCCTCTTCACCCTGGGCAAAGCACCCTGAATTCCCGATATCTGCAGTACCTCCATGTGCACAGCTGGGTGAGGAATGGAGCACAGCTGGGGCCAGCCAGCTGGAGCTGCCATGTGCTGTCACAGGGAAGCTGCAAACAGATAGGACGGGAGTATTTGGGAGTCAGTTGTGTTATAAGTTGCTGTTTGATAAGCCAGTGACTGCTAAAAGGAGCAAAATTCAGAAAGGCTGAACGTATCTGCTGTTGGTCAGGGACAGCTGCAGGCTGTAGGGACTCTGGGGAAAGTCAAAACTAATCAGATTTTGATGTAACTTGGCGAGTAGGGGGGCTGTGAATTTGTCACACACATATCATATAGTTGTGAAGAAGCATCCAGAAGAGTTTAAGCTGCAGCTGCTTGATAAACTGTGCAGCAAAAGGCTCCAAACAGCTGATAGGGAAGTACTTTAGGAAATACCTTCATGATGAGCTGACTTCAGCTCTGAGTTGGGACTAGGAAGAGCCCCGATCCGTCATTCCCACCACTGCGCTGACACAGCTGCTCCTGAGCCTGCCCACTAAGCCAGATCATGAACCTGGGAAATGTTCACATCCAAGGCAAACCTCCTCTGCATAATAAACCTCATATTTGAGATGCACACCCAACTTGCTAATTATACTGTATCCTACTATTGGGCCTAATGCATGCAGTTCATTATGGGTCTCCCTAGAGACTAGTCACTGTGATATTGTGACTACAGTCACAGTGACAGTCACTGATCAGTCTGGGGTGATAACGGGGACAGTTAACGCTTGCTTTTCGTTGGACTTGGGAAGAAGAGTGCTTAGGAACAGCAGCTAAAAGAAATGTCAATAAAACTTGTTCATTTAGTGCCACTCGGAGGGATCTGAAGGCACATAGAAAATGCTAACCAGTGAAAGTCACCGGGAGGCAGAGAGGAGTTGCTGTCCCTGTTTCACAGAAACTTCAGAAAGAGAGAAGCAGAGAGACTTGGCCAAGGTCATGCGGAGCTAGGACACCATCCAGATTGCTTTCCACCTGTCCTCGAGTGCTCCCTTACTAAACTAATTATACACTGAACAAAAGTCAATGAACATAAAAGAAGCGAGAGCCCAGCGGAGACAACCGGGAGCTGGAGTGCAGCCGGGCACGGTGCACCCGTCACCGCTCCTCCTGGCCATCAGCACATGGCCTCCCTGTCTCCAGACAATCACCCAATTTTCTGCTTGGCTTAGCAGCTGTGGTGTTGCTTGCGTGGGCTGTTTACTCTGTGCACTTTGAGGCTTTTCATACTTTCTTTTGAGGAAACCGGTGTGACTTGGAAAATCTTCCCCTGTGGATTAGAGCCCCCCTTCTCAAGCAGGGTGTCCATCGCAGCCCGTGAACTTTCCACAGCTGCTCCTCCTCTGCAGCCCCTTCCGCTCCCTGCGGCTGGCTGATGGCTGCTCGAGAAGCGCACTCTGGGAAACTGAAGTTGTTTTATGAGTAGGGAAGGTGACTTGCATGGAGGTAGATGACACAGTCCACAGCTGCAGACGTGGAGGGGGCGTTTTGGAAGCTGGAGAAAGGTGCAGCACCTTTCTTGGGCTCCTCAGAGCAACCTGCTTTTGTAGGCATGGAGCCCCCTCTTTCTGGGGGCTGTTTCAGCTGCGGGAGCCTCCTCACTCACTGCAGGCAGGCACGTCTCCATTCTGCCCCCTGACATCTTTCTCAATGGCCTGTTAGTGGTAGTTTATTTGCTGGGTCTCTTACTCTGCCAAAATAGCAACCGACTCTTAATGGTTTGGGCTTTATCAGTATTTAATTTATTGTTTTTATTTTTTCTACAAATCCCTTTGTTGAAAGAAGGGGAGTTACTTTTGTATTCCTACCTTGCAGTATCTCAGGCTGAATGCCAGCAAGAGCATACTGTGACCAAAAACCAGATAACTTGACCTAGAAAATTATGTCCTGTCTTGTGCAGAGTATTGCACCACTGGTTGATTGACAGATGAGGGAACAATGAGACTGCTTTTGAGCTTTGTTCTCCTTTATGCCAGCAGTGACTTCTGGAGTAACAGGCAGTGCTTGTGGGAACAAGAATTTGCTGCTGG
The DNA here is from genome assembly GCA_020745775.1 of Theristicus caerulescens. Lineage (NCBI taxonomy): Eukaryota > Metazoa > Chordata > Aves > Pelecaniformes > Threskiornithidae > Theristicus > Theristicus caerulescens. The sequence continues at coordinate 35,477,532 of CM036558.1, read as the reverse complement.
TAAAAGTGAGGGGAGAGAAGAAGCATTTTTAACCTGGTTTCTAAAGAAAAATGTCTCATTTGCTTGTCCTGTCTTATCCCTTGTTAGGTTTCTAGGTACTCGAGACACTATCGACCAAATCTGGAAGAGTAATGAAAGGCTCAGAAACAATTATATGCCCGTGAGGGAACACAGAGGGCAGCTGGGAGAGGTGAGGGGGAGTCAAACAGGAGGGTGCAGCACCTCCTCATCCCCGTGGTGCTCTGCAGCCAGCAAGAAGTCAGCTCTTGCCTGATGTGTGTTAGCTCTTGCCCAGTGGAAATTTTGCAGGTCATAGGAATCAGTGGGCACGTTTGAGCAAGGCACCATTGGTACACCTTGCATTTCATCCTGGAGGTTTAGTGTCTGGTGGTGCTAGCAAGGCATTGATCCAGGGCCATAATCTAGTTCCTGCTTTTATCACCCTAGGCAAGTAATTTCTGTTGAAGTTCCTTTGTTCCACACCATAGCCTTTTCCTCCTGCTTTTTTCCAGTCCTGCCTTTTTGTACACCCTGCAAAGAGGGCAACTTGTCTCTTAGTGTCTCAGGCAGGAGATGACGGTTTGTGAGCTCTGCACATGACACCGATATCCTAGTGTTACTGCTGCCCCTTTCCGAACGGATTACTACCAGCAAAACAGCAGTGCCATTTTAGATATCTAACTGGGTGGTGGTGGTGTAATTTTTGTTTACTTCCTTGCTTTTTAGGTCTTCAGCTCTAGTATGGAGAAGAGAGCAGGAACAGAAGCTGAACATCAGTCCTATTTCTATCCTGGATATTTTACAATGTAAAGACCAATGCTTGACTACCTTACAGCATCTTTTTTGAAGCTCATTTAAGGAGTATAAGCAAAGTGCTGTAGGAATCCCAAAAGGAAGGAGCCATGGAGGTCGTAACTCTTGTTTGGCCAACCAAGACAATTTGAATATATCAGGATGGCACCAATCTGAGGCAGAACTGCTGTTACACAAAGCAGTGTCAGTACACTGTACAAGTGTACTTGATGACAAACACATTGGCTTGACTTTTAATCGATAAAGAGATGTTTCGTTTCTAGCTGGAGCAGGTTGGGAAGGAATCAGATCAAGTTTCCTGTCTTGATTTCAAATACGTAACATGGAAGTGACCTCAAGTAATATGAACTGACGTTTGGGTAGTGGTGTTTTTTCTTTTTCTTTTTTTTTTTGTTTTTTACAAAAAGGAAACAGAAAAGCAGGAAAAAAAATCGCATGTCAGCTCAGTGTTGCTGGGTGGAAGAGGAGTCTTGCAGTGCCATCAAGGGGCTCCCATGCTTGAGAGAGGACTACATACACTGAAGTTCCTGCTGGCTTGGAGCTGGCAATGCATTTTAGCTGCTCTCACCTTGGCAAGAGCAGTCCCAAAAATGTATGATATCTGTTCACTACTCAGCTGTCGGAGTGGGAGAACGGACCCGGAGTAACGATGTAACCTCGATGCGAGTATGATCGTTCTCCTTTATTTCAGACAATTACCAGGTTTATATAGACAATCAGCAAAGCACGCAGTAGCAATATCTATATGATTGGTTCATTACATGTGTTCACGCGCTTAAGACAGTTATATGATTGGTACAGGGTTGCTGTTCACGCAAAGAGGTTCGTTAGCACATTCCGGACTTAGTTGTTGTTTGCCAAGTAGTCCTTTGCTGTTCAAGGTCAGTTTATAGTATCCTCTGTGCTTCTTGATACACTAAAAGCAGGATTGCTCACACTGAAAAGATCATGTCCCTTCTCACTTAGCCATTCTCCCACAATGCCCCCTTCTTGTTTTTGAGCAATCCAGGCGTGATTTACCACTTTTAACAAAGCTCGTTTAACACAGCTAAATGCTACACAAAAACATAATCCTAAAATAGAAAGAGTGATTAAAATTCGAATTCCTTCGGTAAGCAAACTTATCAGGTAACATTCAGGCTATTAATAAGCGTGGCACTATAATTACTAACAGAAATAGACAAACTACAATTTTGCGTGGCAAAGCTATGAAATTCCCCTACGTTGAAGCCAGATATCCCTATTAAACATGTTCAAAAAAGGCTCTGTCGCAGAAGCAAGCGATAGACAAAAGGCTTGTTGTCCTGTCTTGTTTGCCCATGTAACCCACATATTTTCTCTGGGCTCAATCTTGTGGAGAGTCATTACCATTGGGAATAGCATCTCTAGAATCAGGAGCTTGACCATTTTGCTCGTGGGGTGAGTCATGATGAGCTAAAACAGGCTTTACTCTCTTGCTCGGCACCCACACTGGACCACGATCTGTGGAAACACATATATATCCTCGACCGTTAAATATAACCGGGACAGGTCCTAACCACATTCCTGAGAAAGAATACCTTTTTCCGAAGATGGTCCTTGTCTGCTCCCGCAGTGATCCCATTGAGGCAAGGAGTCCCTCCGGAAATTTTCCGGGGGTACCCTAGGGAGTCCTGTTCTCAACGGGTCCTGCAGCCGAACAGAGAGGGTCCCATCTGGGGTGCCAAAACTGATACAAAAAATCCACGGATGCTTCTCCTCACAGTCTGAATCTCCCCAAGGGAGAAACGGAGTACTCAGAGAGTCCCTGAAATGAAACTCAATAGCAACGAAGTTACTATTAAGCAGGTATTCTTTATTGCAGCGCTGGGCAGCACTGGGGATTCTCCACCATAAGTGCTCCAACGAATTACTGAACTTTTAGAGAATATATACTATACGATCATGCATATTCATAGGATTTCCAAGAATTGCTATGCATAAACATGAGATTTCCAGGAACTTATTAACATATGTAAATATCTGATTTGCATGCACAGTCATCTCTTGTGGTGGTCTTTGGGGGTCTTCAGATGTAGGCTCGTAGTCTTCCTCACTGTGTTTGCTGATTGACCTTTGCTTCTGCACAAACTCAGTCCTAGGATCACGTAGATGTTGTCCTTCAAGACTATTGTTGCCATTCTTCTGTTTCTTCCTATCTTCCTAGTTCCGTGCATCTGTTCTCCCAAGGCCAAGTTGTCTGTAAAGAAATTATCCCAGAGCCCCCCTTATTTTATAACTGTTCTTCTAGCTACCCCCTAAACCGCCCATCGCGATAAGAATGCTCTCACCTTTTGACTAACATAGGCAGGACCATTATCAGTCTTAATGCGCTCTGGTACACCTAATACAGCGAAGCAAGCAAGCAAATGTTTACATACATGATGTGCCTTTTCTCCAGGCAACGCAGTTGCCCATATCATTTTCGAAAAGGTGTCAATTGTTACATGTACATACTTTAACCTACCAAATTCTGGAACATGGGTAACATCCATTTGCCATAATACTAATGCTTTTAGTCCTTTTGGATTTACTCCTACTCCTATACCTGGCCCGTGATTTCCGCATTTTGGGCAGGCCTGAATGATGCTTCGGGCTTCATTTTCTGTTAAATTAAATTGCCTTTTTAAACCTTTTGCGTTTTGGTGAAAATTTTCGTGACTTTGTCTGGCCTGTTGAAATTTATCCATAGGAGGCGCATGGCATGCAGGACTAACTAGGCTGTCAGCTCGTTGATTACCATGGCCAAGTCCAAGATCTAACTGATGACTGCGAATATGGATAAAACAACAGGTTGCTGTTCGTTGACTTATTACGGATCGTAACTTGATAAATAGACTTCCTAATCTAGGGTTGGTCGTTTCCCTTAGTAAGGCATCCTCTAACCGTGGCATTATTCCAGCCACATACATTGAATCTGTTACTACATTTAAAGGAGTGTTTAGCCAATTAGTCAAGGCCCAAACTACTGCAGTTAATTCTAAAGTTTGAAGGGAATCTTGAGGTTGTCCCTCTATAATATGTTGTTTCCATTGATCACCTTCTTTCCAGACGCAAGCTGCGCACCGTAGGCGCTTGCCTGCATCAGTGTAGATGGTTACCCCATCTGGTAATGGTTTTTGACTTACTTTGGATTTTTCTATCCATTGATGCCGTTTTAATACTTGCCATAATTTTCCTTGAGGCTGCTGCGAATGAATTCTGCCATTATAGCCTAATAAGGCGCTCTGTATGGCAACAGCATTACGGAGCCACCATTCTATATCTATGGCGTTAACAGGTATACTGATATTCTCTGGCTCCTGACCACCGATTTCTATAATTCGCGACCTTCCTTTACGTATTAATTCTCCTATTGCCTCAGTTCGCGTTTGAATACTCGTTTTTGGCTGCATGCTTAAAAACACCCATTCTAGTACATTAAACATATCTTCTGGACTTTTGTTCTTGACAGTGGATTTGGCAGTGGCATCCAATGAGAGAGGAGAGGTAAATTCCCCTTTCTTGTTTTGCCACTGACAAATGACAGCATATGGTGAGTCTTTCCCGTTACATATGATTAAGGAGATTGGTAATTGCAAAATTTGGCGGGAAGACCATGATGAATGTAATTTTTGCGTAATTTGTTGTAGCGCCGTATGCTGTTCTGCCGTCAGAGTTATTTTGTCGGCCGGATTTGTGCCTCACAATAGTTTTGTTAAGGACCCAATTTCAGTGTTGGAAATTCCAACGCAATTTCGAACCCACTGAATATCTCGTAATAAAGTTTGGAGATCATGTAATGTATGTAGTTGAGTAGTAAGCTCTGTTTTTTGTGGCCGAATTTTTGAATTCGTGATGGACCATCCAAGATATTTCCATGGGCTGGTATGCTGCACCTTTTCTGGTGCAATAATAAGTCCCTTTTGTAATAAGATAGAGGTTAACTGTTGCAACGCGTCTTCAGAAAATGGTTTCTCTTGACAACAAAGAATATCGTCCATATATTGATAGATTATCGTGTTTGGCCATTGAGTTCGGAGCGGCTGTAGTGCCCATGCCACATAAAGTTGACACAGCGTGGGTGAGTTTTTCATTCCTTGCGGCAAAACGATCCATTCGTATCGTTCTGCTGGTGCAGCTTTGTTTACAGCAGGTACAGAGAAGGCAAAACGCTGTGTGTCTTGTGGGTGTAATGGAATAGTAAAAAAACAGTCTTTTAAGTCGACTATCAATATGTGCCATCCATCTGGCAACATATTGGGAGATGGCATTCCGGGTTGTAATGCACCCATAAGATTGCATTTGATCATTGACTTTACGTAAATCATGTAAAAGTCACCACTTTCCATTTTTTTGGGGATTACAAAAATAGGCGTATTCCAAGGGCTAATAGAGGGTTTAATATGCCCAGCAGCAAGTTGCTCGGAAATCAATTGTTTAGCAATTTGCAGTCGCTCTTTAGTCATGGGCCACTGGTCAACCCACACAGGCTCATTAGAAGTCCAATTCAATGGTGGGTTGGGCGGCTGCTCTCCAGCGCCCGTGACTAAAAATTTTTTGTCGTCAAAACAGCTCCAATTTGGCCTAAAACATCTCGTCCGATTAAGGCTTCCAGTGTCCCAGGCAAAGGTAACACATACACTTTAAGATTGGCTTGTTGGCCCTCGGGAAACTGCAAATGTACTGGTTGCTTGCTGATATAGGGAGTAGATTGTCCCCCAACACCTGCAACAGATGATGTTGGTAGCTCTACTGGCCAATTTGTAGGCCACACCTCACGGCTGATGATTGTAACACCAGCTCCAGTGTCTAACATTGCTTTAATTTGTTGTGACCTTCCATGTTGTGACATAGTTATTTTCATTGTAGGGCATTGGTCCATTTTTGCAGTAAAAAAGACTGCAGGTCCGGTAGATCCGAAACCGCGATCACCTCGATAGGCATTTGATTGTGGTAATTGGTTTAGCGAGTTATCTATAGCAACTATTTGTGCAATTTTGCTACCTTTAGGGATGAATATAGGTGGACAAACAGTGTAGACCATAATGTGAATGCGACCTGTGTAGTCAGCATCAATTACTCCAGGTAGCACAATAAGTCCTTTTACAGAGGCGGAAGAGCGGCCTAATAGCAATCCTCCAATAGTACTATTTTGGTGAAAGAGGGGCCCCATCACATTGCTAGGAATTTTTTGGACATTGGAATCAATAAGGGTGACATCTATTGTGGTTTCTACATCGATTCCCAGACTCCCTCGGGTTGCGGGTAGGTGTTGCTGTAAAAAACCTGTGTCTCGTTTTGAGGGTTCACTTGTGTCTGCGCGCGGCCCCTCTCCGCGCTCTGCTCTCCGTTTCCCGTACAGACTTTGGTGGCATGGTTATCCCTTTGACATTTGTCACACCAAACTGTAGCACAACAATTTAGTCTTATATGTCCTGACTCTCCACAACGGTGACATTTTCCTTGAAAAGGTTGATTAGATGTTTGCCCAGGCCTTTGTCCAGTAGTGTGACTTCGTTTTTTCTGCACAAATGCGGCTAATGGTTGTATTACTTCGCGAACGGCTCCTTGAACTGCAGCGGCGACAGTATTTCCTTGTCGGTGTGCCTCAGCTCTTTCTACTCGGAGGAGCATTTCTTCTACACCCGCACCTTTTGGTAATGTAGCTAATATTTGCTTTGTGGTTTTGTTAGCATTATCAAAGGCTAATACTTTAAACATTTGCTCTTTATTTTCTTCAGATAAATCAGGGTGATTCATTAACGTTTCCCATAGACGATCTACAAAATTGCTGTATCTTTCTGTGGCTCCTTGAAGTAAGTTACCAAATGAAGGGACACTTGACCCTGGCAGGCTGAGAAATGCTTCCAACGCTACTTGCGAAGATAGTTGTAGCATGTTCGCTGGGAATGTTATTTGCACTTGCAGGTTGCTATATCTCCCTTGTCCGGTGAGCATGTCAGCTGTGACTCCGCGGAGTGGATCGTCTTCCCCTTGTCTTCGGGTTGCAGCATCTGTGGCTCGTTGAATCCAAGATGATTGCCATAGTATGTATTGAGTTGGAGTTAATAACAGTCTCATTAAGTTTTGGCAATCGTATGGACACATAAGGTCAGCAGAGAAGATCCAGCTAACAATTTGTCGTGTTGCCACGGATTTCACTCCATAGGTTGAAATGGTGGTACGTGCTTGTTGTAGAATTTTCCAATCATGAGGTTCCCACTTTCCTTGATTATTTCCTTGTACGACAGGGAATGCTAATGTTGTAGGGTTTCCTGTCCCATCAACGGGCTTTCATTGTCCTTCCAGAATTGCATCTCTAATAATTCCACTCCAGCGCACAACTCTGGGGTGTGCTGATGGTTTCATTAAACATGAAGGTACGCTTTCTTCTTTCGTAGTTGTTTGTGTTTCCAATTTCTCAAGTCGTTTTAGAACCGTTTGTAACATCTCTGTAGTAACATCTGAGGGTTGCTGCAGTTCTTTCTTGGAAGTTGTAGTCCCCGATGATTCCCCAGAGGAAGGCAGCGGTGGGTACAGCGGAGATGAAGGCGCTGAGGGTGCTGACGGCGCCTCCCTTCTTCCCGTTACAGGGGAAGGTCGGCAGGGTGCTCCGCCTAAGTCAATGAGGTCAGCAACTGACGTTGCTCCCGCCCCCTTTGGAGTTTCTGGTGGAGACACTTCCGCCTCTGCATCAGATCCTATTCCGGCTCTGCTAAGAGAAACTTCCGCTTTTTCAGGTGTTTGCACTGGGGTCGGCGGCACACCCTCCACTTCGCCCGGCGAGTTAAGACTTTCCTTTTCCTGCAGTTCACTTACGTTTTTACAAATAGTCCCAGACATGCCTTTTACGGCAGGCAGTCCGAAGAAGCGCGTGATAGGTCTTGGTTTACTTTGAGGTTTTTCAATAACTTTTCCTGGACCCAGCATTTGAGCAGCAGCGCATGCCACTTCTCTTTCTGCTTTCATCGCTTTTAAAGTCTCTAACATGGTATTCCAAGGTATACGAACTGCCTTTATCTCCTTTTCATCTTTTTCATCTCCCTCAATTGTTTTTTGCCACATTGTCCCTCCAAAGTCCCGCCATTCCGATATGGAAAATAACAGATGGGTGTCAGTAAAATGACCCCAACGCTGTCCAAGTGTAATTAATTTACACAATTGCTTCGCTGGTTCTTCTATCCCTCTCTTAGAGAGTATTCCAGCTAGCAGTGTGGCCGCAGCTTCTGTTTCCATTACTGCACCTAACACCTAGCGTCTGCTCTGCCCTCTTGACCCGAGCAGCGCCTGTATCTGAGAGGTGAGGAGCGACCTCACACCGGCGTCTACTCTGCCTTCTTGACCCGAGCAGCGCTTCTCTCAGCCGAAACTTCCCACTCCCTTCCTCTAGCTGCTTACCGCAGTCACGGAGAACGCGAGTGATGTCACCCTCCTCTGCTGGTCACCGCAGTCTTGGAAATCGCAGGCGAAGTAACCATCCTCTTCTACCAGATGTCAGAGTGGGAGAATGGACCCGGAGTAACGATGTAACCTCGATGCGAGTATGATCGTTCTCCTTTATTTCAGACAATTACCAGGTTTATATAGACAATCAGCAAAGCACGCAGTAGCAATATCTATATGATTGGTTCATTACATGTGTTCACGCGCTTAAGACAGTTATATGATTGGTACAGGGTTGCTGTTCACGCGGAGAGGTTCGTTAGCACATTCTGGACTTAGTTGTTGTTTGCCAAGTAGTCCTTTGCTGTTCAAGGTCAGTTTATAGTATCCTCTGTGCTTCTTGATACACTAAAAGCAGGATTGCTCACACTGAAAAGATCATGTCCCTTCTCACTTAGCCATTCTCCCACACTCAGCCCCCTATCATATGGGAGAGCGCCATACAGTATTATAGAGATGTGCTGTCAAAAGGTATAGGCACATATGTCCGATGCCTGGGAGATCTCAGGTAAGTTCCACATCTGAAAACCATGTGGAACAGTATTCGCTATTTCCTTAATCTGGCTGCAAACAAGGGAAGAGTAATCTTAGTTCTGGCAGGGAACTGGATCAGACTTTTCTCTTTCTCCACTCAGTAGCAGGGTCTTGGTATTGAACAGCCCATTTCTCTCCAGGGAGGGTGGTCCTCACCTCGTTCCGCTCTTGTTTCTATGGCCTGGCTTCACATTTGCTTTGCTGAAGGCATGTGGAGAGTCAAAAATCATTTGTGGGTGAGGTGAGTGTCTATGGCAGAATTTGATTTGGGGAAGTGGCATCATCATAATCTTAGTTCATTTGAAGCAAAAGTGCTGGAACAAAGGTATCATATCAAATATAACTATAGCAACACTAGTGGCAGGGATGACTGTGGGCCGTGATGATTAAACTAGAAGTATGTAACATCACAGTATGATATGGGCATTTGGCATCCTGGGCCATTCCTCAGTAACCACAGCAGAAGCTATTTTAGGCTCTTTTTATTTTTATACATTAATGATTTTCTTTACACTAATTCTGTGAGCAAGAAGTAGGACATTCTTCAGAGAGGCAAGATATTTGGGGTATTTGTGATAACCAGTGTGATGCCTCTGAACAGAGTCAGCCAGCAGGTTCCTGATGGCTGCTAGACACGTTCCTGGGACCATGTTTTTTCTCAGGAGCCTCAATGTTCCCAAGCACAGGCATGCTGGACATGGCAAAAGAGTGCAGATAACATGTTATAATGAGGGTCACGCTCTTTCCAACATGCTTTTTATTGGCACCTGGTTAAAGCAGAGATTTCCTTTTATTACCAGAAATTTAAGGTTAAATTCTGTGAGATTACACACACCTGATTAATCTTCTTTAAAAGGAAATGAAGTGGAGAAGTAGCCTGTGATATTTGTCTATGTGTATAGTTAAATCCTGTGAGAGGAAATATTTAATCTTGAGCTTAATATGGGATAGACTGTAGCTGAATGAGAAAGAAAAAAGATTCATTTTCTGAAGTGACTGGCAGTGTGCTGAACGTTGGTGGGGAATTCGTCAACCAGAACAGCGCAACAACGACACCTTCTGTAAAACGTTAGAAATGTCATGTCTTATCGTTTCAGCTTCTGCCCTTGGAAATTTCTAACCTATACTCTGGCAGAGAGCTGCTCACACAGCTTCTGAAGCGGCTTCCCTACTGGGCTGTGCAAATGCATCCCAGGCTGACAGGTCACAAGCTACAGCTTGACAGTAATGGGAAGTCTTCTGCAAAAAGATGTGAAAACCCTTTTGGCAATCCTATTCCACTTTTTTTTTTTTTCTGTCCAAAAGCATGCTTACCCAAATGAGCATGCTTACCCAAATTTGGCTTGGGTAAGAGTGGCTGGAGAGCTGCCCAGTGGAAAAGGACCTGGGGGTGTTGGTCAACAGCCAGCTGAATATAAGCCAGCAGTGTGCCCAGGTGGCCAAGAAGGCCAATAGCATCCTGGCTTGTATCAGAAATAGTGTGGCCAGCAGGACCAGGGAAGCGATTGTCCCCCTGTACTCAGCACTGGTGAGGCTGCACCTCAAATACTGTGTTTGGTTTTGGGTCCCTCATTACAAGAAGGTCATCGAGGTGTGTGTCCAAAGAAGGGCAAATGAAGCTGGTGAAGGGTCTGGAGCACAAGTCTTATGAGAAGCGGCTGAGGGAGCTGGGCTTGTTTAGCGGAGAAGAGGAGGCTGAGGGGAGACCTTATCGCTCTCTACAGCTACCTGAAAGGAGGTTCTAGCGAGGTGAGGGTCAGTTTCTTCTCCCAAGTAACAAGCGATAGGAAGAGAGGAAACGGCCTCAAGCTGCACCAGGGCAGGTTTAGGTTGGATATTAGGAAAAACTTCTCCACCGAAAAGGTTGTCAGGCACTGGACCAGGCTCCCCAGGGAAGTGGTTGAGTCCCCATCCCTGGAGGTATTTAAAAGACGGGTAGATGTGGCGCTTAGGGACATGCTTTAGTGGTGGACTTGGCAGTGCTAGGTTAATGGTTCGACTCGATGATCTTAAAGGTCTTTTCCAACCTAAATGACTCTATGATTCTAAGCTGAGTTCCTTACCTGAACGGCTTCAAGTTCACAGCAGCGTGTGTGAGGGCCCCAGCCCTGTTAGGGGCACTTTTAGACCACCTGTTAAAAATATTCCACTGCATCATATTTCCTAAATTAATTTGTTAAAAGGAGAGAGCACAAGAGGGAGCCAGACTCTGCATCCTGGTACGGCTCTTGGTTGTGTGTGGGAGGAGGCAAGGGGAGCTTGGGGCTTGGTCCCTGTGCTCCAAGCTCTTTCTATATTTGTTCAGTGACTCCAGTCTGAGATGCACAAGTCCTGTGGGCACCAGGTCGAGCCTCCAGGACTCCCCAGCCCCCGATGGTGCCCAGGGACTTGGACCGCAAAGTCAAATCTCTTGTCTTTCCCTCTGACATCAAGGGAAGTGGCAGAGGAGTGTCCCACTCGGGCCAGGCAAGCTGCAAGGAGGTGGCAGATATGGCTTTGATCTCCTTCCTGCTGAGGAGGAAACACAACCCAAATCTCCTGTTTTGTCCCTCCAATCACTATATTCTGACGGTGCACGTGCAAGGTGGAGAGCACTGCCACTGCTTGATCAGGTTTATTAATTTGAAAAAGGAGTACCAGTGCTGTGGGGGATTTGGGGTGGCAGTGGCGCTTGCTCTTTAGCAGGGTGCCTGAGAGCTGCTGGTGTGCAGGCACAGAAGGCTCGTGTCTGAGTGCTCTGGCTCGTGGTCTGCCTGTGGTCAGTACCTGTGTTGCTCTAGAGCTGCCCATCCCAGTGCCTGGAGCTCCTGACACCCTGCCTAGGTGGCCAGGGTGACAGCCAGCACTGATTTGGGAGGCAAGCCCTAACTTTTAAGCATCTGGGATTTTTACTGGCACTAGTTTTAGCTGATGTGCCTCAAATCACTCTTGCAGGGTATGACAGAGTTGGGAATCGAACTTCTGCACCCTGAGCCTCAGGTCAGTGTCTTTACCACAGGTCAGCCCTTCAGTTGCGGTGCTGCATCCTGAAATAATCCTCTGTGGCCTCTGCTTTCTGGTAAGGCATCACGCAACTCCTTATCTGCCACTTAGCCACTTTGCTTGGTTACTGAACAGTGCATGAAGAGCTCTGTTTAAAAGTGAAAAATCAACCAGATTCCTTCACATTTGGTGCAGTAGTTATCAGATATCGTGAGGTTAAATCAAGGGTTTAATACTTTCACAGCTACCTACAGGATGTTACAAGGTGAATACACCCCAGGGTACAATACGGGGTGGCTGTATAATGGGACCGCAGGGTGTATAATTCTGTGTACACAGTGCTTACCACACAGCTCTTCCACCACACAGGCTGGTGGGCATCAGAGCGGCAGGGGCAGATCTGCTCTGTTAACATCATTTCTTCCATCTGAAACTTGCCAGAAGGTTTAGACCAGAGTCTCTAAAACTTCTTGCAAGGCAGTCAGCGCTTCCTTATTTTTAAGAGAGCAAAACTAAGGACTCAAGCTCCACTCCACATCATATGTCCTCAGGAATTTTTTTTGGAGTAACTTGACTGACTACAGCAGTGCTAGTTCAGAGGGTTTTTTTCTGTTTACTTTCCAGATAATCCTCCTGCAACTGACAGGCCTGCACAAGTAAAATGTAGATTATTTAATGATTTTATCCATATGTATTAGAATTCTTAAAGACTCTGCTCCATTGTGCCCCAGGTAAATGAGTGTCAATTTATGCATCAGGCAGCATTAGCTGGATTTTACTTCTGTCTCCATGACCTGTCCTCCCTTGAGTGTACTAGGTATGATGAGGATTAAGCTGAAAGAAAACTGAGGAAAAAAGCATTATTTGAATGGTATGTCATGTTTGGCATATCAGATGCAATGTCAGGAGAAAGTTACTGCGGTGGCTGCTGCCTGAAATTTAATACGGCGTTACCAATCCATATGACTTTGTGTAGGTGAGTTAAGTAAGTTGCTGGCCAAGTCTCTGTTGATATCAGTGATGCATTTGTATTTCAGTGCCTTTTGAATTTTACCCTTTCACTGCAGAAATTTAGTTTTTGAAACTTAACTTCTTCCTACCCCTTGGCTACGCAGCCCACGCATCAGCCCATTGCCTCCAAGATTCCTGGTTTCCCAGGGCTGGTGGTGGATGCCAGGCCAGGCCAGCCCTGAGGGCAGGCATCATCCTGGGCAGCAGATCCGACACCTCCTTGAACTCAGGCAGCAGCCTGAAGGCTTTTCTGGTGCCTTCTGTTCATTTTGTTTTGGGGTGGTGGTGGCCCATCGTTGAGAAACATTGGTGACGTTGCATGCCGCCTTGCAGACAAGAATAAAATCCTTTTTGGGGCTAAGCAATGTCTATCACGTTCTGAAATTTCCTTGAGACACACTATATTTATGCCTAGATGTATATCTCCTCCCTCTCCTAATCGGGCACACACAGGCGCTTGCACATCTCTTATCTTAATAAAGAAGGGCGAGCTATTCATAGGAGCTCAGCCAGGTCAGACCTGGGGCTCTTTGTCGGTGCTCTGCAGGGTGCCTCATCGCTCGGCAGGGGTAGGCATCCACTCAGCCACACAGCCTATAGTATGCAGTGTCACCTAAAAAAGGGCATTAATTAAAGGGTGTCGGGGGGGGGGAGGAAAAAAATATATTTTTTTTTAAGGAGGAAGAAATAAAGAGATATTTTGCTGCCACTTTTGATTTTTGGAGGGAATTTTCCTTTCAGAATTGCGTGTCAAACCTTCTGCCCATTTCCATGCAATTTGGCAAGGTAATGTTTGCAGACAACATTGAAAATCAAACTGCTGCTTCTAGTTTATTTTCCATACTTCATACAGCACAAGTCCTGTTACATGCTTCCAGATCCTACCTGCTACTCTCTAAAAATGTCACACGCTGGCAGTAGGAAGATGCAGCAGTATTTAGGTAAAGTTATGGCTGTTTTCAGCAGAGATGATTGATTTTTATTAATTAGATGCTATGATACAAAAACCTGAATTTCATATATATGCACATACATCTTCAAGGGAAAAAGAAACAAATTAAACAAGTGCTTGCTTTTTTTTAAAGTGCCATGAACTGCTTTGTTACACAGCACAGCAAGTTTGCTAAAGAACAGTATTAATTCTACAAATTATATTATCTACTAGTAAACCAAAAAGTTTAAATTCTTGGGGTTAACTACCCCTTCGAGCAGTGATAAATGTGAGTGCTCTCTGCACCAAATTATTCGGTGGGGCTGTGTACATCTTATACATGAGAGCTATAAGGGCAGCCCTCCGGATGCCCGTTCCCTGCCTTTGGGGGAGGAGGGCAATAGAGGGAAGAGTTGGTTGTTTTCCTCTTACTGGTTTTTCTTTTCCTTCCCCATCTGTGTGGTGGCACTTCTCACGCCTCCCTGCAACAGTAGATTTTCGAAAAGAGATTTCAAGATGTTCTGTGGGAGTACATCAGGATCACAGCCACTTTCTGCATTTTTTTGAAAACTTTTCAGGTTATTTTCTTGTTCCTGTTTTCAAGAGTTTCATTTTAACAAAATACCTACAGTACTTACTATTTGGGTTAAAGCTAGGCGGCAGTGCTACCTTTCACCTGCAGTTTCTGCATGAGGGCATAGTTTCCTTAGTAACTGTGGCTGCAAATTTCAATGCTGCCAACAAGGATGAAGTCAGGTTTGCATTAGCAAAATACAATTATTTTGGGTAAAATCCACTTCTTTCTGTTTCCCCCTGTTGTGGTTTAACCCCAGCTGGCAACTAAGCACCACACAGCCGCTCACTCATTGCTCCCTGGGTGGGATGGGGGAGAGAATCGGAAGAGTTAAAGTGAGAAAACTCATGGGTTGAGATAAAGGCAGTTTAATAGGGAAAGCAAAAGCTGCGCATGCAAGCAAAGCAAAACAAGGAATTCATTCACTACTTCCCATTGGCAGGCAGGTGTTCAGCCATCCCTAGGAAAGCAGGGCTCCATCAAGTGTAATGGTTACTTGGGAAGACAAATGCCATCACTCCAAATGTTCCCCCCCCTTCCTTCTTCTTCCCCCTGCTTTATATGCTGAGCATGTCGTCATATGGTATGGAATAGCCCTTTGGTCAGTTGGCGTCAGCTGTCCTGGCTGTGTCCCCTCCCAGCTTCTTGTGCACCCCCAGCCTGCTCGCTGGTGGGGTGAGAAGCAGAAAAGGCCTTGACTCTGTGTAAGCACTGCTCAGCAATAATACAAACATCCCTGTGTTATCAACACTGTTTCCAGCACAAATCCAAAACATAGCCCCATACTAGCTACTATGAAGAAAATTAACTCTACCCTAGTCAAAACCAGCATACCCCCCCAACCCACCATTATAAAACCACTGAGATGCTGAATACTAATTTATTTGTTAAACGCATTGTTCTGTGAACAGTGAAATTAATGAAACCTGCTTTTCAGGTAATTAAATTGGCAATTTCTATGTTAATTTCTATACTTTCAATCCCTTCACGTCCACTACAACAGAGCTTGCTTCTTTCCCCCATACCCCATTTTATTCTC
Source organism: Theristicus caerulescens (assembly GCA_020745775.1). Classification (NCBI taxonomy): domain Eukaryota; kingdom Metazoa; phylum Chordata; class Aves; order Pelecaniformes; family Threskiornithidae; genus Theristicus; species Theristicus caerulescens. Next base: position 35,462,205 of record CM036558.1, on the reverse strand, counting down.
AACCTCTCTTCCCCTCTGTCCTTGGCCCCGATTCTCCCCCCATCAGCCTCCCCCAGGGCTCAGCAGCCTCAGCTCTTTGCTGATGGCCATCGGGCTACATCCATCATGACTCATCCCTAGATGGGCACGTGCTGGCCAGGCTGCCTGGCTGGACTCTGGCTAGGACAAACCCAATGGACAACGGGGTGGACCTCACTTGTCTGCTTTTCAGGGGAAGAGGGAGGATGCCAACTTGGGTCTCTCCCTTCTCTCCAGCTGCAACTTTTCAGAAAATATATGAGAAATTTACATGTCAAGTTCAATTACACTGAAGAATTAATGAGTTAAAATTGGGGGATTGAGCAGTAAATCGATTATATGATTACATCAGTCTCCTTTCTTTAGAAAACCAGACTAAAATGGCTTGGGAAGCACAAGTGATGTGACATTCCCAGTCCCAGGTGTGCCGTCTGTTTTGTTCCGTTCCTTTTTCAACCTTCTTGCTTATAACCTCAGTTTTGTACAGCACACTCCAGGGATGCTCATACAAAACCGCCCATAAGTAGAGAGAGTTATATATTTCATTGAAGTAGGTGGAAGGGCTGAAGGCGTAATGCCAAATGGACAGGAGTGGTGAGGCTGGAAAGGTTGAAAGCTTTTCTACTAAAACTGAAATTTATTACTTACTTACACAACTCAATATTGGTAGGGCTTTCCCAGAAAATATTTTTTAAACCCTAAAACCCCGAAATGTTTCACCTTATATGTGTTTGTTAGTAATAAAAAACCAAGAAAGTGTGGCAGACCTCTTTATGCACTTAATTATGTAGCTGATGCAAGTTTCCTTAATTTCCAAATCTAATCTGCATAGATACAAAGATCACAGAACAATCTGGAGACTTGTTCTTTAACCAAGGGGAAAAAAACAACAAAGGGAGTAATTAAACCACAAAAAGTATACACAAATAAGATAGTATCTGACAGAAAGCCATGGGGGGCATCTTCGTTTGTAATTCGTTTTCTAATGGCAGTATTTAAAAGAAAAGAGAGAAAGAAACAAAAGTCACTAGGAAGTATCTGAGCATTGATTTTTAGCTTGCAATAGCTAGGAAGGTGGGTTTTGTTTTTTTTTATTTTTACCTTGTGTTGTCCCATTTTACCGTTCTTTTTTTCTTTAGCTCTACTCTATAAAAGATTTAAAAGATTCAAAAGATTCTTCAGAGCTGCAAGATATGGAAAAGGTACATCATTAATGTGTCCTGTAAATTCCTCGCCTGCTCTGTAAATCTGTACTAGGTATCAATAAATGCCTAGATAAACACGTATTCAGATAAGCACTAAATTGTATTGAATAGCATGTGGCCCCTATGAAATCCCATATTTGTTGCAATTGGGATATTCATGCCTTTATTTTCTCTGAAGAAAAAGGTTCTGCATGAGACATCCTCTGGAAGAGGCTTTGGGGTTACGGCACAATAAGGAAAAATGCAGTAGAAACAGGCAATAAATTTGTTCCTCCATGTTGCAATGACTTAAACAACAAACTGCAACCCTGGGAAAAAAGCCGTTGCAGAAATGTTTGATTCCTGAAAAGCATCTTTGCAAACCTAGGTACCATGTGGAAATTGTAGTGCTAGAGTGACATTAATAAACAGGACCGAATCAGTATGTCTTTAGCTCATGTGGAGACTACTGAGGTTATAATAATGCAGTAAGCCACAATATGATATAAACAAAGAAGTCCTTTCCTACTCTCAGGCATGCAATAATTTATGCCACTGAAGGCACAGTGTTTTAAATTTCTGTGGAAGACCAGTAGCAAGGTATCTCACAGCTATAAAATTAATGGATTAAAAGGTCGTTGGCTGGATTTTGTGTTGATTTTATCTGACATCTAGAACAGCACATGGTGTACTGGTTGCCTAAACAGCCCTTTGAACTAGAGTAAGTTTTTGCAGAAATTAATCAGTCAAATTGATGTAAGATTTGTTAGTGATCCACAATCCTCATTACATCATTCCAATCATTAGTTATCCCAACTGCAAAATCTGTACTCTGAATGTGTTGAGCTTCTGCTTCCAGCTTTTAGATCTTATTATTGCCTTTGATCGCTAGTTTATTACCACTGTTCTACAGGGCATTGGACACATTCATGAGAGAGAAATCCATGGATGATTGTTAAATGCACAGAAACAACATGAGGCCCAGAAAAGTCCCTGAACTAAAAATGTTTTGGGGTTGGAGACTTCAGAGAGAAGTATCATAAATTTGCTCTGTCCTCATACCCTCTTTTCCAGTCATCCATCCCTGGTGCTGTTGGAGAGATGATATTTAGCTGAACTGATGTTTGTTTTGATCCGTTCTGGCTGTTCTTGTAGTTCTCCTATAGGTATTTACAAGTTTTGTTAATTAACACATTAGGTTTTTATCTGTTTTGCTCTTTGAATATGTAGATGGTGCTTTCTGGCAGATTTGACTGCAGGCCATTACGAATGCATCAATGTGGGTCTTGAATTGTAAAAGAACTGTAGGTAGCGTTTCAGTATGAAAAACAAAATATAACTTTTATACGGCTATGTGACAGCCCTTTCTTGGTATACACAAAGGTCACATTAGCCTTTTGCCAACGGTTGTATGCTGAGAAGATATGTACGTTTCTACTGTCCACCAGGACTCCAAGCTTTTACCCTAAGTTAGTGTTTTGCCAGAGCAGATCCCCAGTCAGTAGAGACATACTGCATATTTTGTTTCCAGATTTATAAAAACAAATAAATATTCCTTGCTTGTGCCTGTTTCACAAAACACTCAAACTGCTCTGTCTCCATGAGCACAACTTTGTCCTATCTTTGTAACAGGAGGATGCTGTGGAAGGTGGTCATCCACTCTGATCAGCAAAAAGTACCACCTGCTCCCGCTTCGTGTTTTTATCTGTTAGGTGATTGATCCATAAGTATTCATGATCCTCTGCCTCTGAATTGTCAATGGCTCAGAAACCCATAAAGCTACTTTGACATAGAAGGTCAAAAGAGGGTCCCCTTTGACTGTTTGATCCTCATTAAGAATTGATTTTCACATTCTAATTATGCAAAGATTTCCATGAGGTTTGAGAAATACCTATGGGGTGACATCTATGCTGGGAGATGAATGAGTCCAGTTCTTTCTTATCTAGGCTTCTAACATTGGTACATGAGCAACTGAAGAAATTCTTCTTATGTCTCCTCACTAACTATGATTGTAACTTGTCAAAATCTCAATTTGGGTTAAATGAATACATGTGTGTTCTGCCTTTTACCATGCTTTTGGATTTTCTTCATTTACTTACCTTAAAAAAAATTAGACTGGTTTGAGATCTTTTATTCTTGTGGGTTTTTTCAGCTCCAACAAATAGTTTTGAATAAAGGACTGAAATAATGTCGTCTTTTAGGACAGAAGGCCCTTTAGGCCTATGCTGAAGAAGTTCATACAATAAGCTCAGAGGTCCTTTTTGTTACCTTGTCAAAGAGATACCAACAGCTTGTAACTGAGCTGGCATGTAACCATGACAAAAGTAAAACAGTCAGCTAGCCAGTCAGGAATTGGCTTTAGCCTTTTTCAAATATTAGCAAAATTTTAATGATAGCAGATGAAGTTATTTTTGTACCTTTGACTTTACTAGAGGTAGGCCGCTATTTTTGATACTATTTTTTAATGCAAATGTTAAATACTTTAAATATTAAATATTTTAATGCTAGTATCGCTGAGAAAAATATCTTGGTAAAGTCAGTGAAAGATATTTTGGGCACAGAGAAAAGAAAAAATTAAGTTCTACTTTTGCATATGTATGCCTTCCCACTATAGCTATCAGAGATAATTTTGCTTAGATCTGCATAAAATATGCATCTTTGGGGAACTTTAGTTAAAGAGCTGTGTATTCTGTCTTGATAAGCACTGTGTATGTTATGTATGTTTTGGGCTTGGTAATCCTGTAGTCGTTTCTGTGATCCATACAAACAAAATACCCAAACCAATAAGGTAACTAAACCTTTAATTACTGTAATGTATGTACTGAGCATTTCTCCTCCTCCCTACTTCCCTTCGCCCAAACCATCCTCAGTTCCCCTGGGCATCGTCTACTAGCTAAAGCATCGAATCCATCACAGCGCACTTAAACGGCTGCAGGAAATTTGTTTTACAAGGCTGGTTTTAACTGAACTACCTGCTGTGCACCACATTGCTACTGTTTGTGAAATGAATGATGGGAAAAGCAAGTCTGTGATTTCATTTGTTCAGACCGATTAGTCACACGTTGCATATGGTATCATTTGCTTGTCACTTAATGACTGACCAGCCTGCCTGAATCATTAGTGCGGCAGTGCAATGAAAGGAAGACATAAACATAATGATGAGCTCAAGGAAGTGGAGTGCTGTTTTACCTAAAAGAAATGGTGCGCAGAAATCCAGCACAGCTGCAGGTGCTCCGACGACAATGTGGGAAGCAGTTAGCTTCCAATTTAGCAGAAAATTAAGAGCGAAAAAACTGTTATTTGTGAGAGAAGATACTCATGGCAAGCAATCATCCATGCTCTATATCCACAAGATGAGCATTCAGCTGTCTTTGTCGTGACTTAAAACAATTGGTATCTTGGGCTGCATTCAACACCAGATTGGTGCTTATTATCTGCAGTTTATTCTTTCTTGGGATATTTTGTAACCCCCCCCCCTTTATTTTATGGTTAATTTGCTTGCTTGAATGTAAAGCCATTTAAGCTGAAAAATCTGGATTGTGGTTCATCATTGTGCCAGTGCTCTGAGCTGTGTGATGCAACATAATTGGCAATTTTCAAATTCATAATCCATTTTGTTTCATGCATCCACACACACACACGCACCCTGCCACCCCATCTCTTCAAATTGGTAAGAAAGCAAGATCAGAGCACGCAAATTCCTTCAGTCAAATAACAGGAATCAATAAGAGGCATGTTTTTGTGAAGTTAAATAATGAAATCCCACGAGGCAAGAGAACAACACTCCCAACGAAGAACTAGTTTTCTCTTCCAAAAATTTGGAAGAGTTCAGGGATCTGAAGTATCCTCATCCTTAGCCAGGCGAGGCTTCTGCCAGCTTCAGCAGAGCTTCACATTGCGCAAAAATATTGGAAAATATGAAGTTTTTAATTATGCCATTTTTAGTGATTTTGGTAGCAGGCTACTGAGAAAAAACATGTTGGAGGGAGGGATTGGAACTTTGCATTAAAAAGGAAAACACAATCATTTCTTAAATGCATGGCTGTTTATGCTGATGCACATTACTATTTGTTCAGCAGAACTTGAAATTAACTTTTTGTAACTGATGATAAAATGCAAAACAGGGAAAATTCAGGTCCAGAGTCCTTCTGCAAACATGTTTGGTTTTTGCTCTTATGTTTCATGTCTGGCCTTTGTTTCTGGAGAAGCTTTCACTTCTCCAAGCTTGCTTACAGGACTTGGAGGCCAAGGGTGTTTCTGTGTCTCACCTTCTTACCATAATGTATGGCACTGGTAAGGTTGGTTATTTTTTTCTAAGCTTTATTGTTTAAAGAGTAACTTGGGTTTCTACAACAAACTCTGCCCTGCCTGAGCTTGTGATTTTACTACTTCCTTGTGCTCCCTTTCTCTTCTCACCAGCTGGCCACAGCCAATGCTCAGCTCCACTCTATTTCCCCCCGGCTAATGGCCAGCCACCTCGCCTGCCAACTCTGCCTGCGATCCGCTGATTCCTCTCCACCCATTTCCAACACTCCTGTCAGCATGCAGCCTCTACTTCATTAAGCATATCCTCTGCTTTATCAGCAGTGAAGGGTTCTTTATGATTCTGGGACAGAAATGATCTTAGTCCACCAACCATTTGTGCCCCAGTGCAGTAGATGCCAGATGTCCAGGATTTGCCATGTTGCACCTACTTGGGAGGAGATCGTGCTGGACCGTTTTCCTACTAGATCTCTGTTTGGTCATCCCAGTATGCAAACCTTCATACCTGAGAAGGCTAATTTCACCTAAAATTGATAGTGGCATTATAAACTTTGAGTCAAAGTTTTTTAGTGGGTATCGTAGATCCATACTTCCCTTGTTTGAAGACTTACAGGATTTCTCAGTTCAAATTCACTAGGCCTGCATACTCTGAATTTCTCTGTTTTCTGGCAATCTGCCAGTCTGTTCTTCAATGGGAAGGTACTGCAACCGTTAGACAAGTGATCTCACGTGAAAGGCGACCACGGTGACTAGTTCACATCTTTCAACAGCTGAATACTCAGAAGGCAAATGAAAAGTTAGCAATTACTAGGAAAGGAACAGAGAACAAGACAGAAATCATCATTTTGCTGCTCTGCAACCTACAAATGTGCTTGTACCTTGGACACCGTTTTGCTATGTAGTTGGTCCACCATAGACAGGGCAATAGAAGGTGTTGAGAAGGGCAGCAGAAATCCCAGACTTGAGACCAGGATTTCCATCTGGGAAAAGACACCAGGGTGGAAAACAAGAGACCCATATGAGCATAAACAGTGCAGATTACTCTGATTTTCTCACCATACAGGAGCAATGTCAAACAGGACTTTTAAAACAAGTAGAAGGCAGTACATGTTCACCTGGCACATGAAACTGTTTTTCAGTAGTTGCTGTGGAAGTCAAAGCAGGAATACTACTGAAGAAGGAGAGTCTTTTACTCTTGTACGTTCATTTTGATTTGCAGGACATGAGGGATGTGGGTAACCACGGCCTTCCTAGCAAATTTCAACTTCTTGCTTTACTTGCTATGTGCAGAAGTTTCACATAACCTTTCGCATATGCTTGCAACTGGTTGTGTCTCTAACTGGCAATGGAGCAGCATCTCACCAGCACAGTGTTGAGACAGGAAAAGAAATGCAGCATCGCATTCAGAAACAGCTCCTAAAACTGTTTGGTTATTGAAATTTAATGAAAAAATTGCTTTACAACAATGTTGGAAGTCTGTCTTTGAGACAGGCATTCATAAGTACTGCAAGGCGAAATCTATAAAATCTGGCTAACCGAACAGTTGTTGAACCCAAATGTTATAAATGTAAAAGTTGTAAAATATTTAATAGAAGCTGGCTCGTGTTGAGTTTGCGAGTTTCATGTATTCAGATGGTGAGGTGCAGTCTCTGCATGCTAATTGACAGCAACAAACTCACACTGACAGCTGCCTGTGTATAATGACTCATATTTAAGAAATGGTTTTACAGTTGATTTATTTACTCATTGAATTGAGAATATTTCCAGTGGCAGAGTTCCTTTTAAAAAAACAGTTTCTTTAAAAAAGCAGTGGACTAAGCAAAAGAAACATTGCAGGATTTACAGAACTTCTTCAAAAGCCTCAAGAGAGACCCTTCTGATCTCCTCCACAAGTTTTTATGGTCACCAAAATTCAGATAGGAAGCAACCAAAGCTATTTGCAAACTCTCCACAAAAAAATGATATGGAGTCAAAGAGAGAAAAAAAAAGTCATTAAGACTTGTCTATAATTTAACATTCAGACAGAGTGTCAAGGGAAAATGTTGGTGTTAGAAATACCACTTACTAGTTAGATGGGCTAGCTGCAATGTAAGCTGTAAAATTTAGACATGTATTTCTGGAGCTTGATTACAGGGCTTAGCCTCTGGAGTCGAGGCATATTAATGTAGATACAGCCACACTGGAACTAACTGACTGGTTTTCTAGCTCAGTTTCTCAGGAATCATAAATAAAAGAGAAACTGCCTGATATGAAAATTAAACTGATAAAAATGAGCAAATTAGGTTTTGAAGTTCATGAAAATAGGACAGGAAAAGGGGCTTTGAAAAAAAGATGGGGCAGGATGAAGAAATGCAAAGCAAGAGATGTGTAAAGGAAAAAATGCATTTACCTTGGTAACAGACCAAACAGTGAAACATTATAATTTCTCTTAATTTCAGTTGTGACTAAAAGAATGAAAAGCCATACTCCGTTTATCAAAATGAAAATGTTAGCATTCAGCAAAATTTGGGCAATCTAGTGGAAAAGAAAGTTTCATTTTAATATGGTTTTTAACTTGTTTTTACTATCCAAACCAAGGAAATGTGAATGACATTCTTTTCCCCTACCAGCAAGCAGTAGCAAAATAGCTTCAGATCAACTTTCACTATATTACATATCACTACATAACCCATCCTCCTCTCGCATTTAGACAAAGAAACAAGTAAAACCAGTGTGTACATCCAGAGCCTTGTTTTTCTTTTATTTACTTGAATTCAGAAAAAAGTCATATGGAGATAAACACTGTGAGCCAGCATGGGGACCAAACAAAAACTGGAAAAACCAATTATACTGCTGCTGCTGGCACTCCTGTACAATGCTCAAATTGCATGGTTGTCAGTGCTTCCTGCCACATTTTGTTTTTTATAAGCCACTTTTGTCTTCAGCTAAATGCATTAGTATATTTTGCATCTATTCCATATTCTGTACCCTCATAATTGAAATCCTTAGGGAAAAAAAAAAAGTTGAATAAACCTCTTAAGTGTTGAAAGTACGATACAATAGGAAGTCATTACATACATGTATTTCTATATCCAGTCTAATTCTATGGCTACATGGATGTATCCTACTGGGTAGCTCAGGGAACTCTGAGTCCACCAGACACTGGGTAAAATGCCAGCATCGCCGAAGCTATTCACTCCATAACATAGGAAAGTCCTTAATAATCTTGCGGTCTGGTCAGTAAGCGGTCCACTAGAGAACCTGTGTGGCACAAACTGTTTATGACCAAGATGTCTGGAGGCAACTGAGCCATCCTGCTCTTGGACCCGAGATGCCCATACAGTATCATCTGGAGGAACGAGGTAGTCCACAGAGCTGTAGAGATCATTAATTATGCCTCTTATTAGTTCAGAAATCTAAATGAACAATATGAAAAAGTTAGGAGATGAAAAAGGACTGTCTAGCAGAGTGTGGTTGTCCATCCATATGACTGAAATCAGAGCAAGAAATGTCAGATTTGTCTGGGACATTGGAATACTCTGTTAGATATTGGAAGAGAGTTCTCCACGTCTGATAAAACACCTCTTATTGATGTTCCCTCTTTGCCTACATCAGTGTAAAGGTTGAAGCCACTCACTCATTTTCCAGGAATGTCTTTATGCTTGGGTTACAGCTACAGAGCCACGTGAGTGGGACTGCCACACTCTCTCCCTCCTGAGCTGTTATGCTTTGTACAAACCAGTCACGAAACAACAGAGGCGTGTTGTGCTCTGCCCCGCGTCCTTTCCTGGGTGATGGGACAACTGTATTTCAGTGCCTGCATTCCACCAGGTAGGTGACAAGAAAGACTGACTGTACCGCTGTAGCAGGTCACACTAACACATGCCTTAATGTTCCTGATAATAACACGAAACAACTACAGCCTCCCGAAAAAAACCCCAAACCACAAAACCTCTGGACCACAGGTAACGGAGCTGGAAGCCAAATCAACAGTTGTTATTGTTTTACTCATATAAATGGTTTTTAATTATTTTTTTTAAATTAAAAATAGAAATGTATTTTTACAAAGTGGTACAAAATGTAATGAAGCTTGCACACTTCCAGAATACCTTACAGCATAGTGATTAAGGCACGAGGATGAGAGAGGAGGAGGAAAATCCCAGAGAGATAAGAAGGGGTTTAAACTCGAGTTTCCTTTATTCTGGGGATAGTGCCCCAGTGACTGAGCTGCTGAGAAAACAGGAGACACTGTTTCCTCCTCTTTTGTGAATCCAGCCCTTCTTTTCTTTCAGGGGCACCCAAGGTGTTTCATTAAGAGCTGAAAGGAATCTTTGCAGCCAGGTGAATTTTTTGGTTTATTTGTTTCAGTGAGAGGAAAATAAGAAAGTTTGATCCAAGCAGAAATAATCTTTTTGCACAGTCCCAATCCTGCATTTGTTCAGCTGAATCAGTTTACCTTTCTTTTTCTCCTAAGCATCTCCAGGAGTCAGCCTATACATCCACCGTGGTGCAAACTAAATTGGCGTAGTGGCAGAAAAGAAAGTTCAGTCAGCGCGGGAACCCTTTCTGTGCTGCAGAGCGATAGCATCCATGTCCTCCTCTGCAGCCCCATTCTCTCCATTTTCACAGGCAGAGTTTCAGCGAAGGAACTGAGAGGAAAAATGTTGCCCCTGCTGCGGCAAAGAAAAGTCAAACAAGGCTCTGGGAAAGAATAGTAGTTCCAAGAGGAGGATTTTCCCACAGAGTAAATTGTTTGTAGGAATCCCATGGTTTCATTGTAACGGTCCCCGAGGCAGCACCCTTCCTGGTGGATTGCTGTTGTGAGTCAGCCTACCGGGAAAGCGAGCCTTGCAAGGAGTGGTGAGCTAAGCAGTCATTAAACTCCATAACTCTCCTTCATTAGTCAGAGCTATGCTGATTTAACAAGACCTTCTGTAGCTGTCTGAATTCTCAACTTTAAGAATCTGTTGAAAGAAAAATCTCCCTCCCTCCTCCTCCTTAAGATGGTTTTAAAGTCACCAAATATCAGAGAAAAAGTCTTCATTCTGCTCTAATGTAGCTGCCTTGTGCAGTGTCAATATTGATTTTGATACCAGAGGGTCTTTATCTCCCGCTTGGGCCCTGCAGGAGTCAGCAGGAGTCTAATTCTACCTGCACTCAGGGGAGCATAAATTCAAGCTAGCTTTTACATCTGTGAAGCTCCTCCGGATTTAAAGTAGGGAGTTTTAGAGAAGACCATAATGACAGAGCCTTTATTCCTTGCTGCAGATGCTAAGTGATGAGCTGCAAGCTTCGTGGAGGGCAAAGTGTCCCAGTGAGTAGGGCTGGGGCTCGGGAAACCTGACTTCTGTGCAAAGGTCTGCCACCAGCCTTCCAGGGGCCTGGTTAGTGCACTCTCACGTGGCATCGCTTGTGGAAATAACAATAATACTCATCTCTTCACTGAGGAGTTTTGAGGTCTAGATGCAAAATGCATATTATGCAGGTGTTGTACGTGAAGTCAGGTGGATAACGTGAATTTTGTTAGTGAGAACTTCAGTGTAAATGGTGGTTTTCTCTCTGTTTTTAACCTTCACGTCAGATGCCAAATTGGAAGAAGAAAAGCAAATTATCTATTACATGAACTAAATTTAGTTTACCTATGTATTTAGTTATAGTTACATATCTATCACATATAGATATATTATCTATCTATCTATCATGTAGTTGTTTATCTACCATTACACTATCTCAGTGGTGGAGGTCAGCAGTAGCAACAATATTATTTCAGTAAGCTATCAGCTGGCATGCTGCATGGCTTTCTATGGAAAACTATATCTGATAGCAATTACATAAAAGAAACAATGTGTTTTGTGCAAAGTCCTTACCTGGAGACTTTGATTACAAAAATAAAATTAGATAATGTGTCAAATACATGTTATGCAACAGGAATATAAAGAATTAGACGTGACTGATGAATTAAAAATTCCCTATAAAATAACTTAAAAGTTAGTTGTCTTCCATTTGAGTAGATGAAAACATCTAAAAGTTGCACTGAACTGAAAGAAGAATTAGTAAAGTTGCTAAAACTTCTGAGGACAACAAAGGGTGAGGATGCCTGTGAAGCAATAGTGCAAATGATCGTTTGAAACTGATGCTGATACATCAAACACTATATGTGTTGTAACAGATGGCACACCAAATGTATTTGATGTGAATGTAGGGTTAATTACAGTATTTGAAAAAGCATTTGGGCACCCATTTTTGGCATTTCATTACAATGGACATCAACAAGTACTGGGAATGAAAATAATTGAGCAAAGCTTGAAGAAATGAGAAAATTGCAACAAAACCAGTAAACTTCAGTATCTCGTATGCACTGAGCAATCACCGTTTCCAAGTACAGTGGAAATAATCAATTTACTGTATTCCGGACTGGTGAAGCATAACAGTGTATGGTGGTTTAGCTACTGGTGTGCAGCTTGATATGCCGTTTATTGTTTGGAGAAAGAGAGATTGCACATGGCCCCCAAAGCTCAGAATAATTCACAACCGCCTCATCAGCAAAGGCTTATGACCTAATGGTTTTGTTTATTTTGACTTGCATTTGAAACACATTCTAAACTTCTCAAGGAAATATGGATTTCTGGGTACTGATACACTTTCCAATACCCAAGCTGCATTTAGGAAGCATGGAGTATTTCAGGACAGTTTTAACACTAACGGAAAATTTTAAAGGATAATAGATTCTTTAGTTCAGCCTCTTACAATGGATTTAATTAGTTTTGAAAGCAAATAATCTAGTTTACTACAAATCTAAACACAACTGATTCAAAACATTTCAGAGCTCCCTTCTACTGAACACCTACAAGACAAATTTTAAGTCAAATTCAGTTTGAAAAACAAAATAATCAAATTCAGTAAACAAAAATGAGTCATCTGAGAACTTGGTTAGGCATTCTTGCATGCGAAGCACCAGTGGTTAATGGGGTCAATCTTGAAAATAAAATTCAAGGCCTGAAAGTACTTGACTACTTGCTCAAAGACAATAAGATGTTTATAATTATATATGTCATTATTTGTAGAGCAACGTATCCCTGAGAAGTTCTTTTCACCTATGAAGCACATGAAATTTGACACAAGAAACTTTTACAGCTGAAATGTGTGTGGTATATGCTATACCGAAAACAGTCAAGATCAAACCAACAATTACAATGCTTCCCACAGAAATGTGAAATGGAAAAATATTCTCAGCCAGGGAGGGAGTATTGGTCTTACAGCATCTCTGGATGTGTGCACAAACTGTGAGAGCAAAATAGTTGCCATTTGTCAGGAGCGAAACCAGTTGCATCAGTAGTATCTGTAGGTGAACCTGCACTCCTAAGGGACACCCAGAGCAGTGACATGTGGTTTACGGACGTACAAGTGCTATATGTTCTCCTGCCACATGGTCTCCCTGTCGGCCAGGCTGGGTTGTCCTCCCAGCTGGCTGGTGGTTGGCATCAGCCCATCACCTGCCTCCCACCCAGTACAGTCACCAGGGAGAAAGACCTTACAACTGGAGCTAAGTTCACTGAGTCCCCTGAGACACGTCACCCATGTCGGGAAGGGTTTCCAGATCTGACAGTGCAGCAGAGAAAGCAGGGATGCTGCAGAGAACAGACGTGGGGAAGGCAAAGCCAATTCACCTACGCTATACAGCTGGGCACAGTAATTACAGATGTGGTGTGCTGCATGCTTGTTTATTTGCTGCTTTATATCACACGCTGTAGAATAGCCCGCAGGAATCCATTCTGTCCCTAATTCAGTCTTAATTAAGATTATGCCTTTATCTGGGTAAACAGCCAAAAAAAGTTGAGAAAGGTGGGTGGAATAAATAAATAACACAGTACATTAAGTCATTGCCTCAACTGGTATCAGTCAAACTCCTCATACATCTAAAACTTTTGAATGGCAATGAAAGAAAACTGAATTTAGTAGGATTTTGCTCTGGGTATGGTGTTGGATTAGTCTGACTCTCAACCCAATTAATGCTCATGGCAACAGAGCATAGATAGGCAAAGGTGTGTGTGCATGGACCTCTTGGTGCCTTATGACCAAGCCTGGCTCCAAGCAATTGTCTGTTTCTTAAAGATGCTGTTACTTATTTTTTAGATCATACAGAAAATGGATTTACAGCAAAAATCAGGTAGCAAAGAATAATTCTCAGATGTTGAACACACTTGCTGGTCTCTTCCTGATAGGTGATGATGAATGAAGCAGGTAAGGCAGCAGATCCAGATTCACAAGCTGAAGCAATCTGTCTCAAACATTATGTCCATTTATGGCCCTGAAGTCATCCAAGGCTTTATCTTTGATGGCGTTTCTGTTCTTAGATGACAAAAAGTATCAAAGTGATATAATTGCTTAAAAAAAAAAAGAGGATAGGTCTTTTTTTAGCCACAGCAATGGCTCTTCCACTTAAAAGAAGAAAAGAAAAAACAATGAAAAAAACCAGTACATGTTCATGCAAATGTGTTTGTATAATTCATTGTGCAGCATAGGGTACTTTGTATTTGAGGGGGTGGTTTGGCTTCCAGGCAAGCAAATAGAGTAAGCCAACGCTCATTTCAGCTTGGTGGGACAATCAGGAGGGGATGTTTTAGGGAGACATTTGGCTAGATTTTTTTTCTGGAGAAGTGAATGACTATAAAATATTTTTTTATTCCAAAGTCCCTACTTTGTTTGGGCTGATAATAATGATGTGTCAGTTTGTAATTAGGGACGGAAGAATGTGCTGTATCACGGAAAGAGCATTGTGTCATGCATTGCTCCACTCTCTTCTGTAGCTCTTGGGACTCTAGTGTAGTCCCCGTTGTAGCTATGGGACGATGAAGCTTTGCTCTGACTGGTGACCATGTAGTCACTGCACGTGGCTTTGTGACTCTAGCTAATGCTGGGGACAGGCGTAGTGCTGGCCAGCTGGAGAATTCTGATGATGGAAACCTGGATGAAGCAAGAGATCTTGGAAAAACTTTATCTCCAGGTATTTTTTTTCCAGTGGTCTTTGTCTTATTTCCTTTATGTCACCATTTCCTTTCCACAGTGACAGTCAGAGGCACATACCTGTCATTATGTTTTGAGGCCATTAAAGCATTTTCAGCAGTATTAGGCAAATCTCCCTACAAACAGTGACTTTATTTACCAGAAAAATGGTTTCTAGGGAAACCTCTTCTCTGTTCAAAAGAGAGAGAAGAAAAACATGCTGTTCATTAGAGCAGCTCACAGCAGACCTGCCGCAGGTGAGGGTCTCCTGTGCATTTCCCTTACCACCTTCCCTGTCGGGGTGGGGGGAGATGGAGCCTTCCCAAAGACTGTGCATGGTTCGAGGGTCTCAGCCAAGGCGTGCTTCACGATGGATGTTTAAAGAGGTGCCATCCTGAACACAGTTGTCTCTGAAAGTTTTTTTAATACAAGTCTTTTCAACAGTGATGAAAAAGAGAGAAAAAAAAGAAAAACAGATAGCAGCATACAACCCATTTACAAAGGATTTGACAGTGGATTCAGTAACTACCTTCAGGCTTTTTTAATAGTTCCTATTTGGATGGCTAAGCAACTTTCCAAAGCAATGGGATAACATATTCTCCCTCCTGCTTCCTTCCCAGGTTCCTCGCCCCCCTTTTCCCCAGTCAAACATCTTTCATTGCGTATCACTGTGTCCACGAGGGAAGGCACAGGAGACTGAGAGCTGCTTTGTGCCCAAGCCTCCCTAGGACTTGGGCACACAGCTGATGCCTTGTGAGTGCTCCTGGCTATGCCTAATGCTCTCTGCTTCTGTCCGTATGCCAGTATTGTAGACTTCATGAGACTTCCTTCGTGCTATGCATTTGCAGAGAGTCTAGCATGGTGGCACTGGCCTTAGTAGTCCTTGGTGACATCCTAATGGCAGTAATTCCTAATTGCAAGCTCCACACAAGGTCCATCACCTGAGTGGCCCTGAAAGTCCCCTTCTCTCCTATGGGAGTACTCTCCTGTGGGAGTACTGCCATGTACTCATGCCAGTGAGTACAAAACATCTTTGCTTTTCAGCCCTTGGACATGATGAGCAAAACCACACTCCTTGACGGGACACAATATTTTGTATTCTTCTAGCCAGTCACAGCAACAGGACTCTGCCCAAAACTCTGATGGCTAAAAGTAAGCAGAGCATTGTCTTCCCTCTGCAATCGACTTCTGTACCAGGGACAAAAGACATGTATGTGGGACAAACGCATAACCCCTGTGTTCTTAATATGTCCTCCCGCCCATGTAGTACCAGCGGCCTTCCCCAGGAGCTTTTACTACTGAATGGAAACAATAGCCGAGGATGGACCTGTGGCTGAGGATGTGGAGTCTACCGAGAAGCTGAGGTCAGTCCCTAGCACTGCCACTGTTATTCTAATCAGTTTTCACAAGTCCCAGTTCCAGTGCTCAGCTTGGCTGAGCAGGATGGGAGTTGCAGCAACCTCTGGGCTGCAGCATGGGGCTCTCCCCAAACCCACCTCTCCAGAGATGCAGAGGCAGCCTCTCCAGGCAGAGGCATGACCATAACATCTCCTGGCTTCTGGATTTGAAGGTCAAGGAGACCTTCAGCCATGCGAGCAGCGAGGCTCTGGGGCAGCCCTTGGGGGCTGTGGGGCTGCACAGCTGGGCCTGGGCAGGGGCAGAGTTCGAGCACGCCAAAAAGCAGGAAGGGCTGCAGCTTTGCTAGAAGGTGGCAGAAATCAGTGGCCCACACACCAGATCCATGGTGTCCTCCCTGTCCCAGAAACCTGAAAGCCCTGGGGCTCTTCAGCCAGGCTTAGATGGGTGAGTTAAGGACCACTAAGCAATCCCCGCTCTATTTAGCTTGAGAGAGATTAAATTATGTTTCTCACTTGATTTTAATGTATTTAATGTTTATTTCTATATGTGCATGAGTACTTAATTTAGCATAATTATTGAGATGAATTGCAGCTAACATTACAAGAAAATTGTAACTTGTCATAAAACAAGTGGGCCATATTGTAACAGAGCTGTTACCACACAGAAATGCTCTGCTAGAATAGCTTAATAACACAAATAAATCCACACTCCCCAACATGATACTTCTTTGGGGATTTGATTAATTACTAGGAAGCAAAATGGCTAACAAAGTAGTATATATAAAAATATCTTCTCACATCAATAAGATTGTAAATTTTAACTCTATTGCATGACAGCAAGTGTAAGCAAGAATTACACACAATGCAACGAGCTGAATTAATTAATATGCTTAGGGCCTTTGTTGCTAGAAATACTTTGCTCTGTATTATAATCAGCCATTGTAACTCTGCTCAGCTGCAATTTAGGTTTCTCCTCACAGTTTAATAAGTGACAGATGAACGTTTGTGGCAACAAGAGCTTCCAACAATGTGTGTCTTCACAGCTTTCCCCACATGTCTGAGGCCTGACCTTCAGGATCCAGCATCTTTTTCACGTGGTAGGCAGCTCTGGATACAGTTGCTGCCTTCACCTCTTTTCCAGTTCTGATCCCTGCCTGCTGCAGCCCGGTCCCGGTTGTCCTTAGTCCCTATGGTGCTCCCAAGCACAATTTAGCCACCCAGCTACATCTCCTCATGGAGTCTAAGAAACCAGAAGTACTGAACACATTGTTGAGATGTAGGGAAGAATTTCCTACACAGATATCCCTGCAGGGATTTGCTCACCAACAGGCAGGAAAATCTGAAGCAGATTCTGGAAATTCAGCCCCGATCTCCTCAGTGCCAGCCAACTTCTTGAATCATGAAGGCCATCTTTCTTCCTCACCTAGCAGGAATGGAAGGTGAAAGTCACGTTGCTGCTTTGACTCCTTAACCAAAATGTGTCGGAAAATTATGGTGATGTAAAATTCATGCAACCACATCATCTGTACCTTTCCAGGTGGATTATGATTCAAATCAACCCAGGGCATCAGTGACTAAGATTTGTTATCAAATGGTTGTTTATTCAGAGCTTCAAGTGACTTCAGTCACTATAGAGTAGATGGGCCTGTGAACATTAAGGACATAACCACAGCATCCATGCAGAGAGGTTTCTTGACTGGCTGCTAAGAATTAATCTTAGCAATATGATAATTTTTCTTAATACTGAATAAAAGGTTTGTCATCAAATATTCAAAAAACATTTCCCAGCCACCAAAAATCATGAACATGGCTTAAAAATCATGAATTTAGAAGCAAAATATCTTTTGAGCTCTTGTATTTCCCTTCTGCTTTGAAAATGTGGCTTTAATTTAGTCAGAATTTCAATCTTTTCTCCCCAGAAAGGAGGGCTGGAAGTTTACTTTTTTTTTAAATAAGTGGTTTGCAGTGCAATCACATTAAGCTATTGAGCTGCTACGTGAAGCAGATTTCTGTTATGGAGTAAACACTGAAATCCCCACAAAGACAAAATAAGAATTAATGGAACGGGCACAAGTCACACAATATAACTTCTTTGTTGTCACCAGTATGACTGTAGACCTACTGCTTTTTTTGGATTTTTTTTATTTTTTCTTTTGTGGGTTGATTGTCCCCATTAGTGAAATGGGGCAAGCACACAAAAACTGTGCTTTTTGCCAGGACACTTGCAAAAAGTCTCCAACACTTTTGCCAGAATAACAGCTGGATGATATACAGTAGCCACCCAAATTTGCCATCCGAGGCTTTGCCGCTGGGTGCAGCTCTCTGTGGGCTGTGATTGTGCCCCTGAAGTTTCTGCAGACAGGGCTGCCATGGAGTCATTAGAGCCAGACATTTGTCCAAGCTGTGGAGGATGCCAGCGCTCTGCTTTGGCACTCTATTGCATGGGCATCTGGTCCTAGTGTTGCTAAGTGGCTGATTTCACCAAGCCAGTCATGTGTCTCCACATCATTCATTTAGTCCAGAAGTGGAGAAGGATAAAAAAAGCATTTTATAGCAAAAAAAATTACTATTATGGGAAACACAATCTCCCCATTCAGAAGCCTTTGTGTTAATGTAGGAAAGCCAGCTATGTGATTAAAAAAGATATTTTAAATTAGCTACATTTTATTTCCTGCACCTCTGCTGTTAGGCTTTTTGTCTCCATATGTCTAGCCAAAGTTGCTGGAAATCACATTTTACGAATGCATCTCCAGCTTCATTTCATGAATGCTTGACTTTTTGCACCCAAGGTGAAAAACCCACTGAGATCCATACTGAATTTCACCTTTATGTGGTGGACGCATATACAAGCTTAATGCTGCATGTGTCAGTCTTCAAACAGGTTTAATGAAATGGCTGCTTAAGCTGACTATTTCTACTGCAGCTGTGCCTTCTGCTCCAGCTAGCCTTGGGACACAGCAATGCACAGTACAACAGTACTTGCCCCAAAGTGTTTTCAAGCTCAATAGACAAGGCAGAAGAGGAATAGTATGATCCCTGTTTCTAGCATCAAGGCCCAGGGCTGATTTTCATTAAGCAGAACTGGAGCTTAATCTTCATGTCTTCTGCCTCTTAGGCTGGATCTCTGATTTTGTACTACCGTACTAACCAAAACTCTAAAAACCTCAATCCATTGCTACCAGGAAGAAAAGCATGTTGTATCATAAAAGATCAACTCTTATCAACCCTGCTGGAGGTTCAGTGCTCTCAAGGCAAACCAAAAGATACACAAACCAGCAATCCACCTTATGTAACTGCACACTGAAAAGGACTTCTGCATCTACACTTTTGGGGTCTGAGAATTACATCGTTATACATTTTACCTACATGTGATAAGAAAAAAAGGAATGATAGGTGATATTGGGGTGAATTTGTTTTTTCTGTATTTTTTTGATATTTTCTGCATTTTGAGGTCCATTGGATATTCAAGGAATTTGTACTGAAACAAAATATGTAGCATATTGAAAGTCTTCCATTGTCAGACAAAACTTCAACAATGCTTGTTTTCAAAGAAGGGCTGATATTCATGAGAACAAATAAATAGTGACAAGCCAGCAAGATTGAAGCCAGAGGACCTCATGGAAAAATGCACTGTTTTATGAATTAGGATAGTTCCTCTAGAGTACACAAGATTAAATTGGCTACTGCAACAGATCCCAAAATATAGACAGCCCTCTGCCACAGTGTTACAACATGAGCAAAATGTTAAGGAAAGACACTTGAAAAAATAGGCGACCATCAAGGCAGACAACTTAATGAGATCACCAACTTTGCTGGAGCAGTGAATTGATCCATAAGAAATGTTAACCTAACACAAGAGACTGCTGGCACCTCCTTGCCAACATCCTAAGTTCCTCCACCCAACCCCTCCTCTGCAGTGTTCTGTCCAAGTCAAATTCAAAGTCATGGAATTTCATTTTCAGGTCACTTGCTAGCTCAAAGGTCACCCTAAAGTTCAGGACTGTCTTTGACAACTCCTGAGATCCAAATGACATTTCTCATATAAGGGTGAAGTCCACAGTACAGAGACTGGGACAAATCTTTCTCAGCTGCAGGTGTAAAACCATGTGAGGACCTCCCAAGGACCATCCCAAAATGTTGCACTCCAAAGTTCTTGAGTGAGGATAAAAAAGAACAAGTAAATGCAGGTGTCAGTCATCTATCATGTTCAGTCTTCAAACTTGATAGAAATGTGCTTAAGTAAGGGGTCAATGGATCTTTATAAGAACCTGTGAAGCACAGACTACAAACACTGCCAAGCAGGATGGCTGAAAGCTTCATGGATTTCACTGGTCATGTGTCTCAGGTCTAACTCATGCTCAATGCAGCATATGCTCCCTGGTCTGATGTGGCTGCTTCCCAGTTTATAGGTGTAGAGCCAGCTCTGTCCTCTCAGTCTCTCCAAACTCACTCCAGAGGCCTTTCTTCACACAAGCACAGGAGTCAGCAGTTCTCCATTCCCACATCATTAGTCAAACATTCACCCCTCCAGGCATGATCAAATTCTGGAGGCTGTTTTTCTTCCTTTGAGCATCCAAGGCCAGGAGAGCAAATACCCTGCTCTCATCTCACATCAAAATATTATCATTTTTCTCTAGAGATAAGATGTGTGTAGGAAAAGAATTGAGAAACAGGAGCCTGGACCTGTCTATGGTGAAGTTCTGCAGCTCCCATACAAATTATGTGGCAGGCTCTCCACAGTCACAGCAGAGGATGCCTGTACTTCAATAGTCATCCTTTTTGCCATAGGTTGAGAGAAAGTGAGAGTTTCATCCTCTTATTATCCCACTAAAATTCTCTTGACCTCATGTATGCTCCTTGGACCTTCCTCAGTAACTTCCCACAGGTGTTTGCAGAGAGATTTATCAGGATTTTTTTTTTTTCTTCCTGTTTCTTTTTACTAACAGCTCTCTTTAAATTATACCAGGATCTTCATTTCAGAGCAGTTTCTGACCCACACTTCCATGTCAGCTATGGCTATGTGTCAGCAAAGCTAGGAATTCAATGCTAACCTTACACTGTCACAGAGTCACTGATTCAATTGCATGCCTTTGGTATTTGGTGTTGGATATTGCTAAAAAAGAAATGGATTACAACTTTTTGGACATTTGTGGACTTGCAGAATCTACAGATGAGATCTGAGGTCCAGCAGAATAAGATAGAGTATGACACAATCTGCTCTGCACCATCAATCATGAAAAAGGAGGATTCAAGTTAAATCCAGACAAATGCATTGTGAGAGCATCCAAAGAAAAATATTTTGGCCATGTTCTCTGAGCTAGAAGGATATCAAACCAACTTCTGCTAAAGCAGCAACTTTTGCTATGATAAAGGCTGCTACAGAACTGTCTTAAGCTAAAAGAAAATATGTAGTAATGTGATGTGATTTGAGGAGTTTATGTTACACCTTGCAGAGCATATTATACTTCTAAGCTAGGCCCTTTAAAAAACCCCAAACAACAACAACCCAAGCCCCCCCCAAATATTCCAGCACCCTGCTAGTAAGATCCTGCCTTGGTAAAAATAAACAACTCATTTGTAATGCAAGACCACTGGTGTATGTAAATAAAAGGATAGCTGGTGAGATGAACTAACCAAATGTATCTGCAGCTTTGCTGATGGGAGGAAGGAGACAAGTTTCACAGGCCAAAACTACCATCCAAGCAATACACAAGTGTTTGCAAACCAAGCCTGAACTAACCTCCTACCTACAGATTTTGCTGCTTCAGTAATCTTTAAAGGCAAAAACCAAAACCCAAGCCTTAGGCTGGTCTTTTCCTCTGGCTCTCTGCACTACTGTTTTCTCCCTGCCACTACACTGAGCTGCCTTTCCCTTGTTCCCCAACACCAGTTTGCATCAAAAAGACGAGCTGGTTACCCTTCACTGAGCTTTCACAGCCGCAGGTGTCTGTCAGACACACTCTGGCTGTAGCTGAGCTCAGTGAAGAGGCCCAAGCTGTAAGAAGAACACCATAAGCCCTTTGAAGCCCTCTGCTTTTAGAAGCAGTTAGACTGAAACAGGATGTTTGTCTGGTATCAGGGCATGCTGGCAGCAGCGATCGCTGTCTGGTTTCCAAAGCTTACCCTGAAACTGTGCTGAGATGAGCTGGGCTGAAGGCAGAAGAATAATCTGCCCCCAGTAATGAAGAGCTGAATGGGCAGAAGAGCGAGAGAGATGATTTGAAAATGGTGAGGAGAGGAGAGAAAGATGAAAGAAAACTTCTACCCAGATTTTAGAAGCCCTTCTGACTCCAAATAAGTAGGTTATATTCATGCTAACAAGTGTGTCCCGTCCTTTTAGTCAACAACGGCTCACTCATGGGTGCAGAGATGCTCATGATGACTCTAGGCAAACCAGCCTGGGTCCAACCAGACCCATTAGCTCATGTCTGAGACTGCTGTGCAAATGCTACGCTGCTAGTGCTGAAGCCGGCAGTCACCTGCAGTTGCGTGGCAGAGAACATGCAGCTCGGCTGGTCCTGGACCTGTGATAATACTGTGCCTCTACCTGAGCCAAAAAAGCATGAGCTGTATGGGAGAGGATGAGGAGCATCACCCAAGTTGCCACGGCAGCAGCTCAGCTCTGTTGTATTATCCGGGTTACCTGATTTTTCCTCACTCCCTCACTCTCCCAGAGAGGTAGCAAAAAGGTAACCTGAGCAAGCTGAGATGCTGCTCTCTGGGCTGCCCAATTTTATTCCTGGGTGGCCCCAGTCCTTCTACCCTTCTTTTTTCCCCTTCTGCTCACTGGTTGCTCAAAGAAAGGAGCCTTTGCTGAAGCCAGCTTTGAAAAGCTAGTGCCAACCTGGTTTTGCTTTGAGCCTAAATGAGCAAATGAATAATATGGTTACACAAGACTGGCCGGGTGCCATCAGTCACAGACAGTAGCACGGTTGTCTGGCACCCTGCAAAATTGGCAATAATGACTGGAAAAAATAATAAAAAGACATTTATATTTTTATTATGGAGAGATCGGGTGAATAACATCCTGGTGATGCACCATAATGCCTTGGCTGTCAGAGGAACTCAGAAAGGTCTAGACTCTGATGAAAAAGAGTTAAGGCACGTTAGTATTCAGCAACCAGAACGATACTGAAGCAAACAAACAAAAGCTATCTAGACCTTTAAGATATGACCCTTTCTCTCCCTCTCTTTTTTCAATATTAATGTCTTCCTTGCTTGTCCCAGCTGTTACCTGCAGCAATAGTGGAGCGTTCCTGGTTTTACTTTCGTCACTTACAGTGCTGAATTCTTCATCACATGCCAACAGCTAATGCAGTATATGGCATGCAAAGTATGAAGCTAAGGACTGTTCTGAGCCATGGTATTCCCACTGGAGATACTTCAGAGCATGAAGACATTCAGGCTCAGGTTTTTAAAAACAAATCTCGTTTGAGGTAAAATTAATTCAAAAAGGCCCTGAGGCTCCTCAGCGTAGGAATGATGTGCAGCCACAGATGAGCTGCAATTGCCCTTGGGAGAGCCAGAAGTCAGATTTATGAATCCCTCATCAGCAAGAGTCCCCTGGGTTTTCCAGGCTGAAGGGCCAGGGCTTTGGCTGCTGCTTTCCCCAAACAGGGCACTGGACATGCACCTGGACCCACGCTAGCTGTTGGCTCCTTCCCCTCGCCCTTCATAAGGAAGAGAGGGATGGTAGCAGAGGCGGGTTCCTCTTTATGCCGCTGGAGCTTCATAATTTTTCTAACAGTTTGGAAGCAGAGGCAAAACTCCACTGTCCAAAGTATGGATGGGGGGGACACACTGCTTCTTGGGCATCTCTGCCTGAGGAGGTGCATCCTGCATCGCACTTTCCTCCTAAAGGCCCCAGTCTTGGTACACACCTCCATATTCAGAGATCGTATAGTTTGGGCAGTTTGTGGGCTGGGGCATCACCTGCCTGAATCCATTATTCCTCTTGATAAGGTGGCTGTAAGGCAACTGGTGAGATATAAGCTCAGGCTGAGGGAATGAAATGAAGGGGGAGGAGGGAATAGTAGCTGACAAGCTTTGTATTTTTATTACGTTGTGCAGCTGTTGTTCTTTGTCTTCCTAATGCTGTTGATCTGCCTTTGTCTTTTTAAACTGTAAATTCTTCAAAGCAGGGCTTATTCTTCATTCTCTGTGTGTAAAGAGGATATGTATTGTGTCTAAATAGCATGTACGATACAGAGGAATACAAAGAGTCTTTAAGAGTATACAGTCTTCCCTGCCTCGAGATTATCCACATTTCTGTAAAACAGAAAGATCTCCATTCCTTGTCCTAAGCTGTAGATTTGTCCTACACATTTTGTTCCAGGACTTCCCTTAGACATCACTGCATTTGCACGTACAAACGTTTTGCAGATTACAAAATGCCAGCTTCTGCCTTTTTTGAATCTCTCATGGGAAGCAGAAGTTCCAGCTACCTGGAAGTGCACGGAAACCTCTACCTTGGGTCCCAAAACATAGAATTAGGCTTGATATTTAAAAACTGAAAAGTGAATGAGGAAATCTAAATCAGAACAGGTAGGAAGAAAGGGTTAATTGCAACAAAGACCAGCATAATCCTGACCGCATTGATCGTAGTAAGGTTTTCATTAGCAAACAATTAGCAACACCTACACCAAATAAAATGAATTTCTAAACAACAGGTAGTAATAACAAAATACGCTCCTTAGCCAAGAGTCATTAGAAAGTAGAGAAGGATTACCCATAAAGAGAGGATTAGAAAAAAGAGAAACCCCTGATGTAGCAAAGGGAGCCCCAGCAGGCCAGCTGGCTAGATTGAGGTAATAATCCCGCATTTCTTCAAAGAAATAATAAAAGTAAAAAGAAAGATCAAAGCCAATAAAAGAACCCCTTCGCATGATACAGTGCGCTATGGATAAATGCATGTGCCTTTTCAACAATCATTTCTAACAGGCAAACAAAGAAGAATCAGCAGTAGGGTTCAGTAATATTTAAAGAGACCCGGGAATTGATAATGCCAGTTTTATACCTGTGTAACTCCACTGGCTGCTTGATTTATACCAATACAAGTAGGAGGAGAATTTGGACCCATACGGTACAGTACAGTGTGCTATAGGACAAATTGTTGCTCACTGTTTCTCTGACTGCTGGGGGGGCAGACAGAATGAACTAATAGGTCTCTTCAGTTTTCTGGGATTTTTATTTTTTTCTTAGGAATGTTTTAGATCCCAGTTATTTTCTTGCCTTAGTGCTAATCATTGTTCCATCTGCTTAGCGCTGGGAAGAACAGGGAGCAAGCTTGCCTAGTTTGACCGTTACTTGAAGGCTTCCCATCCTTTCCTGAAGCAGTATAGCTATGGCAACAGGTAACAGAGGCGGGGGAGAAGTAGTTCAGGGACCAGAGGCCAGGTATGAGGGACCTCTCCTCTCCATAACCAAAGCTTTCAGCCCCAGCTGGGATGGCTTAGCCAGATTTTCAGTGTGATAAATTAGACTCCAGTGGTCTGCTCTGGGCCTAGCTTGCCTCTCAGTTTCACAGGATCCATTCTAGCAAAACCCAGGGAGTTACACCAGCGCACGGCAGAGGAGTTCAGCTGTGCGGGTTTTTCAGCTGAGCATCTCAGATCCAGTGCCAGTAAAGCCCTGGTGAACCCAGCCTGCTCATCCTGGGAGCTGCCTCGGCTAATGCTTTCTGTGTGTCCCCCTGGGCCTGCACGCTGCCCTCTCTAGCATCACCCAGCCCCAGGACGTGCCCCTGGGCCAGGCTGTGCCCGCCGCTCCCCGGCACCCCCCGAGCCCCCCCGGCCTCTCGCAGCCCGGTTCTCCGCACACCGAGTGCTGCGGCAGCGATGGCAGCCAGGGCAAGCTCTGGCCGACTCGCCCACCTCCCGAAACCCGGGCCAGACCCTGCTCTTCGGCTTTCTTCCAGGAGATGGCACCATTGCAGCACCCAACCGGCCGCGGCCGCAGCCCCCCGGGGTGGTGAGAGCCCGGCCGCCGCGCCTGCGGCTGCCCCTCGCCGGCCGCCAGCAGAAGCGGGAGAGCCCCGGAAAATCGGGCTTGTCTTTCTCCTCCTCCCTGAGAGGGTTTATTTTTCAGGTCAGTCTGAAGACCGAAGCGGTGAAACAAAAGAAAACAAAGGCAGGCGCCAGGAAATTCTGCTCCTGCGTGGTGAGGACAAGTTTACCTGGGCGCACCTGGGAGGGAGGTTTCATGGGGAAAGGGTTAAGGAATGTCTATGCAAAAAGGAGTTGAATCTTCTGGGTTTTGTACCACACCTCCCAGATGTGGCTTTGACCTAGAAGGCCAGGTTTGTATCTGCCAGGTCACTCCACAAGGCACGAGGAGGATGAACGGATCATCTCCTGCCCCATGATATCCTCCCCATACCCCCAGCTTTGTCTGCATGTGTCTGCTTTCCTCAGCACATGGCAGTATCCGAGACGGCAGAAGCAGCTTAAGACATTATTGTCTCTGCCTGCTTCTTACTGCATCGCTGCTGGAGATTGTCATCCTGGCAGCCACCGTCACAGATTCTGTGTGTGCTCCTGCCCAGGTCCAGGGCAGAGTCAGCCACATCCACTGCAGCGGCTTATAGGAGCTGGCATGGACTGTAACTACTGCAGCATCTCACCTGTGGGGAAACAACTTCTGAACACAGGTGGGAAATTAAGAGCTACCAACAAAGCCTCCCAAAGCACTCACGTGCAAACCCGTGCCTCGCTGCACCCTGTGTCTTCTGCTCATAGCGCTAACTCTGCACGAGTGTATGCTCCGATTTAGGAAAACATCTACCAGATTCCTTCAGCTTCTACTATACTGAAATTGCAGGAGACTTTGAGCTTCACCTACTCTCACAGGTCTAGTTTTCAACGCAGGACTAAATTAACAAAAAGTGCTAGTGAGAACAAGTTACCTAGGTACGCTGGGTTGATTGGTGGCATAGAGAACCACAAAACTGTGCTGTAGAAACAGGCAGGTTACTAACACCCAAGTCAAAACAGGGTCCTTGTCCTATTACAGAGCTTGGGCCATGGCCCCAGAGCCAAGAGGATGCAATACTCAGCTGTCAAACCCCATGGTCCCATAAGGAAGAACAGCCATCGCTGTAGTAGGGATGCTGTGTGTCCTTTGCATGCCCAGTGAACCACAAGCACAACGGCTACGCCAAGAAGAGCCCACCCATTCTCTCTTGACCTGCCCGAGACCCTCATCAAAATCTCCTCCAGCTGAAACATCTTTTTACACCCCTGTTCACATGCACGGGAGAAGAAGGCATTGTAGGGAATGAACAACTCCACTCTCAGGAAAAAGCTTAGGCACAGTCTTGACAAGGTAAAACTTCCTGGAGATTTCCTCCCACTCTGCTCCCTCCTATGGTTTCTCCTGGAGGAGGGGGCAACGAGGCCCATTATTTATTTAACACCAGATTGCTCAAAAAGAGGTTTGAGCTGGCTGTATAAAGAAAAGCAGGTTTCATTACCTCTAGCGCTTCACATTTCAGAGGAGCTTGTATTGTTACGCAGTTTGAGTTGTTTGACAATATAATTATTATTATTAGTCCATAATGTACACTAACAGGTCTGGTGGTGAAAGGCTGTATATTAACGCACAGTAACTATGTTTCTCTGGAGGGGGTTAAACAAAACTGTAACTACGGTCAAAGCTATGCCTTTGCCTCCATCTGTTAGAAACCAGACATACTCGCTTAAATTTTACTTACAAATTAATCAGACAAAAATATGGCACATTTTGCACTGGAGAGGTAAATGCTAATTTTGCAGCTAACCAAGAAATATCTAATATGGGAACACTCTAATGCTAAAGGTTACTGTAGTTCGCTTTTGAAAATACACCTGATAAGATCCTTGAATTGGAACTGAACACCAAAAATCAGGAAAGAATGGCATAGCCCACTGAACTAATTTTTACACCTTCTCTCTTTCTGAAGGTTCAGATAATTTCCTGGCAAGGGCTGTTAAACCAATATTTTTTTCTTAGTAAAGACTGACAAGTTTCTGGAGCTCTTCTATAGCTGCACTAGTTTCTGGGAAGGAGAGATAAGCCCTTTCCTATTTGCCAAACAATGATGGCAAACAAAGCGGTATTCTACAGGAAGCAAAAGGCTTTTTAAAAAATGTGTTTTATTTGTTTGGCTCAAGGTAGTTGCCTGCTAGACCAAACAAGGAAATACATTTTGCTCACATTTCTCTATAACCCATGTTCCAATGCACAGGCATTAAAGTACAGGTACAGAACTGGTTTCAGGATGACTGGTCTGTTTTTTCATAGGAAAAGATTTGTGTGGTAATAATGCTGGAGGTATAGCATGCTAATAAGAGCCTTGAAGGTATTCTTCCTACCTAGCCCCCTGCCAGGGAGCAGCTTACAAAACGTCCATCTCTTGGGAGATGCAACATCGGGGGGTGGTGACTGCAATGCGCCATCCCTTCTTCTGGGTTACCAAAAGCATGTAAAACATGATGCTTCCTGAAAAGAAGCACTAGCCTTCAACAAACTAGTGAAACTCACCCAGAAATGGGCAGGAGGTAGAAAATGGAGATGGTGAGTAGAAAATGTGAGTCCAAGAGATGGCCAGTCAGATGGACTCTTGGAGGATCTCTGCCAAAATACTAGTGAAGCTTTACTTTTAGCAACATACTTATGTTTAGGCCGATACAAATCTTCATGCCTCCTAGTCTATTCAATACGCTGCTAAAAGTACCTTTTGATTCCCTACACTCGGCAGGTTGCACACACACAACCCAGTTCTGCTCCAGCAGAGCTGGAACTCGTGCTGCTTTGGACTGTGCCAAACGTCTTAGGCAGCCATGACATAGCTTTGCTGCTGGGGACCACCTTGTGCCCTCGCTGCTCAACAAGCTTTGCTGTAAGTGCACCTTAGCACTGCAAAGACCAGAGGGAAAATGTATGCACTAGTGATGGTTGCTCCATCACCTGGTTATTTTGAAGGAATCTTCCCTCCTGTCAGGCTCTCCTGTGAGCGAGGACAACCCCAGCAGATGAATCTGAGTTTCCTCAAATCACAGTTTTGCCAGTGCCAAGCCATTTTGAGGAGATGTATTATTTCTGCTGTGGCTGTCACCACCTCCTCTTTGCTGGAATGTGAGAACTCCGCTTCTTCTCGGTCTGCCCAAGTCCCACTTTCCCAGTCCAGCTGTTACCCTCCTGATGATGGAAGGACAACTGCTGCCAAGAACCCATGAGAGAAGAAGGGGAAGGGGCACTGGGCTGATGTGTTACTGCAGTGGGGGAGGTAACCAGTGGAGAGAGGAAGGAAAAACCAGCTAGGCCAGGCCAGCCCCCACTTTCTTCCCATCCTACCAAGGGAGAGAGCTAGTGCCTTGCCAGCTGTGCAGAGGAGGGCAAGCCAAGCTGGAATTGGACCAAAGCTGCATAAGGAAAGGAGGGAAAGGCAGAGAGCTAGTGCTCATGCAAACCTGCCTCTGTTCTTGCGTTCTCTATGCGACTACAGGGAAATAGTCAGTCTTTCTTTTCTTTGTGTTTCTGCCCGTTTCCAAGGGAGGTAATATTTGAGAATAAATATTTGATGTCAGCCAAGTGTTTGGGTTCTACAAAGATGACAGAAGTGTTTGTTCCTCAGCCATCACCTGGGTCCTCGCTTTCTTCAGGCAGAGTAGGTGCAAAGCCTGTCCTGGAGATTGGCCAAGACAGGCATTACCACCCTTTTCATGGTATGCTTCCCCATGGAAAAATTTCAGGTTCTCGTTGCTGTTCGCTGTGGCATGTTAGCAAAGGGTTCATCTGTCCTGAGGGATGTAGTGGATTCAGTGACTGATTTGCCACTTTTGTAACAGGAGCTTCCCGAAAGAAATCTAAGCATAGTGATCTGTCTCTCCACATTCTGTCAATCAACCTGGATATATGGTTTTTAACTGTGTTGCCAGTTGCCTCGAGGCCTTACCTTGTTAGGCTCTGTTTAAACACGTAGGAGGTATTGTCCCTGTCAGGAGGAGCTCTCTAACTAACCTGACATATGTAATGCTATAACACGTAGGCAAAGCATGAGCCAGCCACCAAGGATTCATAACTGTTCTCTTTGGATTTCTGCTTGTGTTTTAATTGCCCTCAAACTGTTCTCCTTCCTGACTGTTCCTCTCTATACCAGACTCAGCGAGTACCTGCTGCCGTATGAGTTGCTCAAAAATACACCCAGTCTAATGTGTGTACCTGTGGGAGAGGGGGTCACTGGGGACAACTAAGCATTATTAGCGTTGGAAAAAGATGGGCAGTATCAAAAGGCTACTCCCATTCTGCGCATCCACCCCTTACTCTTATGGGGAAAAACTTTGTGGTTTGAGAGCATAAGTGAGGTCATGACACCTCTTGAATCTGCAAATCTTCCTTGTTCTTATTGCGTCCCTTATTGCATCTCCTCGGGAGACGGGCTTGTATTCTTTTTTCAGACTGAGGGTGACAACTGCTTAACAGGAGACACAAGGAAGCAGGGATGCTACAACAGCACAGGGAGTCCTGGAACCGAGGTTTTGTCCCCCAGCAGCGTGCAGGAGCTTCTGTCTGTTTGTGGGGGACGTGGCCTTTCCCTCACCAATCCTTTGAACTCTAATTTTGGTGAGGGCAGGTGAGAGGTGTGTACAGTCCACTTAATTACTACCTTACCCTCCTCTGAAGTGTGGAGCAAGCTTTATTTGTAATGAGTTCACTCCTGTAACAACCAAAAAAAAAAAAAAAGACATATCTTTACAAATGACATAAAGACTCTTAAATATAGAGTACTCTCCTAATTGTATGGTAGTATAAACCTATCTCTCTCTAACAGATATGCCCATAAGTCTTTGGACTAATGGATTAACTGTTTACATTTACTAAAGATAGGGTTTGATCCAGAGCATCTTTGCACTGATACAATGGAGAGGATAATTCTAGTTATCAATACATAAAAATAAAAAGAAAGGAGAGGGGTTATTCCTATACTAGACGCTGTTTTTACTTCTTGACTTCCTTGAGCCACAGTGCTATACTGATTGGGCAGGAAAAGAATTTTAAAACACAACAAATTATGGGGAGTTTGGTTTTGTGCTTTATAAGACAAGATGGAGAGTCCCACTGCACTCCCTTGTTTTGGTTGAAGAAAGCACCCACAATTTTTTCCGCAGGATCCCGCCCACCAGTAAAGTCAGCAGTGTGAACAGGAGTTGTGCCCCAGGTGAGGTACCTAGCGCTCAGGATCAAAAGCAAGTCAGACGCAATGTGATAGACATATCAAAAGATTCCCCTTGTGCCACACATCCTCTCCTTGCCCCAAAAAGGAAATCATGGTGGTTTGGGAGCACAACTGTACTCAGGACATCTCTTGAATCTGTGACTCTTCCTCTCATTCCCACTTATTGATTATTGCATCTACATATTCTTTCTCTTAGACTGTGAGGGACAGAATTACCCCCTAGCACCCATCACCAGGTACTGATTAGGTACCGCGCGGGCTCTTGCAGGGGTTTGGGCTTCTTGCATTCAGTGCTGGTAGTGCCTTTCAAAACTTACTCCTAAAACATTGTTAGAATAACAAAGCAATTTGATGTGGTTTTGTAAGAGCTTTTTGATTTAAAGTGATTTGAAGTGATCACTGGAGGCATGGGCTCCATGGGCTGGATTTAAGCTGAGTTAAATTAATTTGTATAATAGACAACATTTTCCAGGTTTTCTATAGTAGAGGATAAATTCTCTTGACCTGTGCAACTTTTAAATACAAAGGATGAAATTCTCTGACATGCTCCTGGGAGGCGGGTACTCCTTCTCATGAAAGCTGTGTGATTTTGAAACTATTCTAGGAAGATGATGTTGAAAATCCTTTTATGGTGGGGTTCAATCAACATATTAAAAGAAGGAGTATGACATGGTTAACTATAAAAGCATCTGGACATCTACTTCCCAAACCCTGTGTTTCTAGTGAAATGCACTGCTGCTTTATAATTTTCCTGTGTGTTGTTGAGAAGACTTATCTGCTCCTTTAGAAGCTGAAGGGCAGATAAAGCCCAGGAAAAAAGCTCATTCAAATAAGTTAATTCTACTGGGGCACTCTCCAGCCCTGTGTTTGCAATCTCTGCTCCAGCCAGTGACAAAACAGACACATCCAACACAGGCCATCGTGTCTACCAAATGTTGAACACTGGCATAAGTCTCAGTCTCTCCAGTGATAAGGCACAAGAGGTGGTGGCAAACACTGTGCTATGGCTCCAGCTGACTGTTCCTGAGGGAGTGCGTGTCGTTCCTTGCTGAGCTGGAGACATAAGCAACACTCCTCACTGATGTGAAAGCCCATCACATCACAGTCACAGACTGCACTCTCAACAAGATATGGGACGCCTGGCAATGAGCCTAGACATTTTGCATGAGTGGATGGTACCTCTGGAGCTGCATGAGGAGCTTGTTTTGGCCCACACGGTTCTAACAGACTCAGGTGGAAAGGGACAGAAGTAGAAAATGCCTGGCCGGATTGTTACAGGTCCCTGGCTAATTGGTTTGGAATTGGTGAGTCACCTGCTAAACCCGTGGTTATGGATGCTTGCTGGGGGGAGTTATTGCTTTGGTTCACTTGCAGGTGGCAAAAGAAGAGCAGTGTTCTCGAAATAATTGCAGGTTTTCAGTGAGCCGCAAGAGGGACACTGAGGGCACACAGGAGCCTGTTATCTGCTACCCTCTGGAGTAGGCCAGCAGGAAAGGACCTCGCTCAGATGCTGTACAGGTACTGTCAGAGGGTTGAGAGAAGTCTATGGACACTTACTCATTGGCAGCTTCCAGATGCCAAGAAATAATACCTGAGACACAGCTTCTTTGCATGCTAGTAGTCTTCTACCATCTAATTCTTTGGGGCATGATGATCAGCTTGAATTGCAGACATCTGGCTGAAGTTTTTATGATGCCCCGAGCAGACGTGTGGTGTTGGCAGAATGTCACTCGACGATCCTGCCTAACCTATGGGAGGAAAAGGGGAAAGTGTTAGCAATGCTGCTTTTATAGACCAGTGCCAGCAGGCTGTGAATGCACCTCAAGAATTCAGACTACATTCAGGAGAACTGGGGAAACAAGGCTGTTCCCAGCAGACTCGGCTATGGGGAGAAGGTGTGTTAGCACAAGTACCTCTTTTGTGCTCTGTGCAAATTAATTTATGAGGTATATGAAAAGTTGGGTGAGGGCCAGAGTTTCTTACTACTGAGTATAGTCACTTTAGTCCCAGTTGCTAGAATTAAATGTGGGCAGTAATAAAATGATTTCTCTAAGAGACTGTCTCTTACACACAGAGGCATTTATTGAGGCATAGCCCAGCTGCCAGAAAATAAACCACGGAGAAATGGGCAAAAGCGATGCATTACCTAAGCCATTTTGAGACCTGGGACAGCAGAGTGCCATGGCCCATGGGGTAGTATTGCAGACTGTCAGTGTACTGGTCACCCTTCTCTCCTGCTGGCGGGGGAAGCTGAGGGTCCTGTGAACCTCTCACCTCACGCTGTCCCCTCTGTGACAGGGCAGCGCAACCTCTAGTGCGTTTCCAGCTGGCTGCCATAGCAAGGCAGAAAGGTGGTGGCATGGGCAGGGCTAGGCTTGAATCCTCTTTAGATCTCGCATGGAATATGTTGCTTTGGCTGCCAGAGAGGAGGAGAGGGAAAGGCTTCAGGAGCCTATTCTCTGCTTCTGCGCCTCCATCTCCCAGTTCTCCTCACCTCCAGATCTGTGCTGCTGTGGCCCAATTTTCCAGCATCAGTTTGCGCTTTGTCCAATGCACTCTGGCATGTTGTCTTGCCTCCTTTTCCTCCTGCTGCAAAGATTTAGTAAATGGCGCACTGTTAGCACCTCCTGGTAATAAGTTAATTCCACGTTCAGTTTAGTGGCTGTGGAAAGCAATAAGAAACTATATAATTTGGATTTTGGGGAGAATCCAGGTGGCACAATGTTCTGTGTCACAGGAAGGCAAAACCTGACACTTCTATCTCATAGTGCTTTACACTTTGTCTTTTCCTCCTCTACCCTTGTGGCTCCAGACATCGATGATATACCTGCTTATTATATGTTGTTTAATGTGCAGTGCCATTCATAACATTACACTGCAGCTTGCATACTAGATATTTTTCCTGTGTGAGCTCCCAAAGTGGGTCAGGAGAAGGAAAGGGGCAGATTTCAGAATGGAGACACTGCCTTCTTCATCTGAAATTTAAACTACCTGGACAGCAAAAAAATTCCTCCTTTCTCCTTTCACTATATTCTCAGCACTAATGTAAAGATGGGATATTCATAGGCAAACCCACACAGCAAGTGCCACTGTATGTGATGCTGAAACATACTGTTAACTGCTAATACGTGTGTCTAATATGGGTTGAAGCTGATGGGTCTGCTAGCCAGATTCTAGGCATGCTATGTAAAAGAAGTGATTAACCCTTTATGGATTAAACGAGCTAACACAATGGAGGCCACCTGCCAAAGTGTGGGCCATATGAAATGCCAGTGCAAAAATTCTCTCGGAGGAAAGAAGGGAGGCTTTCCCAGGAATTCGAATACAAACACAGGACTGAGACATTGAGAGGTTTCAGAAGTAGAACGCGGTGAGGACACACAGCCTGAGTGAAAGCTAAAAGATAGAAAGTGAACTCTAGTTTTGGGTAGACAACTGGATGGGTTGGATGGACTGGAACTGTGCAGAATAAAATAGTCTTTTTTTTTTTCTTCCTGTTTTATTGCAGAAAAGGGGTCTTTAAGTGCATTGTAAGTAAACTGGAATGCAATGAAGAAATACCTAGCACATATCTTCATTTTCTACGTATATATGAAACAAGCTGTGATTCCCTGTGCTTTCAACTCATTGCTTAAATCATGCAGGTGATTTCTAAGGGAGATCCAGAAGCCCAGGAGAAAAACCCATTGAGTCAAGATATAATTGAGTTGAAGAACTCTTATGTCAGGTGGCAGAAGTACTTGCAAAACTCAAATATTGACTAATATATTTGAAATTGAAATGGAAACTGAACTTGTCAAATGCAATGAAAATAGCAGCCTGAAGCATCCCAAGAAGTCATGAAGGGTGACCTTTCATACAAGAGAAGAGCTCTGATGCAAAGACTTTGTTGGGTACAAGAAGTCAGAGCAGATTGCTCTCCCAGCTTCAGATGCCAAAGTGAGAACTGACAAGTCAGCCTCAGAAAGAAATTAAAAGGATGACCTAAGAGAAAGAATTGGGAAGTGAACCACCTAGAGAATGTGGATGAAATAGGGCATTGCCATATGTTCCTAGCCTTTTTTTAATCCGTGGAAAGCAGGAGGAGAACGGTCAGATAATCCTAGCTCGTGGGATACAAAACAACACTTCCTCTGAAGGGAAAATCCAAAGCTCATTTCTCTGAAACAATAAGACTTGTTTGTCCTAGATGAATGGCTGGGATGGTAGGGGAGAGAAGGGCATTTCCCATATCCAACTGAAATGGTCCAGCTCTGCCGACGCTGCAGAATTTAGCCAAGGAGGAATTAGCTAAAACTAACACAGCACCCTCACAGGCAGTTTGGAAGCAGCCATCCATCAGAGTGGGCTGAAATACAGCTAAGAATTAATAAAATCACATGACACTTCCAAATATCAATAATGAATTTTAGGATGAATTAGTAAAGGACATGGCTGTTCAGCTTGACCTGAGACTTGCAGAATCAGATCAAGAAAAGAATGCCAAGGATCCTCTCATAAATTTGGAGTGTGGATTTTTTGCTGCAGCAGTAGGGTACTGGAAAGGAAAATACCTCCTGTAAGGAAACTGGAAGCTGGTGTTCATCCACCTGGTAAGTACAGCTTGCTGTCTAGTAAGTGTAATGGAAAGGGGGAGGGGACAGTAATTCTGGTTCATCTACTTTATGAAAGCCTGGAAACAAAATATTTGTTTGCAATACGAAACAAGAAAATTAAATTTTCAGCAATACAAACTTTATTGGTAAATCAACCCCCCCCCACCACCACCACGCTTTGCAGCTCTTTCAAGGGAACTATGGGACAGCACAGGGAAGGCTCTCTTAGACAGCATTCAGGCTACTATTGCAAGAGAATAACCTGAGGCTTTGGTCTCAGACGGTAGGGTGAGATCACCCAAACTTTGCCCTCAGCCTCACCCACAAGCCAATTTGTTGCAACAACCAGTGGGCATGAGGAAAGGTTTTGAGATAGGTGGGTGGAAATCAAGGTAGTAGGAGCATTTGTGCTTTTGTTGTTGTGCCGGGTACCACTGACACCCCATCCTTGGAGCACAAACCTTCACCACCACCGGCACCTCCGGCAACAGCTTTTGAAAATACTCTCCAAATTGACCTCAGGCTGTTTGGAAAACCACTAGTTTTTGTATATAAGTTAAAAGTACATTTCTGGGCTTTGTTAACGGAATACATAATATTAAAACCTGAGTTCAAGTTAAGGCAATTCAGTATCTGTAGCTCTTTGTAGATACCTTCGAGAGAAGTATTTTGTCCCGAGCACCATTCACGTAATTGTGCGTCTATTCATAGAGCTATTAGAAACTAAACCAGAAAATATCAAAGCACCAAAAATAGTGATGGAAGATGCCAATGAGTTAATAGTCAGGGACACAGCTCCTGGACAAGCGTGACCACAAGTAAATCTTAGAGTTGTTGTTTTCTTCTATACCTTCTGAGATGGTGATTTGCCCTGCACAGCAGAACAGATCTTGGCCTTTCTTTTTCACTTACTAGAGGATTTGCAGAGCAGGAAAAGAGGATTACAATTCCTCTCAGCAGAAAGTAATCCTTTTAAGTTAGGTATGTCAGCATTCATTGAGAAGTGTGGGAAAGTGCGTGCTACTTAAAATGCTTGACAGGTCTCAGAGAAACGTGGTGGCAGGAAGATGGGGGCAAAGCCCCCAGTCATGATTACAATGGCCCCCAAATTAGAGACTGTTGGAAGGAGCAGTGAAAACAGAGCTCAGGAGCAAGGATTGATTTTAATGTTTATCCACCTCGGTAAATTCAAAGCATTGAAGTCCAGAATTATAACCTAGAGTGGTATTTGTTTATTCAAAACTAATGGCAAACAAATTTCGCATTTAAAAGGCCACTTCAGAGAGATGGTGGTCCCGTCCTGTAATTTTACTGTGCATCAGCATCTTAGTGAGGTAGTCCAAATAAACTTGTGGATCTGCTATACCTGATACACATTCCAAGCAGCTTGTAATTCCTTCAGTACATATTTGTTCTGTTGATAAAGTTATAGTATGATTATAATGGTCACATCAAGCCCGAGAGAGAACTTATGAGTTTCATTATATCGTTTAGGATTCCGAAGACCTAGACTGAGACATTATCAGCAACACTCTCATGGGATGATCAGCCTGGTCAGAAACTATTCTGGACCCACTTGGTGCAAAATAATTCAGGCTTAATATATAAGGCTGAAGTTGAAGAGTACCCGGAATCCAGCTGAACCTCATCTGAGCAGCTGATGAGATCCTACTGACAAGGCAATAACATAAAAGATATTGGGGGTTAGAAAAACAAACTTTGAAGTAATATGAAAAGAGGTAAAGAAAATGGGCAGGAATTCAGCGATGGAAAATCCACACTGAAAAGTATTTGAGGTACAGCTGCAGACAAATTAAACTAAGGAAATTTAAAAAAAAACCCACAACATAAAGACCAATAGCTGACATGAAGGGCTTGAAAATGCTAGGAAGGAAAAGGGTTGTGAAAGTACAAAACGAAGTGGAAAGTTAACAGAAAAAAGAGAAACAAAGCAACAAATTGCATAAAATAGCACAAGATATTATCAGGCGGTTCATAATGTATTTGTAACAGCATAATAGCTGCACATCTCTATTGTAACAGAATGCAATTTTATTCACTCTAATTTAGCACAGGACAGTCAACACAGTCATTTCAAATCTGTTGTTCACAATCCAAGATAGCATCTTGACAGCTTTTAACAAACAAAGTGCTTCATAACGTAGACTGTTGGGGACAAGTGAAAGAACCAAACCCAGGGGCAGCAGCGGAATACATAAAATACGTGTCTTTCAGGAACGTATCGCACAAGAGATCTTTATTCTTTCGTATTTTAAGAAATCTGCATTTCAATTTTGCTGATATTATACATAATTCCTGCATTTTGTCTTCTACCAAATTCCGTCCTCCCCACCTCATCCCCAAAGCTTCTTATTCCTGCAGCCTGAGTGACAACTGCAGGTGCCTCTATAGTGGATATTGCAATGCAAACCAGTATTTAAATGGCCTGCTTTGGCTAAACGGTTCTTTGTTTGCATGTAACTACTTTCCTCACATTCCCTTCTAACAAATACTCTCCATATGGCTGGAATATAAAGGCTTGGAGCTACTTAAACGGGTAGTCCACCATGTGTTACACTGAGGATCAGATAGCATGGTACACGGAGAGGCTCTTCCACATGTTAGGGTGGCTGTTCAGAGAGGGGCAGAAGACCATTTCTCATCTGTCCTTCACTTTCCTAAAAAATGTAACTTTTCTCTGACTTTTATTTTAAGTCAATATTTACAGTACGGTATTTAAAATACCAGGCCTGGGAACTCATCATAGTAGGCAGACTGCACAACGTGTTTTGGAGCTCTCCCCTAAATTAAAACATACATAGAACATTTAATTCAATGGCATCCAGAAAGTATTAAAATAGTCAAAACAATCTGAATTTATTTTTAGCGTGGCAATTCACAATTAGGTTTGAAGGCAAGCTACAGAGAAATGCAGTTTGTTCATCCGAGTTGCTTTTTTCAATGCAAAAACTATAAAGACAGTTATCATGGGTTTGTCTCAACCAGATTACGTGGGCAAGTGAACACCTTGCTGTTCTGGTCCAACTATTCAGACTAGAGGGCTTGTGGAAGCTCACCCACATGCTGCTAGACAGAAACCTGGTGTGGAACATGCCCCCAGACCTCATCCTGGCATCCCCCGATTCAGACATAGCCATCGAGCGTTCTCCTATTTTCTCAAATCCCAGAGAGAGAACGGTAAAGACACGCATTTGTTTTATAGCACTGCAAACACTGAAGGTACTTCACTGCCGATCCCAAGAGGGCTCTTTCGTTACCTGTGAGCCACCTGCAGAGGCCATCCTGTTGAGATGGATGATGAGCGGTTGGCAACAGCCCCATCAGAGGAGGTATGCGCCTGCAATACTGCCAAGATGGAGGACACTTCTCAGGCCCACCAAGGGAGAAATGTTCAGATGCAAGAATGGGGAAAGGGAGGGGAACTGTATAAAATGTGCCCTAATCACAAGAGTTAACTTAATTACAACCTTGTTGGAAAGCGCACCATTCCATTACCAAAGCTGCAGCAAGAAAATACCATCTCCAGAGGTTTCTGCTGGACCTGCTACACATTGCATGGGACAACTGAGGATTCACAGTGCCAGAGGGATGGGGGGAAGCTGCGCATGGACCCCCACCCCACCCCATCAGCCATCTTTGGGAGCACGTCTCTGCTCGAAGGACTGCTTTTCTCACTGAATTACTGAGTAATCATAAGATAAAGTGCCTAATCTAGTACCACCCCCCTTGATTAATAAAGGGACACATATAATGTTGTAAGTTTTTAATAAAAATTAAACTTCTTAATTGAGGAATACAGGTTATTCAGAGGAAAGTAGAAAAATAGTTTCCATGTCTTCGCGTTCATTTTTCTTCCTGCTAGCTGAAGAGTGGAAGAATATAATAATAACATAGGAAATTTCTTGGAGGAAAAATGCTTTAAAAATTGATATACTCCCATTTTTCCAATTTGCTTTCTCTGATTTACTTTCCATTTGTGATATTTTGAAATTTGAACTCTTGACTTGCAGTTGAAAGAAAACGGCTCTGCTGCTCATCGCTTTAGATTTCACTCGCACTAAGTTAGGGGCACTTGGGAAGCTGGGGAACCCTCGCACAAAGCATTTCAAGCTACATCATCTCGCACTAAGTTAGGGGCACTTGGGAAGCTGGGGAACCCTCGCACAAAGCATTTCAAGCTACATCATCTCCATTTTCTCATCCCCTTTATTTTTCTAGAGGCTTCAAAAGGCTTACACTTCACACCTATACCGCAGAAGTAAACATTTTAAATTATTTATTTGCAGGATGAGAGGGTTTCCCCCCAGGCAAGACCGATCCTTTCAGACTAATAGCTGCTGCCGTGCGATGGGGTGCGTAGGGAAGAACCGAAGAGGCTGGGTGCCAACCGGGGAGCGCCCGCTTCACCCGCCCGAGGACCGGGGGCTCCGCCGAGGTTCCCCGGCCGGTTGTTACCCATCCCCAGCCAGGCCACACGGGGTGCCCGGTCCCCATCCCGCCTTTCCCGCCGCCGCCAGCCGGCTCCACCCCGCCACCGCCCCCCGCTCCTCCTTCCTCCTCCTCCTCCTCCCGCGGCAAGGCGGGCGGCTCTTCGCGCCATGGCGCGGCGCGGCCGGCGGCGGCGGGGGCGGCGGCCGGCAGCAGCAGCGGCGGCGGCAGCGGCGGCGAAGAGCCGCGGCAAGGTGAGGCGGAACGGAGCGGACGGGCAAGGCCGGGCCGCGGGGGGAATGGCGCCGGCCCGGCTGCTTTCCGCCTTCCCGGGGCCTTTGTCCGCTGCCCGGCGGGGAGCGCGGCGGCGCGGGGGTCGGGAGAGCTGCCCGCCGCTGTCGGCGGCGCCGGGATCGGCGCCGCCGACAGCGGCGGGCAGCTCTCCCGACCCCCGCGCCGCCCCGTTCCCCGCCCCGGTCCCCACGGTCGCGGCGGCCCGCCGTCCCCGCTCCACGTGGCGCGGCGGCTGCGGGCTTGCAAAGCGGCGGGGCGGGGGTGGGAGCCGCTTGTGGGGCGGCCCCGAGGCGCTCGGCATCGGCGTGGGGAAGCTCCGGCGGTGCTGGGTCCCGCAGCGTCCCGAAGAAAAGCCGCTGGGCTGCGCGTAGCTTATTGGGGAGGAGCTTTGTTAATTAATTAGTCTCCGTAAGCCTGGGGATGTCACTTGTGAAATAGCTAATTTTTTTTTTTTTTAACTCTGTTCTCTTTTTTTGTTGTTGAAATGCCGCGATGCCACAAACACATATTTGAGTCGCCTGAATACATGTGAGTATTTATAAGGCTTAGGGCCAAACGCAGGCGTGCTTTGATGGGCGCACCCGACTGGGGTCCGGTCCAAGCCCGGCGCGCTTGGATGCATCAGGCTGCTTGTGTGGTTCAGGTATCGAAAGGTGGTATGATGAGTCTCCCAGGTGGTGGGAGGGAGGGAGGAGAAAGTCAGCATCTCAGTCAGCCCTTGCTGGTGGAAAGTTAGGCAGTTACCTGGGTTTCTGTGGAACAGGAGGGTTGTGGAAACACTGAAATGTTTGCTTGGACCTCTGTCTTCTCAGGGACTTTGTAAACCTTCCACCTCTCTATGGCCTCAGGCTCTCCATCGGCAGAGTGGAGATAAAAGCACTGTAAAACAGTTTGGGAGACACCTGATTGACACGGTACAATAGAAGCAGATGGCACTTACTTGTCATCTCTGGTACTGTAACGAGAGGCTCTTACTGTCTGCTAGTCACCTTTCTACTGCACAGCTAAAAGGGTGTACATCGTGTTTCATTCAAGGCTCAGCAAAGGGAAGGATGCGGTCTGTTCTCGGTGCTCTCCCGTTTCTCGTGGGAGCTTGTTTTTGGCTGAGCAAGGCCGCCTGCTGGCTCCTGCTCCTCGCTGTGACACGCTGTGAGCAGTGGTTCAGTCCTGGCTGAACCAGAAGGACGTGGTGGTGAAGGTGTCCCCGTCTCTGAAGTGGCGGGTCATCTGCTGACTGGTAAATTAACTTGTGAGTGAGTACGTGGCCTCCGTTGAAAGCAATTGCCAAGGAAGTCAGCAGTACAAAATTGTTTTGAATTGCAAGACCTGCAGTTCCACTTCCCATCTTGGGGTCTAATTTAACAGGTCCTTGCGCAGCAGTTTCTTTACATGGAGCTTGGTAAAGGGGTGCTGGCTGGCAAAGCATTTGCACCCAAAAAGCCTGGACGCTAGCCGTCCGGACATGAAGAGGGGACACGTTGCATTCCTGTGACGTTGTACAAAAGTGTTTTGCTTGGAATGCCAGGGCTTGGAAAGTAATTGGGCACCACCACAGATGTAAGGGATGCTCTTGAATTATGCGGAATTAATTCAAAAGAAGAGACAGTAGCAGTTGACAGAGCATTTGTACTGTTCATATGCCAGCATGCTGGTATTCACGTTATTATCAGAGTTTTTGAAGAGTAGGAGATGGTTTCCAGGTAGATGTTGCCTATGGAAGGTAACATTTTAAATGACTCGCCATGTGATTACGATAGTCGGACATCCTTTATTTTAGGGTAGTTTGGTGGGTTTTAGCTTATTTAATTATCAGTTTAAATAAAGCAATGTAGAAATCATTCTCTAGTGTTCTGAAAATAGCTGAATTTACTAAAATTTCGCGGAGTCCTTGGGTTTAGCAGTAGGTTGACTGGGGTGAAAATTCCCATAACTTTTCATGGGGGCAGGGGGAACCACCCTGAAAGTCCCAGGAGCTGTTCCAGGCTCAGGCATAATCCATCTTCACCTTTGGTGGAATGAAAGTATCCCTGCGAAGATCGTAAAACTACGTGATGACTGCTGATTTTATCACTTGTTCCTTCTTTTCTCTGAATGCTTACTTGCCTTTCACCCTGGTGCCACTTATGCCAGGAATATACTTCACCATCCAGAAGGTTTCAGATTTTTGTGCTGTGATGCCGTTGAGAAATTGCCAGGATCATCTGGGATCTTCCTTGCCTTCCTAGATTTCGTTGTTGCCCTTGAGCCTCAGGCTGGTTGGATGGTGTTGACAGTCCTGTTGACTGTGTGTCTAGTTGTGTGGTTCTTCCGCACTGTAATACATGCCTTTGCCTCTCTCTGCCTTCCACATCTTTCTTGTATGATGGTTAAAATTAAGCTTTCATACAACGTTGTTCTCCTTTATGATTCCAGTGGAAAGACCAGGATTTTGACTTGTAAATAGTTTTGAGGTTTTGGTTTGGCACCTATCAGCATTCTGGCTGGGGCCCTCTATTCTTGCAGCGCTGCCCGTAATTGTCAGCCTTGGAGTGCTTCCCTGTTCAGTTGCTATTTCGGGGCTACAAGCCAAATCCAGTGCCTGTAACCCTTGGCCTTGCTGCGTACTAAGCCCAGGGCAAGTCAAGAGGTTTTCCAGCCTGAGCTGAAGGTGTGACTTTGCACAAGTTTGGTTTGTGTGAGTATGCATTTGAGATTAAACTGGGATTATTTTAGTTTGACTGAAATGAATAAGCATTGAGTTTAAACGTTACCAAAATTATCTGTCCTCTGCTTCGAACAGGAATGTCCATCCATTGTACAAACTTGAATGAGGGGAAAACAGCCCAACTGATTTTTTTTTTCGTGGTAGGAGCAAAAAGAGAGAATTACATCTAGCCCTGCTTTCTCACACAGTATGTTCTCCTGATACATCATTGTCAGAGAAGAATGTGCTAGTGTGACAATTGGCAATGAATGTGATATGTACAAATACCTCTTAAAAATAAAAAAGAAATATGGTTGACATATGGCATAGAAATAACTCTGATGCTTCCCACCGAAGCTGAGGGTGTGCATGCGCGCGAGCATTCGCTCCTCACCGCATCCCAGGGTGCTGCCTTGCAGAAGGGCAAGTTGCATCTGTTTTGGTTTTGGTATCAGGAAAGTTGCTTTTTCACTTGAGACACGAAAATTCTTCCTGTTGATGTGGAAAGTAAAACATCTCACCTCAGGCATTTCATTTTTTCCTTGCCTAATGTGGCAGGTGGAATTCGTGGAGCTGGCACTTAGAAAAATTGTGTTTTGACTGGTGGGGACCTCAGGTGCCTTACTTTTCCCATCACTTGCATGGTGAGTGCGGTTCAGTCACCAAAACAGGTCTGACATCCCTCCCGGCCTCGTTTTCTGTCTCTGTCACCCTTGTCCGTCGGTGGCAGGTCTGCCAGCCCTCACGGGCGCACGTGAGCTGCCTGCTCCTGGTTCTGCAGGAACGAGAACTCTCCTCCGTGCAGCCCGACAAATTCGGGTGCGCTCCTGGGTGTACTGGTGGCATTTGGTCAAACTTAGAG
Organism: Theristicus caerulescens; assembly: GCA_020745775.1. Taxonomy (NCBI): domain Eukaryota; kingdom Metazoa; phylum Chordata; class Aves; order Pelecaniformes; family Threskiornithidae; genus Theristicus; species Theristicus caerulescens. The sequence continues at coordinate 35,418,303 of CM036558.1, read as the reverse complement.
AAGGGGAAACTGGGAGATGGGAATGTCTTGAACTTTGATCTTCCGTTGAAAAAAAACATACTTAAGGTTGGCTGTTCTGGACATTGTTGGATTGTATGCTGTTTGTAGTGCGGAATGTTCTCTGCTGTTTTTGAGAAGTACTTTGTGGGTGTTTTAAACAAGTAAGTGTATTTTATGTGCAAAAATAACTGAGCTCAATAGGTATAAAATTTCCTACTAGAAATGAGACTTTGACTTTTTCAGCAGCTGTGAATTATTTCCAGCTTTTACTAGATTTTCAGTACTTAGTTTTTTGTAATTGGTATCTTTAAAAGAAAGTATTTCTCACATCTCTGCAGCATTTCAGCAGACCATTGTGTCTGAACCTCTGTTTTTTTCATGTTGAAATATTTCCCCTGAGCAAGCTTGAAATGTTCATCACCTCTCTGCCTTCCTGCCTTTTTTAGGGGTTTAGTGGCAAAAAGATCCTCTCTTGAAGTGCCTGCATCTTTCAAGTGTTTAGAAGAGGCTAATATTTTGACATTTGTGTTTAGGCAAATATGTATTTTATTTCTTGGTATATGCTACTTTCTTGACAGAGTTAAAATGGTAGGCTCTGATGCTGATTATAAATCAGTTTCTGAATGTATTTTATTTGCAAGTTAAAAATGGAAGCGTCTGTGGCTTCCAGGACTACACAATAAATAACGCCAAACCAACCCATCACAGCAGAGGTGTTTGGTGCAAGCTCGACTTTGATGTCTGTCTGCTGATGGCAATGGACTTCTGCTGGGAATAAACTTGACTTGTGGTTTCAGGTGTAGAAATACTGGCAGTGAGCAAGCTTGGTTGTGAGGGTGCTGTTTTCAAACTCCTGGAGTATGCCCACCTTGTACATGTCAGGTATTCTCTGTTATTAACCTAAGCCCTTTCGGTGAAATGTGGACTCATGAATGACTGAATGGGATTCTTCATAGTCAGGCTATGGCGAGCAAGTCACAAACTAAAAATCTTTGAAGTTCTGCAGTAAGTTACTTAAATCAGTACCTTAGTATTTGGGTATGCATAAAGATCAAAAAAGGTCTTCCACTAGGAAACATTTTTTTTACTTTGTTCAAAATCAGTAATTATACCCCCATAACAGCTCCTCTGGTGCAGATGCAGAAGTAATAGATGAAGAAGAAGAAATTAGTTAGGCATACAGTAATCACAGCAGTGGCTAACTCAGCTGTACAATAGCGCAAGAACTAATGCAGCAGCTCCTGGAAGCAATTTATTCATAGCAACAAGCCTCACAGCTCCTTGTATGTTTTTCCATTAAAATGCATGATGCTTCATTTTTAATGCTGCTCTGTACTGAGTGAATTCCATCACAGCAATGGAGCTGGATTCTGGCTGTTCGCTTTAAGAGGTGGGGGTGAGGGAATATCCAAAGGGCTTCAAATGCAGAGAGCATGACTTCTGCATTGGGTCGTGCTGTTATATGCCTGTGAGGGTCAGTTGTTCAGAGGTGAATTCTGCTCTTGCTCAAGCAACAGTATATCAGTTTTGCATCGATCTACATCAGCTTTATAAAAGCAGAGCAAGAATAAAATTAAGCCTATGTATGCCCATTACTGTAGCTTATTTCAGAGAGTGAAGCTTTGGTCAAGGTGCAGCTTGCTCTTCTAATGGACGTGGCATTTTGTCAGCGACATTAATTTTGGAGAATGAGCCTCCTTTGGGCCATTTGCCTTGGCAAAAATAAATAAATAATTAAAAAGGATAAAATAATAATAAAAAATAATCATTACATGGGGCCCTGTATGAGCAACCTTGGTTGTCTATGACAGCAGACAAGGGCAGGCTGCTCTTGGTTCTGGAGTTCATCTTGGAGATGTTCTCTGGAATGTTCAGGGCTGGAAACCTTCTTCTTTGGACAAGGAACTGGCCTCTCTCACCAGGCACCTGTTGATCTCACGTTCCTGAGAATTAATGAGAGGAGTGGGAAATCCATGTGCGGCTTTAGCACACAGCAAACAGCAGAGAGGCTTGCTTCAAGTAAGAGTACCGTGCATGACTTGTACATGTGGTCCTGGGGATGTAGAAGATAAATGTCCGGGTGCTGGTGAGTGATGCAGACACTTTGCTCTCTGAGCATTTCTGTGAATAGCAGAATGGTTTTGCAAATGGTACTGGGATGTGTAAAACCGTGTTCTGAAACTTGGCAAAATGCCTTCTGCCTCGGTTTTTAAGGCTGGATCTGATCATCCCGTCCTTCCACACACCAAATCCTAAAGCAGCCAAGGTGGGAGCTATCTGAAGGCTTCCCTACTGGCCCGTTTCATGGAGAGGTTTATCCGAAGTGCTTGGTGAAGTACGTGGCCAGCGGGAATGGTTACCTCTGGTGGTACGAGTCTCCTTCCATGCTGGGACTGGACTTCTCAAACTCTGAAGTTGTGACCTTGGTCACCTCAGAAAGTGCCGCTGCCTGCCCTTGGCAGTGCTTACTCCTGGCAGGCTACGTTGTGGGCTTCTAGCAAACGAGAAATGTTCTCGGTTAAAATGGGTTTTCACTTTCTTACCAAATGTTGCAGAAAAAGCTCTGCGGCAGTACTGACGAAAGAGAATGAGTTGCATTGGTTTTATTTTTGGAGTTAGGTAAGTGTCTGATAAAATATGTTACAGTACTGTTGTTGGATCTAATGGTAAGGGTTCTTTGTACTTGTTTAGCATTGAAATATATTTGAAGGTGTGTTCCTCATCGTTGATCTGTAGGAGGAGAAGCGGTAGTGGGTTTCACTACAGATAAAGGGTGCTCTGAGCACATGCTTGCAAAGATGAGGCACACAAGTATTTTAACATCTGAGAAGCACTGTTGTGTGGAGCTAAACACCCCTGCATATTGCATCCCCTCCCTAGCCCCAAATCTAGAGTCTGTATTTAGGGATTAAAACTGCCTGTACAGGATTTCCTGGAGTTTAGCTAAATGAGGTACAGTTTTGCTACACATAGCATATTTTCTGATACAAATTTGTACTTGCATAGGAGTATAAAAATAAGTTGTACTGTTGCCAATTTGAGTTTTCGTATTAAGTTGGTGTGTCTGACTCGTATCTTCTGTCCTGTTTTGAATCAGAAACAGATACCCAAGGAAGTGGCTGACATTTTTAATGCCCCCAGTGACAATGAAGATTTTCTGGGGTTCCAAGATGATGCTTCCAGACAGAGGTTGTTGTCAGAGGACAGCTATGCTAATTTTGATTCCCTGGAGTCGGGAAAAAAGGTAGGAATGGATTGCTGTGGCCCAGTTATGCTCTTTTGGTGCAGTAGTACTCTGAGCTTCTGTCAAGGCTGCTCGGGCCATAACTCGTAGCAAAACCCATAATCTGCAGTCCTCATATTAAAAATAAATGTAAACAACCTTGCTATCCTTTTTAGGTTCTGATGATTGCTTTTAAAAACTCTTTCATAATATAAGGAAAATGGGTTTCATTAGAAGGTGAGTTTAAGTGAAGTAGGTAAGCGAAGCAAATGGGAGAGAGAGAATTATCATCCTGGGCTGGTGCGCTCTGGATATGTCAGACAGTGGAAATGCATGGTAATAGAAGGGTTTTGTGCGTATGCAGACTTCAAGATATTTCTTCCAGAAATTTATATCAGTGCTGTTTTCTGCACTAATTTATATTAGTGCTTTTTCTGCACTAAACTTGCTGTTTTAGTGGTGGTGACCCACAGAAACCATCAGCTCCTGCTTTGATAGTGAGATTTGCTGGTTCTCTGCTCTCTTAACAGTGAAGTAGCTTGGATCAGCATAATGATTTGTTGTTTTTCATTCTCTGACTTGGTAGCTGGAGGTACCAGCTGAATTCAGAAGAAAGGAAGAGAACTGGTGTGCTATCTTGGCTGCCAGAAAATTTAGTTTGTCGTCTTTTAGAAGCTTGTAATTATATACTTGATAGATATGGGCTAATGTGCTGAAAGATATCCTTGTCAGCTGTGCTCTCAAAAGGGTCCCTCCATTCCATTAATAAAAAATTGAAAATGTCCCCTTTCTCCCTTTCTCCCTTTCTCCCTTTCTCCCTTTCTCCCTTTCTCCCTTTCTCCCTTTCTCCCTTTCTCCCTTTCTCCCTTTCTCCCTTTCTCCCTTTCTCCTCCTCTGTCCATCAGGTCAGTACCTGGTTAAGAGCTGCTGAAGACAAGGAATATGACTAGTGTTAGCAAAGGGAAGAGACAGAATGAAGCTTGTACGAGTACGTGCTATTCTGAGCCTTCATAGGCGAATGGCCTCAGAGAGGCTTGTACAAAGTGCAGAAGCTGGTTGGGAGCAGAGCCTCAAGTCTGTGCTATGGAGAGAGACAGTGGCTTAAAGTAATGAAATATACTTGGCTCTAAATTGCTTTGTCATCTTCTTGCTAGACAGCGGTACTGGTAACTTCAGAAAACCAGGAGGTAGCTTGCTCTTGTTTCTGGGGCTTTGCGTGAAGCATGAAGAAGGATCAACAAGGAGAGGTGGTGATGGTGGAGAGGGAGCCTTGTGCAGGAGCCTGAGCTTCTGCTGCCTGCTTGGGGACTGCAGGCACCTTACTTTACTTCTCTCTGCTTTGGTTTTGCAACTTGTGAGATGGAGATTATGATAAAGATGTTTTCTGCAAAGCATTTGAAAATCCTCTGATGAAAAATGCTGTGGAAGAGCGAGGTACTGTTAATTTAACATGCATTACTGGGAATCCCAGTGAGACCTGTTCCAAATTTACAGCTGGCACTGCAGCCTTCCTCACCATTCCTGTGTTTCCCTTGGGCTGAGAATTATTTTAAATCTCCATCAGTACTGAGTTTAACTCCTTTACCACTCAATGGTACAGCAAACCCATGATTTTTTTTATCCTGAGTTCCATCCATTTGTGATGCCAAACACCGCTGTTTCTGAGAAAGACCATAGGTTCTTGTTGTGCAGAAAACTAAAAGGTGTGGTGTCAAGATGAAAATGATGGGAAATTCAGAAGAACGCTGCAGTTGTTGGCAGAGGAGGCAAGGCAGCTGCCCTGCTGGAGTGGTGAATGGGATGTTGGTGCATTAGATGTTCCCTTGGATGCTGATGCGCAAATGCTTTAACAAGTATTGACCTCTGCGTGTCTGCTTTTCCTCAGGGCTTTCTGCAATCCTACTCCCATAATCTCTGCGCTTCTGCTGAGTTTCAGCTGTTTCTCCCGTATGTATCCCTGATGCGTATTTTACTTTGTGTAGAACATTCTTCATAGGTGTAACAGCATAGCTCTAGGTGTGTTATTCTTAGTCACTTTAGCTAACAAACAGCTTATTTCCACCCCCCCACCCCCCACCCCCAGCCTTCATTGTGGAATTTCATGAAAACACAGAATGCATAAAAACTTCAGTTTCCCTCCAAGAAATGCAATTTAACTTTAAAGTAACTTCCCTATTGTGTTTGTTCCTTTCTCAAGCAGCTGCACTGCAGCTATCAACAAAAGAACAAAGTAATTTTGCTTAGAGAAAACTCATTCCAATTACCCATAATAATTTGTAGGAGATGTGTAAGTGTAAAGAAACAGCATATGCAGTAGCTCCCCCCTCCCATTCCCCTGTGAGTTTTTCCACTCATCTATTGTATCTGTTTTTCAGCAGATATTATCTTAATGTAAAGAAGTGTGTAATTAAAGTCAGGGAAGGGAGGGAATTGAAGGAATAAAGAAGAATAAAGATATTTAGCAAGTGCATCGTATGAAAGGTCATTTTTGTATCTCACGTGGGAGGAAGAAATAGCAGAGGAAAATTGGGGAAACGAACTTAAGTGAGTGTTGCTGACTTTCGAGAGGCAGGTGTGGTGTGAACATGGGTTATATTCCCACCATGAATGAGTCTTTCAGGAAACTAACAGGGACAAGTTGACAGATGATCTTCTACTAATTCTGATTAGAAGTATGCAAATATATGTTTGATTTAGTAAATGCATTGTGTTTAATTGGTATGTAATGTGTGTATTGTGAAGAGTGTTTTAATGAGATCTTAGTTTATTTTTCATGGGCTTTTTACTTCGTAGTCTGTAGGCAAAAATTTGGGATCTGTCTACCCTAAACCCCATTTGAATGATAAACTGCACGATTAAAACAGAGAGTTGAGCAGTTGGAAGGTGGAGAGGTGTTAGTCAGGCTGTTCAAAGCTCTGTGGTTTTGTGTTGGTATCTGTCACTTCAGTGATGGTATAACAGCGTGAGAAGGAGCAGACTCCATCTCCAGGAGCCTTGAGTACTGCTGCAGCAAGCCCAGAGGAGAGGGTTGTTTCTACTGCTAAGTGAAAAAAAGGAGGGCTCTTTCTTACTATGGTTGTGGTTTGTATTTTCTTTCATTCAATGCCTGCTTTTTTACATCCAGAAGAAAACATAAGAAACAACATGATAATAAACACATAAGAAAACTGATAGTTTATTTTTATTGGGTAGTAGTGAAGAAGAGGAGGAAGAGGTGAAGAAGAAAGTTTCCCTCACAAGAAGCAGCTCAGTTAAAGCCCTGTACTCAAAATGAGGAAAAAAAAATCCTGCTAAGTTAAAATAACTCAGTGCTGAAACTCTGAATGTCTTCTGCTTTTTTCTTTTGACAGGCTTTGCCTGCAAAGTGCTTTCACAGTATAAGCCGTGTAGTTGGTACCTGCTGGAATCTCAGAGCCTGTTTATTGTGACTGTGTGACTACTCTGTATCTGACTGTCTCTCACAGCTGCTGGCTGGTATTTTTACAGGAGGTTCGATTTCAGTCCAGATACCTCACTGAAGAACTGCGGAGGATTTTCACTGAAGACACTGACTCTGAAACGGAAGCGTTTGAAGGCTTCGCTTCAAGCGAGGTGGATGTGAACAAGAAAGGAGTTCTGGTAAAGGCAGTCACCTACGTGTGAATGTATATGTTGATGTCTTTTTTTCTGTCTCTTCTGTGTAAACCTCATGTTCTGGTAGGAGTGTTTCTGAGACATTATGATGTTCTTTCTTCATGCTAAAGAAAAATATACATTACATTAAAAGAGAAAAAAAAGCTTTATTTAAGGTAACATCACATATTAAAAATGAGAACTTCTTCCCCTGCTTGTAGACTGACTGTGCTGGGCAAGATTGTTCCTCTGAAGACAGTCATGTCTGTATACCAGACAATACTAATGTGTAGATTTTGTGTTGGTCTCTGCACAGGGAGAAGTTGTGTACTGTGGACTTTTAAAAAATTTGTTGATTTAGGTGAATTTATGACAGTGCCTTTGGGTGCTGAGACTGCTGCCTAGAATTAGTGATTTAAAAATGACCTTTCTTGTGTCACAGCCAGTAATGTAACATGGGATTCTTCCTGCCTCTAGGCGATGGAGTCAGACTTGAGTGATGAAGAACGTGATAATTTATTGGGTAGTGAGGAAGAAGAGGAGGAAGAGGCAAAGAAGAAAGTTTCCCCCAAGAGAAGAAGCTTTGGCCTTCGTGTTGCCTTGCAGTTTCCCACCAGAAAGTCGTCTGAGAAAAAAGTGCCTGAACAGGCTTTTTCTAACTTACCTCTAAAGGACAGTGAACCCCTCGCACCTCTTTCAAAAGAAATAAGCTGCAAGCGGTGGGACAAACTAGAGGGCTCTGCTTCAGAGTCTGAAGAAGACATTAAAGAAATAGAGGAGGAAAGTTCCAGTGCTCTGCTTAAGAGAGCCATGAATATTAAAGAAAATAAAGCCATGGTAAGACTTACAAGCGGTGCTTTGTTCTCTGACATTTACATCCGAGTATTTAGCTTCAGCACACTTGAATTTTGGCGTCCCCACTGGTGCTGTGCTGGGACTTTGGGAAAATCTCATGGTGGTTTGTGTTTGAATTTTTCTACCTGGGAAAACCCTAGAGGACCATCAGTACTCAGACATTTACTCCTAAAATATCCTCAAGTAGGACTAGCCTGCTCAAGTTTAAAACCAGAGCTGAACCAAGCATTTTGTATGTGGATGTGAACAAAGTTACAGATGCCCAAGTTGCAGTCCTTATATTCAGAACATGTCAGAAAACCAGCTGGTCCCTTCAGGTGGTTTGTGGTGTCATTTGCACAATAGAGTTTCTACTTTGCATTTGTACCTGACAGATCTGCTGCAGTTACTGATTGGAAAGCCAGCTAAAAACTGCTAAGGATGATAAATGCAATTTTTCCGTTGTGTGGGATGTGATGTTTACAGTTACGCTTTGCTATATAACTACTGAAAGTGTGTGTATGTGTGTGTGTGTAGGTGCGGAAAAGAGAGACACTGATCATTCCCTAATGCTTTTTCCTCTGTTGTCCAAAATGCCACCACCTCTCTTTAATTGTCACGCTGCTGTGCAAATCTGAGTTGATGTTGGGTCCTCAGTGGCTCCTTCAGTTTTACTGTATTCCAGGGAAAGTTGCAGCTTCCAAGCAGTCTTGGGGCTCAAGTACACCTCTTGGGTGCGTGGGCCTGCAGCTCCCACGTAAAAACTTGCTTTAGTTTTGTACCTGTGTTTCTAATCTGTCTTCTATCCTCACTGCTGTTGTGTTGGTCTTGCTGCTCTTCCACCCTTCTCACCTTGCACTCTTCCTTCTAGTTCAACCATTGCGAAATTCATTGGCATCCTAGTTGTGGTACTGTAATGACATTAAATAGCTCTTAATAAATGCCACGCTGAAGTATTTACTGAGAAATGCTGTATCCAGCTTTTAATCTCATGATTGATATGGCAGTCTCAGAGACAGCTAGCAGCCTGGCTCATCCCTGCTTTTGCTGGATTTACAGAAGATAGCTTCACCTGGCCTTCCAGAGCAGGTCAGTATTTTTTTTTGGACCTGTCAGCCACTGCTTCTGTTGAAATGTACCTCCAGGATATCTACATGGTACAACAGATCATCCTCCTGAAGTGCTTCTGATACTGCATATGCCATGGTTAGGGGACTGGCCAGCGGGGCTTAGTTGTTTTATGACTTTGCAAATGAGTGTGTACCCATGTCGCTGTGTGTATCTGCACAAAGCAATGGGTAAGTAGCATTACTGGCTGTGGTTTGCAGCATTTGTGAAATCAGCACTAGCTGCCATGATTGAAAAAGGGACGTTCCTACTCATTGCTACTAAGGACCACTGAAAAATGACAAGCAGTTTCCCTGCTGCAATGTCACTGCTTAAGGGGACACTCTGAGTTCCCTGGCAAAAAGCACAGGTGTATCAGCAGTCATTCAGTAAAACAGCCCACAGGGAACATCGTACAGTCTTCTGGCCAAGGGCACCCTGTCTTCCTTTTCTCCCTCCTGTCATATGAACTGTGAATTTCTTGTTATCAGTTATAGATATTGCTGTTTTGACAAGATTGGATGCAATTCTAGCTAATTCTAATCCCCAGTAAGAATTAATGGGAGCTGTGAAGTTGGTACTGCCTGCAGAGTTTTGCTCACTCAGGGGTAAATGAACCCCTTTTATGAGCCCCGCTTAAATAAAGTGCCTCCAGAAAGGTTTCATGCACTGAAACTTCATGTGTTTAGATATAATTTGGAGTGCCTCTGAAGAGTGGATGATAGGTGTTGCTTATTTGCAAGTTTGCAGTGAGTTTTCAATGCAGCATCACTATTGATTTCAGCTTGACCAGCTGCTGGCAGAACTGAATTCCATACCCGACCTGTTCCCCGTGAAAACGCCCACCTCAACTCCTTCAGTAAGTCTCCGGTACTGGCTAGACGTGACAGTCGTTTTTGCTAGATTTAGGATTAATGTGTTCCCTGATGAAACACTTTCACCAAGTTTGTTATGGTTATCTTTAGTTTTGGTCACTTTATTTGTATAGATTTGCTCTTGGTCAGTATTTAAGTACCACAGGTTATGTGAGGAAATGGAATTTTATAAGATAATTTATGAAGAAATATGGAGACCAAGGTGAGATGCTGCTTTATCATTTTTGCCCCAGAAATACTGTTGAGATGCTAGACAAATGTTTGTGTATGTGGGAATAAGGAAGAGTAGTTGCTTTCCTTTGGGTTTAGATCCTGTTCATTTTCCTGTTAATTTCCCTCTTGCAGGCTTTTCTTTTAAAATCCAGACTTTCCAGTAGAGCAATGCTGATCAAATTCAACCACTTGAACATGAACCCGGAATGTTACTGGAGTTATTTCAACTGACTTTTCTTGGCTAGAAGCAGAGAACTGTCAAACCCTCTAGGTTCTTTATAGAGTAATGTTTTTCCACATATATTATAAAAAGAGATTTGAGGAAAAATTGAAGGGCCATGTCTTTGGGAAGCCCATGTAGAAATGCCGGTGGGGTGGTTGTTAGGTGAAAAGGTGAAGCCAAATTGTAGTCTTTGAAAGGCTGGAACCTTGCTAGCTCTAGTTAAATGCTTTAGAAACTTAAACATCCTTTGAATACATACATAAGCCTGCTACTTGTATTTAGTATCTTTACTTGAGGAGGGGGAGGGCATCAGGAGCATTCTAGTTATCTCTTCTTCTTGGCTTTTGACTTCCAGCCTGTCTCCTTGTGATGTGCCTTTCCCTTCTTTCGAAGGAAATAAATAACTAAAGAGCACAGTAGCAAGTAGACTGGCCTCCTACATCTTGTTTATCCTGTCAGATTTAGTAGATGTCTTTATGATAGGTGTCTATGTGGGACTTCTGTTGCATGAGTTCAATCATGCAGTAATTGGCAGGTTGCCAGTATGAAGAGGGTACTTTGTGCCTCTTAGTAATTTCCAGATCTAGGAATCTGGAAGTAGGAGAAGAAACTTATTAATGCTCTTTCAATTTAAAAAAGTATAAAAGAAAATAAACTAGAATTCAGACTATTCCTTGAAGATGTTTCAATTTGTAGGAAAATCTGAACCTTTAGCCGCTGAAGAAGAGTGAGAACTAGCTTCTACCTTAATATGCCATACAAAAAAAATTTGATATAGTTTTGTGACGTTAATTGGAATAGAATTTGACTGTGAAAGTGTGGTGTTTTAAAAGGATCAAAAAGGTGTAGCATGTAGGAAGAACACTTAAGTATGCTAGAAATTGGTGAGGTTTGGCTTAACAAGTATGGAGTGGGAGAATAACAGATTAATTCATGATAGTACAAGTGTGGTATGGACATTTTGAGATAATTATTTCTGGTGTTTAACGCTACAAACATAACTGAAAGGACAGTTACTGGAATTGTCTTCTCTTTCCAGAAACAGAAGAAAATCCCAAGGAGGACATTTTCTGAAGGCCAGATAACACGTCGCATGAACCCAACCAGAAATGCTCGTCCACCAGAGAAATTTGCCTTGGAAAAATTTACTGTGTCAGCTGTTAAATTTGCAGAACACTTCCGTAGCTATAGACAACAAAACCTCTTGAAGAAGAGACTCAGTGTGGTATTTGCCAGACTTTGATATCTCCAGTAGTCAGGGATTGGGAAACATTCATTTAAGTTGTTGGCCAACACTTAGAGCAGACATCACATCCTATAAAAAGTCAATGAGAACCTTTGGTTTGGGATTAGCTACAGAAGAAGTTGTCTTCAGCCCTTCCTGCCTCATCTTTCACCCATTAACTGGGTTCTATCTGTGACCTGTGTTGTCCAAAACATAACAAGGCAGTTTACTTATGGTCTTATTATTTATTTATTATCTGAAAATTATTGGAGCCCACAATGTAGAAGGCCTTCGAGTGACAAGGTGGTGGGTACGGTAGAGGTGACAAAGCAGATCTTCTCTATCTTCAGGCTCAGGAAAAGTTAGCAAAAATGCCTCTCTGGAAATAGCAGAGGGAATATAGAGAGGAGTTACATAGCTGGACTGAAAATGAATAAAGGGAATCTGCACCAACAAACTGGTGATGTACTGGCTAGCCATTCAAAAGTTGCAGATTTTATTCTTTCTTGTTTTTTAAAAAAATCTCCTGTTTTTCCTTCCCTTGACTTATGGTGGTCATTTGTCTTAGTTATATTTACTGTGTAGCCTTTAGGAGGAAGACTCTTACATTTGTATCTGCACATAGTAGAGGCTGGATCCCAGTTCTGCGTATAGGAATGAGTGCTGGGTGTAGTTGAAGCATTATAGAAGGAATTTGGCTATTAAACAAGGTGGAGTAGCACTGAGAACCTGGGCTGATAAATGACTATTTTGGAGAGAACAGAGCTGATCTAGGGTGAAGGACAAATTAAGTGTTAAGAGTGGGGTAGGTGGAAGGCTATGGATCTGTTGAGACTTGTACATGAATTTTGAAATCTTCTGAGGGGTGTAATGATGATCCATGGATTGGGGTCAAAGAGAGTGATAATTTGGAAGGAAAAAAAGAGCGCTTAATAGTGAGTATAGGACTCTTCCAAATAACAAACAGGATAATAACAAAGGACTGGGTATGGCAGGACTAACCTAAAACTTCAGTAAAGGTGTTTTTTTGCAGGACATTAGAGATTGTTATTGGAGAAAGCAATTAGCATGCTAGGAGATTGAAGGAGCAAAGCATGGGAAGGCAGATGGTTATAGTTCCTTATTTTGAGAGGGAAGAAATTGAGTATGAAGAGTTACAGTGGAGGTGTGCAGGGAATGCAAAGAAAAGGAAGTTGCAGAAAAACATGTTAGGAATTTGTGGAAATAGAAAGTAGCAATGGTAGGAGGAAAGAACATATAAACAGAATAAACAATTAATGGAGTAGAGAAAAGATGAGGGAGGAAAGGGAGAGAAAGAGGCAGTGATGATTTGGAAACTCTATTCCCTGTTCTTCCAGTGGTCCATGAGCCTGCAGTCTGCCCCTCTAGCCTGCTTACACATTATAAATGAAAGAATTTGTCACCAAGTGTGGTGACAGAGTCTTCATGACACCAGACAAAAGGTGTTGAGATGAGTTTGTTTAGCAGGGGGATTGTGGAGTGCGCAAAAGAAGGAGATCATCAAAGTATTCATCTCACCGTCCAGTAGAAGATATTACTGAGGAGGACTTGGACAACATTGCAATCACTGTTAAAGACAAAATCTATGACAAAGTTCTAGTAAGTGGCTGCTGTGTTCTCTAGTGTGTCCATTTGCTTGAAATTCAAAGTGTCCTAACAGTTCACCTTGCTGCAAGGTATGCTTTCCTGAGGTTCTGGAGAGTGCGGCTTTGCACTATTAGATTACACAACCACAACTCAGAAGCCTTGCCAGGCTTCCATGGGCTTGCCCGTGCTGGTTGATATGCCCCACCAACTTTTTGCGTCTGCAAAGAAGTACTTTCTTGCCATAGAGCTATTAAGGGGAATTTGCTATAGCTATGACTCACCACTGATAAGAGTTGACATCCCTTTTATCTCTCAATCTCACTTAATACGAAAGTGGTGGTGGTTGTACCATTAAATAATAGTGATCCCTGCTGTTCCTTTCACCCCCTGGAAACTACATTTCTGTACAGGTTGGGTAGTTTCCAAAGCTCTTGATGGAACTTCTCTGCTCTCCTTCACCAGATTTGGCTATGATTAGTTGTCATAAAGATCTAGATAATCAGCTTACTATATATTTCATGCTTCATTGTATTTGCAGAGATAAGTCAGGAGATCATTTTCTGAATAGTTTTAGCTCTTTCCTAGATAGAGGAAAGGATCAGAACTGTGACATGAAGTTCACGTAGTTTGAGACTCCCAATGCAACTGAGGCTGGGCACAGTCTCTGTAAAATCCCTAGCATCTCTCCATATAACTATATAATTTATCATAATAACAGAACTTACGGTTCTTACTAAGATTTTCATTGCTGAATTTGACTTTGGTTTGAAATTTGTGCTTTGCTATCAGCAGATGTATTAGAAAAATTCAGCAACAAGCATTTAAGATGTCCGTCATACATACATATTTCTCCTCCTTTCCAACTTCAGGGTAGTACTTGCCACCAGTGTCGACAAAAGACAATTGATACGAAGACAATCTGTCGCAATCAGGGCTGTGGAGGAGTAAGGGGGCAGTTTTGTGGACCATGTCTTCGAAATCGATATGGGGAAGATGTGAAATCAGCACTGCTTGATCCAGTAAGTATCATTTCTTGGGCTTGGAAAGAAAGAAAGGGTAATGAATACTGTTTTGTTAGTAAGCTCTGATGAGTATATGCTCGTGATAACATGGTGTTCAAAGCTTTTTGCCTTGAGGAGATGTGTAGTACTGTTATGACTGACACTGATCTTGTTGGAACTCAAGTGGAAGGTGCTGGACCTGGGTTACAATTAATCCACCTTCATGCTTTGAAGCTCCACTTGCTTACCAGATAGTGGAGGGAAAGCATGAAAGCTTTTAAGGAAAGGAAAGGTCCCCTTTCAGAAAAATGCCAAAATGTACCTTTTTTTTTTTTTCTTTAATGCTCTCAGTAATGTGGCATGCAAAGCAGGTTCCTTGTTTTAGATTCTAATTTTTAAATATGAGAAAAAAGGAGAAGGATACCTAAAAGTCTTAGGGTTGATGCCCTTTTCTCTGTTGGCCCCAGAGGCACTGAGCCAGGAGAGAGCACAGGCTGCTGCCAGAGAATGAGGCACGTGGCTACGCAAAGACCGCTCAGCAGAATAGCGCGCTCTGTGCTCAGCTTCTTCTGGGACCTCCTCTCCCTCATCTCTGCTTGGGAGATGGGCTTCTGGGCTCTTCTGAAGGAATGTGAAGAACTAACAGCTCCAGTGTGCTGGCCCAGTGTGGCAGTGGCTGCTATACTGTAATGCTGGCTGTTAGCACCTGCACCCCTATGTTCAGTTGCTGAGCAGCTGGGAGATGCCTGACTTCAAGTACATGCTGGGTAATTCGGTCTCAGGAATCAGGCTATGCCAGCAGGCAGAGCCAAAGAAACTTGACATGGTGGGTACCCATCTTTTTCTAGGGAGTTCACTATGGTCAGCCTAACATAGGATGACTTATCATTAGGCATTCCAGATGCCTTTAGTCTGTTTTAAATTAATACTGAACAAGTCAGCCTGAGTCTTCAGAGTAAGAAGGATTCAAGCAAACAGGGTAGTACTTAATCATTTCTTTAATCCTGCACAATTTGGAAAGCGTTAACAAGGTTGGTTGGCTGGCTGATTCAGGCTTTTAAAACCTTGCCCTGAAGGATCATGCAGTAAGAAAGCCATACTTTTGTCTGAGCAACAGGAAGGTGAAAATAACCTTACTCATGGCTTGCCTTTAAACCCCCCCCCCATTCACCCCCTTGCAGGCCTGGATCTGTCCTCCTTGTCGCGGGGTGTGCAACTGCAGCTACTGCCGGCGGCGGGACGGGCGCTGTGCCACAGGCATGCTCATCCACTTGGCCAAATTCTATGGCTACAACAACGTCAAGGAGTACCTGGAAAGGTGAGGGCCATGCTCCACAGTCATTTCTTTTCAAACTGTTGTAGCCCTTTAAATAATACTTGACTTTTGTGGCGTGGGGCAGATCCGGGACTTATGCAAAAGAAGTCTCTTGGACTTGAGATTTCTCCTAGGCTGAAATCAGCTGCATTAAAGTGAGTCATATTGCCTGTGTAAACAACTCATTTGCTTAAGAAATTGAAATGCTTTTCCCTATTTTGAAATCAGTATTGATTGCTTCAAGCATATAGAACTGCTGTTTCAGAAGTTGTCATCTTCAGCAATGGAAATTGTCTGTTTATGGGGAAGCCGAGTTTCCTAAAAAGCACTAACGCTCTTTTCTCACGTCTTCTAGTTTACAAAAACAACTGGCGGATGACAATTGAGAACACTGAACTCAAGCTGTGCCTGCAACTGCTTACTATGTTGACAAATTTTGACTTCAAAAGGTTATTACTATGTTTTATATAAGATAGAATTGTAGAGTATAGTACATACATTTCTGTGTTGGGAACTTTTTGATTGATGTGGTCTTATGCAAAAGATCTCTCAGGAAAATGTTTTGGTAGAGAAATCTACATGCACAGACCTATAAGTTAAGTGAAATGGCACTCTTGAACCTTGAGTGGTTAATTTTTAATAGAGCTACACAACCACATGATGGAGAACTTGGTCAATTTGAGCAATATTTTTATTTATATAAACGTGCAAGTTTGCAGAAAGGGTTTAACAACTACTTGTAAAGCATACCCCATCTTTAAAGAAACAAAACCCCCCTTGTGTTCCAGCTTGACCATAAAGATTCAGTTTTCTGACCCTTCCTTTCTGAACCTATTCCTCCACCTGTGGTTTATGGAATTTGTCCCTGGAAAGAAGGGAAGGGAGCTTTCATCTGAATGCCATTATATTCCAGCCAAACCTGATGCAACCTACTAGTGGGAGGATGATTTTTTTTTTTATTCCAAAGTGCAATTAATTAATCACTGAAACATGAAAGTGGAAGAGTGTTTTGTAAAAAAAAAATAAAATAAAATTTTAAAAATTTTAAACATCATCCCAATAAAGAAGAAGAATTGCTCACCAGCAGTTTTTGTGTGATGCACCTGCTGCCTGAACCAACTACCTTACAGCCGTCATAACTGGTTAACTAGTTTAAATCACAAAGTTCAGGATTACTTTTTTTACATACAGTTCGTACTTAGATGTTTTATCATATGTACAACTAAGCTTTCAAACAACTTTGTTTAAATGCAACATGTTTGTATTGTATTGCAGTATGATTATGTTAAAATTCTTGTAAGATACACATTTCATTTTATGTAGAGAGAATAAAGAATAATCAAGAGGAGTATTTTGTGAGTCAAACTACACCTAGATGCTGATGTTTCCCATTTACTTTCCCATAGCTGGTGTAATGAAGGAATGCTTGCAGATGAGTAATCATTATGTGGAGAAACACAGGAACACGAAACTGACGGATGAGGAAATAAAGTAGAGCATATAAGTGTTAAACTAAGGATTGTGGTTTTGTGAGGCAAATCTCCTGCTCCAGCTGACTGAAAAGTATTGTTCTCCTTTTGCTTTAACTAGCATACACTATTGAAAGCTTAGTACTAAACTGCCAAGAGTAAAGCTACTCCTGCCAGAACCCACTTAGCTGGCTTCTCCTGGCTTTTCAGATTGAAAGTCCAAACGTAAGTTGTCCCTGTGCTTTTGGTTTTATAAACTGGACATTCATAAACATCCTTCGATCCACTGGAATAGCCCTTACAAAAATGACTGGCATTACCGGAGTCAATTCCTTGAGCCAGGCTTCAGCTATGCTCCCCAGCTGGATGTCCCACCCGGCTCCTGCAGTAAACATAGGCACATGGTTTACGTGGTGCTCTGTAGTGCAAGACCAGAATAATTTGGGTTTAAACAGTTGCTTATTGCTAAATACTTAATGCTACATTTGAACATACAGATTTAGTGTAGACTGTTGTTGGCCTGTTGTGCGTCATCTCTTTGTATGAATGTGGAGAGGAGTACATAGCATCTGCCTGGACTGGACTTCTGGTTTCAGTAGCATGTCCTTCTATTGAAAGCAGAGATTGGAAACTACTTAAGAGTTGGGACTTTGAGTATGCCTGTGACTGAGTGTGCCTGTCAAAGTCAAGTGCTCAGATTTTCTCCAAATTCTCCACTAGTTTATGGTCAAGTATTCCAAAAGCTGGAGAACTACACTGGAGTATTTAGCATATGTTTGTACAGTGAGATATCAAACAGGTACTTCAGTGTAGTTAAGACAGACAGTTCTGTGCTGCTGAAGGGCCATGCGCTTTCTGAAAGCTGCTGGATTTCTTAACTTTGTTGTGTGTTCTAACATAAACCAGCATATAAAATGTTGCAGATGCTTGTTGTAGATTTTATGAGTGTTTATGTAGCAACAGGAAAGTTTATATTTGCAAATACCAACACAAACTCAGAAACACAGCAACCACAGCTCACAAGGTTCCTCGATACCTTCCTCATATCCAGAGGAGGAATGAACAGTATTGCCCTGTGAGTGACAGCTGTTTTAAAAAAAATCCTCTGAAAAATTCAGGCTACCTTTTCAAAAAGCAACAGTCAAATGACATGCTCGCTATTGCTCCAGTCCCTCACCCTGACTTTCCCCTTGGGGCTTACCTGCTGTAGTAGCAAGTCCCCTCCAAAACAGTGGCTTTCCTTTTATTATATTCAGGTCTAGTGAAGAGTACGAGTAATGGTAATGTTTCTCTAATTGCCTGTTGAAGTCCTTTACCTTTCCTCTAATTAGCTCTAACTTAGTTAACAGCCTAAGTTAAAACTAAAATCCCATTTTGACTGTGGGCCTTACTTGTCATTCCTAAACTAGATGCTTCAGTCTCAGGAAAATAGAGTTCCAAAAGAGCAAGGTACAATGTTTATCCCCTGAAAGTTGTTAAAAGAGGGGTTGCAGCTCAACAGATGATGAACAATTTCCATTCAGGGACAGCCCACAACCATATTACAGCTACTGCAATAATTGACTGCTTGGAAACCCACTCGAAAATCTATTCGTGTCATACTTACACATCACCCGCTTAGGTGTGTCATGATACCTCATGCTCATACAGCGGTTCTCAAGTATTTCCGTACTTCCTGGTATGTCTCCCCAACAACCTATAAGTATTATGGCCTAGGAAATGAAAAATTCAGAATTTAGATCTATTTAGAACTGACAACTTTCTGCCAAGGTGGAAGAAAAAACAGGAGAAAGATGATTTTGAAAATAGCTTTGTTGGTGGGTTTTTTGTTTGTTTGCTTTGGTTTGTTTTGGGTTTTTTTTTTTTTTTTAACTGCAGCTGTGTACACAGCTTGATCCAGGTTACCAACATCTGTTAACTACTAACCCTATTCTGCACCTCTAAGAGCTGCAGAACATTTCTAGGTCATCAGTATCGGGGTGAAACTTAAAGTCTCTGGAATAGTTTTAAGCTTCTGAACCTCAACTGGATTAGAGCTGCTGCTTTATTACAATGCAGACCTTGTTCAGACTCAGTTAACAGGTATTTAAATGCATGAAGTATAGTCAGTGATTAGGACACCAAGCTGGTAGGAAATTTCAAGTCACAGTGGACCAACACCAACAATCCACCACCATTCCTAAACTTCCTCAGTGCTGTTCATAGGATCACAACACTTTAGTCCAACTCCTGATGGAACTTATCTACCTAATGAAGGAAGCTAGAGTCCCTGAACCAGGTTACTGAGATCAAGCAATTTAAGTTTATTTCTTACCTTCCATGAAAAGCCCACAGATACAGGCTCCTTCCCTTGGTGGGTGGCCATAATCTTCTTTGGTCTTTTTGGTAACATCTAAGTGAAGCACACCTTATCCAAAGGCCAGTTGTTCTTGTGTGCCATGCTCTGCATTACAGCTTTAAAAAATAATACTTTCAATAATTCAATATCCAGACAGTAATTTTAATGTCAGAACTGTTAACGTGCCCTTCTTGGGCCTTCTGTGCACAAGCCTGAGACTGACGAGTTTGGTTTGTTTTGTTTTTTGTTTTTTCCTTTGGCCATTAGTTGAAGTAAGGCAAAAAAGCTGCATGAATGCAATTGTTTGGGAAAAAAGCATTCTGCACAGGACAGCACAAACCAACCCCCTCCTTAGCAGGGGAGGAAGACTGCATTGCTGTCTGTACTCTGAGACACCACCTCTCTCCAGCTGAGTCCCTGTTCAGAACAAGCCCATGCTAACATCTGTTCTAGCCTGCATGGTCCTTACGTCCTCCCAGCCCTTGACAGGAACAAGCACCCAGAAAAGAAAGATTGGAGAGAGGCAGTAAAAGGAATGAAAAATACAGTTGGGTTTTTGGTGGCCATGCAGAATTTGAGATACCCTGTTATCAGGCTCTCATGTGGCTTCAGTGTGGTCTTCAGAATAAATAGATGCATATGTGCTGTGATCATGGCAAGAAGTGAGACATCAATACACAGCTGAAGATTTTTCATCCCCTACTGTGGTAACAACTACACAAAGAGGACTGGCAGACATTTGTTTTTTTCTACTTAGCCTTGTAACTGCGTTAATATTAAGGAATAAACCAGAATGGTACCATGACATATGCACTGAATTGGTTAAATAATAATGGCAGGAAAACTTGCATTCTTAACCTTTTTTAAAGTATGAAATTCAGCTTTTATTTCCTTAGCCGCTTTGTCTTCACGCTTCTGAGTAGACTGAAGACGCGTTTGGGTTGTTTCCCCTGCTTCCAGGAGATGGTTATTCTGATACCAATGAGTCTGCCTACAGGAGAACTTGGACTAGAGGATTTTAAAAATGGGACAACTCACTGCTAGGAGTCCCTGTTACAGAGCAAGTTTTGTCATTTCTTTACTTTTTTATTCAGCTTAGATATTTGGCTGGTTTTTATCTTTTCATTTAAACTGTGTTTAACTCTCCAAACAGCATCACAAACATAGCTAGCACCAATGGTAAAAAATAAATGTCTGGCATTGAAAAGATATGCCTGGTTCCTTACAACCATCACTGCTTACCTGTCAGAAAGGACTGAGGATTGGACAAGCCAGAAAGCTACACCACTGCTGGCAGCACAAGGTCCTGTGTCCAGATCTCAAGTTCTCTGTGTCGCATGAGAAGATCGGTAACCCTAAAAGAGAAGTAGTAATAGCTTCTGCCTTAATCTAGTTGTACTACTTTTTTAGACAAAATAAATTGCAGACTTCAAGTGTAAGAGTCCTTTTGTCTACAGAGAAGGTACACGGATGAAGTAACCAGAAAGTATATGCTTACGCAAGTGTAAGGTCATGGTTTTAGTGGACTTTGTTCTTTCCTTGATGTAGGTATGTCTGAAATCAGTTGTAGAAGGGGATCAGCATGAGACACGTTACTGGCAACAGAGAATGTGAGTATGCTTAATCCTGTAAATCTTGTCTTGGGGAGAAACCTGAACATCACCATTAGTCATGTTAACACACCTTCAGAAACTGCCAAAAATTGGTAAAAACAGTTGATGGCTTCTTAAATGCAAATTGTCTGATACCATCTTCAGTGGTGCGTTTAAACTTCCAATAGGCCAGAGCAAAGTACAAATCAGGAGCACAACACAGTCTGACAGAGACTCTGAATAATGGCGTACTGTAGCACACAGTATGGTGAGATACCAGATGAGTTTCCAAAAACACTGCCTATTTTTTCCATATCTAACAGCCTGCAAGTGGCAGGGTAGGGGAAAAGGTATCCTGAAAGATACTAAACACCCCTAGCATGTGTGACAAGGGAGGTGATGAAGCCTTGCTTTAGCAAAGTGCTAAGCATTTCTGCAAAACTCACTTCAAAGTAAAACTGACTTTCATTACGAAAAATTTTGGACAAAAAAATAAATGGGACAAAGCTGCTGGTTTTAGTTCACTGGCATAGCTCTGTGCATAGTAGTGAAACCCTGTTACTGTGGCATACTTACCACGGGGCAAGGCTGTATGTATGTGGATGGATATGCTAGTTTAGTCCATGTGTCTGGCACAGCATCATAGAAGAGTGTGGACTGCAGCACTTCCATGTGAGGAGAAAACATCAACTCCCCCTTTGTTTGGAGAACAATAAAAAGCACACTGGCATCATAAAGAATAGCTATTCTTTCCTTTCCAAAAAAGTAACAGAAAGCCCCAAAACACATAGAAGAGCAACAGCACTGTTAATAAAAAAGTCACTTGCGTTCAGACTGAGGTCCACCTGTTTAAGAGACCTACAGATCTCTGAAAGGAGGAGGTTCATCTTCTCACACTTGAAGGTAAACAAGGGCATAGGGGCTCCAGGCAGTAGTCGTCTGCATGATTTCTGCCGTCTTAAACTCCTCAGGAAGCATCTCCAGAATACTACACGGGACATTCTTAACTTTTCCAGGCCAATACAAACAGAGCCATTAGAAATCACTGCAATTAACTCTTTTTGACTCTTCTACTTTCAGGTTTGATTTCTTCTCCAGGAGAGTGCAAACATCCCATTTTCTTAGGCAGATAAAAACCAGAAATGCTCCCCCACCTTTGCCCTCTCTTTGGCAACAGTATTGAGAGAAATGACTGAAAATCAGTTAACACTTAGCAGCTTCTATTTAGCTTTACATTTTCAAGGAACACTGACTGCCAAAGCCCACCACACGTCATCCCTGGGCTTAGGATGACCACTGTTACAAGGATGTACCCTGAGATTGCCTTGGTTTTTAGTCGTGTGATTAGTAGTTTGTATTTCTATAGTACCTAATAGCTTCTATCTTCTCCTCCACTGCCCACAGTCCTTACTGTCTTGGGCATCAGGCAAAATACAGCACAGGCACACGCACACACAGTCTCACCGCCAAAAAGAGCCTCTCTCCCTCCCTGCAGGCCTGCTCTGGAACTGAGACAGAACACAACTGAAAACCAATTCATAACAGTACTAATGAGCAGGAACTGAAATCACAACATTCATGCAGCTCAGTTTCCCTTTCAGCCCTAGCTTTGGCAGAATTAATGATGAATGCCGTATGTAATTGTCCACACTCACTAAAGTGGATGGGAACCAAACGTGAAAAGCACAAGCTCCCCCGGGGAAATGAAGTCTTGTTTGGCTACTTACATGCAGAGCTGTCATATTCCCTTCTGCAAAACTCCCATGACCTGATAAGAGATGGTGATAAGAGGAAAAAAAAAAGAGTGCCCAGAGGAAAAGGAGGGAGTAAAGAAAGGGATGGAGAGTTGCAGAACAAGAGTGGCAGTCACAGGGGAATTTAATTAACTGTGATAAGGATGAGTAGCTGAAGGCTCAGTCTCATGCCAGTTTTTGGGGCATCTGGACATAGTTTCTCGGGTCTACACTCAGAAAGGAAGGTGCAGAAGACAGCAGGGTCTGATAACAGAACTAGCTGAGACTTCTGGTTACATTTTCCTTTCCTGCTCATCCTTTATTCATTTAATCTATTAAGCACAGCACCAGTGCTGTTCCATGCTTAAAACCCAGTCTTTTACTTTTTTCTGGAATCAGTTTGGCTGTACTAAGGTATCTGGGTATCTGAGATACCTTGACTGTGAACAGAACTACAGTGCCCCAGTTAACTCCATATTAAGTGATAAAGCTTATCATTGTATTAGCATTGGTCCCTTCAACCCAGCATCTAATAACTTATAGATATTAATGTTATTGTTCTGCTAAACTCCCGATTTGGTACAAGAGAGGTGCTGAGGCTAAGAGATGGTCAGACAGCCTCCTCCAGAAAACTAAAAATCCCTCAAAACCTCCTCCTCAGCTGCTGCTTGCAAGGGAAGTCTCTTGGAGCAGCCACATGGCTCCTGCTCAGATCAAGGGCCCAGGAAGGGGAGCAGTGGGAGAACACTGTCCTTGAGCTGCTCTTCCTGGTGTGGAGACCCTACACATCACTGCTAGGCAGAAGGAAGCCAGGACCACGGGCTGAGAGGGACCTCCTGTGCTCAGCACAAGTGGGAAGGAGCAGGGAAGCTACACAAAGGGGATTTCTCACGCAGGAGATGGGAACAAAGCCCAGAGGTGAAGACTAAACTCACCAACTCAGCCAACTGTAACTTTTTTTGGTTAAGTTAGTGTTGATGTACTTGTTCATAAAAGCACACAATAAAAGCAAGATAGATTCATCCCTTATTTCCCACCCTATATTAAATTCAAAGTGAAAAAGAAACAGTCTGCATAACAGGTTAGATGTTCCTCTGGTCCAGATTCCTCCCTGGTGCAGTACATTGCACAGGCTGGCACATTACCATCGCTACTATTAACACTCAGCTGATCTTTGCTAATTTCATGCACGTCTTTTTTCCTAGAAACGAAGTCTCTTCCTGAAATAACACAGTAAGATGTGTGCTGCACATGTCATTAACAGCACCGAAACACACCAGATGGAGAACTTTACCTTTGCCTCTGCAGACTGGCCTGATCCTTCTACGAATTAATTCATGGGTTGCATTTCCAGAAGAGCTTTGAAGAGATTATCTGACTTTGCTGTCAAGTATCTCATCTCAGCATTGGGGTGCAGCCCATATAGTACAAGGCTTTTCAGAAGCTTTTCATCTATATGGTTATGGTATTCAGCATAATCCAGATTTGGTGGGGTCAAGAAACCTGGTGTCAGAGCCAGTTCCCCTTCAAGCTTCAGTAAAAGAGTCAATAATGTTATTGATAATGCTGTCACCAGTTCTCAAAACGTTCTTCTGCATCTACAAAGTTTCAGAAATTTGTCTGGAGTCTATGAAAATGACACCTATATGTTCTGATATAGTGGAACAAACTATTTTTAGTACAGTTACTATTTTCACACTTTCCCGATGTTCCCTTTTTCTGCAGTATTGAAATACTGTTGCTACTTCTTTTTCCTTCATGAGGATGCTCTGAGTTTATTTTAAGGGCTGTCACTACTGAGGCAAGTGTATTTTAAGTACTGAATTTCTGCAACCCCTCAGTAGACAAGCAAGGATCGCTATGCCGTTTTGCAGATGAGAGTCTGAGACATGCTGATAGTGTGTCACACAGGACACCTGTGGGAGAGGCAGGACTGGAGCCTCGACTCCCCTGAACCCCCATCCCAATAATACATGAGCCACAACATTAATTCTTCCTGGTGTGTTGTTAATTAGGGGCTTTGCACACACTGTGCTCATAATAACCTTGAAGAGATTACAGGGAGCGACAGGTCAATGAGACAAGCAAGTGCAGTGTGGAAATGGGACAACACATGCCAATATTTGTGTAATTCTTAGCTTGTCAGAAACAGTAATCCCAATTTCCACAGAAGTGGTTGCCAGTTAGGACATTTCTTCATGTGTTGATGTCCCTTCCTTTCTCTTCTGCCTGGCTGTTAACACCCAGGAGCTGGAACAGAAAGGAAAAACATGCTACTCCATTCCATCTCTCCAAATGTAGGAGTCTTGCATGGGGTTTTGTACTGCTGCTTTGGCCTCAGTGAGATAGGCAGTGGTGATAATTTTTGCAGCAGAAAAAATTAAGGTCTCATCAGCTCAATACTGAACCAATACTATTAACTGTACCGTTCCTATAGAACAGGCAGGCCCTACCCCTGTCAGGATATTAAAGATAAGACTCAGGACCTGGGAGCAAGTCAAAAATTAAGTAGATAGACAGAGGTCTTTGGTGAGATGTACTCTCTGTGGGCTGCCCTCCTACTGATGACAGAACAGAATAAAAGCTGTAGCAATCACATTTATTTTCCAGGCTCCCCCAGCTCCTGCGCTGTATGGACTTCACTGGATTCAAAGAGTTTCTCTGAAGTTATTGCCATAAACCAGACTTGGAAGTTGGTTTTGCTGAAAAATATTTCTGGCTCTAAGTGGTACTTTTCACAAGAGCTATTTCTTCCTAATGCAGGGCCCACTCCACAAAATCACAATAAAATTTAACGGCTTTTGGCATTTAGAACAGTCAACAACAAGCTGCTGCTCACAATAACACCAGTAAGCACTTATTTCTGAAGTCATTTTGGTTCTGCAACCAGCCATTTACCTGCGCCTGAACCTGCACCACTAACCTCACCCACAATAAGCTATGTCTTAAGACGCCACTTTGAAGTAGTGCGGAGGTTTTGCAAAAAGCCCTGTTATTCACTTCGAGTGGAAGATCAATTCTGTCAGACAATCTGTACTTACCAGTCTCTCTGCTGGCACTTAAAACGAGTTTTACTGTATTCCTGGGAGTTATGTACACAGAGGGAGGCTGCGGGTTACGGGGGTTCATAGCAGGAACTCACCGCCCTTCTGTCCTTACAACAGATCCCAGATGAGGTACAGCAAAGCTGACGTATACTGGATTATTCTAACACACCTTGTGGAATGAATTTATAGCTAAAAGAACTAATCGGCAATGCGAATAGGTAAAAGAGAAGGTAATCTCCCCAGTGAACACAAAGTGCCAGCCCTGATGAAAGGCGTTGCCATCCTGTTTGCATTCATTTGGCTGCCAGTCAATGAACGATTTTCTGTTTTTGCTGGTAATTTGGGGCTCTAACATTTTCCAATTATGGCAAAAAGCTTGGAAAGATATCTCACTGTTTAAAATACCAGCGGATCCACGCTCGAGGTTGGGTCCCTAAACTTTCCAAAGGCCATACAAATAGCAGTGATTCTCCTCAGGTTTCACCACCTATACTTATTTTACAATTATTTGAATGAAAGTTCAGGCTTGTGAAGGTTAATGGACTGCCTAAACTGGAAGCAGTAATTCTTTACTTATCCATAGGCTAGAGGCAGAGCCGGAGCTGGCAGGATGAGCTTCCCACCATGCCCCTGCGACCTCAGCTGTCATTTGGAGAAATCAGCCTCCGCTGAGGTCAGGAGTACAGTGGTGTTTAGCCTTTCCATCTCCATGGCAACTTACTCTTGGGCATCTTCTTCCAAGCAGTTACTTCCAATTGCCTTCATCTGAGTGTGGCTCTTTGACATATGAAAACCCACTCGTTAGGGACCGAGGAGACACCAGCAAGCTCATCTCCCTCACAACCGAAAGGCAGGTTTCAGCTGCACCGCCAAGGGGGAAAAGTGCACTTTCCCCAAGTTAGGCAGGCTCCGCAAATGGCCTGCTCACACGTAACATGCTAATTTTATTTTTTTTCTCTCCCAAATAACCTTTTTACCTTTGGACAATGAAAAATAACAAGTCTGGAAAGGGCACTTGAAAAATCTCTCAGCTGTTTTTAGCAAATTGTGTACAATCAGTTCTCTAAAGTGACTAGCTCAGCAGCTTAGGAGAAGCAGCTAGTTGTTTTTTTAATTTTTTTTATACACACGCACACCCTACACCTATATATGCATACACATTTTATATAAATGTATGTATATGAAAATAGATTAAAGTAGTTTCCATGCAAGACTTTTTAGAACTAAAGTTAAAGCAACATTTTCTTTTTGTATCCTCAAAAATTCTAACATTTATTTCTGATTAGAAGCAACTTCAACAATCTTGCACCTTGGCCTCATGGATGCTCCACATACACTGCTGTTCAGGGCCAAAACTCAATAGTGAAATTTGAATAATTCAGTATATATCAGCTGGTGATAATCTGACAAAGGTACAGAAGCAGATGTGTGAGAGGGTGGTGGAAAATGAGACACAGTCTAACAAACTGTTTTCCCTATTATGGAAATAGGAAAACGCAAGGAAGTGTATAATATTTCCATTCTATTATTTTTCCAGAGAAGAAAACATACAAACAGTAAATGTCAGTTTTGAGGATAGTGCCATTCTGGACTGCTGCAACTGGTGAGTCTATCAGTTACGTTGGTTAAAGCGCAATTCCATAAAAGATACTTTCCTATGCCCACCCAGACTTTTCTAAATGGCAGCACCTTAAAGGAGAACAGTTTTATTAGGAAAATGGAAACCTAAATGTACTACCCCCTAATGTCATTAAGCTGGCTATACAAGCAGTGTTACAAACACTGAATTCAAGTTGCCAAGTAAGGGTGTTTGCAAAAGTATTTAAACAAGCAATATGCCAAGTCACAAACCCTTGCAGACAAAATCTGCTCATGATGAATCATTGTGCTCATTACAAGTTGGAGAATTTATTCCCCCAGAGCCAGACAAGACCTTGCTACAGGCGGGGCCGCATAGATGAGAAAGCTTGTGGTCTTCTCCACAAGGCTCCAGTTCTGAAAGGTGACTTTCTCTTAGGTTGAACGTGCTATATACATGTTCAAGAGCTTTAGGCATATATAAAAGTTCTTACCACAGGTGGGCTGATGAATTCTTGCAGATGCATATGGCAGAGCCTGCGGTCCCAGGCATCGGTGATGTGGCCACCGTACGTGATCTCACCAAAGAGGTAACACAAGTCTTCCCATGGAACCTACCCGGGGGAACAGAATGCATAACTGAATAAAACAAGTCAGCTTTCTGAAGGACAAACCAAAGCTGCTCAGAATAGATGCTGTTAAGAGAAACAAAAGAAATTCAAATACTTCTTTTCAGAAAGCTTCATGGTTATACATTCACATTGCTGGGTTTTGTTTGTTTAGCAAATAACTACATTGAAACACAGATTTCTTTTATTTCAATCCAGTGAGCGGTATCTATAAATATCTGTGTAAAAATATCAAGTTTGTGACTAAAATTCAGTAACAGTATAAAGTGTATCATCTGAGCCTTATGTCATGTTTTCTACCTTATCCCTCATAAAAAGCTTTTAAGAGAAAAGTACATTTTCAAAACACCGCATGATATAACAGAACATAACTCATTAACAAGCGCATGTATTTTCCCATACAGATCGTTAAAAACATAATCCTCATGAGTGACAGGAAGGTAACCTACTGTGCCTT
Source organism: Theristicus caerulescens (assembly GCA_020745775.1). NCBI lineage: Eukaryota > Metazoa > Chordata > Aves > Pelecaniformes > Threskiornithidae > Theristicus > Theristicus caerulescens. The sequence goes on along the minus strand of CM036558.1, from coordinate 35,390,224 downwards.
TCTTAGAGGAGAAATAAAAAACTTGTATCTGATTGCAGTCTTTTATGTCTCCTCTCTAGGAAGCACTCAGTAACTGAAATTCTACATTATTTGAATTTGGGATGTATTCAAGAACTTCGGTAAAAATTGAATTAATATTAATCCCATTACTACCACATCATGTAAGCATTATGTTTATTGTAGAACTCTAGTCATAATGCCACTGTTATAGCATCTGATTAACAGTGGTAACACATTTTATTCAAGGAACTACTGTCTTTTGCTTTTATTTGGCTTCACAGAGTTCGAAGCTTCTTTTTGCTACCCTTTGGTTTGCAAAATATGCCAGTTTGTGATGAAGCCTTTCCAGACAGGAACCTTTACACCCTTGGGGGCAGTATTTGCCTCCCAACAGTTCAAGTAAAAACTTAATTATAGGCTTTAAATATTGCATGATGTGACAGAACAGAACAAGTAAAATAGCTGCAGCTATTCCAGTCTGCTTGCTACAAGTTTATTTCAACTTGAATATGTGAAACTCTAATCCATCTTTCTTTTAAACTGGTTTGAAGAGAATAAAAAAAAGAAGAAGAAAAAAAAAGGTCACTGGAGTATAATATGCAATGCTGCATGCTGGTGATGAGAAGCCTGAACAGAGAATCCCTGTGAAAAATGCCAACAACTTGGATTTAGAATGGAACATGCTTGCAGTTAGAATAAATCTGCTTTTCAATTTGTTGGCAACAGAAACACATTTAATGTTTTTCTAATTTCATATATATTTATCTCAAGAAATGGCTTTTTCCTTTGTCTTTTAGAAGAGTGTATCAATATTCTAACTCAGTGCAAGCTCATTCAGCTGCACACTTCTGGGGACACTGATTACACTGGGATAATCAAAGCTTGTGATATAAAAGGGACATATTTGCTAGTGTGAGAAAACTGAGGGGTTTGCATTAGAAGTATTTTGGGCTGTCAGGTTTGCATAATTACCATTGTGCTCTATAGAAAACTGGTTTGTTGTACTCAAAAAAACCACTGAGCAATGGCAAATACCCAATGATGGGTATGGCGAGGCTGGAGTCCACATCCCCCTCACAACATTGAACAACTCCTCCATTAACAGGCATATGGGGATCAGAAGGTGGAGGGGAAGAGCGGGACAATGAGGCAGGATCAGGAATCCTACACTTCACCTGAGGAGACCTTAACTGTCAGAGGTTAGTGTGGTGGAGTTTGTCTTAGCAACAGGAAAATGGGTTAAATTAAACTGAGATGCAAGAAGATTAAATATTCACAGGGAAGCACCATAAAGTGGTACAAGTGATGATGGAATTAGGGCAATTTCCACTAGCTGATGGGCTAGCTCAGGTTTCCCAGTTTATGCTTTCTGGTCAGTCTCTGATTGTCTTAAGCAAAGTCGTCCCCAAAGGATATTCAGCTGGGAGATTTTATATATATATACACACACACATACAAAGTCATACACATGTATATATACATACAAAGTCACATTAAAAAAAACTATTATCCTTTTCTCTCTCCAATATCTATGTTAAAAAAATGCTTGTAAAGCCACAAGGTAATGAATCACTAACCAACACAGCGAGAAGGGCCAATAAGCAATATTACCAAGAGGAGAGAAGAAATAATTCTCGCTCTTACAGACCTTTCTAGTCCTCCCTGCCATCAGAATCCTCCCTCTCATTAATTAGCAAAATTAATTATGCAGCTTTTGAATTGTGGTTTGAAAACAACAGAGCTTAAAGCAGCAAGATTTATTAGCAAAGAAAACTAAGGGTTGGAATAAGCTGATTTTATAGACTTGTTTTCTAAATGGGAAGCATTATTAAATCATCACTATAAAATTAAGCAATTATTTCACTATGACACCAAGTACTACAGAAAGGAAAAACAGTTTCATGTCCTATTAGCTAAATAAAGGTCAGTAGGGGTTAAAAAAAAAAAGGAAAATTAATTTCTAAGAGTAAATACAAGTTGGGAGATACAGAGAAAGCCATATCATCAAGGGGTGAGATTTCCCTCTTTTTTTCTTTATAAATACCTCTTCAATTTCTTTAAATTACTAAAATGAGAGGACCTATTCAGTACTATCCTATATCATTCAGTAATAAATAATTATTGCCTTTATTTAGGCATTTCATACACAGAACTTACACAAATGACCTCAACTGAGTATTTAAGCTGCACAAGTGTGAAATATGCTGTAGCTCAGAAATAAAATCACTCATCTACCCTTAACTTTGACTCAAGGGGAACATTACTGAGAAAGTCACAACAAGGTGGCATCCTTAATACATAATAATGACACATGCAGGAAATGCACCATTATTTATACATGTGACGTGCTGTAAATTGCTTCCATCATCAGAACTAATTGTAGTGATTATTAATGCAGTGTTATGAACTGTCAGAATTGCTGTATGTAATTACATTTGTGCAAATGCTTCATTACCTGCCTAATGAATTTGGCATATATGCACATGTAAACCACTGTTTTTGTTAACATAATGAAGGGCATTTTTTTCCCCCTTAGCTACTGATGTGGAACTGGTTTGACCTAAATTACAAAGTTCAAGCATCCACTGCCAGAAAAAATACACCACCTCACCCCCCCTGCCTTGGATCTGGTTTATTTTCATACTCAGCAACAGCGTCATGTAATGCCAGCTACTTAAATAACAGCTTCAGAGAAAGAATTGTATCCTCCTTATTCAGTACAAACAGCTGATTGAGTTGAAATGACCTTGGTGTGTGGTTACCTGATCACTATGTCTTACCTTCGTATGGGTCTCTAAATAGTTGCAGAGGACAGTGATGCAGATGGTGAGATCTCTAGCACTGAACGAGTACCTTCCATTCCAGCCCTGAGGGCCAAACTTCAGTCTCCCAGCAACGCAAGGGTGAAAACAGCACAGAGAAAAAAGGATGCTTTTAAATTCCCCTTCTCTGGTACACAGTTCAAGGGTATCCTGTCAAAGAAAAAAGGCATACATTTATCCAGTTAACAACCGGCAGTGTTATCGATAGCTGTGCCTGCCTCAGCTGCTGAAAGGGAGCACTCACAAGCCTGAAGTTTGAAGGAGAGTGAGAAACAGGTTTCTTAGTGATGAGTGACTATTAGGCAGTATTTTTTGCAGCAATTCCCAGAAGCAAAAGTGTTGATGGTTACCTTTCTATTTCCAAAAGTCCCTTAGGAAAGAGAACTATTGTGCTACTGAAACCAATAAAAATAGAGACTTTAACCAGAATGCTATAAATATTACTCAGATAACCTCTAGAGTTTGTTAGCATAAATCATCCATAGGCTTTATCCCAAGTAGAAAATTTGCCAGTTTAACATTTATTAAAAAATGTACTATTCCTTCAAATTTTACACTGTTTCCCAGAGACATGTTTGAAATTGAAGTTTAATAATTTTTTTTGCCTCCTTTGTTTATAGTGTTAGTAGAGAATCTTGGCAAGATGAGATTCTGTGCAGGGCTTCAGCCGGTTTTTAAATTACCAAGACAAACTATTTGGCATTTTCCTATAGACCTGCAGAAATTCATTAGTTCTCTGACAGTTTTCTATATTCTATCTTTTACTTTAAGAAGTAATTCACATAACAAAATGACTTTTGATACCCATAAAAACATAGATGTGTGGAATGAACTTCAGAGGGATACACTCTTGGCTGTCAAAAGGAAATAGGTCATCCTGAACTGAAGAACAGGTAGCAAAGTCTGAGCAAAGGTGAAGGATTTTATGTCTGACAAAAAACGCTCCTTAAGTCAGAATCCCGAGTTTAACCATGAAAAACACAACACAAGCTTCTATCCTGAAGAAAACCACAAAACATGAAACTTATTCTACCTGTATTATGCATAGTTTGATTTTCTTATTACAATTTTTTTTTTTTTAATTAAAATACCTTAACCAGAAACATATTAAAGACAGTGTCTACGCAGGAATTTCTAGTAAGCCACAAACACCCATGGCTCAAAATAATGGAGGAGAAAAGAGAGTTTTCTAAAGTATCAAGCTTAGAAATTAGCTAATTAAAGTACATACATATGTATATATATATTTCTTGAACTGAACACAGCCTGAAGTGGGACAACAATGCGTATGAACTGCCTTTATTAAAAACTTTGTCTAGTTTTTTCAGCTTTCCATTAAAAATATTATAAGTTATTAAAAAAGAAAAAAATTGCTGCATTAATAGCTGTCTGTTTAGCTACAAAACCACAGCCATTCTTCCTTTCTCACAAGTATCATTCTGAATCACCTCACACCATCAAAATCAATCCATTTGTAGCCAAGGCAGCTTTGACATGGCTCTTTTAGTGCACGGCTCTTTTTTTCTAGGCACTGGTTAGCAGAATTTCCTTTAAAAGAAACTCTTACCCTTTTCACATCCAAGCTCTGCCTTCATATATGCTGTGCTCAAATAAATACCTGCTAATACATTGCTGGAAGGCTAAAGTGTACAGTTATGGTTGTCTTTATCATGGTCTGCTTTGCTGACATGAATAAGCTTGCTGCTACAGCGCTTTCACAGCTGTGGGGAAGTTGACTTATACCATGCTTGAAGATCTGTTTACAAGTTCCTCGGGGTTACAGACCAGGATAACCAGGGATTCAGAGGGAAGGAGGCTACACACGTCCAGTGACACCCCTGTCCTCCACATTCACACGTCTTCTTTCCCCTACTTCTTCTTCCCACCCACCATGCAGCTCTGCAGAACCTCACGCAGGGAAAGAGTGAAAGACAAAACAACAAATGGTGCATAACCATTGCTCATGAACTCCTTTCTTTATGCCTAAATAGGGGAGTTCATACACAGGGTATGAGCCATTGCCTGAACATCTGGGTACATAAATCCACTCTGTAGGAGAATGGACATGGTCAAACCAAATTTAGAGCTGAGCAAAGTGAGTGAGGACCATCAAATGAAAGAGCTCTGACTTTAGAGCATGGACAGTTTTTTTTATAAGACTGCACAGATGGTGCGATAAATGTACTTCTATCTTCGTAAGCATACCTATGCAAGTCTATATCTAGATATTTACTAATACAAGTGTACACATTATTGTCACGTGTTTCCTTCTGCACAACATTGATGGGAAACACGGAGGCAGCGCAGGGCACGGAGGGCTGGCACCTTGCAGCTGCCAGGTTAGTTTGGAAGCACAAAGATCCCAAAGTTCTGCTTTCTACAAATTGATCATCAGCGTTATCACTTCTCCCCATGGGGGAAGGAGTAATTAAAACAAAATAATGAAAAAAAAGTACGTCTTGCTTTTACCTAGTCAAAACTGTAGAGTGCAGCATGTAAATTAGCCAGCATCCCTGTAGGAAGTTCACTGGTGATTTTAATCGAGTTTTCCAGTATTCCTTGAGGGGTGATGTGCTCTTCTGGGGTTGGAGCTGTTTCAGCACTAATAAAGACATGGAAATCAGGGTGACTTTCTTCACTGTATTGCTCGAGAAGTTTTTCCAAAGTTCCTAGCCACTTGGCTACTAGATGAATATTCTGTTGAAAAACAGCCAATATGTTTATTGTAAGAAAACAAACAAATTTGTTATCCTTAAGACATTGTTTTTGTGGCTTTATAATAAAAAATAGCTAAGTTACTTAATTCAAAACATCACTTTATTATTAAATAAATTGATAATACAAAGAATTGAAGATTCTTAGCTACTGTGCCATTTATTGGTATCTGTTGCAATAACAGAGGTTTTACCATTAGCCTCTAACTTTCAGGCCTTGATTCTGAAGCTAACAAAAATATTATAAACTCAGGGTTAAGTGATCTGGAGGTGTGGGTGTTACCCTATGTAAAGATAAACATAACTCAGCAGAGCACTTGGACTCTAATTAATTTCCCTGTAGAACTGGGACCTAAGACAAACTATGTCCAATGTATACCAGGAACAAGACTGAAGAAGTGCTAGACAAAGAAAAATGTTTACGGCTATCCTACTGCTTAAAAAATGTTTCATACCACTTCAGAGTCTAATTGTCTTTAAGATTCTTAATATACAAAGACAGTGGAAAGTCATTGATAGACCAGATAAAACTAGTTATAATTTGCTGCCTCCAAAGCACCTATTGGTGAAATATGGGAATATCAAGAAAAAGGTTTACAATGTAGCTGGGCTACACCTGCTTTCACCCCTCCATTAGCCCACACTCCACTTTTTTGTTACAGAACTAGCATTTCAACTCAAATTGCAGCTCAGCCCTGCAGCTTCTCTCTGGATCTTCACTGCTGTGCCAGAAACTGCTGATTGCACTGGCTTCCACTTCCATGCAGTGCAGGAGGAATTGCAACTCCATGCACCAGCCAAGGAATACGACATGTCAGTCATGTGCTGGCTGCTGCATCACTCTATCATTAGACCTGCTGACGGGATATTCCCAGATTGTCCCTGGACATGTAGAAAAAGGAATAGGGGGGTGGAAAGAGAGGGAGGCTTTCATATCACATTACCTGATAGCAGCCTGGCATTTTTATATAGGCTACATCCATTCACTGCAAAACGGAAGTGACTCGAGCCTTAATATAATAACAAAATAACCTTTCGATATATCAGATGTCTGAGATTGAGACACTAATGTAAGAGCGACACAAGAGTTAAACATGTTACCAAAAAATTTCAAGTCAGTCTTTCTTCTGCCAGTTTACCAAACGCTGTGCCAATTGCTTTTGCTACCGTTTTTCAGATCTTGCATTGTTTACTCCACAACATACTTGTCCTACCTCTTGCTCTGTCACCGTCTGGACTTCCCTCAGCTACACCTCCAGCAGGAGTTTTGCACTAAGAGCTTGACCTAGCTCTGCTGAGGTCAGTAAAAAATTTCCTCCCTGCTTCAAAGGGCATAGGTCTGAAGCCAAGGTAATTTCTTAAGTGTTTCCCAGGTTAGTCGGAATAGCAGGGTTTTTAAAATATCTAATTATACACCCCCTAGCCTCCAACAAAATGCGTAGTAAAATACTTCATCTTTTTGCTCCAGGATTTTTTTTTTAAACATAAACATATAGGTATTTGAGCCAAACCTCAGAAGAATGAAGCTTGAGAAGTACTGAGTACATCCAAATCCCACTAGCTCTAGCTGGCTTAGCATCATTTCAGATTTGGTCCAAAATCTTTATTTAGTCTCCTTTCAGACTTACCCCAGCCCTTCACTATCAAAAAATCTTCACAGGAGAATTGTCACCTCCCTCCTCTCTCAGAAGCCAGGCATAACGGGCTGGAAAATGGAGCAGGCCTGTAACACCAGAAGCCTCTCAGATGTTTCCCATTTATCCCTGTGACTTCAGACACACAGCACTGCTGATTTAGGGCCTCTGTCATCTCCCATTTTCTCGTCTTGTCCTCAGAGCAACTCAGAACACCAAAACTCTCCTGAAAACCAGCTCGCTCTTTCCTTCACAATGTTTCTGCACTCACTAGCAGAAAAGCAGGGTTATTTTCAGACTAGTGTGACTAGCTTACTCATGCGAAACCTGGTCAAAGAATTCTTCCAGTTTCAGTGTCGACGAAGGAGTCAGTTTGTATGTGTTTGCACTGTGCCTGGCACACCGAGGCCCCTCACTAATCCCACTGTGATTTTATTTCAGCTGGCAGACAACACTGAGTCTAGCCCATCTCTTCATTTGTTGCAGGCAACCTGGTTAACAGCAAAATATGTATCTGGTCTCCATGACCTCCTTAATATCAAGGCCCAGAACATGCACTTCTTGTTTGGCTTCAGGGTAAAGGGATTGTTACAAATATCCATTGGCTATTTAGCTTAAAATGGTGGGAAGGAAGCACCTTCTTTCATTAATAATTGCGGTGCTCTGGTCTGCTCTGTCATTGCGCAGGGAATCACAGCTCACCAGGGTATTGCACACATCTTTTCATCCGCTGCAGAGGGGGTTCTCAGTCCATACAACGCTGGCCAAAGCTGTGGCTGCTATCTCAGAAGAGCAGCGCTTCAGGGCTAATTATACAGCTTCCCAAGGGGGAGTCAGACCTGTTTTATTAAAGTCTCCATTATGGCCCACTGAACAGAACAGGAGCTCTTAATTACACGGGGAAAGTGTATGCCTGTGGGCAGTCCTACCTACTGACCCACCAGAGGCTTTCTGTTTTATCTCTCCTCTTCGTCCTAGGGCGGGTGAGGACAGTGTTCAGAAAACATGACATACGCCCTATTAATATGATGTTCATCCTGTTACAATCAAAAGCAAAAGCAAAAAGGAACAAGATTATTAACTGTTTAAAACTTTCGCTGTAATCGACCACATATTTTGTTTGTATTCTGGCAATATCCCTCCAGCTGAGGAGACAGTCCCCACCGGAGGGGCTGCTTGACACTCACTTGGAGAAGAACCCAAAGGCCTTGTCTGGCAGCCTTCTCGAGTGCCGCCTTTGTAACCAACTCCCGACCTTGTCCTAAACAGATGTTATGAAATCTTCCAGAGTCTATAGTGAACGCAAGCTTTTTGCCTGTAAAAGAAATAATTGGGGAAGGGTGAGTGACGGGGGGGGAGGAGATAGGAAAATTAGCAGAGCAGAAAGGAAAAAGAATGATAATGCCCCCATTAATTTCACTATCACTTGTGCAATGCATATTACTTCTTCTGAAGCACTTCACTAAACCCTTACAATTTCAACAAGCAAAATTGCGAGCTCTCAACAGTGGCCTTATTGCTGGCATTAGAAAAAGCCTGCAGAAATCTGTTCCCTTGGTTTTATGATAATGAACCTTTTGACATTTTGATAGATGCTCGGCATTGTTACTGAGCTTTAGAAACTCTTACAGGGGGTACAGAGCAATTCCCTTATGAAAAAGGGAGCAACATGTGGTAGATATCACATCAGTTTTTTAACTGATTGGTTCAGTGGGTAAATGCACAAGCCTCTCACCTTGTGAGGCCTGAGTTTAAATTGAGCACAGTGAGGTCACAGCTGTATTAACCTGGTATTCTCACTATTGTCTGTGGGGAATAGTAATCCTAAGTATAAAGCCACAGAGCCCTATACAATTGAATATAGTTTGTATAATGACCATTATTTAGTCACAGGGGGCACAAGATTACATGAGCATGGAGAAAATTGCCCTCTGGCCCTCATCTAGTCAAAAGGTAGAAAACAGTACAAAGAAAACCTGCATTATGCCAAGCAGAGGAATGCTCGGTCTAAAAATTTCTTCATACTGTAGTGCTTATGACCTTACACTTTTCATCCACCCCATTTACCATGAATATGGTGGGGGTGGAAGAAACTTTAGAAGTTGAATCTTCTGCTGAAAATAAACCCTGCCTAACTTTCCCATAGTAATGTATACTCCATTGCAGTGACAGATGATTCCAGAAGGCTTTGTTCTGTGTAATAAAAACACACCCATACATGTACGTGTGTATGGACACATACACACAATTGTACAACTGTCTATTGATTTATCTACATTTATAGCCCTGCATGCTCCATTTCACTTTGGAGCTCAATTCTTCTTTCAAGCTTCTTTCTTTAGTGGGAGCACAGCTGAGTGATCCTTGCACCAGAAGCAAATAAGAGGCTTACCTAGTGTCTCAATATCTTCAAGTGGGTCTGCTCCTGGAGACAGAATGAAAAACACAGGAGTGGCTGGACTGCTCTCTTCATAGGATTTTCCTAAATCCATTCTTGTGCTTTCCACATATCTTAAGCCAAGCTTTTCCTCCACAAAGTTCCTATACATATGAAAAAACTTGCACTAAACACCAAAAATATTCCCTGATACAAGCTTCAAACCTGCACCATTCTCAGACTTGAGTGGCTGACAGCGATGGTCTAACAGTCGCTTCATCAAAAAAATTGTCAGGGAAGTGAACAGAAGGCGAGGAGGGGAGGCAGGGGGTGAAGCAAGACAGAAGATGATCATTCCCATTTCTCTGTAGGATAGGGTCCACGTGACAGAAAACAGCAACTTTTGAATTAAAAGGACCTCTTCAATAACTGAATCCAAGAAGTCATTATATGCAGGCAATACTGTCATGTAAAGCCAGGGCAGCTGGGCAGAAAACACCCAGGACACAAAACCTGCATTCTCAGAAGGCATGTAAATGGGTAAAAGCTGTGATGGTGGGGTATGGAGGATGAGGTCTATGAGACCATCACTTGGGATCAAAAGATTAAAACAGTACAACCCGAAAACAGCTGGGAGAAGATCAGTAAGTATCCACAACTGAATCTTTCTTGGTATCACAGAATTTTGAAGAAGTGAGACCTGAAAAATTGTCATCCCGTGGGGTTAGCTACTGGCCCTAATACCATAATGAGAACTAACACCGAGAAATACACTTTTAGCTATTAACAGCATAGCTTACTGTATTTCTGTTTACTAATGAGCACTCTCCTCAGGGTACCTATATGCAATCTACAAGAAATCAGAAACACAGCTCTCCAAATATGCTGTGACTCATGTCTCACCACACTACCTCTTCATAAACTCTTCACCAGCAGAACAGGCTGGGAAGGGCCACAGTCATTGATTTCAAATTCTGGTTGATCGTCTAGTTTATAAGTTATTTGCCTACCTCTTAAGATCTGAGTTTTCTCCACGCTGACACATACAAGCCACCCTCACACACACTGGCCCTGAAAGATGTACCCTCAGATTTCATACCTAAGAGCGTACATCGTTCTGTCCGGATGGAGCGCCCTCAGTATGATTAGTTCCTGAACAGAGCTTTTGTTTGTCCATTCCTGGGGGAGCTTTTCCTTTTCTAGACATTCTGATTCCACCCACTTCTTCCACCTCTTGCTGGATCCTTCAATATCTTTATCTAACCCCCTGAAGACATCCATCACTGCCATAGCCTGGAAACATGCCAAAGACATAAATATAGATGATGTACCTTCTGTGTGAAATCTGAAACGGGAAGACAAATACTGATACTTTTGAGGTATGTAAAAAACCATAGCTTAACCAATTACAAGGGACTCAGGACTTACCTTAAAATACTGAATTACATATATATACATATATATGGATAATATTATTTATAAGAGTTTACTTTTGTCAGTATTGCCATACTATTTCCTTACTGCTAAATATCAAGATATGACAACCTGGAAACCTTGCACGGAACATTTACTATAGTAAGGAGTGGTATGAAGATGAAAATTATATTTCTAGGGGACTGGACAAATTATGGTAAAACAGAATTTCCCCACAAAGCACAATACATGATGTCTAAGGAAAAATACACTCAAAAAGGAAAGACAACTCCTCTTTGAAAGCATCACTAGTTCTACTAAAAACTATGGTGGAATGTATGACTTTATCTGAAATTGCCTACTTGTAGCATGCCTCCAGAAATAACATCAGAAAAGACTTCGAACTGAAAAGCAATTTTCCCAACCTATCCTAATGGCACTCCATGACTGAGTAGTTAAGAAGTCAACAGGACTCTTGTAAGTGTGTTCAACTCTGAACCGAAGAAGGAAATCCAATTCAAGGAGTTCTATCTCTTTACTTCTTAGAAGAATCTTGACAGCATACAAAATTGAAAAAGGTCATCAGACTTGCTTCAGAGCCACTTCTGCCTTAAAGTATTCACCGCTCAAAGTATTACTGAGTAGGGAGCTCAAAGCAACAAAATTCCTATGGCTGCATTTTTAAAAACACTGATATAAGAATTTACATCCTGTTTTAATGATATTTTAAAATATTGATTTGAAATCTATTGCAAATGGAGTGATTCTTAGATATTAGTCACTAAAGGATATGACAAATTTTTTCAAAACCATTCCTACACACACACAGACCTGAACTTTCCTTTACCTGTTAAAAAAGACACCATGAAAACCAAACACAACCTGTCAGACAAAATTTTTTGCAGAAAATATGACTGCTGTTCATTTACGTATTGGAAGACAAATTCACTCAAATTTTAAGATGAGCTAACGAACAACAGCAGTTATTCTTCTTTAGCTTGTGGGAACATAAATAAACTTTAAAAAGTAAACCTTGCACACTGAAGTTAAGCTTACATAAAATTGGCCACAAATTATTTTATACTAATACTACTGAAAAAGTACAGATTTGTGAATCCCATCTAGTTATCTCTATGTATCCTTTTTATCTCTCGTAGGATAGAGAGAAGAACAAATATTGCACAGCTGTTTCCATCACCATTCTCATCCCTCTTCAGACTGCAAGCTGACACAAAGTTTTGGGAAATTTGCAAATCCCGAGTGGGTTTTGTTGTTGTTTTTTGTTTGGTGGTTTTTGGGGGGTTGTTTTGCACTGAATCAGTTCTGGCACATGAGCTGAATGTATACTGAAGATAACTCCTCAGGTTCTGCGAGGGGTTTTTCTCGTTCTTTTATCACTTTAACCACACATAGTGGGAAAGAGGGACACCTTTGCCATGATACCATATATTCTCTCCCCTTTCTGATATAAATACATCTTTTGTCCTCTATTAAAAATCCTCTCTCTTTCCATCTAAAAATGTATTTAATAAATCAGAAGTTTATTGTGCCCTTTACTCTGGTTTCTGTCTACTCTGTAGTTGTGATAGAGTTTATTTTTTGGTTGCCATACAGATTTCCACTCTTCATGATCCATCCCAGTACCACTGTGTCCTGGTTTCAGCTGGGATAGAGTTAATTTTCTTCCTAGCAGCTGGTATAGTGCTGTGTTTTTGATTTAGTATGAGAATAATATTGATAACCCACTGATGTTTTAGTTGTTGCTAAGCAGTGCTTACACTAGTCAAGGACTTTTCAGCTTCCCATGCGCTGCCAGGTGCACAAGAAGCTGTGAGGGGGCACAGCCAGGACAGCTGACCCAGACTGGCCAAAGGGCTCTTCCATACCATATAATGTCATTCCCAGTATATAAACTGGGGGAGTTGGCTGGGGGGCAGCGATCGCTGCTTGGGGACGGGCTGGGCATCAGTGGGCAGCTGGTGAGCAATTGTATCATGTATCACTTGCCTTGTATATTATTATTGTATTATTAGTATTTTATTATAATTATTATTACTACTACTACTACTACTATTACTACTATTCTATTTTATTTAACTGCAATTATTGAACTGTTCTTATCTCAACCCATGAGTTTTCTCACGTTTGCCCTTCCAATTCTCTCCCTCATCCCACCGGGGCGGCGGGGGGAGTGAGTGAGCGGCTGTGTGGTGCTTAGTTGCTGACTGGGGTTAAGACATGACACGCTGCTACAGAAAAGACAAAAGTTAAGCAACCCAGTGCTAAAAAACAAGGTGTTATGAAGAAATCCATCTGCACCATGATGCAGAGAAATAATCACCAGTTTTTCTTCCCCCCTTTTCTCTCCTTTCTTTTCCAGACATTTCTGTCTGCTTTTAACTCCTATTTATACACTGTGTGGAGTGATTTCTTTTTTCCTATTCTCCCCAAAATTAGATTCCTCGATTTACAATTTTTTATCTTCTTCACAAATTGTTGTTTTTTAGTTTAATTCCTACCTCTGTTACTGATCAGCTCTGTGACACAACCTGAGGCAAGCTCTTTAGGGCAAAATCTGCCACCCAGTACAACTGAGCCCTGATTTTTTCCAGGGCTTACAGATAACTAAAATTAAAAGGAAAAATAACAGCCTGAATGTGATAGGGATATGTACTGTTTAGTGAATTCTTATTTTACATACCACATCAATTTCAACCCTAATTATCCAACCACAAGCAGCTAAGTCATGCTGTTTATCCTCAGCGTAGCTTCATGAAGTCATTGCAGCATTTTAAATGAAAAGAATTACATAAAAGCATATTTGGAATTTTTGCAATTATTATTGATATTGAAGCAGCAGTCACACTGTGTGAGAAGATGCACATCCACAAAGTAACAAGATAACTTGTCTGGGCAGAGGCATCACCTTCTAGAGAAGAAAGAGCAAACTCAGTAAATATCAGCATCACCGATCTGAAAATTTTCCTCACCTCAAAAGCTGTTTGGGCCAAGAAAATGAGCTTATCCTTTTCAAAAACTCCTTGGCTTGTGAAAAGAAAGGTTGAATATGTGACAGTTTCTGTCAAGTTAGAGATATGACACTGAATATCCCCTGATTTTTCAGCCTGCTTAATTAGAATCATAGAATCATAGAATTGTTAAGGTTGGAAAAGACCCTTAGGATCATCAGGTCCAACCGTTAACCTACCACTGCCAAGTCCGCCACTAAACCATGTCCTCAAGCACTGCATCTACCCATCTTTTAAATACCTCCAGGGATGGGGACTCAAACACTTCCCTGGGCAGCCTGTTCCAGTGCCTGACTACTCTTTCAGTAAAGAAGTTTTTCCTAATATCTAACCTAAACTTATCCTGGTGCAGCTTGAGGCCATTTCCTCTCGTCCTATTGCTTGTTACTGGGGTGAAGAGACCGACACCCACCTCGCTACAACCTCCTTTCAGGTAGTTGTAGAGAGCAATAAGGTCTCCCCTCAGCCTCCTCTTCTCCAAACTAAACAACCCCAGCTCCCTCAGCCACTCCTCATAAGACTTGTTCTCTAGACCCTTCACCAACCTAGTTGCCCTTCTCTGGACACGCTCCAGCACCTCGATGTCCTTCTTGAAGTGAGGGGCCCAAAACTGAACACAGTACTCGAGGTGCGGCCTCACCAGTGCCGAATACAGGGGCACTATCACCTCCCTGGTCCTGCCGGCCACACTATTCCTGATACAAGCCAGGATGCCATTGGCCCTCTTGGCCACCTGGGCACACTGCTGGCTCATGTTTAGGCAGCTGTCAACCATCACCCCCAGGTCCTTTTCAGCCAGGCTGCTTTCCAGCCACTCCTCCCCAAGCCTGTAGCGTTGCCTGGGGTTGTTGTGACCAAAGTGCAGGACCCAGCACTTGGCCTTGTTGAACCTCATACAGTTGGCCCCGGCCCAACAATCCAGCCTGTCCAGGTCCCTCTGCAGGGCCTTCCTACCCTCCAGCAGATCGACACTCCCACCTAACTTGGTGTCATCTGCAAACTTACTGAGGGTGCACTCAATCCCCTCATCCAGATCATCGATAAAGATATTGAACAGGACCGGCCCCAATACTGAGCCCTGGGGAACACCACTCATGACCGATCGCCAACTGGATTTGGCTCCATTCACCACCACTCTCTGGGCTCGACCGTCCAGCCAGTTTTTAACCCAGTGCAGAGTGCACTTGTCCAAGCCGTGAGCAGCCAGCTTCTGCAGGAGAATGCTGTGGGAGATGGTGTCAAAGGCCTTACTGAAGTCCAAGTAGACAAC
The DNA here is from genome assembly GCA_020745775.1 of Theristicus caerulescens. Classification (NCBI taxonomy): domain Eukaryota; kingdom Metazoa; phylum Chordata; class Aves; order Pelecaniformes; family Threskiornithidae; genus Theristicus; species Theristicus caerulescens. The sequence goes on along the minus strand of CM036558.1, from coordinate 35,374,965 downwards.
ATCCACAGCCTTCCCCTCATCCACTAAGCAGGCCACCTTGTCATAGAAGGAGACCAGGTTAGTGAAGCAGGACCTGCCTTTCATAAACCCATGCTGGCTGAGCCTAATCCCCCGGTTGTCCTGCACATGCCACATAATGGCACTCAGGATGATCTGTTCCATGACCTTCCCCGGCACCGAGGTCAGACTGACAGGCCTGTAGTTCCCCGGATCCTCCTTCCGACCCTTCTTGTAGATGGGTGTCACATTAGCTAACTTCCAGTCATCTGGGACCTCCCCGGTTGACCAGGACTGCTGATAAATGATGGAGAGTGGCTTGGCAAGCTCCTCCGCCAGCTCCCTCAGTATCCTCGGGTGAATTGTTTGTGGAAGACTGCATTGAAGGCCTGAAAATGAGTACAATTATTTTCATTTATTTAATCTCAGAATCTTGTTTGTTTGCTTTTCTACACACAAGATAATCAGTTTCTGACTGTAGGCTTCTAAGAAGAGCTGGCCTAAGCAGTCTAAAATGCAAGGCACTTCTGCCAAGAGGCTTTTGAGGAAACTTTAAGCAAACCAGGGGTGAGGGCTGCAAATGGCAATACTCTTCTGCTTCCTTACTTAACTCAGCAGGCAGAACCTCTCACTTAAGCAAGCTGGTAATTTTGCAGTGTGTGATCTCCCTTCCTCATAGCTTTAGATCATTTGGTAGATTTGCCACAATGAATTATTTATACAAAATCCCTCAAAACTCTTCCTACCTGACCCAGTGGGATGGCTTAACATAAGGAAGGTAAACTGTATAAGCACAGCCAGAAAACACCGTCAGAATGGAGACAGCCGAGAAAGAGACCCGTGGGAATGTACCGTGTTACAGACCAGCAGGAGATCACATCGTGTTCTCCTTTCTCAGATACACAGCCCTGCAAATATAAACATCTGGTACAAGTAATAACTAATGCATTGAGCATCACTGCTGGAGGCAGAATTCTGTTTCTTGCACTTTGAAACAAAACCAGCAAGATAAATTTTTACCTTCAGTGAAAACTAGTAGATGGGGTTGATGTTGCCCAGACTATTGCTAACAAAGTAAAGAATGGACGCTCTTACAGCTGTTGGTCTGGAATGCTCTCTTGTAACATTAATCTGAGCTTCATTTTCTTTGGCTTCAGCTATCTATAGGATGACAGTTGTCTCATTTAGTTTTTAATGCGCCATGATTATCCCACACAATTACCAAAACATTCCTATCCGTACAAAAAAGAATATGGATATACTCTAGAAAACTGACTTTATTTCAGAGAGTAGCAATTATTTAAGGTAAGCAAGCTTCTTATCTTAGACAAACACTAGGTAATGACTGTTCTCTGCAGCAACATGCCTGTTCGCTTGTGAAAACATGGCAATCGTATAGTATAGAAATACATTTGTTCACATTTCATGCTGATACTTCTTTTATGAGCATTAACTTAAGCATCTAATTCAAAAGGAAAAAAATTATTATGTGACAACTACATACCATAGATATGAAACTGTGGATATGTGGGTGGACAGCACTTGCTGGACAGACAGAAATTGGACTATTCCTAGCTCACAGAAATATTTCACTAAAAATAATTAATAATACACATTTTACAGGTGACTTTAAGCTGTTAAAAACAGTTTAATTGTGATTACCTTGCGCTGTATTTCTGCTGCAGTTGACTTTGTTGATTTGAGTTTCTCTACAAGTTCACGGTCATCTAAGACACTGCCCTGGGCAGCTGACAGGCTGAGCAGCATGTCATCCTCCAGCTGCCTGAGCTCAGTCTTGAAACAGTTCTGCTGCTTCGCCAGGATTGAGTAGCAGAGGGAAGGAAAACACTGTATTTAAACAACTGCAGCAAGAAATACTGTTTTACAGCATTTGTGAGCTATATTTTCTATTTAATTACATCAGTTGATTTAATTTAAATTTCTGAAAAAGACAGTTTATCTTCCGTCCCTGTACACTAGAACTAAGGTTCTGGGACACTCAAGGCAAGAAGGTCAAGGTCACCATGGACCAGAACTTTATCTCTCTCCTAGCCTCCTTCCTCCTCAGACTACACAAAAGGATTGGGATCTCACCAGAGATGACAAGTGGTAATCTATGTGGCAGCTGAGAAAACCAGCAGTAGTGCTGGAGAACACCACTTTGGCAGCAAGCAGTGTGGGAAAATGTGGTCGTAGTCTGCTCTGCTGGACTGACCTTCTGACAGTGAAAGAGCTTGACTAGTCTTATGGGGAGCTCTCCATCAGAATCTGACCCTCGCACCAAAAAGCCCTAGGTGATACAGGCGTTGTAAGCATACAGCCCCACGTGGAACAATGTGCAGATGCAGAGGAAAATGGCCAGCTGTTTTCAGATCGTGTTCCCAAGTATATGGCTTTCATTCTTTAAGGGGTAATTAAACTCTCTGACCCAGTTTGCCCTTGCACGAAGCAGCAGTACCTCAAAGAGGTGTAGCAAATCTTTGTGGATGAAGTCAATAAATTACATGAGATAACTGGAAAGACACACTAGAGAAATAGGAAGTATTCTTATTATTAATTTCACACCCAAGTATTTTTTCATTTTTTAGCTCATAGATCACAGTCTGCTCAAAGTCCTTTCTATAACCAGCTATAAAAGTGTTTCTCTTCATAAGTTACTATACATTGGTATGACTGTAGCAGCCACAGAACTGCATCTTTGCAGGAATAAATTATGATTTATTAACCAAATGCCCCAGGTCCTAACAGTGCCATCACATCCTCTTACGGACTGGCATGAAATTTTATTCATACTTATTGGCTCAAGATCACTGAAGCACAAAGGACTGCAGAGGGCTTTAATCCTGCACTGTAAATTAAAGGCAATGCACAGAGCAAACCAAGCAGTAGAGAGAAGTGTGGGAATAAGATCACAATAAATTTAATTTCTAGCAGTGCTTTAGGTCAAGCGCAGCCCTCTGGGAGTGCAGATTGGAGCAAATCAGTAGAAGTACTTTCTACACTTTGCAGAATCTGACCCTTAAAATCTTTTTAATATATGGGTTGCTAACAATTACTGTACGGCAGATTCAAACAGGCATATTAATACTAGCCTTAAAATCCCAGAAGGGGCAACGGACAGATGACAAGATAATCTTTACCTTAGGTTTTTCTAAGTCTGGCCTTTCAGCACTAACAACCTCAGCCAACAGCTGGTCTTCCAACCCGTCCTGGTGACAGTGAAATTAATGAGGGTCATCTGAGCCTGCAGTTCTGGCTTGTAGTGAGGGTTAGCCAGTTTAATGTGAAGGATGAGATGGACATTCTTGTTGAATTCACATTCCTTGTCTTCAGTCTTGATATATCTGGGAAGGAATAAAATGCACAAGAATGGGGACCTCACTGAATGAAAAACCCATAAATATCTTAGATTGCAAAAGATGGGTGCTGCATGATCTTGGCAGTATAGGAAATGGATACAAACCAAAGTTTAGGTGCCTGCAGCTTAAGAAACAAAATTAAGATGATTGAACACACCAAAATTATATGAAGAATACGCAGAGCGTTTCTTAATTGACATCATAGTTTCATTTGCATATACAGCAGACACCAGTAGATTATTCACTGCTGTACTGAAGAGTCTGTGGCTTAGCGGTAAACGTCTATCTTCATTACTTACCACAAACTTAGGAAAGTTTTCAAACAACCCTTAATGAGATAGCTGTTAGTTCTTAACAATCGTTTCCTTAAATATAGCTCACTTTTCCATCTTTTGAAATAGCTTAGCAGTAAATCCAAAAAAACTAAGCAGATACATATATTTATAACAAACTGATAGTGACCAGAGGAGGGCTGGTGACTGAAATAACAAAAATAATTTCTTAAGGCAATCTACTAAATGTTTTGTTCTAAATCAGTTATTTGCTGGGTAAAAGAATCAGTTATACTAGGTTCACCTTTTATTCACTGAATAAGATCCCTTACTGAAGAGATGCCATTTCCTGACCCCTTGTCTTCAACGAGAGGTGCCAGCCTGTCCCATACCACAACACCACTACTGCTGAAGTACTGTTTTGGAGTCCAGCAGTGAGGCAACATAAAGTTCACCTTCCTACTTCTGTGGCACAGGAGCAAAAAAAATTGAAAGACTGCTTATAGACTCCAGTGTGTGCTGTGCATCTGGTCTGGTGTGAGCAGGTGCCACAACTTTGTGCCATCTACTTGCACAGTAAGCAGTATGCTGATCTTCAGCCATCACTTGCCACGTAGGAGCACAAGTACACTATTTTCTGTACAGCAATGGCTTCGAATGTTCCCTGCCAAGAAAGGAGATACAAACATTAGTAAAAAAATTCTGCTTAAAAAAAATCAGTAGAACACTCATACAATGGAACATAGGTAGACACAAACCCTTTTCACAAAATTCAAATTGGCATTTGTTAAGTCAAATCATTCTTCAAAGTGATTGCAACAGTATAGATACTAAACACTTAAAATGCAATTCACAAAACTCACATCAGAACATGAATAAAACAAGTCTTTTCTGTACAAATTTTAACATCGCTTTCTTTCTAGGGTATCGTAGTGCACTGCCAGTCACAGACAGCTCTTAACATCCTTGCCTGCTTCTGACATGCCCTTAGCTGGAAAATGTAGGCTAAATGAAATGGTGTGCTGAAAGCACTTCTGCATTTCACTAAAGATCAAGCAGAAAAGACAGTCACTTATGGTAGTCTGCAAGTGAATTCCTAAAAATAACTTAATATGTCTAGTGCTAGGAAACCCATGACTCTACAAAACTCAACATCAGGCACGTATGTTGTATACTACTGCCATGCAAGCTACTGGAGATGAGTTTTCCTGGCCTAGGCTTGTATAATAGTGAAATAATTGAGCCATACAGTCATGTCCTTCAGATAATACAACTTTTCTCAGGTGGACATGAATTCACCTTCCAGTTCTACAACATGGGTTTCAATTCTGATACTGTGGTCTCTCCACAGCCTTCAAAACTGGCTACAGCTGGAGGGAACAAAAGAGTGGAGCTTGACAGAGAGAAATTTTGCTCTGCTTTCAATACACACACACAGAGGCAAAAGATAGAAGCAGAGATCTGACAAAAGACAACTTTTTCAGTTTGCTTTGTCAGTGGAAAAAACTTTGCTAAGGGAGTCACATTGTATTTCAGGTCTATGTGGCGATATAGTAAGCTTTAGAGTTCTGGATTCAAGTACTTAGTTTATGGGTTCTCAATTCACAGGAGCAATAAATTACCAATTTCTGTGATTATCATCTATGAAAGGCAAAAACTACATAATGACTCAGTGGGTTTTATTACTGCAGCTATTCTAGGTTTTCTGTTAATTACAGATCTGGGAAAAATAAATGTTTTGTTATTGCTCTCACACGGTTCAAGGAGTATAAGCAACAATGATAAACACAGAGGTGGGGAAACCCAGTAGAATTGCTTTAGTTTTTTTCAATGAAATGCATCTGTTTAGAGGTTACTTCTGGATTCTGAAGAAATGTAGCAGACATAGGTACTATTTATGGAAGTCCATGATAGAAGGCATAGCAAAAAAATAATCGCCAAAGAAAGTACTAAAGACAAGTTGTACTTTTGGTAATTTTTCCTTCATAACCTCCTGTTCCACCAGCAGAGGCAGATAGAACAGACTGAATTAATGCACCATTCTACCCAGGAATAGACAGAACATCTTTCATGTGAGCTCCAGTTCCCTGTTATTTAAGAACATACAAAGTAAATTAAAAAGAGATTGTTCTCCACTAGTTCTTTCCTGTTGAAATTCTCATAGATCTTGAAATAAAGTTGATTAAGGGATTCAAAAGAGGTTCGCAAAGCACTTTTAAAATCCTGTATAAACTTTGAGGAATAACTGAGTTTTAGCAAAAGCAGATATAAAAATAAATACATCCCAGAAGCTAACACAAGTGCTAAACTGTCAGCTATTAAAAGTCTAGGAATAGTGCAACACCGGGTCTGATCTGTTAAAATCTGAGTTATTGGCACAAAGAAATTCTTCTCCCTTGTATATGTGCTGCCCAAGGAAGCAATGCCTAGGACTTTGAAAGACAGGATCTGAAAGACGAAAAAATCTTCAGTATAGGAACATGACTTCATATAATGAAATGGCTCAAGAGTTTATGCACAAGCTTTTCTTAGCAGATGAGAGTTTCATGCAACTCAAAATTAAAAAGAGTACCTTTCAGGGCAGATGTTCTCCAGAACATGCCATGACTCTAAATGGCAGAAAGTAGGGGAGTTTCCTGTAGCTAAATGTTTTGGATTAGCTCAGCAAGAATGAAAAGAAGTGATAAATTCTTGGACAGGAAAGGAAAGGGAAACAATATTTTTCAGTGTAAAGAAAGAGGGATAAACACATTTTTTCCAAAGGAGCCTTCTTTCAGTTCCTGCTGCTTAAAATTAAAAGCTTCTGGAACCGACTTGCAAACTCCAACAAGTAATGTAGAGAAAGAAGTTGAATAAATCAGGTGAAAACAAGTGCAGAATGGAGCTGTTACTAGGCAATCTCAGTAGGCAAACTGTGCAAGTTGGTCAAACTAGTTCAGGGGGAAAAGCACTGCCTTAAAGTTGCACAGCTGGCAAGACGTTCAAGGCAAGGAAAGCTTCTCCCTGTGGAGAAACGGAGTGAATTGTCTTGCTGTTTCATGAATAATAGTCATGCCTCATAAGAATGGAAACTTGTTCATACAAGCTACATTTGCACATAAATCAAATTTCAAGATGTCTTAAAGAATCTTGTAATAACCTAATCTTGCAACTGAAGAGACATGACTACCACTTTGTGAACGTGAAAAGGATTTGAGCAGGTGTAACAACTCATGTGAATGCAAATAGGGGCCTTATGAACAATGAATTTATTCCTCTGTCTTCTCTCCTATAAGTCAAAATGACATTGATCTATTATAGTTAATGCTCATATCCAGTGATCTCCAAAACAGTAGTGCTGGGGAGACAGGATAGGAAACACACAGATAAAACTCAAATATTAAAGCCTGTCCATGCCAAACCTATTCAATGGCATCACTCCTCTTATAGCAGTTGAGGGCTGAAACCCAACACCATAAAGAATTGGTGCCTTGATTTATCTGCTCCAGAAAAATCTAAGTACGTGCATTTTGAATCCTTTTTGCATACATTGCTAATAAGTTGCACCCAAATTTTACTTACTTTTTTTCTTGTGCCTTTCATGCTTACATAAAGCTATGTACTACAACTGATATTTTTTTGAAATGATTTTACTCTTTTGTCTTTTCTCCCTCTTCTTAAAGCAATCCTGAAATATTTTAATGAAATCTTAGCATTTTAAATCCTTTTTGAATATAAGGACACAGTCTAAAGTGTATTAAGACCCACCGAGCAGGTTTGCAGCTCCAAAATTAAAATTAAAATTAAAATTAAAAAAATATCCAAACTTGAACACCTAAAACTTGTTAGGCTTCTAAATATATACTGAGGCACTTAAGGAAGAAGTCTAATTTTCAGAGATAACAAGTACCTGTAGTTCACTCTACAATCACACACATTTTGAGGAAAATATAAATTTATACATATATTTGAAGTTCTCTGAAGCTGAGAATTTGTTTTGCGGGCTTCATTCAGAAACAATACCAGAAGCTGATGTTACAGAACATCCAAGAGTACAACTCAGGAACAATCTTGGTAAACAAGGAAGGGGAGATATACTTTTATGAAGCTGCTTCACAGATCAGCAAGTTCTCTAATATGCAGGCTAGTAAATTTGCTTTGGAAGGAGTACAAGTTGATAAATCTCCCTTGCTATACGTTCTGTCGATTGATATGATAAGATATATTTTACTTAAAATTAGGATTGTCTGAAGCTCAGTGGATTTAATTATTTGTAATTATCCAGCTTTTGTCAGTATGTGGCCATTTTATGACAGTGGTATCTACTGTGTGGGTCAGGTTCAACTGTATATCTTTTCAAACACAGAATTAATGTACTATTGATGAAACCATTACTAGAACCAAATTAAAGTCTGGGCTGATGTATTGGTCCACAGGGTGCTGTCAGACATGAAAGGAGTAATTAGTATTCATTACTTCATACTCTGCAACATTCCAATTATTAATGAACTTCAACTGCTGGACTACGCCGTATCTATCACAAGTACCTTTCTAGTCTTTCTTTATTAGGAAAAAAAAATTCAAAGTGCCTGACACAACTACTAAAATAAACAAATAACAGAAATGAATCCAGAATGAGGAAAACTCTGCTTATTTGGTAATAAAGGGTTATATGTATTACCAGTGCCCCACAAAGGAGGCCTGCTTCAATGAGCCACAGAATGCTAGGTCATGCGATGCTGCTAAAATATTCACTGGAAGAAGCTATATTTGAATAGCTTCATATATTCGTGTTTGTGTCTGTGTGCATGTGTACAGCTCTGTTGTGCTGCATGGAAGCCTTTGCTAAGTAAATGCAAAACTATATTGCTGTGACACTTGTCTTTTTCAATCCAACTTCTTTCTACTGTTTTACATCCCTCTATCTCATGCCTTAAGACTTGTTAGACCATGCAATTTCTGATCTCTCTTTCAGACCAGTATAATTCTAATTTTCAGTAGAGTTTCTTCACTATAGATTCTAAAAAGCAAGCTTTATGATCTTACTCTGAAGTACTTCAAATACCATTATAGAAAAATGTAACAAAAAGGAATAATTTCAAGATCTCACAGTGCAGGGCAAGAGTGCATCTTCCAGGAGCTTCAGGTATGCAAGGAGATTTGAGATGTTGTGTATTGCTTAGATTTACTGTGCAGGCACCAATGCCTGAAATATGGGAGGAGGAAGGGAGAAGAAGCTTGGGTAATCTGTCCAAAAATAGATACCATTTTTATTTAACCTATCTTGCATATTTTCTCTTTTAAGAATCTGAAACTGTGTAAGTACTCTAAATACTCTGAGTAACATTTGAGACCCATCCAGAAATACTTCAGGGGTCTCTCTGACTTTTTATCAGAATAAACATCATATCATTCAACATGAAAAATCTAGCTTGTTGAGGTGTTGTTTGAAAACAGGAATAGATGAGAGGAACACTTTCAGGCTTAAAAATAAATTCACATTTAAGCAGGGAAAATAACATGGCATTTCAGTTCATCAGATGAAACATTTAATGAGTTTTATCAAGTTTACTCTCATGCAACCACAAATCAACATTATTCTTTAGGTAACAGCTGCCTTGAAGACTCAACAACAACGCTGGAAGTTTTCATGAAAAGTGATGGAAGACATTACAGACTGAAATTCCCTTGCATCAAGGACTTGAGTGCAAGCTCCTTTACTTTTTCTATTAGCATCCTGAAAATGTGTATCTAAAGGTATCTTAATTAGATCTTAGGAAATATTTTTTATGATATTTTCCAAATTTGACAACAATTTTTCAAAATCTAGGGAAAAAGGGGGCATGGGAAAGAAAGATGAGATTCACAGACATCCCCCACAAAAGGTCAGAACATGAGGTTTCCCTCCCTTGTACCATCTACCACTCCTGCCACAGCAGTGTCAGAACAGGGAAGACACATTAACTCAGCCTTGCATTACCTGATTCAAATTTGAATCTCCCACTTGAATGCCCAGCTACAAACCTCTGGGGTGGAGCTCACACGGCTGTCAGAGCTGTAGTCCTTCCATTGGGAGGGAGAGGTCAGAACAGTCCCTGTACTCAGGTATTCGAGAAATGAGGCATGTGAGTTTTGGTGCTAGCAGACTAGGTTTCTGGGTAAAACTGAAGACAGAGCAACACCACCTCTACGTCTGCCTTGATGTATTTGTGAACACTATCAACTGGACTGGTTTGATGCATGGGACATTGGCAGCAATATCGATGTAGAGTTCCCATCTCTGGCTTGCTCATCTCTGCTCTGTGTTGTAGCATATCAGTTTTTCCTCACTAGCCTTACTTTTTTTCTTTTTTTTCCCTTTTTTAAGTCAGTTCATTGGTTTGTTTCATGGGGTGGCCCAACAAACAGTTATGGCATTACACTGCAAAGTGGGGACATGGTTTTCTTACACTGATATTGCAGCTGGAAATCCCTATATTGTTAAATCCAAATATAGTCTGTAATTTCCAACGCTTTCCCTTTTGCTATAGATGCCTAACATGGAAATGAAATATTTTCTTTTCTTTTGAGCCAAATTATAATATATACTCCTCCTTATTTTATTCCTTTTTTTGAAGTCAAAAAAGTAAAGATTTTCACTTTGGGTTGAGAAACTCACATGTATGTCTGTATTGTATTTTGAGTCCAATTTGCGAATTCAGAAGAGAATTTTGTTATCTAATCATGCGGATACTAACATATTAATATCCACTCATCACCAGTTTTTAGCCAGTGCATTTTAAAAAGAAATAAATAACTTCATGAAGGGTTATGAAGTAGTAAGCAAAATGTGGCAATCAAAGCAATATAGATCCAGTTATGATGGAAAAATTCTGATTATTCAAGTATACTTACTTTCCCTTTTTAACTGTATGTCTTCCAAGCAGGGGATCAAGTACGGGATCAATAGATTCACCCATGTTTTTAATTAGTACAGTCTCTCCACAAGCCAAAGCTCTTTCAATGGTCTTCAGAAAACTTAACATGAAAAATAAAAAAAACAAACCCTCAAATACTAGATAAATGCTGGTTATAGAAAGATTTCTTTTATATAATAGAGTTGAAGAAGTTTTTCTAAAAGAGCATGGTTAAACCATGCAAAGCTGTTCACAAAGAACTTCCCAGTGGTTAAGAGCTCAACAGTTTTGACTTCAACATCTTTACACCTATGCTCTTAGTAGTCCTCATATTAAACAAAAAATATATTGCTGGGGCTTTTCTTATAAGCAAATATGAGGATATAGCCCCACATTGAAGCCATTGGAATTGACATAGAGAAGTTGGGGGGGCGCATATATCTTTTAGCTTTTGCTGGTTTTTTAATGATAAGTTTTTTTGTTATAGCTTTTGGTACAACCTCTTCTACACTATAAATGCTTTCTTGAAGGCATTGCATCTGAATGACTTGGAAGAACTCTGTTTCAACAGGCACTGAGAAGAGGGTAGATAATTGTGGAAGGATAAGTAAGCAGACAATACAGCTTCATACAGAAGGGTATTGCAGGGTACAAATGAAAATCACAATTATTTGTGAGGGTTGGAAAAAGAATTAAAAAAATCAGGGCAGGTGAGGGAAAAGAGTTTGTTCAGAGGAGCAGACCAGATAAATGGTTAGATAAATAAATCTAACACTTTGTTTAAAAATGAGGCATTACTGTGACCATTTACTGCACTGTGTAATTGTGTGTTGTATCTGAAATTCAGTAAAATAAACTCAGATAGCCCTTTGAAATGGAGCAGTTAAATCTTACCTAGTTGTGTCCCTAAATCAAAGTAAACATGAGAAAAGATATGAACAGATCAATTACATGCAAGTGCTACCAACTTACATATAACTCAGTAACAGTAATGAGAATTAAAAACTTGTTTATCAGCAGAAGCAGATAATTGGCTTTTGCCTTGAATGCCATACACTGGAACTGAATCTTTCCCTCTGTGAGGTGCACATGCTGTGTTCTGCTGACTAAACTGTACAGTATAAGCAATGTCATATCATCAGGATTTGCACCTTACTTATTGAAAAAGTGATTTGCCCCTCACAAGAAGTGCACCTCAACTTCATTTCCTCCTTGACACTTGAAAATAGCATAAAAAAGGTCCTCTTTCAAGCACCATTTTAAATGGAAAAGGATGCTATGGATAAATAAGCAGCAGTGATGTAATATTTCAAGTCTTCAAGTAAGTGCATTCCAACAAACACCAATGCCTTACAAAAATTAGGGAAACTTCAGGGTAGTAAACATGAAAGCCAGTTCTTCAGCATGCACATACCCTTTCTGTCCTAGATGTACGACTTTAAGGTCAGCTCCATATTTATTCTTTATCCATTTAATTCCCTGTTGCTGGGGATCTATCATCAGAGGCCAGCGCTCGCAGTTTGTTAGAATAGTGGCATTTTCTGTTGACATCCTATCACCGGGCAGTCCCTGGTTACTCCACATTGCAATTGTAGCATCATCCGTCAATGTGGCAATCAGGTCCGGGCCCTCCGTCATAGGAATAGGAACCTTTGAATCAGAGTGGAATATAATCATCCAGCAACGTTACCAAGCAGCAGGACATGACTCAGTGCAATGCACAAGATAACTGGGCTGATATAAATTAAGGCTTTCTAGGCAGAAAAGTAAGGAGGATCCCTGTGGAGTCTCAGATGCAAAAGACTATGCTAGGAAATGTGATGAGAAGCAGCTTATTATATTTATCACAGATTTTAAAAAAAAAGTTTTTTCATTTAAGACATTTACTTCATAAAATATATTCATAGTTCAATAAAGTTAAAAAAGCACCATATATTATAAATTTCAGTGTATATGGATTCTGATATTGCAAATTCAATGCTCATGTATGCTCTTAGGCAGGCATTTCTGGAACATAAATCAGTACTTATCTACACAAAAATGACAAAAAGAGGATTCCCATGGTATCTTATTAATATAGTTCAGCTATATGTTAACAAGGTCAAGAGCCAGCACATGGGACCATCCAGGGGCAGAGACAGCCTTGGAGCTCCCTGTGTGGCACCAGCTGTGGCAATGCTCTTGTGTGAGTGCCTGTTCTCTAAGAAGGAAGCTGCGATCTCCACGTACACTAGAGCAGCCGACAGACAGCCACGCTTGCTGGATGCTATCTTGTCACAGGCATTTACAAGGAGATGAAAACAAAAAGAAATGGAACATCTGAAATCAGTGCTTACCAAACAGGTATGGGTGGGATAGGAAATGCCTTATGCAACACAACAGAGTAAGAGAAAGTGAATAACTAAGTTATTTGTAACAAAAAAGTGCTAGTGGAAGCATAAAAGATCTATGCTGGATGCCTGGAATTAAATTTTTTCTTACTGAAGCAAAGGGCAAACTCCGACCAATTCCTACATTATATGTTACCCCAGGCTTCCTTATTTGTGATTTCTGGATTGAATTCTAAACCCATAAATTAAAAGAAAGCACAGCATCATCAGTATTTAGCCTGAACTATCTTCTACCTCATTCAGAAGTGTTTTAAAAACACTTCCATCAAAATTTTCCTCCTCCCTAGACATGCATAGTCCTTAGTGCCGGTTTATAAACTGGAGATTCTTTTAAAAGTGCTCAATGAAATAAAAAAGCATGTAAAAAGGGTGGTTATTTATAAAGAAAATCATTACATGTATTTAAGTTGAGCCAAATTTGCACAATTATTGGTATTACTTAGAATGGCACCATACCTCTAGTGCAGTTTCTGTGGTACAATGTTATAGTTACCACATTATTACAAAATACATACCACCTTAAAGTTCTCTAATCCCTGATTCTAATCACAGAGCCCAAAATAAACCTAACTTTTGATGAACTTGCTGAAAATACAAGCACAAAAGCACCAACAGGCATACATTCCCCTCTGCAAACATGCAAAGTATTTATCTCCCATGTGTAACATCTTTATCTAAATATACCAGAAGACTGAAAATATGATTTGTTTTATCTCTGGACTGTAAGGCAAGCAATACAATCATTTCCATGAGCTGAAATACTTCCTTGTGGAAAACACTAGCACTGGCATATTATCAGGGTTTCTAATACAAATTTTCACAAAATGCAAGAAAAATATTTTAATATATAGATACATCTATTGTCTCTGTATCTGCACAAAACTGATACTTCATGGCATAGAACTAGTTGTGGTTCCTTCTAAAGAGGACTATTAATAAACATCTGTTTTTAACATCACTTCCCAAATGCATTTCTCTCCTCTTTTCCACTCTTCCCTACTTGCAGGGAAATCATCAAAACTGAAATGAGGTATTTTATCTCACTGCTGTTCAGTGAAAGCATCTTAAAAAGTAAGAAGTTACAGTATGGATTATTTTTATTTATAAAAATGTTAAATCCATTTCAGAGGATTCTTAAAAGAGTTAAGAATGACATTTATTTCAAGAGTCCCACTACTGAAAACAAATATACAGGGGTAATTTTTTCTACCTATCAGCATTAGGCTGCAAGGTAGAAGGAGGTTTTTCAAAAAGAACTTTATCCACAGACAAATTTTTGGTGGAAAAGGACAGGGAGATGTTCCAGGCAAAACAAAGCTCCGCACAAATTAGTGACTGTTAAATTCTCACACGAAGCAGACGTCTACAAAAAGATGCCCCCACAGTTCTGAGTGCTGACCTTGGGAAGCTTGGATTTGGCTTTAACTGTACTTCCAGAGTGTCCTCAAGGCAAGTCAGCTCACCTGCTGTGCCTTAGCTTTGTGATTTAAAATGGGGTAAGAGTTCCACACGTCACGTATTTCAGAGAATAAACTACGTTAATCATGATATAATTCTGTGATTTGTGGCACATGAGAAATAGGAAACAAGTAGGAAGAGGTGAGAAGCATTTGCAGCAGCAAGGAAGAAAGGAACAGTCCAAAGCTTCACAAGGAAGGATGGAGAAAGCTTTGCAGAGACAACTCTAAGCGTTAGACCCTCTATGCATTTATTGAGTACTATCACGGTTTCCTCCAGGTACAGAGAAACGGGGATTATCATAACTACATGCTCTTCCTGGAGCTGAAAAGCTAAACAGAATAGGTCTCTCTATACAGCTGTATCACTATTTATAGCATTTGCTGTTACACAGGTGTCAGAAAGGACAGAATTTGGCACTGAGAATTGGAAAGGGAAGGGATTTTCTTTTGCCAAAGAGAACTTAACCTCTCTCTCCCATTCCCCTCAAAATGTACCTGTAATCTGAGGAAAGTACATGTGTGTGTGTATATATATATACACACATATGTACACACACACACATATATATATATACACGGGTGAACAAATACCTGCAAAGAGTATTTTATAGCCACTTTTAAATACAGAACTGCACTTCAAATTTTTGAAAG
The DNA here is from genome assembly GCA_020745775.1 of Theristicus caerulescens. Taxonomy (NCBI): domain Eukaryota; kingdom Metazoa; phylum Chordata; class Aves; order Pelecaniformes; family Threskiornithidae; genus Theristicus; species Theristicus caerulescens. The sequence goes on along the minus strand of CM036558.1, from coordinate 35,359,961 downwards.
ACAGCAACTTTAACAAACCACACTCTTCACTGGAGACTTCCATTTTGTACAGCAAATTTTACCTTTTCTGACTTCAGAAAAGGAATCCAGAAATGGTCCATCAGTTCCTGGTGATACTGTTTTGTGAAGCGTCCAAAGAAAGACGCAAATGCTGCTGTTAATAAGACATCACTGCATAAAGTTTTCTTTTGTGCTTTGAGGTTTTCAACAGACTGGCTCCAATGCATGTTTTCAGACTGCAAAGCAAAATTAAAATGTCATCTCCCAAACAGCTTGGAAGTGGCAGAAGGTTTAGTCTCCACATTAAAAACCAGAAGCATGCAAATGCACGACAGGAAAGGTACTCTGTCAGCAAGAGATACACTTCCTAAGGCTGCAAGGCTGAAACAATCCATAATTTCTGGTAGTGATTTGAAGCCTTTGAATCTGAAAAAATAGGATGGAGCTCTTCATCAAGTATTCTATGGCCTTCCCTTTTCTGATTTTTTTTCAGTAATGGTGCTTTTGTTTAGACCAGATACAGTATGGCAGACAAATGGCAATACTGGCAGCATCTGGCATACTACTGCCAGGTACAGTATGGCAGCAGTGCCTTGTGCAAAGTGTAATCATTTCCAGCAAGATTCAGAAAATACAAGGAAAGAAGAATATTAAAAAAAATGTAGAAAGGAGAAAAAGCTGTTTCAACATCAACAAAGATGTGACTTCTATTTTTTTCCAAGGGAAGGGGCAAGGCAGAAGAGTTGCAGGTTTTTTTCCTCTTCTTTCTCTGGCTTGTTTTACCTACTAGCTACAGAAGTTTTACTGAGCTAAGAGCTGTAACGATTTGGAATTTCGACAGGAGGAAAGATGAGGGTGGTCAAACACACAGGTTGCCCAGAGAGGCTGTGGAGTTTCCATCCTGAGAGATATTCAAAACCTGACTGGACATGGTCCTGAGCAATCTGGTCTAACCAACCCAGTTTGAGCAGGGGGGTTGACTAGAACGTTCCTTATAGCTTCAATGATTCTGTCAAAGTTTAACTCTAGAAATTGTTTTCTTCATATTTTTTTCCCCCACAGAGAGCCCCGATTTCTGGAATCCCTTGTGCACTGTGCAGAGTTCATCTTAACCATGCTTACCCTGGGATATTTTGGATGAATAGTCAGGAACAGTCTCAGATATTCATGATTTCTTTTTAGTAGCTATATGGAAAGCTGTTATTTTATTCCAGTTACATTGTAAAGACAGCCTTCTGTCTATTTAAAATGTTGAAATGGTGGCTAAAGTATTTCAGAGAAATGAAAGTATCTTCTTTAAAGAAAGTTAATGTTTAAGATATGGATCAAATCATCATCTCCTTTTCAATCAGAATTTATGACATGGTATAAAAACCAAACTAGCAGTATTTGGCACATTATACTTTGATTGTTCTGTGTATACAATTCCGAGCAAAGGAATGAATGTATGCATGAATGTATGCTCAAATAGTTTCAGCATAGAAAGGAAGGTAAAAATCGATCATCCATTAGAGTCATCTTCAAACTGATGAAATTCTGGATGTAAAATTGGAATAGACTACCATAACCTTTCTTCCTTGTTTGTACTGTTTGAAAAACTCAGGATAAAATAAAAGTTGTTTCACAGTTTGTTCACTTGCATCAGGGAAACCTCAGGAAATCATTCTCCAGTAAGCAGAGGGACCAAAGCCAAGAAAGGGCCAGCATGAAAGAAGGAAAGCACACTGCTGAACAGCTTATAAGGACTGTCTACTCACTGTCCGTACAGACATTATTTTTTCAGAGCAATGACAGTAAACAAAACATGTTTTTCTGGTCCTTTACATGATGTAATCAAAATCAATGAAAATCACTGAATAGAAAGTATCCTCCATACTTCAAATAATTTAATGTAAAATGCTTGCATTTTGCTGGTGCTACCTGCTGGAGAGCTTAAAAGAATACTCTTAGATGTGTTAATCCTTGAAAGCCTTAAAAATGTATAAAATCAATCTCAAATAACAATCTCACTCTCATTTTAAAAATAAATTTCTATGTGTGCAAAAACAAAGTAACAAAATAATTGTTAAATTTGTTATTCATTAAGTATTTTCCATCTATATTTTTCAGAAAAATCAGAAATATTTACTGAAATGGTTAAACATCCTATTCTGCAAAGACAGACACAGAATTCTATGATAACAGAAGACTCAAACTCTTTTGTTATAAAATAGGAATATAAAATATCCACTAAGAAAATGGAAGTATCTTTAATCAAAGTACTGTGGTTAAAAGAGTTAGCATTTAAATGTTTCACAGTGTAAACACAGGAACTCCGTGTGTGAAGGCCTCCTAAACCCCAGTTACATTCATAAGAGATGCCCAACAAATGACAAGTAAAGGACTATTCCTGTTGAAAGCTCTAACAGCAATCTTTGTAATGTAGCAGGGGTTTGTTTTTTTTTTTTTTGAAGTATTTTAGACATCCATTTTTTCCTACAGAAGTCATTGGATTCTTCTTTAAACCATTAACTGAAGGCAACAAGACAATAAATCCATTAATTTACAAGAGGGCTTTTTTGATTTATCCATTCTCTCTTCTTGTTGTCACTGACTGGTAAGTCATAAACAATAAAAAGCACCCACCTCATTCTCCAAAATAGCTTTGAAATTTGAAGATTTACTAAACATAGAATGATTGTCTATTTAAATCTTCAGTAATTTTACCATACCACCCAAGCACCATAAATCACTAGTGACATTGGCTAACAAGGGTTTAAGAGTTGGAACATGCAGTGTAATAAATTTCCAGACAGTTAAAAATCACTATAATTTTATTCTAATGCATTATAGATTGCCTGTAATGTCATCCTGGCCGGGGTGACCCATTTCTAATTTTGAACAGCTGTTCAGCTCGGGAGTTAGTTAATGATTAAATATAAATTGCCTGATTTATTAGTCTGAATGGTTGAGCTTCCAGGTCAATGCTATATAGACAAAATCATCAGTCTTGATGCTTTTCAGAAGTTAACTATCTCCTGTTCTAGTCAAAAAGAATTTATTCTCAGAGGAAAAGACTTGACGTTCTCAATTAATCCTTTTAAATATTTTCCCCCTTAATTTACACAATAAGATCACTAACAAAAACTCAAATGTTGGAGAAAAAATTCTTTTAACTATGTAGAAACCTTCAAATCCGAGACTTGGAGACTACCTATGGGCAAAGGCCATTGGCTTCCACAGAGCTTCCAAAGGCTTTGGGGGTCTGCTGGGTCAGGCTAACAGTGACTGTCTCAGGCATCTTGGGGCAAACAAAAGTTTTCCTATGCAGATAGTAACAGTGACTTCACTGTTTTTCTACCAAAGCAAAGATTATTTACACATTTTATATTTCTAGGCATATTAATTTCAGAATCGAGTATCAAAATGGATCTGTTTTAATTGCACTGGGGGTTTTTGATTAGTTCTATACTCTTACATTATTTTTTTTTTCTAAATTGATTTAATCTTCTTTATTACCAGCCTCTGCTGAGAGATTTGCAGAAACAAAACTATTCACTCTGTGATCTTAGAAAGCAAGGTCACAGGGATTTTATGAAATCCAACTTAAAATATTTATTCAGACTGCCTTGGGAACTCAAGTAGTAGTGTAAATATCCTTTGTACTTTTTATTTCCTGTTATTTACACTTACTTGTCAAAAAGGAATGGCTAAAATTCTAGATGATGAATTGAGACAGCATGATTTCTGTAAAGACTGAGGAGAGACTGCACAGTAAAGCTGTGGCTGACTTGAATGGTTACTGACCGTTAAATAGGCATGTGTTAGCTTTAGTGATGTTTGTCTGCAAATAAAGGTAATAACCACACTGAAATATATATAATTTTAACATAAATACATTTCATTCTTATTTAAAAATTAGTAGTTTCTGCAAAAGGAAAAAAAAAACAAAAGCAAACAGCAAATATCTGATTGGTGCCTTCCACTTACTTACAATCTAAAGTGCAACAAGGGCAGATGCAGAGTGACTCCATCCTGACCTACAGGATTATTCAGTCTTTCTGCTCATTAACTAGAGGCTGCCCAGCCTGTCACAACGTGTTCACAGTTGTGTATAAATGTGGTAACTTAGTTATCAAGACTTCTCTCTAGCAATCATGCCAATATCAGTTGCTCAGGAATACATGATTTTTAGGAAATGCAATTGTGGTGCAGCACATTTTACTTCTCAGGATTTTATTATGGGTTTATTTGTGGTTTTGTTTTTTTTTTTCCATTTAAATGATTTCTAATAAGCGTCATCTTGCGCCTGTCCTCCCCCCCCCCCCAGCATTTTCCCCCCCCCACTATCCTCAAAAATGTAAGTTTAACCTCATGCTCAACAAAACATTTCAAGACTCACACTGGCAAGAATATTCAGGCAAATTCTTCTTACCTCGAGTCCCTTGACCAGACTGTTGGCCAGCTCAATAGTTTTGTTTGTTCGGTTCACATCATCTTGACATCAGACTTTCTCGAGTGAAGCCATGAGCTTACACAGATTGCTATCCAGAATCTATTCAGAAAAGGCATGGGTAAATACTATAGCTTAAGGTTTGTTGTTTTTTTTGGTGTTGCTTTTTTAAAAATTTTATTTCATTTTATACAATAGATTTTAATGGCAATAATTGTAGATAGTACCTTTAAGTCTGAAGGATACAAACTTTAGAGGAAAGGTTTTGTTGTACTCTGTTCTTTTTACAGCTCCTGGCGCAATGTAAGTACGCTAACTAGCAACAATTTGGAACAAAACCATCATTAGAATACTCTATCAAATATTTATTTAAAATGTGGAGATCAGGTGCTTGGAGATAATAATAGGAAGAGAAATGTTTCTGCACGATGACAATGGCCTGTATTGCAGTAGGATCTAGAGGTCCCAGACAAAACTGCAAGTTTATTGTGCTAGATTCAGTAACAAACATCCTAGGCCATTGTAATTATGTCCTATGCATTCTGGAGCATTTAAAATTGTGCCAGAGAGAAAAAAAATTGCAAGAAAAGAATTCTTATTTTTATTTGGTATATGAGCCTGGTGGCATAAGAAGATCCAGCAATTTACTCTTGGGCGGACAGGATGGTTTTAGCAGTGGCAAAAACCAAGCAGATCTCCTGCATGCCAACCCACACCTTCACCAAGTATCTTTAACCACACTTTTATGCACTCTGCTCAAAAGGCAGCAACTCTGCTTTCAGGGATGTCATACTGAATGTACCTCAACTCAGTAGCAGCCACTGCCCACCCCCAGTGAGCCCCTGTAAATTCCCTCTCAGACTGCTCAGACCCTTTCTTTTCTTCAGTTTCTATCACTCCTGCTATACAACTGGTAATTCGCTGAGCTGCAGCATTTTCTCCAGATTCTTTTAACTGAGCACCTAGGATGACATGGGATTTTTAGATAAAATCATGAAAAGTTATTTCTGTTATCATTGTTGAAGATACAACACCCTGTCTTTCTGAAAAAGTTGAAGAAATATGACAATAATCAGTCAAGAATAGTTAGTCAACAAAACAAGGGGGGGGAAAAATTACAAGTGTCTTCTGGTCATAAAAATAGAAACTCCAAATTAATGCATTTGTTCATCAAAAAGAACCAAAAAGAGGAAAAGTACCCACAATGTGTCTATCTCAGTTTTCCCTTTCATCAGGAAGATAAACACTTACATTCTTTCCTACACTATCAGGAAAAAAAGGGAATCCTTTCCAGCTCAGCAAATGAAGAACCAATGAAAAGAAACATGTTGGAAAACTCAGATAGTTGAGTCATAAAAGCTAAGAGGTTAACACCTGGAAAAGTACTATTTTTACAAATAATCAGGTGAGGCAAAAGTTGAATACAGGAGCAGGACTTGAAAGACCATTTTGAAAAAAGAAAAGACAAAGCAAGATAACAAAGGCTGCAGCAGGCAAGTTGCCCGAAACTGTTTTGTTTCTCTAGAGTAATTAGAGAACTAACAACAGTGAGTTCTGCTTTAGAACAAATTTTTCCCATCTCTGGTTTAATGGAAGAACCGTAACAGGAGTAAGGAGTACATACCTCCACAAAAGCTCTGTGGCTTTGCAGAATGAGGGTTAGAACTCATCTGCCAAGTTTAGTGCTTGAATTGATGGTGTGCAATCAGGAAATTTCAAAATAATATATAAATTAAAAATAAGAAATTAATTGGCAAAGGGGGAAAGATGAAATTACAACTTAGAGCTTGATAAAGAAGGGTGGCTTGATTTCTTAGGGATAATGAGGCAGCCAATCCACTTCTTAATGGTGATGGATCTTAAATTGAGAGACTAATGAGGACTTCTGCTCAATAAAGGCATCTCACAGAGATGGGCTATAAGTAAAATTCCATCAGTCTAGCATGCAAAGCATAAGATGAATGAACACAGCAACAGTTCTCTGCTCTCTTTTTTTTTTTGAGACACTTATTTCTAGGCATTTCAAGTTTGCCTGCATTATAACATAGACCTGACCATAGTTCAGGTACACTCATCCATCAAAGGCTCAGGTAGTAGAGATGGCAAGAACATTCTTCTGCAGTGAGACAGGAAGGAATGCCCCATCAACTCTGTTTCTGGGCTTTTTTGGTTTGGGGTTTTTTTTTTTGGTACATAATAGCCTCCTTTATCAGAGCACTTCCTACCTTATGACTTTTGAATAGGAAAGGCGTCACTACAAAACACGCCATTCCCTTTTGTCATTCTTTCATAGGATGTAACATAAATAAAGTATAAGTCTAGCAATAGCAGGATTTTATACCTCAGTACTCTAAATTCTATGGGATAATTCACGTTTTAAAAACGCTTGTTATTGAGAAAGTTAGTGTCAGAGAACTATGGTCCACAAATCACAGCAGAGAGCCATTACTTTCCACAGCAAGCCTGCTGGACTGTGCCCTTGTATAATCCTTGTCAGAGTGTATTTTCACTGTATTTAAGTGCTCTCATATGTTAATAGTAATGATTTCAATGATAAATAATACAAATTGTACTATCTCCTCCAAAAGGATGCACTTGGCCCAACTTTTTAGCCTTAACACTAATAAACATACTACCTTTCTTTGTCTTTTTTTTTTTGCATATAATAGTCATACTTGTAATATATATGTGAATGTAAAATCATAATTTTCACAAATACTTTTGCAGCTAACTTTAGTCTCTTTAAGGATAGAAATCTGATTTCATTTTGCTCAAAATGCTTAAAAAATAATTTTGCTTGTGAAGAAACAATCCTTTTTTCTATTTCCTAACATGCTTTTCTTTCCATTCACTGTAAATATAGAGCAATTGTTTGACTGGATGGACAAATGTAAGTCTTTGTATATTAAAACTTTAGCATGCAAGAAAGGATCAGTAGGCATCACCATCCACAGAGTATTTTTTTATCATCTTTAAAACATTGTAAATGTTTAAAATGACGTACTGTATTAGTATTAGTGCCAGTCTACATATATTTGATATAAAAAAAAATTACTGTGACAATATTCATTGCAATATTTCCCCTGTTTGATAAGAATTTAATTTCTCATTTAAAGATATATTCTGGAAGCCATGAGAAGTGAAAGGAGGTTAGTTTAACTGTGCTGTCTAGGCCAAAGATGTATTATTGATTACTAACAGCTGCACCAATTATCATCATTGAAAATTGCTGGCCTCAAAAACTTCCATATGAAAAATATGTACAACTCTCCTTCTCTCTCTCTTTGCCAACAGAAAGAAGCTGAATTATGAGTCAGGGAGCACAGAACACCCGTGAATGCAGGAGCAGAGATTACTAACAAGTGATACCATGCCTTCAAGTCTATTCTTTGGATAGAGGAAGATGGGTAAGAGACAAGCAAATAAATGACCAGAAGGGAAAAGATCAAGAAATGAACTGAAGGATAGGGGGCAACTGAACGTGTGGATTGATGCCTTGATAATGATAAGAAAAACTCTAATGCCACTTGAAAGGTATTTAAAAGAGATTAGATAGAAGAGTAACTGCTTCATTGCTCTTATTGAATTTGTTTAGCTCCAGAATAAATAGGACTACCAAAGGCTAGCATTCATAAATGACATATAAAATACCTCTCTCTTCTGTACTGCTTGATTTCATGCAGATTCAGATGAATTTGCACTGGTGGAGTACCTTCTTCTTGTGGGCTCTACACACTGGTCTTGTGCAAGTTTAAAAGAAACTTGGCTCTTCAGAGGATGACTGACATGGCTGCACAGCACTTCTACTACTCCTGAAGAAGAGGTGGTGCGTGAGGTAAAAACTTCCTGCAGACTGGATCCAGTCAACAGGCAGCCCAGACAGAGATGTAGAAGAATGTTCATAGATCGAGAGTGACCATCCTTCAACATTAGAGGACTTCTTGTTTTTACAGACTGTGGATGAATACCACTGAAATAAGGAATAAGAGCTTTCTACAGGCTGATGGGGTACAGAGAGTTATCAGCAGCTAAGGTAAATAAAAACTAGGCACTTGTCACTGAGAAGTGCCTGCATTATTCTTTTTTTTTTTCCAGAAGAAATACAAATTTGCCTTCTCTTTATACCCATTTCACAGACTCCCTTACACAGTGAGTCATACCTGTAAAAGGTGTGACATGAGCCAGCTGGAATAGGCTGCACAGGGCAGAGGTGCACATTACAAAATACAGAATGCAAACATTAAATGAAGCAGATCGAGAAGTTACCATGGTTGGAAAGATGCAGCTGATGAAACCCGTGGGACATCACGTTGAACGTCATGTCCTTTAACAGTGGATTGATATAAGTTTCCAGCTGAGGAACACAAGCTGATTTTAAATGTAAGATTGAACAGCACAGTTCAGGATTATTGAATAGGGATGAAAATCTACAGCCTAAGGTATTCACTGTTGACCATGTTGTGCATGTTTAGATGGAGAAAAAAGCTCAGCCCAGAAAGCTAAGTGCTGTGAAATGCCAGCTGTAACTATGGTTAAAACAAAAGCAAGCAAAGTAGTGGATTCCGTGGAATTAATGAGTGTCAATTCTGTTAAAAAAGCAAAAGTGCTAAGACAGGAAAGGATCCTGTTCTGTACCCACCAGTCTGCAGGGCTCATTCCACCTGCTGAACCTTACTAATGAACTCAGCCTCTCATCATCCTCTAACATTTCACAGGTAGGAAACTGGGCACTAACGATCAGAAGAAATGCATCTCCCAGCCATACAGTTTTCGATAGTTGAAACTTCTTGGATGAACATTTTATAAAGGAGGTGTCACATGCCCAACTTGTTATAGTTCTGGAAACTTAAACTTCCTTCTAAGATTCCTAGGATGTTTGAAGCTCTGGTGCATGCTAATTTGCAATTTTTTTTTTCTTCTAGTTGCCAATCCTGGGGAAACTATCAATGGCTTTTATATAATGTGTCTTCATATTATGCACTAACTTAACACTAAGTTATACGTGTAATTAAAACTAGGTTACTTCAATCACTTTCAAATCTTTTCTTTAAATAACATTTTAAATCCTCTCAGTGAACAAGAAATTACTTTCTTCCCTTTCTGTGAGTACAATAGATATATAAATCATTGTTAGTCCAAGCATATATAAGTTTATGCACAGTATACCCCATTTGGATACAGCATATGTATAGGTAAGTAGTTCATAGAAATTAATAACTTCAATCACCTCACACATGGAAAAAAAGCATGACAAATTAGATGAGAATCCTGTTGCTAGCTGGAATTTGCAAGACCTTTGAATGAACAACATTTTGCATTGGCCTGTGCAAAGAATTTCACTGTAACTGAAGCTTTTGAAGTGAAATATTGGGAGACTGCATAGCAGAATACTTAAAAATGGAGACTGTACGTTCTTCCTGAGAAATGACATGCAACATGTAGACTGCAAGAAGCAAACACAGAATTGTCCAAGAGGAATAATGTGCCTTCAAAATAAAATTTTACCAATAATTCTCAGTAATTAAATGATGGATTAAGACATGAATTAGGGAAGTATATAAATTTTTCAAGTTTCCTTGTATATAAAAATTGAATCCCTTTTTGATATCTTCAAATTCTGGACCGAGTCACAGCTCAGTTACAAGAAACAAGCCAAAAGCAAGTCTTTCTGAGTAAGATGTGTGCAGCAGTTTTTAGTATATCATTATAACACTCTCTTACCACTCACTCTCTTAAGTGTTACAAATACATTTTAGCATGCATAATATACACACTGCATAGACAAATGTTTCCTTTTTATTCTTCTACTGAAGTTCATATTCTTGTAGAATATTACTGGATGAACCAAATTTCTGCTTTATTTTTGGAATCATGAGATGGTATAGGCTAGAAGGACCTTTGGAGGTCATCCAGTCCAACTCTCAGCTCAAAACAGGACTAACTTCTAAGTTTTCTTTGAACTATCCACAATCAGCCCCAGGTCTTCTTCCCTAAACTATTAATGAATAAACAATAATCAAGAAATATTCATAAAAAGTTCAAATATTTCATTCCAATATGTATTATTTTGCATTTATCAACAGTGAATTTCACCAGCTATAGTGTTCTCCATTTAACAACCTCATGAGCTCTGGAAGTTATTATTGCTATGAGTAAAACCTACCAGAGAATCAAAAATTACAGCTACAGCTCCTTAAAAAAGTTCATCACGTTAATCAGCTATGGTATGAATCAGTTATAAAAATCATAGTTTTAACTGGATCCTCCCACCTTGTAAAAGGAAGCCTGATAACTGCAGAGGGAACTGTGACTTTGTCTGTGGTGCAGAGTTCTTCCTGCTAGGAACTGAGCATAGCTGAGAGAAAAACTGCTGCTAACCACCTCCAGAAAAATTCATGAGGAGATGAAAAGGGAAGTAAATAAATATAAAAGGACAGCACTAGATTCAAAGTTGGAGGCTTACTGAACTGCAAGATCACCTAAAACAGGAAAAGGTTCTTTGAGATACTGTCAGGCAAGGAACAGAGATGCAATAGCACACTCCTTTGAGGAACACATTAAAACAATAAAAGATTACATGAGTTTCAGGGGTGACTGCTGTGTATTAAAAATAATTTTTAAAAAATTCATTAAAAAGCCATTTTAGTCCAAAAAGTATTTGCACTTAATAAACATACATCAGTATAGATGTGTGAAATAAAAGATTCTTCAGTAGAGCTATCTTTTAGTGTAGATACTAGCTTCACGGGGGCAGATGCCCTTTGATCCGAATGGGCAACTCCAAGGTCACAAGGCTAAGGCTGTATTGTATGAAGGCAAAATACTTGCTATAGCAGCTGGTCAGATTTTTGGAGTGAGGGGCAGAAAGGACCAGAAGAGAAAGAGAGATGGTAAAAGTTATCTTTGTTTACCCATTAAATCTGCATCACCTTCAGAACAAAAAAACTTGGTACTACAATAGCAGGAGGAATAACAGGAAATTGCTGAAATAAAGAATGAAATTCTGAGATACCATAACTCACAGATTTCTGAGGGTTTCAGTAAGTGAATCTTGCCCTTTCTCTTAAATTGATAATCTAAGAGAATACAGTGAGAATAATCCCTACATTACATTTATTGCTTAATATCTTAAGTTGTGAGATTTCAGGTCTAAACATTACCAACAAAAAAAGTCTTAAGCCAAGTCAAAGCCTTCTAAACCCAATTAATGCCATGTCTTCTGAATCACTTAAAGCCTTCTTTACTAAGTCAGGGTAATTAACTTTCAGTAGAGAAACTCCTTCCACCCACCATCTCCCAAGATACCACAAGGCATCTTTGTCTGTTTCAAGAGTGCTTTGCATTGCAGTTGCTCCATTAAATGAATACTTAAAAAACAACAAATAATCCCTCTCAAAAGTTCAATAGGTACTTGGTGGTAAAGATGGTCGTTGATTCAATCATTAACTCAAAAGGCATTTGTTAGTAAAAGACTGTAATCAAAGTTTCTACTTCTATGTGCATGTGTGCACGCATGTGTATATATGTTTGGAGGTCTTTCAAAAAATCAAAGGAGATTTGATGTCATTTTTATGGTATGTTTAATGACAAACATAAAGACAGATGAGGATGAGCTTCCAAAGCCTTTCTGGAAGTTATTCCTACATTCCAATAGATCATTACTCATATAAACACTTGGAATATATTCCTTGTAAAAATCACAGCCAGTTATTTATATCGACTGTTATTTCAGTTTACTAATCTATTGCTTATAATGTGTCTAGATAGCTTTGAGGAAATTCAGTCATTTCTGATAAGCAGCTTCATGTGCTACCACCGAAACTATGGAATATTCTTCAGTAGGTTTGTGGGAAAAAATAGTGATAATCCCTAATAAAAACATATCTTTAATACTTGAACTAGGAAGTAATAAAAATCAATAAAAATAAAATAAATTAACAAACTAAAAACATAAATAAAATAAAACTAATAAAATTAAGTGAGCTCAAGATATTAGAGAAGAATTCTTATTAATCAAGCTGTACTTACAAGAAGCTTTTTCCTGATGGCTTCTAGTTTTTCTGTAGCTGCTGCTAATTCAGCATTTTCCTAGGCCAACGCACAACGTTTTGGCTCTACCTCATAATACACCTTGAAAAAGACATATAACATAGGCACATTAGACAAGAAGTTGGTCTCACATTCATTATAAAATTTGCAAATGACTCCTGATAAAAGACTTTCAGATAATCCTAGTAGTCTCTCATTACATATATCTGTTTTAGAGCCATCTTTCTACACAACAGTGAGACATGTGGAGATTTCTTTCATTATTGACCTAAAGATTACAGGAGATTTGATTATAACCTACATAACGATATGTTAAGCAGAACTGAATGCATCCTCACTGGGTCTACTCTCAAACTAAAATTAATTTATATGTATCACTTTCATGATTTTAGAATACAGATAGAAATCAGACAGGCATTAAACTTAAGTAGATTTCAACTAAAATTGATTAGCTTTTTACTATTTTATAATTAACTGATAACCTGCTATAATACTAGGATGAATGGAGAAATCCTGCTGTCAGGTGCTCAATGGAATCACAAGTGATAAGCTCCGTCTTACACTCCAGACAGCCAGACTCAGATGGATGTTTCAAGTGAAACGTGTACACCTGGAGAAGAATATTTCCCAACTGTTGCATAATGACAATTGAAAAGTCCTGGACAGCCACATGGTTTTTTACCACTTTCTACTAAAAATAAATACATGTGTACATACTGTTAAGCACTGAATACTTCCCACTTTATTTGTGGTTGGTGTTTCATTCTCCCCAGAACACTAAACTAAGCTTACCAAAATAATAAAAAACTTTAATAACAGAAATTTCCCCCATCAAGTCAAGAGAGGAACTGAAATATATAAATACATCATTGAATTTTACTATATTGATGACCCAGGCACAGAGACCAGCTGCTGCAAAGGATTTTGCACGAACATAATTTCAGATGAAATCTGGATCTTTCAAGTAATGTTCCTTGACAATTTTCAGACAATTCTGCTCCTTATCATAGTTGATTAAAGCTTGTGAGAAGTCATCAACCTGCAAGAAGAGACATTCTAGTGCATCAATCCTTTTCCATTTCAGAGAATGAGAAGATAACTCCTACTTTTATTGCAAATGCAAAAATGGAATCCTGCACTAGCTTATTGTTTTGGAAATGTTATGCAAAACATTCAGCAAAAAATAGTATTTCCCCCAAATGCCTGAAGGATTCAACCTCACAAACACATTTTATGATTTTAAGATTCACTTGAGGAATTTGGCAGAGATGAGATAAATATAATGAAATGCTCTCCCTTTGACTTTTCTTCTATTTTTGCAATTAGTAAATCCCAGTGGTGCTCAGGCTGGCTTGAATTTGTCACCAAAGGTACACGGAAGAGAACAATACAGGATCGTACCTTATTCCCCTAAATTCAAACTGTAAGAAAATGGCGTTGTGATTTAGTTTCTCTTCTCTGGCTCGCATTTTTAACTATTCTCTTCCTCTCTCATCTCAGATACTATATGATGTCCTATTGACCATTACCTTTCCCATAAAGACTGTTGTGGCTTTCCAGCTTCGGTCTTTGGACACTTTCCCTTTATATGCCAGTAAAACCATTACTGCAGCAATAAAATTAGTTACAGCCACTGGTGGGCTGGTGAAGGCTTTTAGTTCTGTAAGATCAATCTGAAAAAAGATGATCAGAGGAACAGGTACAGAATTGTGCAACAACAGTGGATTTGTTCCATGGAAGCTTTCTGATTACTAGTATACAACTCTCAGCTCTTTGAAGACTATTACTAATTATTTTATGTGGTGAAAATACTCATGATCACAGCCCTCCGCTTTCTCTGCAATCCTATGTGCGACTTGGCCAAGTAGGGTGATGGGAAGTGTAATGCCAGGTCAGGTAGAGCAGTTGCCAACCTGTTGCTTTGGAGCATGCTGCCCAGAGAAGATAGAAATTTGATTGTGCTTGGCAGCTTGGCACCGGAATGACCATTTAATAGCTGTGAACTATTTGAACAATGAACAATTTTTTTTTTGCAGACATCAAACTGTACGATCTTTACCTTATTAAGCATGTCTAAGGCTGCTGTAGCAGCAGCAAGAGCAGGTTCAGCTTTCAGCAGGTCATCCTCACATTCTTTATGTCCCAGGTATACTTCTCCTTGGATTGCTGCTACCTATTAAAAAAATAAATCTTAAGATTTATATTGAAAACTAAGGCTGTAAATCAAATCAGAGCTGCTTAAGCACTCACATTTGCAGTGTAATGACTGTATACACAAACAGATTTTAAACCCCATTATTTTACGTTATGCATAAAAAAGACCTCTACAACTCTGACACTCAAGCAGGTTTGTGCTCAGCTCTACACTCCATCTGTTCTGCATAGTGAGAATTAACATCTCCTATTTATACCACCATACTGCAGAAGAGTTAGCCTCACCTCCGTACCTGGGAAGATCATGGAACAGATTCCTCCTAGAAGCTACGCTATGCCACATGGAGGACAGGGAGGTTAATTGAGCAGCCAGCATGGCTTCACCAAGGGCCAGGCTTGCCTGACTACCCTAGGGCCTTCTATGATGAAGTGACTACATCAGCGGACAAGGGAAGAACTATGGATGTCATCTATCTAGACTTCTGTAAGACCTTTGACATGGTCCCCCACAACATCCTTCTCTCTAAATTGGAGAGATATGGATTTGATGGGTGGACTGTTTGGTGGATGAGGAATTGGTTGGATGGTCACATCCAGAGAGTAGTGGTCAACAGGTTCAATATCCACATGGAGATCAGTGATGAGTGGTGTCCCTCAGGGGTCCATACTGGTATCAGTACTGTTTAATATCTTCATCAATGACATAGACAGAAGGATTGAGTGCACCCTCAGCCAGTTTGCAGATGACACCAAGCTGAGTGGTGCGGTGGACATGCCTGAAGGATGGAATGCCGTCCAGAGGGACCTGAACAAACTCAAGAAGTGGGCCCATGTGAACCTCATGAGGTTCAACAAGGCCAAGTGCAAGGTCCTGCACCTGGGTCAGGGCAACCCCCTGTATCAATACAAGCCGGGGGATGAAGGATTGAGAGCAGCCCTGTGGAGAAGGACTTGGGGGTACTGGTGGATAAAAAGCTGGACATGAGCCGGCAACATGAGCTCACAGCCCAGAAAGGCAACCGTATCCTGGGCTGCATAAAAAGAAGTGTGGCCAGCAGGTTGAGAGAGGTGATTCTGCCCCTCTACTCTGCCCCACCTGGAGTACTTCATCCAGCTCTGGAGTCCTCAGCACAAGAAAGACATGGACCTGCTGGAGCGGGTCCAGAGGAGGGCCACAAAAATGATCAGAGGGATGGAACACCTCTGCTATGAGGAAAGGCTGAAAGAGCTGGGGGTGTTCAGCCTGGAGAAGAGAAGGCTCTGGGGAGACCTTATTGCAGCCTTTCAATACTTAAAGGGGGATTAATAAGAAAGATGGGGACAGACTTTTTAGTAGGTCCTGTTGTGATAAGACAAGGGGCAACGGTTTTAAACTAAAAGAGGGTAGATTCAGACTAGATATAAGGAAGAAATTTTTTCCGCTGAGGGTGGTGAAACACTGGAACAGGTTGCCCAGAGAGGTGGTAGATGCCTCATCCTTGGAAACATTCAAGGTCAGGTTGGATGGAGCTCTGAGCAACCCAATCTAGTTGAAGATGTCTCTGCTCATTGCAGGGGGGTTGGACTAGATGACCTCTAAAGGTCCCTTCCAACCCAAACAATTCTATGGTTCTATGATTCTACGAGCTGGTGTGCCAGACCTTCAATGACAGCTGAGTTTTGCAGTGCCAGGAGTTCCAAAAGGCAGCCAAAGCTTGCTTCAGTAAAGCTCCTATATGCTGTACGTTAGCTAGCACATGTAGCTACTCAGGTCTGAAGTCTTGTATGTAGTAAGGATAATGTGATAAAGAGCCAGGGACAGAGGGATGTGCTGGCAAATCAGCTGTCTACAATCACTAGAAGTTAACAGGCTTCTTAGTGACTTATGGCCTCATATTATATCTGCTATTTCTACTAAAGCAGTAGTTTAACCTCTGGGTAGCTAGACTACATTTATTCTCATTGCTCCAGAGAGAAAATTTGGTATACAAAGTTCCTTTCTTCCCTGCTGTTCTGAATCATGAAGCATCCCTGCATGTTGCTCTGCCCTTTTAAGGACAATAGCATGAGAGAGGAGGTGGAAACCTGCTGACTATCCCCTTTGTGGAGAAAACACACTGAGACTGAGAGACATGAATAGGAAACAGAATAGCTTTGGATTGGATTACCAGAAACTATTTTTATTTATACTTATGGGCAAATGTCTGTATCATCACAAAAAATATCTGGGTTTTACAACAACTGGATATTCTCCATCATCCTCCTCTGCTCAGTTTTGCAAACTACAAAGTAAGAAAGAGGTACTGATGCTTTATCTGCTAAAATGATTTATGCTTGAAATATTCACTTTTCAAATTCTCTTCTTCACAGCCCGCTCTCATTCTGACCTCGACAACTTTGTGTTATTCTTACTATCGTGTTAAATATATGTGCAGTTAACCTGATAAAAAAAAATGTTTTACCTTTAGTTTACTAAAGAAAATATGGCACTTCCACACAATTTTGGAAGTGCTCACTAGGTTGACAGTGAAAGGAATATGGTTCTTTCAAAGACCAGTTCAGTGTTTGTAAGACTAAACCTCTCAGGTTAATTAACTAACTATTTCTTAGCACAGCCTCCTCTCCTTCAGGGCAATGAAGGACAACACACTACCACCACAATATTGTTAGAGGACTATGCAACAGCTTTATAAAATTTCTGTTAATTTCTGTGAGACTATAAGAAACCGCATATATTTTTCAAATCCGTACTGGATTAACATGATGACAAATTTCTTTCTTGCATAGGACACTACAACACAAAATATTGCAAGTAATGCTTTTTTTGCCATCTTGATATCTAAGGACATAAAAGAGAGGTACAGCTGTAAGAAGAGTGATACATATTTATGGGTTTTTTTTCTTCTAGATGAAGCTTTTAATATCTCTTGCTGAAAAATTGCTAGTATGAAGACTGTCCTTCTAGTAGGTGTACCTGTCTACCAGACTGTGATCAAGCATGTCTGCATGGAGGCGAAATACCACCCATCTGTATGGATGCTTTTGAAAAAAGGAGCCTGTAAGCTTGTGAAGACACATCAGATATAGTGAATGCTCCTGGTTGCCAACAGAAACCTGGAGATCACTGTGTGAGATACAAAAATTTAGAAGGACTCCTGTGTTTAGGACTCTCTGTAATACTGTAGGATGCAAAGGTGAGAGATTTAGTAATGCAGGATAAGAGACCAGGTAAGCTATCTGTACAAAAAAGCTGGGAAATATTAGGGCAGTCTGTTACTTCTGAGGAGTTGTCGAACACAGGGGAAAACTCAATCACTTATGCCATTTCAGTAGGCAAGCATTTCATAATCTAGGTTCAAATGCAGAAGCTGGAGCTAAACAAGAGATGTATGGCGGAGAGAAAGCGAAGATTTTTCACTAAGATTTTGAGAGCCATGACCTTTTTTCCTCACTCCCCCATTTTTCCCCTTTAAAGGGCTCCCCTTTAGAAATAGAGAAAATATATATATATATATATATATAAAAGTATATATAGAAATAGAAGAAATACCAGGGAGCCAATGGTCAGTTCTAGTGACACACTGGAGGTTTCCCTAACCAGTAAAACATTCACTGCATTTTTAGGGTATAGGTAAATATATTAGATTTGTCAAACCAGCCTCCATCTACTGGTAAATTTGCCTTTTTCTTTTAATTCCTCAGTTCCAAGTCTGAAACCATAGGCCTCAACAAGGGAGAGAACAGGAGAAACAGAAACATCCTATATGAAAACACTGTACTTACTTAATTTCAGGTTTGAAAATTAAACAGATACCAATCCAAGCAGATTTGTCAAAACACTTATTTTGGCTTAACAGTGGCTTAGATCAGTGACTTTACATCAGCTAGCATCAGTTCATAAGTGAAATCTGAGCGCCTCTACAATTCTCTGCAATGATTTAATTATCTGTTTAAAAGCTGATTATGATTTCATTGGTGCAAATTTATCTGGTAGAGTAACCCTGGAGGGTGTTCTGCATCATCTGCAATTGCGTATTTGGAAGGTTATCATACACATTTTTAAGGAGACATTGCCTGGGGCTGGAGTTAGTTATATTTGGTTCATCCTTATCCTTGTACCTCATGCTCATCTCACAGGCTCATTTCCTGTCAGGTCTTGCTTAAACAACGTCTAATTACAGAGAAAGAGGATATTACAGTAATCAAGATGTTAATACTTGGATCAAGCACTATGCATTGGCAGTAACAAGCCTCTGTAAGAATTTAATATCCTTACAAAACGTGTTTCTACAATTGTTGGGAGCAATTTCCATGTATACATTTATTACATGGGACACACAGAGACACTGTCCGTGGAAATAACAAAGATTAAAAATCAATATGCATTACATTACAAATGACAAGATACTAATAAAGTTAAATATTTTCCCCATCTCTTGTGATGTAGCTTTTAGGATGAAATTCTCAGTGTTTATTGGTTTGCATCTGAGCCACAGCATAGCTTTTAAATTAAATACTGCATATATAGTTGCAGATTTGGTTTATATTTTTCTCTAACATGGTTTGAGGCCCATGTTACTGAAATTAACTTAAAATGAAAAGTTTAGAACAGCCAAATACTCCTTCTGTTAAAGTTTTTAAGGATGCAACCAGGTGAGCAAGTATTACATTTACAGTACATAGTGCTTCTAACATGACACGGTATTTTCCATTAAAACAAACAGCTAATTTAAGTCACACAAGTTGCATTATATTTCTGTCTCTCTTTTTTCTTACGCTTAGTTATTCTTTGCTTGCTGATGCCCAAAGAAAATATGGGACAAGATAATTTTTTTCAAGGGAGAAAAAAATTAAGAGCAGGTTGC
This sequence comes from Theristicus caerulescens, assembly GCA_020745775.1. Taxonomy (NCBI): domain Eukaryota; kingdom Metazoa; phylum Chordata; class Aves; order Pelecaniformes; family Threskiornithidae; genus Theristicus; species Theristicus caerulescens. The sequence goes on along the minus strand of CM036558.1, from coordinate 35,340,482 downwards.
AGATAAGCCTCAGGACAGCACTTCTCAAATCTACTTCCCCTCACAAAGAGATGAAGGAGCTTTTCAGTCCTGTCTGCAGAAGTTTAGTCCCCTTCACATCAGTAACTTCTATGGTGTAGAGCTCTTCAATGATGGCTAAATTGTTAGAAAAGCTGGAAGCAGTGTGCCCTTAGCAATCAGACCATGAGTAGGGTGGCTCAAATATACCATGTAAATAAAGAATGTACTTCAGCAGAAGGAGATAAATCAAAAAAGCTGGTCAGTCTGGATCCATTTTTGCTCCTAATCCTCAGCTAGTGTCACTATCACCCATATACCTACACCATGCTCTGCATGTTTTCTTCCTTTGAAGGGGTAGGTCCCATTTCAAAAGGCAATGGCATATGCATCTTCATCTGTAAACGACTCTCTGGCTGGCATCATTCAGAGCACACAGCCAGTAAAATGACAGCACTGTTACTACCCTCTGTTTTAAAACCTTAGCCGTGTCACATTCATAGTCAGACCCTTGTTGATTACTATACAGATATGTAGCTCTGCCACATTTATGGGGCATCCAGACTGACCCCACTTTTCCTGATGAGTCTGATCTAAAGTGGCTTCCCCTCTTCACCTTTTCTGAAGTAATGCTTCACTCTAAGGCAATACCTCCAAGGTATTTACTGGCTTAATGCTGTAAAAGTCAAAAACCCCTTATACACTCCAGTTTGAAATCTGTATGTCCTGGTTTCAGCTGGGACAGAGTTAATTTTCTTCTTAGGAGCTGGTATAGTGCTGTATTTTGGATTTAGGATGAGAATAATGTTGATAACGCTGATGTTTTATAGTTGTTGCTAAGCAGTGCTTACACTAGTCAAGGACTTTTCAGCTGCCCATGCTCTGCCAGAGGCACAAGAAGCTGGGAGGGGGCACAGCCAGGACAGCTGACCCAGACTGGCCAAAGGGATATTCCATACTGTATGACATCATGTTCAGCATATAAAGCTGGGGGAAGGGGAAGGAAGGGGGGGGGGACATTCAGAGTGATGGTGTTTGTCTTCCCAAGTAACTGTTAGGCATGATGGAGCCCTGTTTTCCTGGGGATGGCTGAACACCTGCCTGCCGTTGGGAAGCAGTGAATGAATTCCTTGTCTTGCTTTGCTTGCACGCGCAGCTTTTGCTTTCCCTATTAAACTGTCTCTATCTCAGCCCATGAGTTTTCTCACTTTTACTCTTCCAATTCTCTCCCCCATCCCACTGGTGGGGAGTGAGCGAGCAGCTGTGTGGTGCTTAGTTGCCAGCTGGGGTTAAACCACAACACTACAGAACAGGAAAGCCAAAATAATTTTTAAAGGGTGACAAATTTTAAACAATTATGAAGAGTATTCACAAATTACTTAGCTGGAAGACGTATTCTCATTTGCTGATTTTTTTTTTTGGTAACAAAATTTATAGAATATTAAATTTAGAAACCATCAGCCTTATGAAATAGTTTTAGATTAACGTAGCACAAACTGACACTTTCATTTCCAATGAAAACATTTCAGAAGTACAATAAAGCAATGAACAGTGGAGTATGGTAATCATTAGTGTCATGCGCTGAACTTCATCCCTGAAACAAAGTGGTCCAAAGATGTGATTATCCCACGATAATCACTCCATGCGTTTCACCTAGTTGCTTAATGAAGTAATTAGAATTGTGTTAAGGGTGTATTTTGATCATTCAAATCCATCAGAAGCATACGGACGCAATACAGGAAAAGCACTACTGAAAAGTAGTTGGTAGGATGTTGAGCTGTTGGATCCAATTTGTGCAAGTTTATTTAATTGCACTATTTGGACTTTACGCTTCATAGCAATTTTTAAGTCCTATATAAGGTACGGATCAGAAAAAGGATGAAGTCCATAATTAGCATAATCCAGAGAAACATAAAGGTCCTGATCCAGTCTTCATTTATGTCAGTGTCAAAAATCACTTTTCCCTCAATAAAATTAGGATGAGACACAAGGTCATTAGAAAAGTATTAAATATCACCTAACAATGTCATCTTTAAGAAACAAAACAGAAGAGAATGAAAGACCATTTTGATTGCTCAGACAGTATAGTCTTCCCTGTTGATCAGTATCAAAAACTGTTTACAAAGTTCTTGGCAACTTGAAGTTTCCATAGCTCACAATCAGGCATTAACGACTATTACGAGTCAATTAAAAATTTCTCTCTGCAGTATTGATAAATAACACAATGTACATCAGATTTTGTAGCAAAATGCCAGAGCTGAAAGAGCTCTTTGGACTTTAAAGGCAGAGTAATTTCAGTTTACAGCATTCCATGCTGCTGGTGTTTCATTTCAAAAACTGTGCTTGTAACAGTAGATGAAAATTTTAGAGTCCAGATGAAATTATGCATTTCTATTCATTCTGTGGTGAGGACTAATGCTTGTAAACTTCTATGTTTCCAACATGGATGTTGATAACTAATGTTAATAGGCTGAACTGAGAGCAAAAAAAAAAGATTCAACACTGATGACATATATTATTAGGAATGCTATTATAATCTTAAAATTCAAGGTTTGCACCTTGTAATATTGCAAGATACTGGAATGAACTTCTGTATCAATTGAGTTGTTCAATTTATCTAGAGCCTCAATGCCTTTAGAAATCTGAAGTGCTCAGAGATGACTCTCTGACCTTTACTGTATTACGAATAGGTCTGATTCTCAAGATCCACATCCATTAAATGCTTGAATGAGCTCAGTATTTATTGTTCTTTCATCTCATTAAAACAGCTAAAAGGTTGGGAAAAGGCATAATGTAAAGAAAGGTCAAGTGGTAATCATGGTGTGAAATGCTGTTACATGTGTAAGTATAATAATTCTTTAGACTTTATGCTCCCTGGAGAGGAAGTTGTTCAAAACTGTTCACCTAAAAAGGTTTGTTTTGTGCTAAATATAGCTCAACAGCACTAAATGGGGGAATTAGACTGACCTTTTGCTCCTCTGCATCTGCAATGGCCTTTTCTTAGCTCACTTTCTCAGTCTGAAACCCTATCTTAGCAATCAAAGCTTCAGCATCTTGATTTCTCAGTTGCAGTTCTGCCTCTTGAGAAGCAAGTTTGGATTTTAGATCTTTTAGCTACAGGGCAAAAGGTAATGTGTTATTTGGGAGCAAGGGTCATTAGGTGTGGTTCTGGAAGCCCACATAAGCCCCAAAAAGCTGAACTGAAAACAAAATTCATGTTTTGTGGGTCTCGGTACTAAAAGTGTAATCTTTTCCTTTTTTATTTTGTTTCCATTTGACAGCTCTTTGTTTGTAACTCAGAATTTTGTTGACATAAAGTATTTAATAAGAACAGCCTAACTGCTCCCACCAGGGACCCTGCAGCTCCCCTGAGATGCTCAGATGTCTGTCCAGCTGCTGAGGTTGTGTTTGTAACCAGGTGTCTCAGCAGTGCAACAAGGCGCAGCTGCAGCACCTAGCAAAGTTGCAAATGTAAAAGCAAAAGGACATTATGGAAAATGCTTAGTAATCACTCTGAGCAGATAATTCCAGCAGAGGTTTGCTGAAAGGTTAAGACAGAGACTGATTGATGCACGAAGACTACCTGTTAGCTTGCTGAAATAGCAATTTATTGCTTGCCAGGCGAGAAACCTGTATCAAAATATCCAGCAACCACATCTTTCCACATGTAAAGGAATTGTTTCAAATACCTGTTTGTTTCCGCCCCTGCCCCCCCATCCCTCCAAGCATTTTATCTGGCAGCTACTCATGATAAAAGGCTATATTTTAACCAGAGAGGACTCTTGTTTAACCTTATCTGGACAGGGGTGGTAAGGCAAAGAGAAAGACAAATATTAGAGGGCTTAAACCTTTATCACATGGAAGGCGTTGAGGGCTCCTCTTCTTTGGTGGGCTACTGAAATCTTACAAAACCTACAAAATCTGCCTTTTCAAAATTTGACCATTTTGGAATGAGAAGACAAAGCTGTAATACTGAGTTGTAACAGATGACTGTAGAGATCCCAAATCTCTCCACTCAATTTATTTTTCAATTAATTTGAGCTGACTTTATGTCTCTCTCTTTCTGAAAAAACTAAACGGTGCTGCATTTGATATTCTTGTGTAGAGCTCCAGCATGCAGGTTAAAAATGGCTCAGTGTTCAAATACTTGAAATTGTCAAATTACCTTTTGGTCATCGTCAAATTAGAATTCAGAGAAAAAGAGTGTTCTAATAATTTACTAGCATGGGATACCTTATTAAAAATAGACTTTAAAAAAGCAGTCACCCTTTTCTATTGACTGCTTATTTTTGCAGGTCTTCAGCTTGAAAAGTGGGAATAAGCCATTCAGCTCCCATTATTGTCATGCAGTAGCACAAAGATGCAACATTATGCAAAGACTGGAGCTGAGCTTTTAATTTGCAGTTTTTATATGAAACATGAGGACTTTTTATTTTTAATAAAGAAATTGCTGGATTACGGCTTCCCTTCAGCATCTGCGATAGGGATTATGGAACATGTGATAGGGGGCAGAGGGAAAGGCTTCAAAGCAGTTTCCCCTCCCTTCTCTCTTTGTGGACTGACTAGCCACAAGCGAACTGTAGGCAGAAGCACTGACTGGGGGCTAAGTGGCACTACCCCCACAAGGAGGCGACGACAGCTGATGCAAAGGCTCCACACTTGTTCCTCCTGCTTTCACTGCCCCTCAGCTGGTCACTGGCCATGCACAAAATCCCCACATAGGGAACTGCACCTTCTCTCTCCATGGTCTGGCTTTTACTGTGGCACTTACTTCCCCTCCCACTCTTTTACTGTGGCCCCACTAACACTCCCCTTCCCTCCAGACTTTGTCCTTGCCCAAATGGATGGACCTCTCTTTCCAAAGACAGCTACAGAACTCAAAGAGCTTCTACGTGAAGAACACAAAGAAACACCAGTTTCCAAAATCAGGTAATTTCAATGAAACACAAAAATGCCACCCCACAACTAATCAGTCTAATGAAAAGGTACTGCGATAACTTTGTTTTATGAGCAATAAACCCAAGATTATTTATAAAGAATGAAAGAAAAGGTTGTGACTTTCACAGTTTACGTGGAAAGCTGCTGCCTTCAGCTTCTGCATGCCATTCACCAAGTGCTCCATGTGTGCCAACATCTCCTTATTTTTCTTCTCTAGGAGGATCTTATAAAGCATAATTAGCTCCAGAAAACTCTTCCGAGTGGTGTAATTGTATCACCTCTCATTATGATTATATTTGGCACTCAGCATATTCACACTGGTGTGGGCATAAGCCATGAAATCACAAATGGAGTCCTGGATGTGCGGCTAAACATACCCAAGGAACAAGAACAAATGTAAACACAGAAGCAAAGAAATGTTTCAAAAATTAGGTATATCTATGTAAGTCAGGAAAGGTTATGTTTCTAAGGATGGCTCATTCACAAAGCTATTCTTCAGTCTATCCTAAACGTAATTTTGTCAGCATGTAAAAAACATTAAAGCAAAATGAGCCTTCCCCAACTTTTTTGCATATAAATTAACTAATTCTGCACTGGCATTCATTAAGTCTTCATCACCACAGAAGCTCAGTGCTTCAACATACTTTAATTTTTTAAAAATAAATACTCCTAAAAGCTCAAAACAGAAGTTAAATCAGTCACTATACTGCTATATGCAGAATTAATACTACATGGACTTTCTATTTTACCTCTAGAAATACTGTTTAAGAAAAATCCTGTATAGGTTAAAGAAATAAAATAGAATGACTACTTTAATCACACTGATCCCCACATACCTCATATATCATCAAATTCCTGTTCAGAGTGAAGCGCATTTATGCCATTAACTTAAGATTGAGCAGAACCAGACTCCATGATTTAGATTTCTGAAGTTGTACAAGTCCCTACTTATCTGTGCTTGTCAAAGTCAGTGGTAAACTAACATAAAGTGGTACGAGGGCAGGATTAGAGCACTGTGGAGTGCTTCTGAAAGCTGAGTCTCTATCTACCATAAAATGTTCAGAAAATCAGCAATGTTTCTGTGCTGAAGAGATTCTTTTTATCAGTTTCAAGGGGTATTTGACCAGAAAAGTAGTTACAACTTTATGGAGTTCAGAGTCACCTCAAGCTGTGACAGTTGAGACCCGACCCTTCCCTAGGTGCCACCCAGGCGTCAAACCACAAAGTATACCTCCAGCTCCAAGCAAAACTCAGCACGCTGCAGAAGGGACCCCAGAGCAGTCCTATGGCCCCAGAGAGCTGCGCTGGGTGCCACACAGCACTGCATGGGGTTTCTTTCTCATCACAGGGAAGAAAATGCAGCCATGAGACTGGAAAACTCTTTTCACATACTGTATGATAACCAAAACAGGCTAGGCATATTTAAAACAGCTCCAGATGGTCGTTTAGTCATGTATTTCTGAACAAAATGCAGAGGTAAAATGCCTGTCTTTATTCGCCTCTCACAGAAAGAAGAGAGGTATTTCCAGGACTAAAGCTCAAAGGTCCTTTTTCTAAATTTTTTGGAAACTGCACTAGAAAATACAAGATACTACAACACTAGTTTGAATTAGAGTATACTTCCCCAGATAAAGGTGAAGTGAGAAACCCCCAAAATTCATTTTTGTTTGTTTTAAAGGACCCTACCTACCTATATTGCTAGAATATAGGCATATATGTGTCCAAGCAAGAGTACTGTATGCAAAATTAACAGGGAAATACTAAGAAAACCCATTTAACGCCATCACTGTAACTAACTTCCATTTTGTCCTCTATGACTTCTAGCATACTTAACTTTATAATTTGTGGAGTCACATCTCCCTCATTTTAATGATTATTTATTGCATTCTGTACAAGACGAACCCAGTTCAATTAATCAAGGGAAGCCTAAAAATCAATTAATATGAATTAAATGAGCTACACCAACTCTTAGGAAAGTCACACATAATTTACCAAAGCATTGTCAATAATGCTTAGGGAACTTTGGGAAAATTGCTCACGAGTGGCTGTTGATGCAGTTAAATGTTTTAAGCCTACATCATTAATATTACAATCAGGTTGATGCAGAAAGACTTGCCATTTTTCTCAGTAAGAAACCTCATTATTTTCTTGTGACTTTTTTAAAAGCTAGTTTAGAAGAATACTTATTTCACCTATGATTACAAAAACAGAAATTAAAACAAGGACTAAATAAAGAATGATTTGCATTTAGGGAAAGCAGAAATAAATTGCTTTACAAATAAAGAAAGTCTGAACATCATTAGTTGAGGCAAAGCTAGCATGAATTCATCTTAAAAATAAAATTGTTTGTAAAAGCAAGGCTAGTCGACAGGAATGGACATTTTATGCAGAATTGAGCAGCGCTTGGCTTCCATCTGAAATGTGTTTCAGCCTTTCTCCTTTTTTTCATTGTTTGAGAGACACACACACCCTGCAGTACAGCTCTTCCTTGCGAAAGACAGCCTCCTTACACATGATCCTTATGAGAGGTCTCTACTCAGCAGCCCTGAAAAGCCCTCTAACAACAGTTTCATTTGTAAATCAGCGAGGGAAGAAGTGGGTTCCGGTAGAGCTGGAAGTGGCCTGAGACAACTTGTCTCAGTGGGGCAAAATAACTATTGTTATCGAGCTTAACAAAACGGCACAGCATGGGAGACACGCCGAGCCAGAGAGCAGCTGGTTGTAATTCACACTGGTTTTCAGAAAACACTAATCGTTCCCGAACAGACCTCTTTGAGGATTGGTCTTCCCTGCATTTTCAATTTGTCACTTTCTCTTATGATAAGGTCAGCGGTGACAGCACTTCCTGACATTAACAGCTGTGGCTTTTAAAAGGGTCATTGTGGAACTACTAATTGCAGTAATTTCATTAGCATAAATTATTTATTCTGCCATTCATTTATCTCCAGGGTTTTTTTTTAATACTACATTGTACTTTTCAATATATGCCCATTCAGGGTTGTAGGCAAAGGAAATTATTATTGCTAATTTAGCCTTCTTTATTAAAAAAAAAAGGCAAACAAAAAAGAGTTGATACAGTAACAAAATCTGATTTAACTGCAGTTCACTAGAAAGCATAAAGTAGCTTGAAGCCAATAATGAAGATTAAGCTGGTACAAATCAAAACCATTCAACAGTCCTAAAGACGACTGAGCAATAAGCCTATATACAATCTGAAAGAAAATATAAGGGTGAAGTCTGTTCATTCTCATGCCGTCTCTCTATTCTAGGCCTTGGCTAACTGACTTTTAAGCATGCAAAAAAAACCCCAATGCAAGTTATGAGTAGAATTTAGACAGGAGTTTTGCCCTTTTACTTTCCTCAGGATGTAAATTAGTCATTACCAAATTGATAAATCTTAGCTCTTTGCAGTTAAGTTGAGCTAGCTGAAACAAGCCAAGCAAAGAGCAAAAAAGACCAATGTCACTGAACTTGAATGCATCCCACAGGCAGTTATCAAAACTGAGAATAAAACCAAGCCAGAAGGCTTCAGTGTCTGGAGGAAGAGGCAACTGGGAAGTGAGCGTGGGGAGGAGTGGGGAGCGTAAGAGGCAAAGGGAGAAAGCAAAAAAGTTACTTCAGGCTGCTTCTTTGCTGTACCACATGTGTAAAATACTTGGAATACAATAAATTAAGAGTTTAATGAATTTATCCTTGGTATGCTTAACAGTGCGCACTCCTTGGTGCTAAGCACCAGAGGAGCATCATACAAGACAGCAACAGCAAAATACTCAGAGGAGACGGCACAGATGTACGTTGCTGTTATTTTCAAAGGGATGGATTAAACAATCCTGACTCTCTTATTCTGTACTCAGTCCTGATACATGAAACCAGCTGAAAGTAAGGAAGCGAGATTGCATCATGTTAAATTTGGAGACAAAGGCATTATTTCAGAATACTATAGATCATGTTTTATACCAAATGAGGTGCTTTTTTAAGTTTGTTAAGCTCAGTATATGGATTTCAGAAGCACTGCAGGGTGTTCATTGCTTGTGCTCTTTTTAAAATGTAAGTTTAGCAATTTGAGTGCTGAAACAGAAGAGGGCTCTTTTCTTTTCTTTTCTCCCAAGAAATCAAAGACATCTGAATTGACTAGATTTCTGATACTCTCCATTTCTTTCCAAATATCTCCGAACCCACTGCCTCTTGCCCTTAACCCACACATTGTCCAATGTCCTTCCAAGTGAAAAGGGGCTCATGGGACTTATTTTCAACAGGCACCACAATTAAGGAGGATCACTGGTTCTTTCTGTTCAGGTACTTTCACACAGGGCAGAAGGGACATTCACAGCATCCTTCATAGCACAAACGGATGCTGCAGCTCACCGTCTCCCTGCTGAGGTCAATCTTCCCCCTTCCTTCCCTGGATAAATTGTATCTTCCAGGAAAGTACCTAGACTTGGTTTGAAGATAAAGAGATGGAGAATCTAAGACTTCCTTCTCAACTCCCACAATCACCATGTATTTTTTATGGTTTTCTCTTACCATTTAAACACAGAAGTTTTCCAGTTTTTGTTAAAACAATGTAGATATGATGCCATATTTGTATTGAACTTCTAAGAGGGAAAAAAAAATCATTAGCTTAACTTCAAGCTACCCTAATTAAAACAATCTGTAATATTGTTACACAGTGATGAACAAAAAAATTCTAGCAATTACTGTTGTTGTGTTCTTTTGGAAACACTGAAACAGGACAATTAGGAGCTAAGTGTCAATTATGCCAAGGTAATCACTCAATAACAGATCTTGCATTGATCATAAGGGACAGCAGGATTACAGTACATTTCAGAGGTCCAGGCATACATGAGCCCTGGCTTACAAGATGTCTCCACTAAGAACAAACAAAAGGTTTTTCTGAGATATCTAAAATGGAGCAAGTGAAAAGATATATCAACACGCGAGCACTAGAGATGAGAGAAGGAGAGGAGACCACCTCCTATAAATCTTCGACAGAGAGGGGATGGCAGAATGCAGCTAAGATTCCCTCTGTTCTTCAGGGTGGTCCTTTTCTACCCTGTCCCTCTCATTCTTTCGATATCTTAATACACCTCTGCAACTCTCCTGTCCCCCCTCCCTTTACTAACTATTTTTCTGTGATCATTCTCCCTTCACCTCCCTTTTACTCCTCCTCAGACTCTTTGCTGTACACCTCTACTCCCTTTCAGGTTCAGCTTTGCTTCTCTTCTCTTTTGGTTGAGCTCCCCTCCTCTCCCCCCATAACACTGTCATAGTTTCTCTTATTTCAACACCTCTGTTCTGAGCTCTCTTTTTCCATCACTTTCAAATCCTCCCATTGTCTCCTCCTAATATTTTTTGCGTTCTGCTGTCTTGTCTGTTGGTCTTCTCATCGGCTGCACATGCAGACATGACTCAGGCACCCAGTACTGCTTTACGTATGTTGATGACACAGAAACCTCAACTCACTGTCAATAAAGTGTCACGTTATTTTGTTAGTTGCCATTTATTTCACTTGCTGGGAACTGAACAGGAAAGATAATTACCAGGAGCAGTTAAGACCAACGTGCAAGAGAGACTCATAAACAGTTGCTTGGATCAGTGAATTCTTTCCTAAATATCTACAAAAGGAATTATATTCAAACATAATCCTTAAATAAAAAAATAATTAAGCCCCCCCAAACAGTTTCAATATTAAAAGCCTAAATTCTGATGACCAGATGTCTTTTCAAAGCAGCAAAATATCATTAATTAAGGATTTGGGGAAAAAAAAAAAAAGCATTTAAGTCAAAACAAATTCTGTTCTCTTTTCTCCATGTAATTCCAGCAGTTTCTTTAAAATAAATGGTAATACATAAGCTGATATCACATTTTAAAAAGGGCAAAACACCCACATAGTCCACTGGACCACAAATAACTATGCTAGTAACACTTTAAATCTCTTATGAGCTGTTAAAATAAAGCAGAAAATGCTGATGGAAAAATATAAATTACAAGGATTTGCAAACATCTCTCTTTCCCTATAGGAGGCATCCGTATGCCGCTGGAGCGCACATACGAGCCAGCAGCGAGGCAGCCGGGGTGGGCTCCCTGCAGCCGGCAGATTCCGGCCGCCCTCTCCCTCGCACAAGCCCCAGGGAGGGGAAAGGCCTGCGGGATACCCTGGAAGCAGCCCCAGGCATCCGTGCAGAATTGCCTTCATTTCCTGAGGACTGCATGTATTTTGTATGGGTTTGCATGGAGGACAAATGCTGTAAATGCATCAATCTCTTATGCAGAGACTTGCCTGGGGACTGGTGCTACCCTTGACTAAAACCAGAAGGCTCTTCCTTGGGCATTCCTGAAATCCTCACTCTCTCACAGTTACAAGTCCCCTGTACAAATAAATGGTCTCAAATATCATAGCACTCCAGAATGAAATTACTGCAAGTGCAATCACTGAAAGAAAGTAAATCTTTTCTAGATCTATGCGAATTACTCCACCAACAAACACCTGAGCAGTCTCACCACCAGCACGACAGTGTTGTCCCATGTGGGGTGAGACAACAGAGGCAGCTTGTTAAAACTCTCAGAAGAATATGAGAATATTCCTTTTCCCTGAAAGGAAACTCACTAAGGCACGATTTTTTCCTGAAAATAAACAAGTCATACTCCAGATCAATCAGGAACAAAAGGAGAATAATTGACCAGATATTAAAACTCTAAATGCATTTGCCATGTGGTTACAGGGGAAATTTCCCCCCCCTGCTTAATTGCTGAACAGAGGGAAAACTTTTCTTTAGTTAGCCTGGACTGTGCACGGCAATATTTCATCCTCACTTGCTACAGCACTAGTAAATATATTTAACTGTATTTAAAAGGGTTAAATAAATTGTATATAAAGATCATAAAAAGCCTAGAATTCAAGGATTCTGCAAAGACAGTGCTATGAATTACATGTCTCTCTTCTTTCCCCCTCATTTCTCTGCCTGTGCTAGATAGCTTGCTAAATCCTGCTGAAGGAACCGGACAGTGACACGCCATAAAAATTCAGATTTTAGCAGGGGTGAGCTTGAACAACACTGAAGGCAACAAGTATGCAAAGGAGTAAGAAGAGCGTTGTTTTTTTCAGCTTATTCAGTTATCGATCTTTCAATGATCTCTGTTGCTTTCTTAGAAGACTGACGAGCTTGAAACTCCGTACCTTAACCCCCTTGGCTTCCTCAATGAACCTCCCGCTGACGGAGCACAGGGCCTCCCGCGGCCCCTCGCGAAGCCAGTCAATAGCGGGGCAGTTAACTGTGGCTGGGAACTTCCGAGCTCGCGCTCGCAGCGTGGCACCGGCGGGAGAGAAACACAGAACGATCTGCAAAGAAGAGGCGGGGAAAAGGGAGAGAAAAGAATCACACGGCAAGTTGAGGCAATCAAAGGAAGGCATGCAACGAACCATGGCCCAGCACAGGCGTGTGCACAGCTGAGGCTCCAAAGTAAATTTGTCAGCTAATATACTTCATCAGTGACCTTGGGCAAATAGATTTTACTCTGTTTCCACTGTACAAACACAGCATACTTGCACCTTCCTTCCCCTCTCTCCACATTGGTATCAGTTACTTGGTTTGATAGCTATAAATAATAATATCGCCACAGGGACTGGCTGGCACACAGACAGTCAGACAGCGCACGTTCGGCTGGTCACAGTGACGCAAACCCAGTTCTTGAGTTGCTAAATCTATTCAAGCCACTTCCTGCCACTTTAATATGCACTGCAACCCCATTAAAAGAACAAGAAGAAAAGGAGATCTGGATCTTGGTTTGTATGGGAAGTTTTAGGGACTATTCTTTACAAAAGTGGAAAGGGAGGTCCAAACAAGGGTAGGCTAAAAGAGCCAAAGAAAAATAAATCTGTGATTGGCTGTTGGTATCACCGGGCCTACCCAAAGCAATTCACATTTGGGAAGAAAGGGGTATTCTAGTCTCTCAGTTGTATCTGTGGACCTACTTACTGCCATTAGCATGTGTTTTGGCCATTGTGTTTGCTTTTAGTTAATTAGCAAAACAACAGACATCAGGCTGTTAAGACAGGACTGGAGCTTCTCCTATACACTTCTTATGAAATGAGCTATTTTTGCTGTACAGGGCTTCTCAAACCATATGGCATCAATATTGTTAATTCCAATAGAAAATATCCAAATGGTATCAGAAAAGACTATCACTTCCCCAACAGCCATGAGAGCCAGGCCAGAGCCCAGTCAGGCATGCTAGGGAAGTGACAGGTTTATTCTGCTACTAGAATAATCGGGAATTGACATTACCCAGTAAGAGAAAACTGGATGAAAAGGAAGAAGAGCAGAAAGTTGAAAGAAAAGAAGGAAAAAAAAGGAGTGAAGAAAGGAGAAGGTTGACCTGGGACAATACTTCACTGGGTTTTAAAGCAGTCAGAGAGGAGAGAGAGGGAGAGAGAAAGTGATGAGTAGATAGTAACAGTGGAAAAAGCTTCTATGGTGTATGGAAAGAAGATTACATAGAAAATGGAAGAGACTTGCCAGTATCTCATAGTTTCTAAAAATACATCTCTGCACTGGAAAAGACAAGACAACAATTTCAGCAATTAACCTTTAGTTACGAGCAAAGATGAGTAAGTTTCAGTAGAACTAAGTCAAAACAAGAAAATCTTTTACCATTATTCAGAAAACCCTCTCGAAGAGAAACTGTTTGCTGGGACATTTATACAGTTTGTAAAGCTTGGATTTTATGCTGAACCACAGGGTATGCCCTTTTTTTATTCCCACACTTTTCAGCAAAATCAATTAAGAAATGGCCTCTGGTCACAAGCACTGGTCAGGCTGTACCTCACAAAAAACTTCTTTCTCATGGCTCCACAAACTGAGTGGAATTTTGAGATTATTGAAGGCCTCGGACCAATGATACCATTTTCAGAAGGGTGTGATATGGCCAAGTGGAACAGCAAGAAAAGTACAAGGGGTCCCTTCTGTTAGGAGCCATAGTGGAAACAGAGGAGGTGAAAGGCAGAAGACGTGTGAAACAATCTTAAAAGAAAAAAAAAGAAAGACCTGAAAAAGGGTAAGAGGAAGAAGCACGGAAGGCAAACAGAAGCAATGATAGTCTCCCATGTTGTGACAGACGGGAAGAGACATGATGCAGACTAAAATACTAAATGGGGCATAAAATAGAGAAGAACTCACTGAAACCTTTACTGGTGAGTGAACCATAAATATTCAATAAATTAGAGCCCCCAAACCCATGCTTTAGACTGCACTGTGAATTAACTGCATGTTCCACCATTTTTTAATCCATTTACTTCTTTATATTTCTAAATGGAGGGTATTCACTAGTACCTATTCCATTTCCAACACGCTTACCAGTTTCCCAGAGCTACAAGATCTCATAGCACATTTTTTCTCTGGCTCATGGCATGGGATGTAGAGGACTATTTCATGTTAAAACAGAGTTTTGAATTGCTGTAGTTATTCTGGTCCCCCTACTGATCTAGTTTATTGTCAAACAGAGAAAAACACCTCTCTCACATGAGGTGTTAGGTGTTCTCTAACCACAGGTGATTTTCACAATTGTCTAGGAAGTACTTGAGAATGTGTCAGCAAGAGAAACCATTGGTTTTAAATCACTTGTGACCTTTGACTCCTGCAAGACTTACAAACAGCAGCGCATGTTCTCATATTTGCAAGAAGATAATGTTCTCCCTCATCTTCAAGAATTTAGGCAGAAATGTAGACACCCATGCAAAAATGTAACGGAGTCCAGGTTGTCCACTGATGTTATAAAGACAGGCTGATCAGCAAGTTGATCTGATGGTACAGAAGAAAATGTCATCTATTTTGAATGTGTTCAGCATGAAGAGGCAAATGGCAGAAACGTCCATGTAGAAATCCATTCTAGTCAAGTGATGAAAACTACACTAAAACGTTACAAAGACCACAGAAAGATCTTGGAATTTACAGTAAAATTTTATCAGGCTGATGAGAAAGAAATAACTACAACACCAAAAAACAATCAAAATGATACAAAAATAAATGGTCTCCACCCCAAAACTCTGAATCAGAGAAGAAACATATATGAAGAAACTGCTAGGTCTGTTTTGTGATTCTCAAAGACCTTGGACACTTCCATGACTTTTCTGAAATGTCTTCTCTGTTATACCTTGTATCCTTCAATTAGACATTCTCTCTCCCTCTTATTCATGTCACCTAATTTTCTGATACAATTCTATGTTCAGTTATAATATCAGAGGCGTGGTGAGCAATGTTGATGCTTGGGGTACCTCATTTTCTCCTCTCTTATTCCTCTACAGCCACCTTCTCAGATCTGCATACCATCCCTGCTATGGCAGCAGCAGTAATGGAGAGCCTGGAGATATCTGTCCCCGCTTTGATGTGCTTCTCACAAGCGCCCTTGTTACAGCAGTGG
Source organism: Theristicus caerulescens (assembly GCA_020745775.1). Lineage (NCBI taxonomy): Eukaryota > Metazoa > Chordata > Aves > Pelecaniformes > Threskiornithidae > Theristicus > Theristicus caerulescens. The sequence continues at coordinate 35,325,131 of CM036558.1, read as the reverse complement.
TGCCAAACTGAATCTATCACACCTCCAAAGCTGCCAACCATACACTGTCTTGCTAGAAGTTACATCTTCTACACCCTCCTACACTGCTCGCATTGCTCATATGTGGACTTAACTCGCTAAGTACTGGACTGCAAGAAGAGTCTAAATCAAAGTCTGGAACCATTTGCCAAACACAAATCAGTATTCAGTGTTTTTCTTAGTCTTCTACCCTAAGTAATATTTTATCCTCCCTAAATATTAAACAGTTGTTTTTATGGAATGATTACTATTTATGCCCTATTTATATCAATCTTATGTTGAACTTTAGGGGAGAAGGTGCTTTCTCTATCCAACATCATTTGTTAAGAGTGATTTAAAAGAACTACTTATATCTATAAAGGAGCTGCATTAGTTTATATGAACTGCGGATCCCTGAGAAGATCATACTGACCTTTCAGGATTGATTACTTTTAACTTTATCCTAGCATCTAAATTCTGGATTTACTAAGTTATACCCATACTCATCTGTTCTCTCCTAGCCCTTGGCCACCTCTCCAAAAAAATTTCTCAGAGTTTTAAAAAGTACATTATAGTAGCACGTTCTAAACTTTATTTTAATCTCATGCTTGTCCACACAGTACTACTGGAGCTTGTGTGGATAACTACAGGACACAATACTGGAGCTTGTGTGGATAACTACAGGACACAAAAGCCTCCCAGCAGTTAACTTCCATAACAAATGAGTACGGAACAGGAGGTGAACAGTTACGAGTGAAGACAGACAGGAGAGAAACACTTGAAGCAACAGCACTTCTAGTGCAAGTTGCTAAACATGGTAAGCGAGTCTTAGTGAAAGTCTTTGCAAGAAGTAGCAGGCATGCACTAGTCCTACAAGGATTATTCATCTGGAAGCCTGACCAAGAAAAAGGAAATATACCTGAGTAAGCATCCTGGACTCAACTGTCATAACATCCCTGAAAACAGCTAGTTTAAAGGCAGGTGAACTTAGTATACATGAAATACAGATACACCAATCCTGCTTGCAATGCAGACATATTCAAAGACGTAGCTGTTATTTCACAAGTGCAGATTACAAAGCAAAAGGTAACACTTGAATACAACTGCTATGAAGGCTAAGAAGAGAAAGACTAGATGAGAGGATCTGCAAAAGCTAATAAGAGAACAGCAGCAGATCCGAGTTCTAGAAACCTTGCAGAAAATGAAGAGAAACAAATAAATTCAATTTAAAGGTAGCAATGGGTAAAATTAGTTACTTACACACAAACTTTGTAGATTATCATGTCAGGATGAAGTTTAGAAGAACAATTTCTCAATCATTTAATAAGTTACTTCTTCGAATAGCTAGTTCTAGAACTCAAATTTAAACACACTATTTAAAATTTCCATTATTTTTCTCTAAAACACAAAGTTACGACTGACTGATTTTTATTATATTGTATTGTTAGGCAGGAAATTCCTGCACAGTCCTAGCTATAATGTAACACCCTAATTAGATAATTATATCTTTGATAATTATTTTTTGTGGACAATAAAAAATAGGATACATCATATCCTTGAAAAAGTAGTCATAAAAAGCAGGTAACCAGATCCTCACCATGGCATAACCTTTCTATCTCCTTTAGCTTTAGTGAAATTTGGTAAAAACACATCAGGCAAGGATTTGATGCAGCATGTTTTCAGGGTTCATTTGCATTCCCACCAGTGAATTCCCAATATTACAAAGGACCTTGTGCACTGCTTGCTTTGCACGCAGAATAATGAAGATGCTATGTGATCTGATAACAAGAGAGCTGTGAGGAAAAATGAGTAATTATTACTGACTACATTTTGAGCAATCTTTGCTTAAGCAAGAAGGTCATATTTTGAAAACATTCATCTTCTGCCCAGGCCATAAATGACAGTCTAATTTGAAAGAGGGGGGGGAAAAAAAAAAAAGGAATAGGAAATGCTCCGTGTAAGAAATGCTTCATTTCTTGCAAGACAACCAGGATATAAACATTACAGTGAGGGGATATAAATATTACAGTGAGGGTATTTCATATAGTAATAGAAAAACTTAGGAAGTTCTCCAAGGTAGACCCATCTCTTTCTTTGAAAGAAATGTGGATTGAGATGGACTATGCAAGAGTATTTCATCTGACATTTTTAAGATTTAAACTTGCACAACTGAGTAATGAAAACAATCAATGTGGGCAAAAGAACTGGTATCATGTGAAATTAATATCAACTTCCATGTAACATTCACTATTCCTAAGAACACAAAAAACCGTCTTTTCTCAAATGTCCCATGTGAGCCTCACACTCACATGTCACTCTCACTACAGATGTGTCTCTTTCTTATACTATTTTTCAGCTCAGCCTCCTCTTACTTATCGCAGATATGCAAGCTCTCTAGGTTCACTGAGTGCTTCAAACAGAGCAAGACAGACAACAGTGTATCTTAATACTAATGAACAAAAGAGCACCTTGGCACATGCTTGAACACTGGTCTGACAGGGCTCATCCTATTTATGTGTTAGCACACTCACTTGCATGATTTTCCCATGTGAAACTAAGCAGTGCTGCAGCAGGCATAAGGAGCTGTACAGACCAGGAATCATTCCTAACCAGCTCTACGCCGCTGCTGTCATTTTGTGAGCAGACCAAGGGAAAAGCTAAGCCACATGGATGCCAGCCATGTCATGCCACTAGCCCTCAGGACCACAAAAAACACTGCATAAATTTACTAATACAGATGTATCCTTAAAAATCAGCTCCCTAAATACTCAAGAAGAGATGGCTGACATCCAAATGAGAAATGCCTGGAGCTTTTCATACAGAAAGAGGAACTCTGTAAGAGCCTGCCAACTGCAGAAGCAGCTGTTTTGTGTGCTACAGAACTTAGAAATCCTCGATAGCTTCTTGGCTGTCTAATAACATAACTGAGCCTTCATTCAGCGGGAGGGCAGTAACTGTGTCCGTCTGTCCCTGATCCACCTGCCTCCTTAGTGGCAATTGGTTGGTGAGTTCAGAAATTAGTTGGGAAATGAGACTGACCAAGTGATAGACAGCATGATCTACTGAACCCTTATTTCCAATTGAATCAGACAAATATAATTGCATCTGGGGTTAGTATCAATTTAACACAGAACCAGAAACCCTAAAAACATGGTTCTCTTTGGCTGGGATTAAAGCAGTCATGCTAATAGGCACGTGTATATATGCCCTCAAAGGAAAAACCACAAGAACTGGCCAAAAGCTGAGTTGTGATGGGGCTGCACAAGTTTCTCTCAGATTCACAGATGAAAGAGCTGTTCTGTCAGTAGCAAAACAGACCACAAGGAAAATGCTAACATGTCCTGATGAAAGAGGACTTGGAAATAACTTAAAAGCAAAGTAATATTAGTAATATATACAAGATTGCCTGTGGCAATGCAGGGCACCTGCCCTGCCTATGTTTGACATTAATTCTGGCTGAAGCATGAAACTGCTTTGCTGCTGACTTCCTTAGAAAATGGGGAGCCAGCTAAATACCGACAGGACTATGCAAGGAGGAGACCATTATAAGGATGTAATGACTAAAGTAGTCCAGCCAAGTCTACCTATTGGAAGGAAACTGGAGAAACAGTATTCCCCTAAACCCAGCAGACTTAGTTCTTAATGCTGGGATTTCACAATGGCCACTGAGGGACTGTAAACTTTGAAACATGAGGAAAATACGCAATGAGGAAATTTGTTCAGGAAGAGGAAGCAAGTATTTGTAGCAGAGATCTGCAACTCATGAAGAAAACTGGCTGCACAGGGACTAAGTAACAGATTCAGTTCAGAAGAAAAGCCATATAATATGTATGGCTTTAGAATACATATTAATGTTTAAGAGCACTGAGGAAACTGTGATGAGCTAGTAGGAAATGCAGAACTTGGAAAACATGCAAAGATGAAATGGTATAAAGAGTACGTTTACTGGAAAGAGTACATTTAAGAGTATATTTGTGTAGGACATGGTTTGCAAGGCATTTAGGCACAGCGTCCCCTTTTTTGGGAAAATGTTGAAAAGTTGCCATGACCAAAAGAATAAAATAAAATCAGATGGAGCTCAAGAGCCAGCAGGACTGACTGGCCATGCCTCATATCCATGCTTTCAAGAAATAGTTGCTTCTTCTGGCCTTTACTTTTATAAAGAAAATTTGGTAAGGTGCAGAGTATTTAAGAGTGATTACTGCACAGTCACGTGGGATACTGAAAAACTTCTGGAGCTCCAGTAAATCACTGTGAGCCTTACAAACTTCTCAGCCTATGCAATGCCATGCCTTAGCACTGTTGGCACATTACCATTCACAATGTTTGGCCATCAGCTTTGTTTGCTTAAGCAGCATTCGTCCTTTCTAATTTATTTCATCATTCATCACAAAAGTTTTTGAAATCCTCAGGTGCATATATGTCCTTGCACACACTTCAACTGTGGGCCCATATTTTATAATAGTGCAATCCACTGTCTAACTGACATACTTCCAACTTACACTGACATAAATTTTCACCTACATACATGGCATGTTCTCAGTCCGTTAACAGCAGAATTGATTGCAAGTTCCAGACTGAAAACAATCAAAACAAAAACAACACAAAACCAAAAGAGCTATGGTGGTTCAAAGAATTAGACTGTGTAGTTTGGGTTCCTGAGCAACAGATTCCTCATCATAAACAGAACTGTAGGGTATAAGATGATGGGTGAGCACAAGGGAAATGTAGCTTAATGTAGGATGTTGGGTTTTTAAAATGAAATTGAAAAATGAGACTATATCACTTCACTAAGCTCTAACATTCTGAAACTGTCTAAATTCTCCCTTTTGTTCTCTTTCACATTTTATTAGTCTTTCATTCTTTAAATCTAGGGAAAGGAGGAGGTGATAGGTCAACCCAGCACTAACTAAAAGTCTATACAGATATCTGCCAGTGTGTTAACTCATGAAATTTATGTCTCCTTCAGTACTCTAATGTCTCTGCTTTGCTTCCCTGCAACATGAATAGGTATCTCCTGTTAGTGCCTCCAGAAGTACTAATTTGCACAGTGGGGGACTGGTGAAATGGTTGCAAAGTAAAAGGCATTTGAAAGCTGGCTTTCAAAAAGCCCTTAAAAAAAAGAAAAGAAAAAGAAGAAATTGTTGGGGGAATAAGGAAAACACAAAGGGAAAGAAATGGGAAAGAAGAAAGTGAAGAGAGGTATTAGACATAATTTTTTTTCTTGTCCTTTCTTAAAAATGTACACAAATGTAATAGTCATGAAATAGAGACAAATAACACTGACTAGAAATATATATATACACACAGAAGATTAGCACCACTATTGACCATGTCACTGACATCTGGAAAAGTGAAAGCCAATACAGAATATGTCACACTAGATCCTGTACAAGTCTCCACTAGCCTTTAAGTTACCGAAGAAATTTGTGGAGAGACAGAAGTGATGGCAACAAAATAAGAGATAGGAGGGAATATCAGCAAAACTAAAGCAGGATAGGAAAAAGAGAGAAGATGAGAGGGAAAAAAAAGGAAGTGGTATGTTATAAAGAGTAAGAACTTGAAAAAAACCTCATAACCGAATAGGAATGGTCTTTAGATCAGTGGTGGTTAAACACTTCAGAAGAAGCAGAAAAAACCTACACAGAAGACTACTGTAGAATAATCTGCTGTGGGAAGGCTCTTCTCATCCCCAAACAGATCAGTCTAATACACAAAGTACAGGGCATATATTCCTTTCAAAATAGTCTCTTTCTAAAAGGTTAATGGTTTTCAGACTTTTAATTTTCTTTTCTTAACTTTCAGCTACATGCATGTTTGAGATGATGTACAAAATTGAAGCCTGCATAAACCGAAAGTTCCTAAAGATTCCACTCCAAAATCAGTGTTTCCAGCTTCTGCTTTCCAGCTTTCCAGAAAGAACTACAGTCAACCTCAACAACCTTACTGCTAAAATGGAGTTCTAAGAGAGATACTTGTTGCAATTGTGGTATCATATTAACGTGTATTGTTAAACAGCTTTTGACCTGGAAACAGCCACATGGATATTTTTATTTTCCCAGTTTTAAATGGCATAGGAAAAATAGAAAGAATTAACATTTACTGTGAAATTTCAGTCATTTGTGCAAATGTTTAAGAGTTGACTACACATACAGAATTACTGTATGTGTAATTAGGGAACACATTTACAACGGCACTAACTGCACCAGTAACTCATCAGCATCTCACTTCTCTCAGAAATGCATCGTGATTTTCAAAACATAAGACCATGTAACTAAGATGCAGAGCAGCTATGTGACTTTCCTATGAGCAGGCAGGAAGTCAGTAGCCAGGCCTAGGAATAAAACTTGGCGTACACCAAGCCTTCACATAGAGAAGGCTATTACAGGGGTAACGCAAGGGAGGCAAATTGGGCGTCACATGTTGGAGAGTATGTCTTTCAAGAGAAGTATGCCAACATATGCAGGGCTGTAAGACCACTGTGATATGTTGTAACTAACCAGCTTGGTACTGCCTCTCTCCGCTGAGATATGCCTCACTTTTAACTGCAGCCACACTCTACTCCAGAAGAACCTCCAGCAGCTTTCTCTGGTGTCCATTAGGCCCAGGGCTCGGACTTCTTTTCTAACTCCTGTAACTATGCCCTCCACATCTTCATCACTGAACAGATCTGGAACCTCTCCTGCAAAAAGACAAAGGGGTAGTTAGGAGAAGCCTTACACAACACAACCTGAGCAATAATCTTCTACATGGTATTTAGCACAATGGGGTTTAGGCGTGTAACTAGAGCTATGTTATGACGATAGATCAAGTAACAGAACAGTTTCCTCCTGTTCCCCCAAAGAACAATTCTTTTTGTAAGGGAGAGGAAGCAACATTGTTTTAAAAAGACAAAAGTATTTGCCCTGATAGGAAGTTCACTCATAAATTATGTATCCCTCAGAATAGCAGTTTGTTTGTTTGTTTTTTTGTGTTTTTTTTTCTTTTACAGGCTGTTAGAAAATTGTTTTTCAATCTGGTTGCAAAAATAAATAATAATTTTTAAAAAATCTTTCAAGATGCTCTCCAACTGTACAGCATTGTATTATTCCCATTTTTCTTCCACCCTATCTCCAGATCCCCTCATTCAGAATTCAGATTCTCTAATTTTCAAAACATAGGTGAAACTGCATTGCTGTCTATTACACTTGTGCAGTCACAAAGACATTGCTTGAAGTCAGTGAAATCATGTCAAAGCAAACATGGCATTAATTCAAAGAGAGATTTCCATCTCCCCCCGATCAATGCACTTATGCACAATAAGCCTAAGCAATTCGTCTCCTTATAGGCAATGCTTTCTTAAACAAGTTAGACTCAATGCTCAAGTTGAATGGGTTGACTTGGCCTCTCTAAAAGCTCCCCCTACAAATACCTGAAAGAGAAAAAATCTCTTTAAAGTTCAATGAAACCACAGATCATTTGTCATTGGAAAAGATCTTTCAAGAAATGTGTTGGTCTAATCACCTGATGCCAACAAGTCATTAATCAGCAGAAGAAAGCATTCATCTGGAACCTGGGCATCTGTCAGCAAAAACAGTGTGGGCATGTTCTTGGCACCAGTCTTGATGTACAAACTGGCAAGATCTACCTGTAAGGAAAGGAGGCAATCACTCATATTCTGTTAAAACGTTGATACAGAAAAAGTGTGAAATGCATGTTAGTGGATGGCAACGCATTGCTGACTTCTCCTTACTTTTTTCAGTTTATTTACCTATTGCTAATTTGCTGCATAACATCCAAAGGGAAAAGCAGTTTGCCTCTGTGTTACATATCAAACACGGAGGTTTTGACATGATCTAGTGGTAAAGATCAAAATGGAGTACTAATCAAGGAAATCCCCCCATGAATGTACTAAAAAAGGGATATTGCAACCATGAAAGTCCTCATCAAGAACAGCCATATGCATACCAATAATGTCTGGGAATTGCACTGAAGAGTCAGATCCATTTTAAATGCTGTTATTTCTGCAAGACTTTTTTTTTTAAGTGAATTTATTTAGGAGGGTTTTCTCATGGTTAAAAAAAAAAAAAAAAGAAAGAGACTGAGTAGTGCACTATTAATTTTGGTGTCACACATGGCTGGCCCAGAGACATGGCACGGGACCATTGTGCTAGCAGTGGTACAAACATGGAATGCTTTTTGGCATTAAGTTCCAGAAAAAAAACCAACCTGCATCAGTTGCATTCGAGTGTGGTCACATTTGAAACACAGATTAAGGTCAGTACTGGCCAATATGAACAAGTTGCCACATGACCTAGCAGAAAGCAAATCCTCAGGCTTGTTGACAGAGGCTTAGAAGTTTCCCTGCTTGGAAACAGCATGGGGGAAATGACCACTTGAACCCACATCTTACATTGCACTTCATTTGCCTAGGAAAGGAGGGCACAACAAGTTAGACAATATGTAAGACACTGAAGAACATGCAGCACCTTTCCAAAACAGAACAGCACGTACCTCCCTCTGAAAACTGATGCCTTGGGCTGCACACACTGTGGTGGTTTGGCCATGGCCCAAGGCTAACAGAAAGGGCTTTTGGGGACCACCATACACCAAATTTGGCCATAATCATGATCCTCATTTAGCATTGTCTGAGATTCAGAAGCATCACTTGTTGTCTGCATGGACTGAGGACAAAGAAAATGTTTCCTCCTTCCCTGTTTGCTCACATACATAGGGCTCAGCTTTGCAAGGTCCCAAAGTCTGTAAGCCTGACAGAGTATCTCACTCAACTATATTTCTTATCTTTGCATATGACCAGTTTAAGTGATACAATGACTTGCATGCAACAAGGACAAAATTTTGCCTGGTGTTCACCCACATCAATTTTATTCCACTAAATCAATACACGTGCAATGACATGCAAAAATTTGTAACAAACAGCTAACTTTGAATACCAGAACTCCAACCACATCTTTGTAGTGTGTCAAGTAGCTGCCTTGGAAAAAGTGGAGAAAGTACCAAAACTCTGTGAAGCATATAAAGAGACACTAAAATACCTTTTGACCACCCATTTTTCAGAGATAAAACAAGAGGTACAGCTGGAAACCACAGGAACCACAGGGGTTGTTACTGCAAATTACACTGCTTTCCCTGTGATTTTATCAAGCCTGTGTAACAACAAAACAACTCGTTCCTGAAGTAGTGAACTCAGACTCAAATAATATCTATTCATTTACCCTCAGGTCCTGGATCCCCTAGCCTTTCTTCAGTGTGATTTGGAAAATCTCCAGGGAGCAGATGTATGCTGCCAGCCTCGACAAGCTTTGTCTACCACTACCACCTACTCCAACCAGAAGTGTATAACCCCTAAGGGGTTCTAGGATATGACTGATCCGGCACCTGATGACAAAAAAACTCAATAACATAATATAGACTTCAACAACGTCATTAGCCAGGTTTCTCAATTTCTTTTTATTGCACCAAGCTTGCTTTTTTTTTTTTCTTTCTTTTTTTTTTTGTCTGTTTTTGTAGTAATGTGCTCCTGATACCTAAAGGTACATTATCTTCACGTCAGCATTTTGTTTCTTTCCAATATTTGAGCAAGCGGAAAGAAAAGCTGTTTTCCTTTATCAAATATTGAAGGTCTGCAATGACCTCTACAATGACCAGAGCTGTTTGGTTGCTCATTCTTTACATTGAGCTGCTCCAAAGCATCATTCCAGGATCCTGATGGACCCTGACTGGACTCAGAATAAAGACCTGAAAGTCTTGAAGGGAGGTTGACTGGACCCTAGGAGCACATGAGAATTTCACATCTGGCAGTTTGCACCTTAAAGGCTGAAGGAAGATGAATCACTTCACAAAAAATATGCATCAAACTTTAATTTACTCTTGAAACATCTAGCCCAGACTACTTAAGGCATGCTTTTATTTGCTGATCATGGAATGCTATAGGATGAATGAGGCCAGATAAGAATCTGGCCCCAAATTAGACAAGATTTAGTTGCTAGAATTTTCAAATGTAAGTATTGAGGTAATTCTTTCCCCAAAAACCTGTTTGAGACATTAAAGAGAAATCTCTTGCCATTGATATTTTAATCATTTATATAAACATCCAAAAATTATTTTCAAAATTTCATTTTTTAAAATCAGATGCAGATTCTAAGGGATTATAGCTTAGTATCAGCAGACCAGAGCTTAGAGACAGCACGTTGGACCTTTTGCTTCGTTTTTCTTCCATGTATCAATGAAAAAAAAAAACAAACCAAAACCAAAAAGCAACCCCCCTCATTCTCTTTATGTCTCATGCCACTGAAAAAACATCGATGAGAACCTTCTTAAATAAAGGGATAATGTGTCTAATCTGGTTGCATCTAATAAAGAGGTGGAAACCTGTTCAACCAAAACATTGTTGGAAGCCAATTCTCTTTGGCCTCACTGTAGAGCTTTGTCAGCCTTATTCATGATTTCACAATGGATCCATAAAAAATACCCATAAAAGGTGCAGAAAAAATTTACAGGATTTAATTTCACATATACTTTTCTGGGACTGCCAAATTGTAAGGCTAAGACACCCTGCCACTTTGTTTGCCAAACTGGGATACTACTCTCGGTCACTAGACTTCAGAGAGAAGATAACGGCTTACCAACATTTTCAGGCAAAACTAGCGATACCTGAGAAGGCTTCTGTCTGCAATTCTGATGATTATCACATCAACCTCTAAATCAGCAGAACAAAATCTACAGTCCCTATGAAAGATCCATATGATTATCTTTGTAATTTAAGATCTTTTTTAATCCTCTTGGAGAGAAACTTCTACAATAGACTGCTTTGTCAAGAGCGCCTTCTCTTATATAGCTCCTGCCTGAATACGTGCAAAGTGAAAAACGATGACACTGAAATCCTAGTCCAACTCAATGAGAAGAAAAGGTTCCGTGTTAAATGATTTGACACTGCAAATAATAGAAACTGCTTTAACAAAACTAAGCTCTGCCAGCATGTGCCTCTGTCTCTTTCTGGAAATCACTGATATTATACATGACCAGAATGACTGTATATGTTGAAGAAAGATTATAAATAATGACAAGGAGCAACAATAAAGTCTGTGCCTCATTTATTCAGAAAAATCTTCACTTTATCTTCTGAAAACTGGCTGGTTTTCTTCCATGCAGGAAAACAAAGCAAATGTAGTTAATCAGATTTCAGAAACAGAAACAGATTTTGGTCCATGATGGATACTGACATATTGCCTGACATGAGAAAAACAAAATTACATTAAACTGAGATAAAGTAGGAATACACATAGGAAAAAAATCTATGGGTAAATAAAATAAAATAAAATAAAATAAAATCTATGATGACACTTAGAAGCCTGGGCTGGTTTAGATTTAAAAACATACAAGGCTAGGCAGTAAAGCAACTTCAAGTCTGCCATGCAGTGGCATCATTTAGTATGTGCTTAAGGTATTACTTGTCCTTGTTTTGAATTAATCTAATTTTAAAAGCATTTTCCCTTTCTTGGAAACAAAAAAAAAAATATTATTTTTCTTATAAAGGCCTGTTACATCATTACCTAATTAAAAGATAAGGCAGGCTATCTACGGCATTATAGATTATCTTTCCAACCTCAGAGAACAAGTACTGTTAATTTCTGTGCAGCACAAAAAAGGATGAATCTCTGTTTAAACAAACAAAACTGAAGTTAGCTTTAACACTGAGCCACAATCTACTCTTCCATAATGGCACTAATAAAGTACATTTAGCAGGACTATTGCTACATGGTGCCCTTGCATAAGCCTTCCATTAAGAGTGTTATAAGCCTGCACCGCAACCACCTCTGAACAGTAAAAAGCAACAACTTCATGCAAACATTGGTAGCATCAGTATGAATTACTTGCTCCCTTTATAGATATTCCACTTACATACGCTGCGTGGCACCCTCAAATAAGGCTAGGTTCAGAGAAGCATGCATTTCATTGTAGCTTTCTAGGAAATCCTCAAGCATATTCCTCAGTGGTTCCCACCCTTTCACTGGCTTGTAGCAAGGGTCTGCTCTGCCGTTTGCAAAATGGCAATAGATGAGTGGAGATTGCATCAACACTTGGTCTTCCACATTCTAACACATAGTGAGAGAGGAAAATAATAGTTAAAAAAAATGCCCCAAACACAGCACATGAAAAATGTTTTCATGAAAAAACAGTCCATTAGTGTAGTGATTGATGTACCCATGTACTGTGAGTACATTGAAAGACTAAAAGTAGGTGCAAGTATGGGCTCAAAGCATTTGCACAGTACCTCCAAACAGCCAGATTCCAAACAATTACTAGTAAAACTGTCTAACTGTCTATATCTTTAATTGTTCATGTCTAAACTATTTAAATGTAAGCAACAACAATTTCTTTGTGACAGGAAGTCACTGTTCAATCTAGGTTGAAACACTCCCAAATATTTTAAATTTTCTATTTTGGTATTCTTTTTCTTTTCACTCCTTTTTTTTACTAGCAAATAGAAATTAGAAAGGAAAGGAAAAAGACTCATAAACAAAGCTGATTTTTTCAGTTTCCATTTTTTGTCAAATAAATTCAAATATTCTCTTTTCCTTTTTCTCCCCCTCCTCCCCAGCTGTTAGGAAAACTATTTTCTTTTTTAAAAATCAAATATACATGCATTGAGTATGTTCATTTTAGTTCATGTTTCTGCTGCTTTGTCTGCTGCAAAATGAATATGCTTTCAAACTCTTTTGAAGAGTTTTTGAAGGGCAAGTAGAAACAGTATTGTGTTCCTCACTAGTTAATTCATCCTTGGTATTGGCACCAACACAGATTAATTCCAGAAGAAACTATATATGCTATAGTACTATATAATATGTGACATTATTTTGTCTTCCTTGTGCCATGTCTGATACAACAAACAATACTGAGAGGTGCTATATTTCATTATGTATGACAAGTTAAGGAAACAAGAGGCATACATAACAAAACTTAATTGAGAACATCAAGGCAAACAAACATACTTGTTTCCTGGCTTATATGTGCAGTGTTTGGCCTGTGAAAACCCTCAACCCCATACAACAGAAAGACCAAAATGAAACTTGCATATCTGTTTTATATGAGTCTTGCAATGTACAGTGTCTTAACTCTTTAATAGTTTAATTCTGATAACAAGTACTTTTATTTGGATAACCAACAGTACTCACAGTTAAAAAAGTACATGCTGTTTTACTGACATGCTCTGAAGCCCAAAGAGAGACTGCAATTTAAAATTATTTGAAAAACAACTTAATTCAATTTTTTAATATCCATGCATATACATACACATATGCACACACTTAATACTCAAGATAAACTATCCAGGGAAAGAAAACTAATACAAAAGGAATTATTAGTAAAGAGAAATAAAATTACATTATTCTTGTGGTTTGAAGCACAGAATCAGGAAACAGAAAATGAAGATCGCAACTTGTTTCCACATATCCAGTGAATGACATGAAGAGTCATGTTCACAGACAGGTTGCCACCTCCCCATTCTAGGGAAGGCTCAGTGTTTGCTTTAAATTACCAACAATGCTGCAACAGAGATACCTGACAGTCCTCTGCTAGTCAAACATTACAGTCAAGGTAAGAATAACTACTTCTGAATCTTCTCAAGGGGGAAGCTTCCTTGGTTTCCCCTTTTTACTTACTCTGGCACTTGCTTTTCCTCAGTAAGGAAGATGCTTGCGTTGGGGGCTGAGGATAAAAAGATAGTGTGCTACCGCTACTTATGGTTCCAGTAAATAAGACCTTTCGCTACCCAGTTTTTAACTGCTGGCATTAGACAGAATACTTTCAAGCTACCAACATACCTCAAAATACTTGTGCATAGCGTCCATCATCATTTTATAAAAGAAATTGTAGTCTTTGTTTTCCACCAGTTTATCCCCATAGCCATGTGCTGATTCATGAAGCCAAAGACACTGAAGATCATTTGGTTGTTGTAAACACTCAGGTGTAGCAAACAGAATGCCCTAAAGATAATGCAATATATATTTTTTTTTTTTTAAATGCTGTCATCTGGCATTAAAATAGGCCACCCTGCAAAGTACCAGTTAGTCTCCCTTAAAAGGCATTAATCATACTGAGTAGATACCCAATATATATCATGCTTGAAACTGTATGTTCTCTAACGTGAACCAGAATGTCTCTAAATTAGCAAGTTCTCCAGCCAACTGAGTGTGCAAAATATAATTAAAACAAATGTCTGTTCTCCACTGACTGGCACACTTAGGTGACTCATTAGGGTTTCAGGCCCTGGTGCAGTACAGGACACAGGGAAGTATCAGCACTGCCAGGATCTTACATGTTCACTAGCCCCGTTTTGCAATACTACTCAAGAAAACAGGACACAGTTTATCATGACAAAATTAGCACTTTCTCAGCTGTCACCTCAAACTTCCTTCCTTAACAAATTCCATGCCAGGATGGGTGCAAATGTGCATGATGGGCCACTGCATCCCCATCAAACCAAGTATGTGTTACACAGGGCAGTATTAGTAGGAGACCTGACAAATCCTTCCCTCCTTGCTAACAGTTCACGATGATCCATGGGGTTGGCAGGCAAGAAAAATATTCTGGAAGAGAACAGAGCTGCACTCCAAGGAACAGGAAAGCAGGTAGTACCAAACCAGGACCAGACTCACCTGATTTTAGAAGAGGGACCAGGATTTGCTGATCATATGATATCCTTTCCTCATTTTTCTCTTTAATCCCTGCTCTAATGTTTGGCTACTGGTTTCAGCCCCTGCTTCAGAGCTTCTTCAATCTCTGTTTCATTCTACCTAGTCTCCAGAAAGTTGTTCTTCCCTCCGAACAAATGTTGACCTTCTCTTTTCAAAATAATAAGTAAGCATAGCAAACTTTGCAAACCATTACTCTATTTCCACTAAATACCTTTTCTTTCTCAGCTTTCTACCGTTTTCATATACCTGACCATAGTCACCTCAAGGCAGGGACTATCTTCTACTTTGTACAAAGGCCATCTGTTCTTCATTGGTCCATTGGCCAATTTACATCATTAAATAATAAAGAGCAGCAATAACAGCGTGTTGTTAGGTTGAAAATTAACCCATGGTATAGACCTGGAAGACACTGGAGAGGTTTCTTATGTTAAAGATATTGTGGAACTTAATAGCAGTTGGTGGGAAGTTTTGAACCACCACCTGGTGAAGCCATATAGCTTCTTCTACTATGGCTGGAATATCCTTGATTACTGATAGAGTAAAAGCATGTTGCTGGAAGTGGATGCAAACTGTCTCGCTATAGATGGTAGTCAGGGAATCTGAAGAAGGGAAGTTCAAAGCAAATACTGCAAAATGTCTCTGAAAATCAAAAGGGAAAAAGAGATAAAGATTCTTCAGCATCAGATAGCAGTTAAAAGTCAATGAAGTGTTAAATGACGACACAGCCTGGTGAAAATAGTTACTTGTACTTTCTCAGAAAATACTTCATTTCTAGCCTCATCCTTGATGCAGTTCTACAGCAGTTGCATGTCTGGCTATGAGCCCCAAGGGCACATCTGCCCGTTGAGGGACCCCATGAGACTGCAATTACTATGAATTTCAGGGGAATTTCAATATCATAATAAATATGGTTTGTCTCTTTCTGCTTAGCTATAGGAACAGCAGAATTTTGAACCTGTACTAAGTTTCAGATACTATGTTTTTTCCTATCCCCTTTTGTCTCCTACCTATTGCAATAAAACCCTAAATAGTAATTATCTCACATATTAAATACAGGATTGCTATAATATGACACTTCAAACCATACCTGGAGCCTAGGGTTGATAGTGAAGCTGCCTGCAGTTGGATTCATACAGGCAATATACCAACAATTATGAATTTCTTTAATAGTTAGCTTCTGCCTATCATACCAGAGAAAGAAAATGTAGCTCGATTAATAGTAGTGACAAAATACTGTACGTTTTCCAGGTTTAATTTCAGTGGAAGAATCAACATTTCTGTCCTACGGGAAATCTGGAATACAAATGGCCTGGAAGTATGAAATTAGGATGGACATTTTAAAATTAAGAAAAATCCCACCATTTCTATCACATAATATTTTGTTCAACATTTTTGTTGAAATGGAGATACTACATTCTCACAAAACATTCTGATGATGATAAAGAGAGATTTTTGAATGAAACTGGCTCCAAACCAACTTGGATGAGTACAACACAGTCAAAGGAAGCTCAAATCAGTTTGAGAACACACACAACCATGATAGATAAGAGCAGACAAAATTAACAGATTTCAATAAGAAAAAACCAGCAAAGATCATCTTGACATGTATGAAGAAATGGCTCTGAAAGCTGTAAACAACTGTCATCAAGCACACCTAAGAGAAAACATCACAGAGCAGGAGGTGGCAGGCTTAAAAGATCACTCCTTTTTTTGCAGCATCATCCAATAGATACTTTTTCTGGCTCTCCAGATGACATAGCTCCAGGTGAATTAAAAGGAGGCCACTTTAAACAAACAAACAAACAAAGTGGCATTTAGTAGGTGGCAATTTGAGTTCTGATTGCCCAATTCTGAAGACGGAGTCTTGTTTCTTTAGAAGCTAGCATACAACTGAACTAGGCCAAGCATCTACCATCTTAAAAAAAGAACACAGGAAAGAAAAACTCATAAATAATGTAGGCACTGCCTGCTTAAATCAACAAATCCTCCCCAGAACTTCATAGTATAATACATTCTCTTTCTTTCCATGCATTTGCAACAATTTTACTCTATTTTAGAATTCTCAAATGCTTATGTTCAAAATTCCTGAATGGCATGGTCAACTTTTTTCCTAATTTGATTTGTTTTGTAAAATGGATATTTTCATTTTTTGGGTTTGTTTTGTTTCAAAAGAAACAATTCAAAACAATTCAAAAGAAAGAAGCATCAACAGTTTTAAGCAGTAGGAACTATTAAGATCTGAAGTTTGAAATCTTTGTGAGAAAACAAAAAGATTCCAGGCTAGAATAGCTTATAGCCCTGGAAATAAAACAGAAGGGCATTGAGATGTTATAGCTTTGCTTGTCACGGAATTAGACCCAACTGATTTCTCTCAGCTGGAGATGCTTCAGATTTGAGAAGTCACTTCCTTTTTTCTCTTTACATCTTGTTCCTTAACAAAATATTCAGCTGACACCTGGTATCATTCCTTCATGAGATGAAGTAAGACCCAGTGAAAAGCTTATACGATTCACTGAATCTGCATTAAAAGATGCAAGAACAGTACAGATGCTGTTGCCTCACCTTGGTCACAATTATAGTCAGATCACAATCTACATGCCAGTGAAGAGAAGAACCCTTGATGAAACAAAAATTGTAAGGCTACAATACACAGACAGATGTGCATTTAACTTTTTTTTTTTTAATGTTTGATTACTTTTCTCCTTTATCCACCAGATCACTCACAATGTTTTCTTTGTATGTTGCGTGTTTTCTTCATGTCACATAAGTGACATGCTTGTATATGAACAAGAATCTAATATGCATTTATAATAACAACTAAGTATTTACAGAAGATATAGATTCTCCTGTAACAGAACAAAATCAAACACTAATCACAGTTGATTTTAAACTGAAGACTTTCTCCTTCCACAGACTCTGATAAAAGGATATTAATATATTTTAACTGTCAAAAAATTAAATTGCCCTTTGGAAAATAAGAGAATTACCTTAATTGCCCAAATCAACTTAATTATCCTTCAGTGGTCATCTTCTGTGTTTTTCTTCTCATGGCATAGAAATATCATTCATTTGAACCAGTACCATGTGGATTCTGTGTTTCTGTGGATTTTGTCTGCTGTCTTTACAGGGTGATGAAAAGATAGGTGGTAGTATAAGCTGAACATTTGGCAGGCTGCAATTTAGGGAATCAATTTCTGTTTCTCATACATCCTTGTTCTCATCAGGTCAATCGATGGGGTCAACATCCAGCAGCTCCATCAGGAGCAGCTGAAGGATACTTTCCTTCTGAGAGTCTCTACAGCTCCTTCACTTTATGCTTCTCTTTTCTAAAACTGTTTATAACCTCCAGGGAGAGTATGCTTTTCCATTTAAGCAATGCTCTTTGAAGCTTTCTGTTTCTATGTCGTTTAGAGAGCCCATCATGGAGCACGGTATAAAAATTATAGCATAACATGAAGTAAGAAGTAAATGCTCACCAGTGTCCATAGTCTATATGCTGCCGAATCAACGTGTGAGGTTGAACTGTTCCATATCTATCCACTGCAGGCATATTCAAATCATCAATAAAATAGACAAGCATTTCTGAAATGTTACACAACATACATAAAAATGATTACTCTACTAAGCAATGCTGAAACTAAACAAATCAAGAATTTAAAATCATGCTGACTAAAATTTATGAAACATTTCACCACCTACAAGGGTTTTGAACTATTGAAGTCCTTAGTAATCAGTGAAACTCACAGAGTGCCTTTGAAAAAACATCACACTGGGATTCTGAATTCCAGAAGAGTCTTGTTGATTTACTTGGCTGACTACTTCACAGCTTTTGAAAATCTAACTGCATATCCATCTGCATCCTTTGGAACTGAAATGGTTTGAATGTGAAAACTCCAGGTATCCTGACACTCGGCAAGTTTATCCGTGAAGTAGATTATTTTCTCCTTCTCCTGGGAAGGATTAAACAAGGACTTTACTATATGCAAAGTGTAAAAATATGAATGATAAATATCATTTAATCAGGACATTTAATCAGGAAACTAGGGTGGCATCTCTCATACTAAGGAATATTAAGCTGATTGTATTAAATTTCAGCCTATTCCCCAAAATGAGGTGCTTACGTGATGCTGAATACAGACCATCAGATAACAAAATTACTATAACAGTGGACAAATTAATTAAAATACCCTTATGTATTCATCAGAACTGTAAAATCTTGAGACATTAATTTTGAGTTTATACAATTTTTATCCAACTGCACTGCTTCCCTTAGAGGTGTAAGGGAAAGAATGACTACAGAAAGCTACAAAGTCATCTTGGAAATATGGAAGAAAACCACTTGTATTAAGCGTTATTAAAATACTGAACTTTAGTATGATGTGATCCTCAACTTTTGCCACAGTGAAGTATTCCACAAATTCACAAGAAAGGATTCATTGTCCATGGAAGTTTGATTTCTAATTGCACTGTTTCTATTTTCTGCATGGAAATAAGGACCTGCAGAAATCATTAGGAATTTGTTAAAGCAGGACTGGAAACTAACAAACAATCTCATCTCTCTTCCTTCCTAGGTCATATATTTTTGTTGTCTACATGATCACATAAATGTTTTATACAAAATGAAGCCACCGTAATAAGTGGACTTCAAGGAAAACGTTTCAGCATGTCCCAGTGACTGGGCCTCTCATCTTCGGTGAGCAGCCTAATTTCAAAAGCCCTCTCTGCCTCATTCAGAGCAGGGATTTGAACCAAAGGTGGTTATGAAACATTTAGGGAAGATGGTGGTTACAACCCTTGCAGTGCAGGAGAGAATTTAACTCAGATTTTATATGCATGAGATTTCTTACTCAATACTGCTGGGCAAGAGGAAAAAGATTTCTCAAAAATTTTGTGCATCTAGCCCAGATTTTTTTTTTTTTTTGGCTAGTCAATAGTGTTGTGAATTTGGGCTACACCTGCTATTGGTTTTGAGATCACCAAGCCCACATTTTTTGTGACTTTAGCATTTGTCAAAAAGAAAGGAGGGTAAGGAAGAAAAAAAAAAAAGATTATCAGTTCCATGTATAATAAGTAGAACAGGAAAAAAATGAAGATACAGACTTCTTTCTTTTTTCCGTTGTACTAGGCTGTATGTTAAAAACCCTTGGGTTAGATTAAAAAGAAAAAAAGAGTGAAATATAAGCATATGGTTTTGAACTTTTTTTTTTTTTTTTTAAATACTGGGCAACATGTTCACGAGAGCTTGTAGGAAATGGAAAAATGGAAACTGCACTTGCATAGTGACAGCTGAATGCTGTATGTCACAGCCCTGCCGCAGTTCTGACTTGCAGTAGACTTCTTGGTTTCTTAGACAAAGCAGTATAAACAAATATATCACTGCAATCAGTTTCCATTAGGACAAAAGGAGTATTGCGTTGTCATCTTAGATTCTTCAAACAGTGAAATAAATCATCTGCAAACCTCAGCAGTGATTTTTGTCTGGCCAATTCAAGAAAGGTAACAAATGCTTCAAGGACATTTCCGTGTAGTCACAGTCAGCTAAAAGGATGGTTACTGACTGTGGAGAAGAAAGGTAAGCAGATAAAAAGTGAAGCTGTGCTGGAGGACAAGACAGAAATGTAGAACCTCAACATATTTGGATGATCATAAGTTTGGGGGGAAAAAGCCGTGACTGCACTTATCCCGCTTTTCTACTACAAAGGGGGAAAAACTTTTTGCAGAAACTATGTGCATATGAAAGGTTTGAAGTATCTTAATTACCTTAAAATCTTACGTGAAAGAAGATTTTCTTCTTCTTTTGGCTGAGGTACATATGTACCTGTACTTTTAACCCCCAAGTTAGGAATACTCTTCCTTGATCCTTAACCTTATCTAAATTTTAAATAGTGTCCACAATTATAATCTATTACTCCTATTATATTTAAAAAAAATACTGTATTGTTGCAGTACAATAAGGAAATATATTGTACTAAATTCCATTGTACATAAACATTTATGCAAATTTCTTCTCTGTGGCACTGTTCCAGACTTTAGTACTATTGAAGACCTCAAACTTAATGTACCAATATTAGTTTGCATCAGAACCTGCCTCCATCAAGTAACATTTTGAAGTTTTCTGCCGTTCTAGAGGCAGAGTGGGTGAGTCATGTGCCTTGGGGGAATGCTAAATAAAACCCAACACTATATGCTAATCTCACCCACTCTAGCAGATACCTCAAAAAAAGTTATATGGATACAGATAAGATGGGAGCTGGCACAAAATACTGCAGACTAAAAGCGATATGATCTGTAAGAAAAATCTTTCAACCTCTAAACTATGGAAAAAACATGGCAATGTAGTGAAAAACTGTATTTCAACAAGTTCAGCTCTTACGCTCTTCTTTTTGAACTGAGACTTAAATTGCTCATTTGTGTAATTTGATGTGAATGCCTCTTTCCATTAAAAAAAAACCAAACCAACAACAATTTGATTGTTCCAAACAATTGCTTGGAGTGGTAGCCTAAAACACATAAGGAAGGCATTTCAGTGTATCACTTGAATGCATTTTATAGGAAGAAGCATTGGTACACACAAACACAAAAATAACATAAGAGGCAGTCATTTTGAGCTATACATGACAGAACAAAATCATTCCATCACAGCTCACCGAAAAAATGTAACACAATGGAAAGCCAACACAATATATTTGTCACGCAGTTCTTCACCTGCTGTGATTAGCAGAGGGACTTGCTAGCAGACCATTTAACAAGAGGGACTTGGCTGAAGAACAGCAGACAGAGGAAGAGCTGCAGACAACCAGAGGAGTCCACTTCTTTGTTCATCTCTTAATATTTCTCAGAAGGAGCGGTGTATGTTTTACAATACTGACTTGACTTAAAATCTGAGGGAATACTACTAACATTTCAGAGCAAATCCTTAAAGGTTCATAAACTCCCCAGTTTTATGCCACAGCACAGTTGATGGGTGTGATACACTTGGAGAGAAAGCCCTTGTGATGCTGACTTCACCTATTTGGTTTATTTAAGAAGTTTCCTGCAAGAAGAATACGCAACCTTTGCTGCCTAGGAGCTCCTTTCATCAGCTTCTCTTTGCAATGGAAAGTCTTATGCCTTTGTGCTCTAGTGCCTTGGTCATGGTTGCTGCTGGAACGGCAATCATTAGCTAAAAAAATCCCTCTCAGAACAGAGGAATATCTGAAAACTTTTTAAGACTGACTCCCCATTAAAGGAGCTGTAACAGTTTACACTGGTTCATGATCTCACTCTGACACGCAGCAGACTTCTTTTCCCCAAATCTCCCCATTCATTTTGAGGGGCAAAAAGGCAATTAAGTTCTGTTAACGCAGTATTCTAAGTTAGCATGAATTTGGAAACACTTCAAAGAATGAACTAAGTACAAAGTAAACTGAAAGTGATATTTGCTTATCTGACCTGAATACAGAAAAAAATCAACAGGAGACAGGAAAGAAAAAGCAGGGTAAAAAGTTATTCAATAGAGATTTATGGATTTATCCTTATTTTTTTAAGCCTAGTGGCAACTTGATCCATTAACAGCCACGTAGACTGGCTAAAAAATAAAAACCTGATTGCACAAGCAGTTAAATTAAGCACCAAGCAAACTTAAACACTTCTAAAGATTTTATCTAAAGACTCCTTATATTCTGGGAAGTTTTTAAAAGCAAGAAATTGTTTTCTGTATCTTCTCCCAGACATATGAAAGGATAAGACAGTTGTATTAACTTCTTTCTCCAGTGCTTTTTACAGCTGTAAAAAGCTGTACAGTGAATAGGGCATGTCATTTTTTCTGTGTAGTTCTATCAGTTCAAATTACTGTGAGGATGAAAAAAGAAGGCAAAGAGGGCATATCCACTGACAGCTGGACTCTCCCTTCATTGCGTTATTCATGAAAAGCAGAAAAGACACAGAGTTTTTACGAGCCTATTTTACTTTGACTGTATGACTCCTCTTGTTCCAAAACGTACCACCAGTGTAACATTTTTGGCCAACATATGGCCCCCTCTGCTTGTGTGTTATATTAACATTTCCTTTGCTCTGCATCCGTCTCACCTATGGAGACACTAAACTTCTCCAGACAGGGATTGCCCCTCCTCAAGGATTGTATGGTGCCTAGCAAAAGCAAGCTTAACTCTTGACTGTCCTTTTTGGTACATCTACAGGCACAATGCAGAGACACCCAGGCTAGTCAAAGCTTGCTCAAGGCTTCTTGTTAACATAGGTAAAGCCAAATTTTCTCTCATCCACAAGCATGGAGCAATTTGTGGGAGCACAGTGTCAATGCCAGTTTGCCCCAAACAGTTTCATCCTCCTCCTTTCCTCTTGCCTGCCCCAACTTTGCTAAGTTTTCCACTTTGCAAAATGATGAGCTTTCTAATACCCAGACACCAGCAGTAGACAACAGCTGTAATGAGATCGTAATAACTGCGTAACATTTTTCACCTTTGCTGTTGAGGGAAGATAAGTTTCTTGCATCTTTATGGAACTTACTCTGGAGCACTGCTGATGATGTGTGGTAATTGAAAGGGATGTTAGCCAGGAGGTAGCCTTCAGAGAGAGCAGCAAGCCTATTGCCTACAAACACTGTTTTTCCTACTCCGGCACTTCCAACAAGCATGACTGGTTTGCCTTCTGTTAAGAGTAAATAAAAAAAATATTTGAGACGTGCAGTCTCAGATGTGTGAACAAAGATTGCCTGAAATTGAAAAGGAAAAAAAAAAAAACACCAACAAAACATCAAAACACTTGCACAAAACAGTTTAGTTTTAAAAGCAAACAGTAATTTCTGTCTCTCTCTCTCTGGCTAGGACTGAATTCTAAAAAGCAATGAAACAGGATGCACCGTTCTCTTGTTCTCAAACATAATTACTAAAACCAAAATATTCTACTGGATTACTTTTTACACAGCATTTCTACTTGAAAATTTGTATTCCATTTCTTCTAGTAAGAAGATTTTGAAATCAGGTTGTAGCTGAAATGTATTGGTTCCATCTCAACCTTTACAGAATGCCAGTCTCCCAAAAACTGGTAGAGAAACGAAGGCTGGTGCAACAGGTAGTTGGTTTAATTTTTCAACTAGTATTTCCATTTACTTTTTGGCCTGGCTTTCAGCATACCTAAAACTTTTTGGGCAAATAGTTGACAAGCGGTTAGCTTTGCTTACTGTGAGCACCTAAAACCTTCATTGCCTGATAAAGCTTTCTTATCCAAGATCTGTATTTTCCCACCAAGTATTAGCCCTTAAAAAGAACTTATTGAAGGATAGCTATTAATGCATAATGTCTTTTGATCATCAGCTCCATGTTTCTATGCCCACAAACAACTTATCTCCCCAGGAACATTCCTACTCATCTAAGCATTTAAAAAGAAAAAGACCTAGAAGTTAATGCAATCAAAACATCATAAAGCATTTGAGAATATCTATGCAAATCACACTGAAAAAAAGAGCAAAACCAACCAAATCCCCAAACTGAGGCAATTACAATTAATAGCTCATGCTTTCTATTTCTCCACTGACAGGTATATATCATAACTTCTACAATTTGTATTCCACAATATAACTCTAACTTTGTAAGTCGATCAAGAGCACAGCAGAAAGGTGATGAAGTGATTTGCTTCCCCTAGACCTCATACACTTCTGTTAGTATGAAGGGAATTTAGCTGGCAAAAGAATACCTGTGCATAAAGCTGGCAATAGAAAAATGTTAAGGCTTCAATTTGTGGTGTACAGTTGCTGTAGGCATTATTTTCAATGATTAAATGGACTTGGAACCTGACTTTCTCCTACTGTGGAAAAAGGGTATAAACCACTAACAAATTGAATATGGTATGTCTTCAGGAGTTCTTTAATAACATAAAAATCAATAAAAGCA
The DNA here is from genome assembly GCA_020745775.1 of Theristicus caerulescens. Classification (NCBI taxonomy): domain Eukaryota; kingdom Metazoa; phylum Chordata; class Aves; order Pelecaniformes; family Threskiornithidae; genus Theristicus; species Theristicus caerulescens. Next base: position 35,300,551 of record CM036558.1, on the reverse strand, counting down.
TCTCTTCATCATTAACCCTCAACACTCAACTAAAGGCACATGGCTCAGATAGCAACGATTTATCCAAACACATCTAGGGAGTGTTACTTGCAGGACATCTGAGACGACATCAGAAATCATGACAAGACCCTAAAATGTTCCTGCATTTACCAGTGCTCAGTGTGTGGTCACTGGTGTGCACTGCACCTGCAGGGGTGCATCTGGATCCACATCAGGACTCAGGACCTTATCCACCCAGGGCAAGAACTTCCTGGTCTCTGGATCAAGGTAAAACTCAAACACTGTGCCCTGGGATGGAAACTTCACTGCTTTCGTCTTCTTAAGCCACCAGCAGCTGAATTCACCTTGGTAATTTCAAAGCTATAAAATGGTGCATTAATTGTTTACAGTACATTTTCCACATCTAGACATTCATGTGAAGCACATATGAAAAACAGACTTACAAATAAATCTTATTTTTAAATGCATATACACGTAGACTGTGATGAAATAACCAAGATCATCAAAGCAATTTCTTAGTGTTCCTGCTGTTTAAGGAGCTAAAGACAGGCCACCTTATGATGACATCCTGGATTGACTGCAGGTGTCAAGATGTTGGCAGCAGGGGGCTGCAAGGTGGCCTCTGGAGGAGAGGATGGGGGCTGCCCTGTGCTGGACATGGCCAGTTCCAGCCAGCTCCAACAGACCCACTGCGGGACACTGATGAACCCCTCAGCCAAGCTGGTGCCACCTGAGGGAAAACATATTCAAGAAAGGGCAGAAAGACTGAGAAATGGCAGAACACCAAGGCCAGAGGAGGAGAAAGAGCTCCTCATTGCTGGAGCAGATACCCACCCTGCAGTCCCCTGAGGACCCCACGCTGGAGCAGGTGAATATGCCCTGAAGGACTGTAGCCCATGGAGAGGCCATGCTGGAGCAAGGGTAAAGTGTGAGAAGGGAGGAGTGGCAGAGAGAAACCACTGTGTACTGACTGTAACCCCACATCCACCTACACTGCTTGGAGTGGGGGAGCAGAAGAGTCAGGAGAGGAGTGAGGCTGAGCTTGGGGGGCAAGATAGGGAAAGGTTTTGTTTTAATGTTTGCCTTTGTTTCTCACTACCCAAATCCATTTTAATTGGCAACAAATTAAATTTTCCCCAAATCAAGTCTGTTTTTCTCATGAGAGTAACAGCTTACCTATCTCCCTGTCTTCATCTCGACCCACAAGCTTTGTCAGCCTATTTTCTCTCCCTACCCTGCTGAGGAGGGGGAGTAAGCAAGCAGCTGCATGGGTGTTTGGCTGTTTGCCAAGGCTAACCCACCACACACCCAGCCCAAATATTTTATTTCCCAAAACTTCTAAATTCAGTTTACATTTATATAGCTGTGAGACCACAGAGATGACTTGCTTCAGACAAGACCTTCCTGAGTATGTCCACAGAACAGCAAGTCTTTTTGAGGGATAGGAAAACAGATGTTAATATGACCAAAATGATCTTCCCAGTCTCTTGATTTAATAATGTGTTGCTTCTGATTCTTCAACTTATGCAAGGTGCTCCTTTACCTATGGATGACGCACATTCCTTCACAAGGGCTTCATCTAATTTAAACAGTAAAGCCAACTGTATTTTTTTAGACTTTAATAGGAAAGTATGACTAGATATTTCTCAAGAAATCAAGGTCTATCTAAGCAAAACACTGACAAGTAATTGTAGAGTTGTAGAACTTTCTTCATCAAACCTTTACAGCGTCACAACAAAAAAATCTCACTAAGGGGAATGCATTATAATGCCTTGCTTATATCTACATTTCTCAGTATAAATCCAACAGGTGAGATTAAACATACATCTGTCCAGCCCTTTACTAAATGCTTTAATTCTGGTAGGCATGATCCTCATGTTACTTTTTGTTGCTTGCCAGGGACTTTAGTATAGATAAAAAACTACAACCAGTAACACTTCCCTAAGTAAACACAGCTTCTCTGTGCATGGTAAATGACTCTGCATGCAGTCTTGCACTGTAGGCAGTCAGCTCCCTCTGGTCAAGTTAGCTCATTTACAGATGAGCTCTGATAGCTAAAGTACACAGTACTACAGGCCAACAAATCAGATGCATGGGCCATTGCTCTGCACCCTCTATCAGTATTTGTGAGTAGAAACCTGCATATGCGTATATACACGTACACGCACATACGTCTTTATAACTGTTTAAATAGGTAGGTAAGTGTCTATATACATTATATCTGTTTTTCAAGCACAGTGAGATACTGTGGCCATTTTCATTAACTTACATGATCTTGAGAGAGCGCTCCACCAAATGCCCAAATACAAGCAAAGACAAAATACATCTCGTAGACCTCTCTGGGGCAATCCATTGGCACATTTTCAGGGGTCAGCAAACAATCCAGCAGAGAACAGAGTGTCTGCAATAAATAGATATGCGAAGAGCGACCTCTGAGTCTTACTCCATAGGAAGGTGACAGCGACCTAAGAAGGTATTTAAATTTAAACAGTGAGACTGCAACTCCTTGCTGTGCTTCCTTATTGTCTAGGAGCTCCTTTCAGAGGTCAAAGGCATGAAGAGGCCTTCTGATAAAACGTACCAAAATACCTTCATTCTACACTACTTGAAGAAGATGACACAGTTCAAGCATGTATGTTATGGCCAATTCTTAACACTTATACTCAATAATTAGTTTTCTCCTCTCATACTGACTTATTTAGGAAGCAGGCAAACACTCAGAGTTTAGAATGACAAGGCATATTAAGTAAATTTAAAATGTCAACATAAGGATGTGCAGTATCAGATCATTTACATATAAAACAAACAGAGCTCAGCTCCATTCTTTAATAACGTTTAATAACGTAGGGCCTCATTATCAGAGTATGAGAGTAACTAACGCTAATGAATTTAGTGAGCATTTAATTACAGAGAGGCAGAATGCTTGTATAGAGAGATGAAATGGGTAGCCCTAAGCTACCTAAGGCATTACTAACAGAAGCAACACAAGAACTGAGAAGTCAGGGAATTACATGCAGTGCCATAAACATACTATATTTCTTCTTGTTACAGTGGACTGCTGCAATATGAAACCTCTGAATTCCTGTAGGTCTCCAAAATAAGGGTCCAGGTTCGATATATAAGAGCCTCTCAATTTCATCTCACATATGTTTCAGATACACAGTAATTTTAAGCATTTTTACTCCTGCATAGGACCACATGCTAGTGGATGTTTCAGAAATACTGTTTCTTAAAATAGAAGTAGTTTTAATCCTCATGCATACCTGAACCATACTATTCTCAGGAATAGGAGTAACAGTTTTAAATCTTGTTCTGAGTTGTTCTAAGTAAGGAGGCACATATTTATCAAAGAGAACAGTTAGCCTTTTCAGATTGGTATCTCCTTGCTTCTATCCAGCTGGCAGCATACCTGTAAAACAAATTGGAAAGCAACCAATTTTTTATCAGAGAGAAGTTGAAAAAAATACAATTTCTTCCCTCTAGCTTTGAAATGCAAACTTTTGTTGACTTTTGAGAACGGTTTGTGACTGCCTTTAGTGCAATGCACAAATACTACTGCACCGGCTGTGAGTCAGACATACGTGCTGCCAGCCTTACAACATTTTTATTTGTTCATGCAAAGGTCATCATACTGTGACATTTCTAAGAGCTATTATGACAGTTGAGCACACTGGCATATGGCTATACTCCTTTTCCTTGACTGCATCCTTTATTCCAGGGAGGGCAGGGAGAAAGGACCCAGACGATAGTTTGCTCCTGCTTTCAGAGGGCTGCACCACCAAAGAGCAGGTGGGAGCAAGGATTCTGTATTTGCTTTGTTGTTTGAGAACAGACTATTTAAAATACCAGTGTATAAATTGTACACAAGACCGAGGATTATGTGACACCTAAATTCAACATAACTTGGACTGCAGATATGTACAGTAGTATATATAACCCAGTCTAGCTGAAAAGTCTGTCTATATGTAATTGAAGACAAAAAAAGTAACCCTTCTCATCTGCTAGTTCCTATCACAACCAAGTCTAAAATTCCTTATCATTACGCCAACTATGGCACATGCTTCAGGTTAGCAGCCACATGCCTAACCGTCTATATTCCAAAGGATTAGGCAATTTTATCCCCTGCTCATGTTCACACAGTATTAGTCAAACACAGCCTAAACCGATTATTTACTCATTCACAGCTATTCTATTTGGACAGTTTGTTGCCTACTGTTTCCATCTCTACAGTCCTCCGTTTGCTGTGAGAGATTGTGTTGCCTCTCTATGTCCTCACCAGTCCTCTGATCCTCATCACCCTGGGTGGGCAGCTTGTACAGAGTCATGCTGTTTAATTAAATTTTCCTACTGACATGATTTCTCTGGGAAATACATGCACTGACGGCTTCTTTTCCCAATGGCATACAACTTTAACACAGACAGTTAGAACTGACTGAAATGTTCATGACATATTGGAATGCTGCAAAACTGAATTTTGACATGAAACAGCAGGAATGCTGCTTGAAAATAAAAACACTAACTGAGAAATGTTGAAAAGATTCACTTCTTACTAAAATTTGTAAGAAGTGTTTTGGATCAGCTCAACAAATGCAAAAGAAAAAGACCACATTGGACTACTTCAAGTTAAGGCACTGTGCCTTGACCAACTAAATTCCCTTTTATAAATGGAAACCCGTATTCTTTAGAAAGCATTGTTCTCATAATTAATTTGCATGAAGCATAGATATAAAACCAGTTAAAAGAGCAGTACTGTGATACAAAGGACTAAGAGAAACAAAAAGCCAAGCTGATGTAAAACAGTGTCCTTAGCAGTATCAAGGATGGTGACAGTTATTAAAAAGCTGTCAGAGAACAGTAGCCAAGTTATTCACTTCCTGCTACTGCCAAATTTGCATTACAAAAAGCAGACAGTTCACTACTTGTATTGGGTTTGCATGGCAAGGTTTTGGTAGTGGAGGGGGGGCTACAGGGGTGGCTTCTGTGAGAAGCTGCTAGAAGCTTCCCCTATGTCCAATAGAGCCAATGCCAGCCGGCTCCAAGACGGACCTACCGCTGGCCAAGGCCGAGCCCATCAGCGATGGTGGTAGCACCTCTGGGATAACGTATTTAAGAAGGGGGAAAAAATGCTGTGCTACTGCAGCCAGAGAGAGGAGTGAGAACACGTGAGAGGAACAACTCTGCAGACACCAAGGTCAGTGAAGAAGGAGGGGGAGGAGGTGCTCCAGGCGCCAGAGCAGAGATTCCCCTGCAGCCCCTGGTGAAGCCCATGGTGAGGCAGGCTGTCCCCCTGCAGCCCATGGGGGTTAATGGGGGAGCAGATATCTACCTGCAGCCCGTGGAGGAGCCCACACTGGAGCAGGTGGATGCCCGAAGGAGGCTGTGACCCCATGGAGTGCGCATGCTGGAGCAGGCTCCTGGCAGGACCTGTGGAGAGGAGCCCACACTGGAGCAGGTTTGCTGGCAGGGCTTGCGACCTCACGGCGGGGCCCACGCTGGAGCAGTCTGTTCCTGAAGGACTGCACCCTGTGGGAAGGACCGACATTGGAGAAGTTTGTGGAGGACTGTCTCCCATGGGAGGGACCCCACGTTGGAGCAGGGAAACTGTGAGGAGGAAGAAGCAGCAGAGACAATGTCTGACGAACTGACCACAACTCCCATTCCCCATCCCCCTGCACCACTTCGGGGGAGAAGGTGGAGAAATCAGGAGTGAAGTTGAGCCCAAGAAGAAGGGAGGGGTCGGGGGAAGATGTTTTAACATTTAGTTTTATTTCTCATTACCCTACTCTGATTTTGATTGGTAATAAATTAAATTAATTTCCCCGAGTCAAGTCTGTTTTGCCCATGACAGCAGTTGCTGAGTGATCTCCCTGTCCTTATCTCAACCCATGAGCCTTTCATTGTATTTTTCTTCCCCTGTCCAGTTGAGGAGGGGGAAGTGACAGAGCGGCTTGGTGGGCACCTGAGGTCCAGCCAGGGTCAACCCACCACACTGCTGCTTTAAGCAGTGTACATAAGAGGGGAAAATAAAACACTTAACTGATGGTGAAATTTTCTGAACTGCATATTTGAGAATATACATGGCCACCAACTAAATCATCCCACTATTATGAGAATAAAAACTAGAAGGAAGAATTAATATAAATAATGGAGTCTATTCCCATTAATCTTCAAGATGTATCTTAAAAATGCTAAATAATATAATCAGATACTCACAGATTCCACCCCGTGTCCTGGGCGTTCAGACAGAGAATACCAGCTCTGGATACTGTAGCTGGGGTAGCAGCTCTTAAATGGCGTACCTTGAATAGCAGACGCATTGACGGAGTCATAGGGACTCATTCATTGCTTGTAAGGGTCAGAACCTAGAAATCATCAGTAAATTTTTCAGCAAAAGCAAGCTAAGATACACTGTCTAACAAGAACATGATCAGGGCAATCATGCATTTATTAGAGCCCCACAAAGGAGCAAGGATTATCTGCAACACCATGCACATACCCTAGTTCTTGAATGTAGCTAAACAAACTTTATTCGAACACAGCTATAGCTTTTTACTTCAGAAACACAGAGGAGGACAAATTCAAAAGGTTTTACTTGATCTTGCATGAGTTTTTCCCAGTTTAATTCATTCAAAAGATGACTAGCATGCTTCACCAATGTGAGTTCTCCTGAAAGCTGCTAAAAGCAGGGGAGGCAAAGTCACTCTCAGTGTCAATGGAAATAAACAGAAAATGACTCAGAGCAGGAGCCTAAACTGAGGTGCTCTGAAGTGTCCCTTGGAAAACCCACTTTCTGTCCATTAGCTTAAGTTAGCCTATGTGGCTAGCCCCAGACAGACACCTTGCTGAGTAATCAGAGACCGTGTCTCTAGATAGGTTTAAGTTCTTAAGACAGGAAAGCTTAAGAGAATGGGCTAAACTACAGCCACCTTCCTAAGGTTACATTCAGATCTTAGATTCGGATTTCATTACATTACAGCATTTCTAACAGCCAACAAAATTGGTTTAGCTGTATAATGAATAAGAAGGGAATAAGAAGTCTGGATACTACTGCTAGTTATTAAACCGACTTATTTAGATTTCCTAACACTAGTCTTCCTTAGTACAGTGATGCGAGGACTTCGCTCATGGAATCTTAAATCTATTTTACTGAGAGGCTTTCCAAATACCAGTTTCAATAATCTTATGATTGACATCTTGAATTACATCAACTCATACACTAGGAGGCACAATTACCCTTACAGTATATGTAGGCTACTTTAAGTCTTTTTGTTGTACAAAATAGGCAAGACATAATGTATTAATCAGATGCTAAAATATTACTTAACAATAGTGAAAACCAAAGAAATTATAAGAATGGAAGAAAAAAGGAATGCACATTGCAAAACTATCTCCAGAAAAATAAAGGAAGAGGAAAATGTGAAAACAGGTAGAGGGGAAGTCACTGTACTTGCTTCTCAATTGCTCACCTTGTTATCATCCGTAACAGTGTTGAGCGACGCAATCCACATAGCACCTATATCCCCATCTAAAGCTGACTGTTTTGGCCCCTCATGGGTAATATTAGCTTGCTCTCTCAGAAGAGATGACAGGAGGTCTACAAGTTATATTTCAATAGAATCCTATCACTTCAATGCTTAAATAACAACACTGCACAGCAATTAAAACTTCAGAAGACTTAATGCATCACTGAAACAAGAAGATTTTGTAGCATCAAAACCATGCTTTTTTCCTTTGCTTGCTTATTAGGTGGTATTCAAAGTAAAATAAAAAATATTTTCAGTGAACATCTGATACAGCAAAATGACTGCATTTTATGTAATAATGACCTATTACTGTTTTGATTACAGGAGAGTATGTCATTCGTCTTAATGATATGGGCGAGATACAGGAGGTTTCATGGGTCTGGGGAGAAAATAACTCACCCTTCAAGGCAGCTGAATCAGCATCATTCGGGCTAGTACTTTTCTGTCTACTAGCATCCTGCCCTGCCTCCAGTCTTTCCACAACCACCAGGGCTCTGCACCCACATCTCATTGCATCAAAACACAGCAAAATGCAAGAATTCGGTCTCTAACACCTTCTGCAAATTCTGGCATTGTCCGTTTCTGATGGAGAATGATGCTACCAGGAACAGGTCCTATTAAGAACACGTGTGCTGCTTGCCATCTTTCCATTCTCAGGTTGCATGGTGTATAAAACTGAACAGTTCATCAGCTGTCAAAACTTTTGGGTTAAGGTCATTCCAAACAGGCTTTTGTTTCATGTTCACGTACATGTGATGCAGAACTTTCAGCACCTGAAGAGGAGGAACAGGCTGCATGTTAGTGATACAATTTTGATACAATAGGAATCTTTGACTTTCTTCCTGAACTGGGTCTCTGATTGCAAATCCCTGCACTCAGTCAACTGTTCACCTTGATTTTCTCACATCTCTGTGATAATTTAGTCCCAAATTTCCATTAAGCCTAAGGATAGGAAAGGAGACTCCCATTCCGAAATGGCTGTACTCTGCATTTGATTCTAATAGAAAGTGTTAAATGGGGAAGAAAATCCAGGCAGCTGCCAACATTTAGTGGCAGAAATGGGCAAGCATTATCTATTAGAAGTATTTGTCTAGTGTTTTGGCAATATATTCCGCTATTTCTGTCTAGAAGCCTAATTAAACCATCCTGCTTCTCCTTCCAGAACAAAGTATTACTTAGTCTATCTGTCAAATTGAATGCTCATTACTTGGTGCCATGATTAATTTTCCTTTGGGACATGCAAACAACACATAAAATGCAGAATTTTTTTGTAACATTTGAGCTTTGCCATTGAACATCATGTGGCTGACTGGATAGCCTGAACAGCGTGTTATTACGCTGCAGCCTAAGGCAAAGGCAACATACAGAATGTTTTCTAAAAGAACCATGGCGATTTCTTTACAATGTAAGATAGAAAACATGCTGCATAGGTAGGCAAGTACCTTACTCTTTCCAGTCCCCACATTTCCAACAACAAACACAGAGTGACACACTGCCAGCAGCTCCTCCAGCTGAACATCCTACCGCACAGAAGGGATACACAGCGAGCACCTTTCCTCTCCTGTTGCCCTTCTTATTACAGAGACACAATTATTGCCAAAAATTATCTCCCCCTCCACATTCCTATTCCCCTTAACAGGAAAAAAAATGAACTTACACCTTCTCGGCAGACTTGCCTCAGCTGAGCTAATGTTGCATCAAGCAACGTTGTTTGTCTTCCAGAAAATGGGAAGAGAATTGGCTTAAATTAATGAATGCAGTTACCTCAACAAGTGAGAACCAATCCTATTCTGCTAGACAGCCATACAGTCCAGTAGGATTGTGCCAACCCAGGAATACAGAACAGTTATCACTATTTTGCCATCACTTTAACAGACTGAATTCCACACTCAGAACAGTTGTGCAGCTGTAATTTGGTAAAATACAAAATCAGTCCACTGAAGTAATACGTTTCTTCCAAAGAAATAGTTCTGTGAGCCACAGAATGAAAATAGTGTGGCTGCTTATGGATTTCTGTCTTAGTGAAGAGCATCCACACTGATTTTCTGAAGTCCAATAGAAACAGGTCCATGTTCCTCAGCGTTCATCTTCTGATTCACCCAGTGAGCAGGAATCAAAATACTCTATAGAAGGGTGATTGCAAAGTTCATAATACCCCAAAGTATAGCTTATTGTATTTCACCCTTCTGTCAGGATAATAAAACGAGATAGAGAAGAGCAGAAAATCCTTTATAAATCCTGAGATCGGTCACATTTAACCAGCTTGGTTATTTCCATTTCCAATATACCCTAATAAAGGCAAGGAGTGTGCTATCGCATACAGCAGATGTGGATGTTCCTTGAAGGAGGGTGGGAATATACTTTCTTAGTAGTCCAAAGAAGTACGGTTTTTATTTGGTCTGTATACTAACCTGTGCTTCTAAGTTTCACCTTTTCACCCTGTCTGTAATTCAAACTAAAATTAGTGTTTAAATTTAGCTTATAGACAACTAATTCTTGTGAGTATACATGCATACATACATGTACATGCACATTTTGAATGTGTACAGCAATGTGCATTATATTATACAGAAATACCAGAACACACAAAAGTCACATGTAGCCACACACATTCCAAAGCCATACTTTCTTATTTATATGGTTTTACTCCCTTACTCTTCTTTCCTCCCTATAAATAATCACCAACAATTAATTTGCTACCAAGTACAAATGCTCAGTACTGTAAACAAACAAACATGTTTGTCACTGTCGACAGTTCAAAAAAGAACAGTATACGCGTTTCCTTACAGGCATATTTATCATACTGAGGAGCATTACTGCCATGACAAAATGCCTTTGAAATACCAAGACATTGAGGACATCTTATCAATACTGTAACATATTCAAAAATAACCTTCATGTCTAATACAACCCATTTGCAATTATTTTGATTGAAACTCTTAAGGGGAGTAATTAAAGGCAATGAATTCTTTTACTTTGAGAATAGAGCTCTCTTCAGGCTGCAAGTGAAGCTCTAGGGTAGATTGTTGAACCATCTGTTCAAATTGCAGGTTCCTCTTCCTCAGAACATCCAGAGCTGGAAACAGGTCACTGATCAGGACCGTGAAAACTGGGATATCATCTGTCACTATTTCAGGCAAATTGAAGTTTCTTAAGGCTCGCATAAGCACCTGGGAAAGGATGGTAAATCACATATTGTAAGAGCATTAAAGCCTTCTCCTTTTAGGATTCTGTTTTTATTCAAAGGCAAAGCACCAGAAACAGCTCCTACACTTAGATCCTTTTAAGTGAAGATTTTACCTGATCCTCAGGTCTATTCTTGTCTCCTCATTTCACTGAGCCAGCAACCACCAAAAGTGACTTGATAGCACAAAGTCCACAGTCATAATGGTCCTGTGAAAACAGTTTAACTAGTCATGTCAGCACAGGAAGTAAAACTAGGTGGTAGTATTTACGAAGAAAACAATCAGTTTACACACAGAGTAAAATGACACCTTTTTACTCCCTTGTAGTCTTGCAGTGGCTTTAGGCCAGTGTTGGAAGTCTAGCAAAGAAAAAACAAAAAAGGATGAAATGTGTATATCTGTTTAATTTTTTGTATTCCACCACTTTGTTTCCTATTTTTACATGGCAAAATTTGCACCATCAAGTATTATTGTATTCATTACAACTATGCCTCCATGATGAAACAAGGCAAGCAAAAAATTGCTGCCAAACTTCTGCTAATTTGACCTGATGCTAGCAATACTTTTCTGTTTTTAAAAAGAGAAGATTGAACAGACTATCAACATATTTCGCAACCAGCTCCAACACCAAAATTAAAGGAAAAGAGAAACAGATAGGTTCTCAGCCTACAGGAAAAATCCTAGAAACATTTGGTAAGTGAAGGGCAGAGAAAAAGCCTATATCCTCCTCTAAGCCCTGCCTGGGGGAAGGCAGATATCCAGTGCAGAAGGCACAACTTTTTCCATCACACATATGCTCTTCAATCCCTCTTCCTCCTTTTTCCAGGGCTGTGTAACACTCACCTCTTTCCCTCTCCTTCCCAGGTAACATAGAAGTAGAAATAGAAGGAGCTTGAACCATTTTGGAGATTTAAACAGTTTGAACAGCACCTTGTATGATTGAATGGAGCACCCCAATAGCCAATTTTGCAATTTGAAGAGGTCTACCATGAAGTTACAGCTCTCTAAATTTAAGGCTACACTTAAAGGTGTTCTTGCAGCTCATGTAGAGATTCCAGATGGTTAATTTTAGTATAACCAGCAGTGAGACCATCTACTATAAGGTAGTATGGCTGGCTAAGTATGTGGATAATCAGCTCCTCTCTAACCTCTGTGTTGCTGCAGCCAAGAGAGTTACACAGCCACCATCTCTTTATGTCAGCATGCATCACACCACTCATGGTGGTCTACAGTTTCCTTATGTGTGCACACTACCCCTTCCTCAATTTCAAAAAAAAAAAAAATTTATGGGGTTGCAACTAGCCTGCTGTCAGCAGCCAAACTGGCTACCAGTCAGGTAGGGTTTGAGAACATTTGCTGCAACCACACCTAGGACTTCAATGTAAATACAGCCTAGTTAGTATCTATCACCCAAACCGAAAGAAAGAAAAAAGGGGGGGGGGGGAAGAGTGGGAACCAGTAGCAAACCCACAACTTAACTATATACAGTTTTTAAAGTTGACAGATGTCACTATCGTCTTCCATGATAGTGGCACTCTATAACTGTGAATCAAATGCACTAAATATATCACAAAGAAGAAAAAATAAAAAGTAATTTTCAACTTCAGAACAGTTCATCATCAGGAAGAAAAACTGTCGTTTTTTTCCTGAGGTACTAAAGATGCTGAGTATCCACAATGAAAATGAAACTCCACATTTTACAAATGGTACACCTAGCCAAAGAAGTTAAACACAGAGCTGGTTAGGAAAATAGGAAATTCAGGAATATACTGGGCTTAAGGAGCTTTTGCTTAGATTTAGGTAAGATTTCCACCCCCACCCCCAAATTTTTTGTTGGTTTGCTGTCTGATGGGTTGTCAAAGAGCAAGCTATGCTTCTTTACAGAAGCCTGCTGTGTGGATTGTCCAGTATACAAGGACTTTAAGACATCCAGGCTATTTGCCATGGCATGACAGGACCAGAAGTCCCTTCCTTCACAGCATATGCACTGAAAGCCCTGACAATCCTGTTCTGAAGCAGTTTTCATAGGCTAGGATCCGAGTGCCCCAAAGGTATATTGAAAGTCCTAAAAGCCCCAACACCGGACCAATATTTTCAGAACTCTCTGAAGTGCTGTGTATTTTCTGCAGCAGCCTAGAATTTTTGTCAAAGGGGTTTGATTTCTCCCATTTCCATTAAAATTCAAACAAATAAGATTAAAAAAGTAAACAAACAAGAACATTCTAGCTTTTGCTTCAAATGCTATTATTAATATTGAAGTGGCAAACAACGGTATAAATGATGTTGCTGAATTCAGAAAATGACTCCAAGACAAAGTAATCATTAGAGATGAGGAATCCCTGGCTCTAATAAAGCAGACAATATTGATATCTTAAGATATACATGGTTTAAATTCATTATCTCTAGAAATATTGCAAGAATGTGTCAGGAAAACTTCAGGATATTTAGAGATAATTTCAAAATTATGCAGGCATGAAAATAAAGTTGCTTTTGCTTTCATAATGGCCCTGCTTGCTAGAGTTTATGGCTTAAGGTTGAAGAGTTCTCCGAGTTCTTATTCCACTAATAAAACTGAATATTAAGAATGTCTTGTGAAAAATTATACAGTTAGAAATGAGTAAACAGCATACGTACAGGGAAGAAATTATAAACCTTCCAAGTTTTACAAGTTGGAAATTTTTAAGACAATTATTCTGAATATGAACTCTTTCTAGTATAATAATTAAATTATTTAGCGATGTTTTATTTCCATTTTTCAAACAGTCCTCCTGTATTTACCGGGGAAAGTTTAAAGACACATTCATCCAAATAGAATACGTTATTTGTTTTTCAGAATAATTCCTACTCTGCTATAAGGTTTTTCTCTGCTCCAACAGATAGTTGTATTTCTAATAGAGGTCTTACACAACAGCATGATGTAGTTCAGCCATCCCAGGTATGAAGCAGTGATATACAATTATTTAATGCAAAACTAATGCATTACAAATGTCCCAAGATCAGAGGAAAGGGCGCTTTCTTCTAAATTCATACCTGACAATTTAAAAAGGATGAACATGTGATTTAAAGTGTCTTCAAAATATAAGATAAGACTATATACATAAAACCCCCTTATTATTATAGGGTCCAGCCTCACTGTTATGCAGTATGTGTTAATTAACACATCTCAAACCCAGAAGCCCAGACACCCTCACCTGCTTAGAAAGCAGCCCCCTGCAGAGAGTATACAACTTCCCGGCTAACAGACGTGCATCAATAAACCCTTCAGCAACCAAAATAATTTCAGAGATCAGTTCAATGTCAGGGACAACCATGGCACAGGGTTTACAGAAGAAAACAAACCCCATAATCCAAATACACAGATTAGTATTTAAACATGGTAAGAATAAGTCACTTAAATGACTGATGTGTGCAAACATTTTTAAAAACAGAGCTCGAGAGAGTCACAATTAAGAGTGTCAGTCAAAGCTAACAAGGACCTTACTTCAAAGTAAAAGGAGCTAATTAGGCACTGTTGATTGTTAGTATTCAGTAACATTGCTGTACACAAAAGAGACAGCTGATAAACGCGGGGCTTGCGAGACAGGTACTACCAAAGCTTAGAGCAGGCAGAGTCTGCAGTGGCGTCACATGTCACCAACAACTGGACGACACTGGCAGCAGCTGTACAGGGTCTGGAAGTCAAGTGCAACACCCTACCATTGCTAAAAACGCCATCATTTTTTAAAGGACTTCGATTTTTGGAGGGCTCTAATGCTTTTATATGAAGTTATGGCTGCCTTTGGAGGTTTCACTGTTTCTTTTTTAAATATAACTTTTAGGTCAAACTTTTAGAACAAAACCACAGCCATTTTAATGATACAAATGAGAAGAATCTCCAATTAAAAAAGTAACAAAGCAATAATGCAAAGGCTAACCAATTTTCTCATTAAAAATCACTACCTAAGTTACATAGTAGCAAAGAAGAGATCTTCAATTTTGTGTTCAGGTCAGCTACAAACCAGCACATTTGTCTCTCAGAGCACTTTACTTAGTACTGACAAATACAAAGATTCCTTTTGTTCCCCATTCATATTTAAATATGACAAAATTAAGACCAGTGGTTTAGTCCAGCAGTATATTTCTAACAGAAATCAATAACATACAGCCTAGAAAAAGAGTAAGCACCCCTCTGTTAAACAATTTTTAAGTAAACTATTCCCCAAGCAGCACTTCTTCATAAGCCCAGACAAGCCTCATAAGCCCCTTCTTGCAAATAGAATAAATGCTGGCACAAGAAATATCAGGCTAGTGGTATTTAATATATTTTCTCTCCCTTGTGAGATTTTATTAGGTGGCAAATATGAGGAGTTAATGCTTTACCAGTTACCCCACACCTTTCCTGCGCACTGTACAATGGATAAGAGCTATTACAGACATCAGCTACCGGGCTGAATTCCTGAGTCCCAAATGCAGCAGTTCATACTCCAGTTCCAAAGGCTTTCTATTTTATGTGACAACCAAGTAAAGGTAACACTTCAGCTCTATGTAGCAAGTACCTTTTGAAAATTAAAAAAAAAAAAAAAAAAAAGAGAAGAAGAAAGAAAACCATAATAGAAAGCACACCAAATAAAGTAGTCATTTGACTTTATCTTTCAGTAGAGATATTATTAATATTCTTTCATATCCCTTACTCTTTTCTTCCCAAACAACAACAAAAAAAGGGAACAACAAAAATAATAAACAAACAACAAAAATAAATCATGTGCCTTTTCCATCCTCTCATAGTCCTGTGAGAGGTGAAACACCTGGTAGCAATAGGGAGCGAGCCCTCCTGCTCTCATCAAATACCACTTCTAGCTGACTGCAGAAGACGTGGCTGCCAAAGCAGCTGACTCTGTCCCAATGCAGAAAGGGTGGCAGCCACACCAAGCAGACATGGCTGGATGGCGTCCCCGTCACCCTGTCCTCCCTTGCGCGAGGTTCTGAATTGAGGGGCTGCCCAACATCATTCCCTTGGTGCGCACCAATCCTGCTTTGCCTTGAAGAGTTCTTAGATAGCAATTAATAAGAAGGCTTGGTAAAGCAACAGCTAAGTTGTGAAATATTAAAAAACAACACTTATGGGGAAGCGGGATGCATCTCTCAGGGTCTCCCTCCAATGTTTGCTAAGACCCAACTGTAGGGTCTTATTCAGCAACAGTCTTTGCAGAGGCAGATGAATTCAAATCCTAACCTCCTCCTTGCAAACAGATGTTACTTACTGCTTGTTACAAATGATTGTAACTTAGGCTCAAAGAACAATAAAGCTAATTGCTGGTGCTGCCCGGTCCTGCCATCTGAAGCAGAATGTTTGGTTGGCAAGAGGATGAGATGTGCCTAAGCACACAGCTTTCTAACTTTAGCAGGCTTTGTGTCTTTCTGCAGTGAAAGCATGAAGGAGTATGGTGTCAGGAATTCCATGGCTAAAGCAGAAATAATAAAATACACCAAAATCTTGAGGTACCTTTTAATACAGAAGAAAGTAGTACCTGTGTTTCAACTTGCTCACAGAAGCAACAGTGATGCCCGGTTCTGCCCTAAGTTTCTATCTTTTAAAAATCAAAGGGAATTACTGCTCAGAGAAGCAGATCCCAGATAGCATGTCTATACTTGTACCTCCCCAGGCAGCCTGGCAATGCCTTGCAGCTTGCCCGGTTGAACTTCAATACGTTGAGAAATGAAATCACAGAATCATTTTTTTCTCCAGTCTTGATTAAATCCGTGAAAAGCGTTAATGCAAGAGCAAGGATTTCAAGTGACAACTTTTTTTAAGCAAGCCCTGCACCATTTAAGTCGAAGACCATTACCCCATAGTTCAAAGCGCAGCTCCAACATCTTGTTGGAATAAATTGGCATCATTTTACTGCCCATCATACTGGAGCAACCGCTTGTGGAATTAATTCACTCTCAGAAACCCTATTTTGATACAAACTCACTGAGTGCAACATGCAAAATACAGTCAGATCTTTTAAATTCAAAACTTTCTTCCTTGAAACATTAGTGTTAAGATATAAAACGTAAATACATACTTTAAAAAAAAAGATAATGAGCTGTCCTACCGTGTCCGAAAGCATATGCATTTTTTTGCTGTGCGCTATACTTTTCACAGCTTCTCAATCACACATCCAATACCTTCCTAGGTAAGAGTATACGGCTTCATTTTCAACTGGTAGTTATGAAACATCTATGAAGGCATGCATGCCTACACCCATGGAAGAATGTGACAGCTAGGCAGTTGTACAGATGGTTATTTTACTAGGTTAAGCCAGCTGTGAGGATTCTTATTTACCACAAAACAGCAAATATTCTTGCACGTATTTAGGTATATTACATGTGTTCACAGGCACCTTTAAGTAGATTTTTAAAAAAGGCAAGTTATACATTTAGTTTCCCTTGTCATTACGGTGTACAGGCAGGCACAACATGAACACTGATTTTTTTTTTTTCCCCCACACAAATTCTGAAGCAAACACAAATTGCACTTCATTGCAAACCAAGGCTAGTAGCATTAGGTGACACATGTACTCTAAATGTACACTTGATACACTTGTATACCATAAAAATACACTATAGCATACTTGCTTGAACACAGCTTTGAGATTTTCAGGTAGTTCTGTCTGACCTGCATATCCTGGGTTCATGGTAATAAATATTCCAACTGATGACTTCAATGTAATGTTTTCACTGAGGAATAAAAATCTGTTATAACAAAAATAATGCTTACAAACATTTTACAGTTGGATTAGATGTAAACAACTGCATCATACAAAACCAGCCATCATGGGTCAGGTGACAAAGGTGCATCTGGGCCTGGACCCAGTCTCACACAGCAGCCAAAAGCCTAGGAAAGTTTATTAGAGCTGAGCTGAGCAAACATAGAAGCATTTCCTTGGTAGGCACCAGCTTTTAGTAATCTGTGGCTCCTCTGGTCAGCACTAAATTTGGAAAGACAAGATGGGACTGTTAAAGCAACAAAAAAATTCATATGGCTGAAGTATGTCTATAGGAGGGATTAACTTTTAAAACATGCAAAATAAATGAGACCAATAGGGATGTGGTGGGTTTGAAAAGGCCAGGAGACAGTGTCAAGTAAAGGAAGCAGAGGAAGAAGAATATGATACAGTGGAAACACAAGGCCTGTCTCAAAATCACTGGGAAACCCTGGAACCCCTGAGGCTTTTTGGAAAGTTGAATGCCACCAAACTTCTCACCATATTATGCAATGATTTCACATGGTGGGACTTGAACAAGACCAGAGTTTCAACAGCAAAGCTTTAATCGGGTTCCTACAGGGCCAGGAGTTCACTCACCATTATTGCTACATCTTGAAGATAAAGTTATTTTGAGGTAGTATATTACACAGATGATTTAATGTTACCATCTACTCCCTCTCTGCATTTACAAAGGGTTTCAGAGGAACTCTGGAAGAAATTTTTACTGGTTCAGTATTTATAGTCTGCGAAGAACAATAAAGAAGCACTGCTAAAATGCTCACTTGTTTCTCTTGTTCCTAATGGCATCGTGGATAGTCTTTACTTGCACTGCCACCACTGACAGAGCTTCTACCGAGATGTGACTGAATTCATCAAAGCATCCCCAAGCTCCTGTCTGGACCAAACCTTTGTAGATATTCCCTATAGACTAAAATCAAAAGTGAAAGATTTAAGATCTTTTTCTTGAAAACAACAATTTCCAATGTACTTCATATGAAAAAGAAATTAAACAACAATTTCCGTACTGTTTAGTAGAACATCTCACCTTGTAATCCATCTGCTCAGAACATTTGAAGATGTACACCATCATACAAAGGGCACAGCCTAAATCTTTGGTGGTCTCTGTTTTACCTGTGCTGGCTGGTCCTCCAGGACCACCACTCATTGTTAGGTGGAGACACTGAGTTAGAGTAATGTAACACCTGAACACAAGAAAAGTGATTGTTAGCATTGCAAGGAACATTGACAACATCGGCATTTTTTTTTTTCCCCCAAACCTTATGTTTCATGGGAAATTTATTCTGAGTCCACTTTCTCATTATAATTTAATGTTTCATGTTCCTGTAAAATGATGATGTAGCACTACTTGAAAAATGCTTATTTTAGATATGAAAACCAACCACACCAACATTTTTTAGCAAGAAGGAATATCCTATCAGTGGTCACACAGGACAAGAAAAAGGAGGCTGTGGCTGCCACTTTCCCTGTTTCAAAGACCTGAGCCCCAGAATTGTCCCCTTCAACTGAAGGTCATAAGCACTAAGCTGGCCAGGATTGCTGGGTGCATCATTCTGGATCACCAATTTTGACAAGAAATTCTATTGTGGAGCCAAAACACTTCCAGAAAAAAAAGCTTCATTGTATGTGGTGTTAAAAAAGTACTGGTTTGGACTTTAACACATGAAAAAAATATATTCTTTTGCTGAAAACTCCAGATTAACCTTGGTATAGATCCATTCATATTCTTCTTCAGACTAGACACCGAATATATACGTGAAGTTATGCAAGAAATATTTCAGTTATTTGAAAAGTAACGAACATTAAGATCATACCATGACTTCAGTATGCACATCTACCTGCACACACATAGTCAAAGATATTGTGTCTTAATAACCTTATAAAATACATATGAGGTATGAAAGAACACTGAATTTCTAAGTAACATTTAACTTTTTATTCACTGAAACAGATAAAGCAGACACTGTGATTAGTAACAGTCATTACCTGTCAGTCAAAGGTGTAATAACTAGCCAAGGGGTATTTCCCAAGTACTGATAAAAGTACTGAAACTGAGCATCGCAAATGTTAGCAAAACAGTGTTTCTAGGCATCATCCCATCTATGGCGTAGCTGTGACAGCCAAGCAAAAGCTTGCGAACTGGTGACCTAAAAAGCCATTGCAGAGACATTATGCCAGGTAGGAGCTATCCAGATGAAAGAAATGCGACCCATCACAAAGCTACAGCTGTCTTCACTAGGTTTCACACCTCATTCCTAGCCACTTATGAATAATAACTACTATAACCAATTATAAAGGATTAGACACACCTCGAGGCATTTGTGCTTTTATACAGATGCAAGTGTAATATAAGATCTTTTTAATAGAGCTATTACAGTATAACACATTGCCACTTATTAAGCCAAGACCTCTCCTTAAAAACAATGCAGTCTTTGCATGGGAGAAGACATTACTTTGACCAAAATGAGTTTCATTTTACTCCTCAAGCCTTGTTTCTTCTTGTCTTAATGCCATCTTAGAAACCCATTTCATTTCCGAGGCTCGGGGGGTCAGAAGGAAAATGAGATTTCTTTCCCATTTCACTCCCCATCCAGTGAAACGTTTCATGCATTCAAACCAGCAACATGTGCCAGCCACCTTAGTTTTACCTGAACAAAGTTATACACAGAGAGAGTACCTTGGTTTATTTAAACACTCAAAATTGTAATTGTATGCACTTATAAAGAGTCACCACACAAGAGGAGTACCTTGCTCTAAAGATACACACGTATGCCTCTAAAAGGGGAGCAAAACATACTATGAACAATTGACGATGGAATAATTAAAAGCAGAATAACTAAAGACATTTGGAAGAACTGCCCAGATTGCCTGAGGATTGTCCGTACTCAGTTTTGTGATCTGAAATTTAAAGGAAATATCTTGCTGCTCACAGAAAACCTACTAAAAGTTTGAACGATTTCCAGAAGTAGGATAAAAGTTGACACCTGACTTTTGTTCAGGAAAATGTTAAATTCAGAAGGCAATAGCCCACAAAAACACAGGCACAGCACAGAGCTCTGAAGCAGACTGTTTTCATGATTATAACTACTACACCTTCTCCTTCCTTGTGCCCACATGCAGATCCAGACCCAAACTTAAGCTAAGTACTATTAATTCTTTTCAAATGCACTAAAACTGTGAATGTAAAAAAATAGTTGATCCAAACACATACCTTCTGAGCTACTGCTGCTACATCTCTAGCATGAACATCTATGGTGCAAAAGGTCATGATTTTCTGTTGATCACCCAAGGAAAGTTCTCCAAGCAGCACAGTAATAATAGCATTTAGCTGAGTGACCTGAAAAGATTTAGGTAACCCTCTAAGAGCAGATGGATCCCAGTAACATCTATTATTATTGCTTCCAGAAATTATTTCTGCCTACATCATGAATTATATCATCACAAAAACTAGCTTGTATGTACAAATTTACTGATATTAAACCTCAAATGCCAGAATAAATCCTGGTTTAAACAGACATTTCAATCACCTCCAAGACAATGACAATCCAGATGAGCACAAATACTGAAGATGGTCAAGCAGGCAGGGTAGGAAGAATGGATGGAGGAAAAGATTTGCATGAAGTTGAATTGGAAATTTTGTGGTTACCATCTCCACAGAGATATCCATCAGACTCTACAAAACTTGTGGTACTAATTGCTTGAGAACATTTATTGCCAAACTATTTGAAAATACACCTTAGGAAAGATCACGTTTTGAAAATAGGCAGAGCAATGAAGGGAAGATCACAAAACATTATATGAATTTATTATACAGAGTTACATTGTAGAAAGACCCTATGGAATTTTTCAGGTTTCATATTAATAGGAAAGAAAAATGTACACAGCTACTGCATGTAATTTTAAGGAGGCAAATATAACTAACTTTTATAGAAAGATATATTTTATTGGGTAGCTAGCGTGAGACAGAACTGTGCTCGTACATGTTTTAAAACTCCTGCTTAAAAATGGGTGGTGAATTAGTGAGACCTCAAACACTACACTTACTGCATTATTTTTATATAATATACAAAAACACCCACTGGTGCTGTTTTCACTGAGACAGTTAAAGCCCCAGAATGTAATACTCCATGCAAACAAGTTATTTGAGAATCAGAGTCTATGCCCTAATAGATTTTGAAAATGCTTATAAAAATAAAATCAGCAAGTAATTTCACCAGGCTTCTTATTTTTCTGTATCATATCATGAAGGAGATATCAATAGCAACATTTTGAATGAAATTGTCAGGCATACTGAAATATTTCTGGCATCTTCCTTTAAACACACCCAAAGCTCCACTTCTTTATGGCGGTGAGCTGCTACCTGCAGAGCAGTCCAGATGACCTTTCCTAGTCCACCCTTTTTAAAGCAGAACCACTCCAAAGTCCCCACCATGGGTTATGCCATCAGGAAGCAGCAAAGCACGGGACAGTGCTCAGCTCTGCTTGCAAAGTGATCACAGAAACATAGCCTGCCTGGATCACATAGAGGTTCATCATGGATCAGTCTTTCACAGAAGCTAGCTGAGACTGTTTAAAAAGCAAACAAACAACAAAAGGCACATAAAGAACGAGTCCAGGACATGGACATCCTGGGAACATATGCAACAATTTGCCACAGACACATCAGCCAGAATTTACTAAGCAAAAAAACCCTCAACAACCCAACAAAACCAAACCCTCAAAACCACGCTGCCTATTTTATCATCATATTTAATAGTCATGAACTGGACTGAAATTTGGCTAACCCTTTATTTGACCTTTTTTATACTTCTGTCATTCTGTAGCCAAGAGTTCTGCATTTTAATCTGTACACTGTGTGAAAGTATTTCTTTTGTTTAAAATCTGCTACCTAACAGCTTCAGGTAGTGCTTATTAGCTCTTGTATTATGAGAAACAGCGAACAAAGATTAATCTTTATCCACCTTCTCTGTTACAGGGATAATTTTAGACACCTCTGTGAGATTTCCTCCCCCTTAAAAGTCTCCTTCCTATTTCATATTTCTCTTTGGCAGATTTTCTATGTCGGAAAATAATACCAAAACTACTTAAACTTTTCACATAGAGAAACAATATCCACACCAGAACAAAAGCATTCAAAAGAAGCTGGAGATAAACGAGGGTGAAGCAAAAATCAAATGGCAGAAGGTACCCTTCTGAAGTGGGTCTAAACGAAATAATAGAAGTAGTAATCTGTTTGGTTTGACACAAACAAAACCAATGGTTTTGGCTTCCTTACACAAATATATGGGTTTAATACTTGTATATGTACTAGTTGCATATTCTGTTCTTACCACACTATCATGGTTGACATTTGGCAGTATCTTTGCTTTTACCTTTGTCCTGGTTTCAGCTGGGATAGAGTTAATTTTCTTTCTAGTAGCTGGTATAGCATTGTGTTTTGGATTTAGTATGAGAACAATGTTGATAACACACTGATGTTTTGATTGTTGCTAAGTAGTGTTCATACTAGTAAAGGACTTTTCAGCTTCCCATGCTCTGCCCAGTGCACAAGAAGCTGGGAGGGGGCACAGCCAGGACAGCTGACCCAGACTGGCCAAAGGGCTATCCCATACCATATGACATCATGCCCAGTATATAAACTGGGGGAGTTGGCCAGGGAACAGAGACTGCTGCTCAGAGACATGCTGGGCATCGGTCAGCGGCTGAGCAATTGTATCATGTATCACTTCCTTTGTATATTATTATTGTATTCTTATTATATTATTATTATTAATACTATTATTACTATTCTATTTTATTTTACTTCAATTATTAAACTGTTCTTATCTCAACCCACAAGTTTTCTCCCTTTTACCCTTCCAATTCTCTCCCCCATCCCACCAGGGAGGCGGGAGTGAGTGAGCAGCTGTGTGGTGCTTAGTTGCTGGCTGGGGTTAAACCACAATAACCTTTCATCTCAGTTCAGAATAATCCCACAGAAAACTCAATAATTAATATGTGATAAAAACGCCCATGAGATACCAGAAATGGAAGCAAAAGGTGTATTTCTTTTTTCAGTAGATGCTAATAATTTATTTAGTACAGGATTAAAATTATTAATTATGCCACTCATCTCTCTTTATGAGACCATTTTTATGCTGTACTTATTTTCACCGAATTAAACAAAAAGAAGATATCCATACCTGCTTCCTGGGGCAATCCTTCAGGGCTGATGCCAAACTCTCTTCCAACCTACCAAATGCCATTTCAACATCTGAAACCCACCAGATTTGTGAACCAGTAAGTGCAACCTGGGCTGGGCAGTCAAAAACCCACTCTTCTCTCTGCTTCTCTTCATAGACCAGTATCGCCTCCATGATGCGGAGGCACACTGTTCTGTGTACAGTTTCCTCAAGGCATTGCAACCAAGACTCTACCTTTTGAAGAAAAAAACCATGCATAAATTTATGCATGTAACATAAATGGTACATATTATACTAACAATATAGGAAGCTCATCTCATTAATCTTTACAAAGGATTTTCTTTATATAAACATTCTTTGCAAACTTGAACCAAGAGTGGGGTTTTTTTCTTCCATTTTCTCTTTCCTACTGCCTCTTCAGAGGAGCCCTTCCCAATTACTGAGATAACAGACATTGTTTTGTTTTACATATCCATTTGACTTATACCTACAGACATACTGTCTTAGAGCTCCAAGTATGAAAGTCTGAAGTTTTTCTGTTCCACAGACGCAGAGTAAACAGAAACAATACAGTCTTTCCTATGTCTCTATGCACTCAAACGTAGCTGTATCTTGGAGAAACTATCTCTAAGAGGCAAGCTGCATATATTTGCCCATTCAGTCTGGGGCCTCCCTGCTGAGACAATCAATCATTAGAACCACATGCAACATTGATTTTATGCAATGTGAATGCTTATCCATTCAGCACTGTTCTGAGAACAATACGTTATTGTCTCAGAAGCTGCTGATCTGTTCTTTCTGACCTACCACTACCCAGTTAGCACACATACTGGCTGGCCAATTAGCAAATACGAGGCTCAAAAACAGCTAAAACCCTGTTCAGCTGATAGGGAACATGGGGGAGAGCTGGAGGTCTGGAGAGGTGTGTGCTAAAGGATAAGAGAGGAGGGGATCTGAAAGTATAATGGAAGATGAAATAAAAGAGCAGAAGAGAGGAAGTATGAGAAATGTAACATTCAACCATAGGCTTCATCAGTTCTGCGGCTTTTAGTACTTTTTTATTTTTCTTTTTCATTGTTCCTAAATGCTTAACTCTCTACACTTCTTTAAAAAAAAAAAGAAAAAAAAATTACACACAAGGAGTAGCTAGACAATTTATTAAATTACTAGTTTATTACACAGTTTGGGGCCACAAAATGTTTTGATATTTGGAAAAAACAGTTGTAAGGGTTTTTTAATTACTTTTTTTTCTAAATTTACATTTTTAAAAGCAGCATTTCATGCTATTGAAAGTGTTTACTTAATCTACATCCCAGAGTGCAAAATCAAGGAAGCAAATTTCATGTGACTCAACATACCTGACCACTGCATCCCCACCCTTCATAGAACGGAATATACTCCTTTTCTCTGCTGTATATCCCAAGGGCAGTATTTACAGATTCTTCTATATTCTCTTGAAATTTAAGATCAGAAATGTTGTCAAAAAGTTTGGTAAGATGATGGGTCACCTGCACCCAAAAATACCAGAAATATAAGGAAACCATTTACCTTAGATTTGCGCCAATCACACTATTTTAACGCATATTTCTACTAAAGTGGATGACTACCATGCTAAAATTTGCTATACACAATAAGATTTTGTGGTTCAGCAAAATTTAACACAGTTTTTAGCAACTAACTGTATAACATGAAGTCCTTGCAATAATCTTACAATTGTGTTTCTTATTCTAATGCTTTCAGCACGTAGTGCTTCAATTGTTCTTAGCAAGTAAGATGCACTGAATGACCAGGTGATTAATCAACATTTTAAGTTCTAAAGACAATAAAAAAATTTAAAATATTTTTTTTCCATAGTATTAGAACACTTATGCCAATTGAACAGATAACAAGAGTACTTTTGACTTCCCTGGTGGCGCAGACTGACACGGTGACACTATCTGACTGTCTGGTGCATGATCACTACACAGGAGGTTTTTATGGGAAAAGCTGGGGTTAATTACACTATTGTCAGTCATCAGAAGAATCTGAAGGACAAACATAGCTCAATATAAAACTGAAAATTCTTGAATTTGTTATTAATTATGGTTAGTGCTTATTTCACAAATTGACAATTCAGGTCTAAATGCCTTGTGTAACTACACACCTCTCCAAAGACCGTGGAGTTTGAAGATCACTGTCTACACACCAGCACGCTCTATGCCTGATAACTAGAACAGAAGATTTGTTTGGTTGCTCTTCTTATATATGGTGTGGAGCAATGAGTGGATTAAACAAGTCACTGAGACTTAGTTATGTAAAGAAGCTATGAGACTGTCATCATGTTTGAAAAGGCTCAGTGTTGAAGCCTCACAAGCCCTTCATCCTCTTGGAAAGTATCACTTCTTCTGTTAGATGTCACATCACATCTAAAAAGGCTTTGCCTGAGACACACCAATAACTAGCACTCAGAGAATTAATGGCCGTGGCTGGATAGTCACTGAGGCCAGGAGTATCATCTGGCATGTAGATAACATAGTATAAAGCTTGTGAAATACATCAAAGTGCCTGTGCTTTCATACAAATTGGTCTCAAAGTGTCACAAAAACCTAGCAGATTATTGTTCAAGGGAGGAAAACAGAAGGATAGTTACAAAAACATTCCTCGTACAATGGTCAGCAGCTCAAGCAGAAACAGCCTAACAGAGAGCATAGATCTTTCAGTCTTACTTATCATCACTCTGCATAACATGCCTGAAATTTGATCAATCAGCACCAGAAGCAGAATAGATTTGATAATCTCATTGACCTTTTTCATTTCTAATTCCTACAAACCTACAATCCAAACATCCAAATAAATGCAAATTGCACATAGCTAGATTTCCAGCAAGAGACAGCACAGGATATGTTACACTTCTCTTCAGCATGATGGTCTCATCTCTCCTTGCTGAACACCTTGTACTTGTCCTAGCTGGGAGGAAAATGTTTACTACCTTCTTTACACAAAGTGTTCCTACTTGTAAAGTAAATTAACACTCAGAAACAAAGGTGCAGTTCTACGATAATATCTCCTCACATGGTTAGCTGGAAAACTTGCCTTTCTGTAGACAAAATAAAGTACAATAGTATACATGGAGGTTCACCTGTTTTGGCTGTGTTCCTTTTGAAAGGATGTCTAGCAAGTCTGCTGAAGAAAGAAAATAGAAGCAAGGAAAAGCTATGTGCTTGGTTTCTAAATATTCAGCCAGAGCTTATTCATAAAGAGAAAGTCTGAAAAGAACACAGAGATTTTAACATTGCATGCCTTTAATCACCCTAAAGCCAAGAACTCCCTCCCAGTTAAGGAAGAAATCAGACCAAAGAGTAAAACAGAACAATACAATCCACTTCTGATTTAAAGTAATAATGATGAATACAGCTCTAAGGAACAGGTAAGGTGGCAAATCTTACACATCTCCTTTCCAGAAACCAAAACAGAACACGCTCTTTTTACTTATTCAGACCAAGGAACCCAAGAGAATGGAATGGTGCCAGAAAAGTCCCTGAAAAGGTAAGTTTGGCTAAGTAGAAACTCCCCTTCAACCTTCCAGAGTCCAGCTTTAGAAAGAAAGGGACAAGAACAAAATTTCTTACTTGACAGGGCAGTTATTTGCAGATAAATAATAATAAAAAAAATTAAAAAGCTAAGAACCAATCTAATGGGGGAGCAAAGTAACCACTTTTCTTAAGATGCACACATTTTCTTTTATGTATGAAGGAAAACAAACATGAAAAAGTGTTGGTATTGACATAAAAAGTAATAAGCATCAAAATACTCAATTACATGCCTATCTGGAGAGGAAAAAAACCCACATTTATTTATGTGTGACTGATGCACTTTAGCTATTAGCTTGGTATCTCTCGTAACAAAAGTGACATCTCAAAAAATAGCTTTGTGTTTTGGGTTTTTTTTAACTTCCTATTACAACTTTTTCCTGCAAGGAGAAACAGGCTATGGCTCCAAACATCGTTGCTTCTACAGGCAGGAAGAGTGAACATCAGTGGGAAGGTCAAGGCATACCTTTAAGTGTGCTGAAGGAGGACCTTTGCTGTACAAAATCCACTATCTCCTGCTGTAAGCATGAAAGAAAGACTCCCAGCTCGCAGATTGTGGATAGGGAGAAAATGAATTTGAGCCAAACTGACCTTTGACCATTTTTACATCATGCATTCCATAAATAAAGAACCAATGCCTCAAATGTAATTGATCATATAAAAAGCAGTAAAAATCCAATATGTCAAATAGAAAAAAAAAATGACAAAAATACTACCATAAGATCATCTCACACCTGCACAAAAAGCAAATGTGACCTGACAGCTCTCATTTCCTGACTTTTCCAGAACTACACTTTAGAACAATTCGTAATCATACTGGAAATTTTACCTGTGCCACAAAGCTTCAAATTTTTCATACACTTTTGGCTTGGCTGTAGCTTCCATCACATTTTTTGTGTTTGCTATGTAAGTCACCAACTCCTGTACAGAAGTGTGAGGAAGTTAGTGCAACATGTGGAATTCCCCTCAGATTTTTTTTCTACTTCATACTGTTTACTATACTGGGACAAGAAAAGCACTTGGAAAAATAGCTGGAAGAAGGCACCTCATCAGCTTTTTTAGGTTCTATTTCTTAAACGGCAAAAGAAAAAAAAAAATCCACAAACACCTATTTTGACAGCATTTAGACTGAACATGAAGGAAATGTAAATTGAATAGAGAGGATTGCACTGGAGGAAAGCAAATACCACTGATTATGCTATTAGAACTCTTCTAACAAGATAAAAATGACAGATCATAACAGAAGCATTAACTTGTACAATAATTCTGCTCACGTGTGCAAGCCCAATGCCTTTTTCAACATGCACCATGAAGAAACTTATGCATGTTAAACGGCATGAATAATTTCATTGTTCTTAACAGGGTTCTCAACTCGGACAAAGGTGTGAATATAGGTTGGGTTTTTTTTTTTGGTGTATAGTTAGACGTACTGCTGCCCACATTGTTCAAATTGCAGATTTAAACAATTAGAAATGTATTTGAAAAATTAAACGTAGAACCTCCCTATAGAACATTATCATATCTTAGTTTTTCAGAATTGCACATAATGAGAACTTTCCCCATAAGTGGATTGAAGTATAGGTATATTGATAACACACAAGTTATTCTCTTTACTAAGCAAGGGTTCAATGACTTTTTTTGGTCAGAATGAACAATTAAGGCACGATATTTTGTGTAAGTTCAAATGTTTAGGTTGATTGCTGTAATTACCTTTGGCCAATAATAAATAATAGGCCATAAGTTTGTGTTTCAACTATCATTGTCCTAAATGATATGCAGTTTGGCAGAGCAGACTTCTGCAACTCAGAACTATCATATCTCTATGTGACTCCAGGAGGTTAAAAAGCTAACAAAGCATAAATAAAAGAAGATATTAAAGTCATGTGAAGGAATGACCTGCAGAACTTTGTCACAAATCATGGTTTTTGACAATGTGTCAACCAGCAGCTGCCAGTCCATGTGAAAGGAAAACAAGGCAAATAATTACTTTCATTTTAATAAGAAAGAATGCAAAATCTACTTCTGATATTCTCCCAAGTAAGCCTGAGACTCCCATAATAATGTTCAATTCAGTGGGTTAGAAACAAGCCTATCAAATAAACACTCAAACTAAACTGTCAGTATGGTATTATTTTTTAAAAATCTCTATTTAATTACCCACTCTAAGTGATTCAAGTGCAATATATAAATGGACATAAAACACTAACTCTACTAACTTTGAAGTTTCTGTTGACTTCATCAAATCTGTTTGCATCTTCAGACAGCTGGCTTCCGATATCTTCAGAGCTAGTGAAAATACTTTCTAGATAAGACCACGTGCACTGAACTTCCATCCAAATGGAAATGACAGAATCTGCCATGTTTAATTTATTTTGCCAACCTTTCACTTGTTCAGTGACATTTACCACATATTTACTTTTTGGAATTGTTTGCAGCTGAACCTAGAAAAACAAAAAACAGCTAAAAACTGCACTAATCAAAATAATTTATCAAACAGAGGAACTAGAACTAATAAGAGTCTAACTTGTTATTATCGTGTATCACAACAGAAGACATCTTTAAACACTGCAAATGGACAGCATATTATTAAATGATTTAAAAAAAATTCTAAGAAAATATAAGCTCAGAAAGCTGTAATTTTATTAACTCCTACATGAAGACAGGAAATTTTTTTTAGAATATATATAGTTACGTAGCATACATATAATTTCCCAGGACTAACATCTGGAAAAAACATAACACTCTGCAATAAAGATTCAGGAAAAAAGTTTTAACTAACCAAGTATATCAAGGGAGTGAATAATATTGATATACTAATAGTATTTCTATTAATTAAATCCTTACTTGATTGTTATCTAAAGTTTCAAGCAGCTGTTCATTTGACTTTAATAAAGGAGCTGCGTTCCTGTGATGCTCTTCGTAAGAAAATTCCATGGCAGCCCATGTTTGGCTGATTTCTGCCAAAACCTGGGAACAACAAGAGTAGTAATAACATCTGTATATACATATCATATTTCATATTTTGAGTTGAGAACTTTAATTAAATTATATTTAATTTACAGTGATGGCAACCTACACCACAGACAAGAAGTTAGTTTCACTAGGCTGTGAATTTTGCTCCCTAGGTAAGTCACATGAAAATATTCACTTCTATCATTAATTTCTTGAAACAAAACTTAATCAAACAAATGCAAAAACAGAGAGAAAAAATGGGCACCTCTCACCTTTTCAGTACCCAACTCTTTCACAGTGTTGTCAACTATACTTTCGACTTCATCTTCCACTTTATGAAGCTCGAGTCCCAGAAGGTCTGTCAAGGTAGTATCTTCTGCTACTAAAAGCCTGACCTATAAAGCAAAGAGACAGCAGAGAGCAAAATAAGTAAACAAAAAAGAAAAAACAGACATAAGCATATAACAAAGTGTTCAAATGGAATCCAAGTAAAAAGCAATGAAATAAGTTATATGCACTCTAGATACTGGATATACTTCCAGATGTGGAACAAAACTCTGAACTTAATCAGCCTAGATGGAATATTTCTTGATGCTGTTACTGTATTTTTTGTTTTTTCTTGTACTGTGACACATTGTGCATCATAACACTAAAAGGCAAGGGTATTTGCACAGCTGCCATTGAAGCTGATGTAAGCTACAGAGGCAGTATTTGCACACTAGAAACCTTGGGGAGTGGTGGGAGTATTTGCCATGTTTTGTTACTGCTTTCTAAGATATCAATTAAACAACAACAAAAAAACCCTTTAAAATTTTAATCAAGGCTTTGAAAAGACAACAGTCAATCCTTTTTTATTTAAAAAAAAAACCACAAAAGTTTTGTGCTAGGCCTGTTTAGGAGCTTCCTGTGTTAAAAATAATTTTAAAATGTGTTTTTATTAAAACTGTGAAAAATTCTTGGTATATTGGAATAGAAACATTCTGTTATGCTCATTGTCTTTGTTTTTCTTTCAGCTTTCCAGTTTTCTTTATTTTAAAAATGATTGAAATTTGAACTTCAATTTTTTTTTTCAAAATGGTTAAAGAAATTTTTATTCAAATTTTGAAAACAAACAACTGGTCCATGTTATACCCTAGGATCCAAAACCACTGGGATTCTTTTTGAAAAACTGAGATCACTTTTTTTTTTTGTTCATACAAACTTCTTTGGTTTTCCAGCTATACGATCAACAATTGGGTAAAACGTATACTTCTCTCCTGCTTCTGGCACTTCTCTCTTCCCCCACCCCCCACCTACTGTCAGGTCAACAGTCTCCCTATGCACTAATTCTTAAAAAATTTACTAGTAGGCTGATATTTCAGGTGGCCTTTCTTTCCTTACCTTCCATTTCCCTCTGCCCATCATTTCCTCTGTTTGCTATTAAGAAACATTCTCTTTTGCTATCTAGGAATGTTTCTAGCCACATTGCTTGGTTTTCTTATAAATATTTAATAGAAATTATTACTGGGAAGTATTCCACTGTCCCAGACAAGACACAGAACCTTTCAAGCTTAGTGCTATTTTCAGGCTTAACAGGGAGACAGCCAGGTATGGAAGAACCCTCTAATTTAGCAAGGCAGGTCTGCCTTCAGGGAATTGGGTCCTTTTGAGCAGAGACCACAAATTCACTTGTCAACCCACAAGATGCCTCTGTCTGAAACTTAAATCTCTGCTCCACTTATACGTTGAATAGTTGGCAGCAGTGGCTCTACCATGTGCCTGACAGTACTGCTGCATCTATGGCAGGGCACAAAAGACCATCACCGAGGTCTCTTTGGTCAAATACTTACTGCTGTCACATTCATGATCTGGTACCAGTGTCTCTCTCTGATTGTAGGATTTTGCAACTCCAGTATTGCCCTCAGTGATGACATCAGATTCTTCACCTTTTACTCCAAACCTCTCTATACATCCCAGGAATGAACTTCTTTATCCAAAGACCACATTTCCTAAGGAATAAGATGAAAATAACTGCAATAATTACTTGTCATTAACAGGCACCTTGTTGATAGCTTTAAGAAAAATTTAGGAGGTTTGTCAGAAAATTCTACTTTCCTGTTTCATATGCAGACGTGTGGGACAGTTGTAGTCAGCACAAGTTTAGGGAAGATTTTATTGGGGTCATTGCTTTATGTGGCAGATAAAACAAAGGCTCTGGAAATGTACTTCCCAGTATGTCACTTATAGTAATGGAACTGTATTAACACTGCAGTTACACAGTGATTTTATGATTATAGTTGGATCAGAGCCATTTCCTTCATCACAGCCCTGATGATTTAAGTCTAATTTTCTTATTAATTATTTCACTGCAGATAAAAGTATCCATAAATTTAATATATTCAAAACCACCGTCCAGATGGGTAAGGGAGACTCATATGCACGCCGGAGCGTGACGAACATGACACAAGTGATCAGCATCTTCTCTGTTCCATGACCTGGCATATGTGCCTCAGTGAATGATGGAAAAGCAGAAGGAGAATGCGGTTACCCCAACACTCTTCTTTTACCACCCCTATCACAGGTATCATAACAGGCTAAGTGGAATCACATTGTTTTGAAGCAGCTTAAGCCAAGACATCTGCTGTAAGTCTGATTCTTCTCTTCAAGCACTACTAATTGGGCATGCAATTAAACTTATTTATTCCTGAATGAAACAAATGTGTGAAGAAGAAACTTTATACCCATTAGGTTCAAGACTTCCTTCCTTCCATACTCAACTACCATGCTGTCTATGAACCACAGTTATTCCTCTAGTGTCCTGCAAATAGCCTGGGGGCCTTTGCTGCTATTTTTGCTTCATACTTCCCTTGTCCCATTGGAACTGTCTTCTGCAGGGCTACTATCAACAAAATTTTGCAAATGCTTTAAGCGAAGAGAGTGCCATCCCTTTAAAAATGAGCATCTTTGCTGCAACTCCCAACATTCTGGAGCTATGTCTAAGAGCAGAGCAGATAAAACCTCTGCAAATTCCACCTGTCTCTAAAAATTATGACTTTATTCTGGTGGGCCCTGTCATAAAACCCCACCCTCTTTATTCTTTCACATACTGCCTCAATTCAGAGAAGTGACAGCACGGTTTGACCGTGTACCTCCACAGGGGCTGGAAACTCAGTCAGAAGAATAAAGTTTTAAAAGCCCCCAAAACAAAACATGTTCCAGAACATTCGGTTTGGATGGGAGCAACAAATCCACTGGAACATCAAAGTGGGTGGGAAGAGTGAGGAAGGGGTGGCACCGAGACAGATAAATTGCAAAAAGAGACAGCTATGGAACCTGCCTTGGCAAACCTTCCGAGCTCCACATCCATCTGTTCCACATTAATCTGTCTCCACTGGGTTTTAGCCCAATCATCAGTGCTGCTCTGAAACAGAAAGTACAGCTAAAAGTGTCAGCAACATTTGGTAAAGACAAGCTTCTGCTATATAACAGATAAATGGATGCAGGGGGAAAGCCCATGACCAGCAATAGCTCTTGAACCCTATTTTTTCCAACCCTACACCACCACTACTCAGAAAGCATGCAAAATAATCCGTCTTCTCAAAATTCAACCCCAAACTCAAGCATTTAAACCATTTTATACTTGTTTCTGATAGGCATACATACCTACCTTTCTTGTGCTATTAAACACGCACCTATATCCACTGATAACATACAGATACACCTGGGAAATGTGGCAAAAACTGCCTTGCACCCCCTCCTGGCAATACAAATGCTAGGCAAACAATTATGGAAAGAAAATCTAGTACATATATTTTTAACCTTGCCTATGAAAAACAACTTCTTGACGTAAACAGAACTTTACAAGGCTGATTTTCTATACAGGTCTGTACGCTGACTTTTCTGGACTCTTGCTTCTAGTCTTCTACAGCTTTCTAATGTACAATCCTCAGTTCTGAAGTGGAATTTTCTGGCTTTCTGAATTTTGAGTCAATGATTTTAATTATTCAAGCAAGCTATTGGTATTTTAAAAAGCTCAAAACAAAAGTGCAAAGGTTGTTTTGCTTTGGGATTGTCTTGAAATTGGTTAACTTGAGAACAGAGATATTTTTACTCTGGGTATCCTAAAACATAGCAACTGTCATTTCAACAATAAAAGGAATACAAAAATCTTCATTATCTTAAACTTTTTTTAAAATCAAAACTATAACACATCTTGGATCAAATTAGAAGCATAACGTTCAAAATATATTCTAACTTTTATTATAATTTTAAAAAAAATTTTTACATTAATATAAACACTGATATTCCAAACTTTCTTGAGCAACCGCACTTCTTTTGGACATTGTTTCATATGCTTGTAGTCTGGAATAGCTACTTCAAATAGTTTTGCAGATTCCTGCATGAGTAACATTTCTTTTTCCAGCACTTCAAGCTCTTGATTTGCCTTGAAGAGAAGAGCACTCAATGAAGTACAGTTATGGGGTATGTCGAGCTTACCTAAACCTGTCAGTGAAATCTATAGATCCTGCATGTATGATTCAATATAAGAAAAGCTGCGAGCAATTACTGTAGAGGTTAAAAAGTTGTGTTTGCATTGTCTCTGAAGGCACCCAAAAGGGCTCTACATTTGAACCATAAAAAGAAAAGCTGCATAGAAAACAGTTAATTTATACTCTTCTAATAAATCTCTTAATGTATTAAACCACTTCTCTTTACTTTAAAGTTGTATAAATGCTAACAAAGTCCCTTCATGATGTTTTTAAAAGATCCACTGAATCTTCCACTTTACTATTCAAGAGCACGTTCTGCTGACTTTTCAAAAGAACATGAATAAAGAATGAGCAAGTATTGTGAAATTTTTTATTTTATCAGTGAGCATATGCAACATTGGAAGAGAAACGTAGATTTGGTGGTGCTAGATTTATACCAGCTTCTTGGGGGGGGGGGGAATCAAAACCCAAAACCAACAAAACCACAAACAACACAAACAAACAAAACCATACGACCAAAAAAACCCCCAAACCTCAAACAACTCCCCCCCCCAAAAAAGCCAAAAACCCAACCCACAAACCACAAATATTTTAATGCATTGAAATATCGTTAAGATTTAGTACCGAAAGATTACAAGCAAATAAGTTTTTCTGAGATTCCCCATTACCTTATTGAGACGAGCATATGTGTTTTCCACATCAAGCTGAAAGGGAGCTTCCATTTTAAATCTTTCTCTGAATTCCATCTGCTTCCCCTGATGAAACACAGGTAATGACACCTGCCACTGATCATGTTCTCATAAAAAAAAAGAGATAAAAAAAGACTGATCACAGAATTCACCATACATCAAGTAAAGTGCATTTTCTTCTGATTACTGTAACCTCAGATGCCTGAAGAGGAGTTACTTTGTGCTTTACCAACACAGCTCTCTTCTTAACAGCATTCAATTTTTCAGGCAATTCCTGTTTAACAAAATAAAACTATCTTGGAGGGAAAAAAAAAAAAAAAAAAAAAAAAATCACACATGGCAGAAAAAATTAGTAAAATTGTATATTAACAGTGAGGATACCCCAACACCTGCCTATGAATAAGAAATTATAGTGGAGGATTTATTTAACCACAAACTATATGTCGTAGCTTTTACTAGAATTTTTGACAACTGTAAGATAATTAATTTTATGGATCATTGGTAATCATAAAATACTTGAACTTCATTAACTCGGTTATTTAACGTATAATCACATAAAACTCTATTCAAAAATATGTTGGGAATCTTCCACACAGTAAAACAGAGCGCTCCACTCCTGCTGCTTTAACACATTTTCAAATATATAAAGCTGAGCTGGAAATAGGGTTCTCATTCTACAGATGTCCCCAAGATCTCTAGAAAAACCATTCAGTAAACCATGAAAAAAAAAAAAAAAAAAAACCACCAAACCCATTGCATCGGGATAAAAACAAAACAAAACAAAACCCACCAACAAAAACTTGACAAGTTTTTTGTCTGTGTCAAAAGAAAGTACAAGAAAGAGAAGCCTGAATCCAAGTCAATTCACAGTAACTAGAAGACCAGTTTAAGGTATACATCAAAAATTGTACATTTATTTTCCTGGTCATCCCCTCAATCTGATTTGGATCAGACACAGAAATTCCACTGTGGACTCAAAAAGTCACTGAAACTGGTGAGTTTTCATGTTGATTAATTAGATTATCTGGTGAAAAACATGGGCTGAACTTCTACCCAATTCTATTCAACAATATTTACAGTGTCATGCATCTCCCAAAACAGACCAAACAGAGGTCTCTCATATGCAGGTGCTATCTTAAAGCCATAGCTTAATAAGCTCTCCTTTTAGTGTCAGCAGGGACGACTGCAGCTGTAGTGCTTTCCCACCTATTCTTACCTCCAAGTTTTGTTTAATTCAGTTAATTCCCCCAATTTTACTTGCCACCTAAAATAACTATAGCTGGAATGGGTGTGGGGCAGAATATATACAGAAACAAGTGGCTGAGGATGTCTGAAAGACTGTATCACCCGCCAGGCATCAAATCCCAGCTTCTGTATCCATGTTTGAACAGAGCCCCAAACTATTGTTAACTGTGTTAAGAAGGTGAAGCAACATAGGAAATACATTCACTGGAGTTTCTATAGGGCTCAGCTCCTGGGAGGAAGCTTATGAATGTGAACATGATTTGATCAATTAAAAAAAAAAAAAGGGGGGGAGGGGAAGAAAAAAAGCAAACAACTACAGACCTCATCAGCACAAAATGTAACACATTTCTTTTTTACCTGATTTTCCATCATTCACATAAAAACAAGTCTTTTAAAGAACATAAGAAAAGCTACCTGGTTTTATGGCTGGCAGTTGAGAAAGAGAGGAAAGAGAAGAATGGAATTATTTTGCATGACTGAGATCAAATACTGCTATTTCGGGACCATATCCACACATATGTAAACATGATATATTACTTTTGCTACAGTACCTCTAACAGGGCATAAACTTCACCTGGCATCTTCTGTCCATAGCTTTCTAACAGTGCAACCATGTCTTTTAAAGGTTCAAAGAGTTCATCAGCAGTTGTTTGCCTCTGCTTCATAGCCAAGAGATGGTCCATGATTTCTACCAGCACACAATAATCTTCCTCGGTCACCTCTCTTTGAAGTCCACCATCTGTCACTTTTATAAATTCTTCTGAGTCAGTCAGACTACCAAAGAGAGACAGGTATGATTACAAACAGGGCAAATATTCCTTACTACAGTGAATAAACATGTCGTAAGCCCTATTGGTACTACTAGTGGCACTTATGCTGTTTTACAAAATATAGTTATTTATAAAATAAAATTAAAAAAATATAGTTTTATTATATCATTTTAAGACATTTTAAGCCTGACTTCCAGAGATGGCAAGTGCTACTGTTGAGAATTAACCCAAGAGGATATGCAAGTACAATATTTGGAAAACAAAACAAACAAACAAAAAAACCCCACAAAACAACGCAACCAACCACTAAAAAAACCACTAAGAAAATAAAAAAGCTGCAAACCCAGCTCATTGAAGTATTGCATGTAAAAAGACCCCAAGCTTATATTTATTCCTTTAGCGCATGTAAACACGCGCACACACGCTCCACTTTACCTAACAATGACAAATCTCAAGAGATACTCCTTAAGCATCCAGCTCCATTTCTTAATAATGTTTAGCAAGCTCATTTTGAAAGGCTTCATATCCACTTTAAACCAACTTTCAAAAATTTTTGAGTCTTTAAATCTTTATGTTCAGATAAACAAGTTTGAAGATTTTCATAGATGTCAATCTAGAGCAGAAGAGAGAAAAATAAATGCATGTACTCCTCCATTTCCCGCCCCTCCCTGCCCCCACCAAATAGCCAGTTACTAAGACTAGTTTCTTTCTTGCCTGCTCTTTAAACAGTTTAATCATGGGAGGCTGTTGAGAGACTTCATCAGTAAGAGGCATCTTTGTGGATGCTAAACCATGACCATGGAGAAGGAATTGCTTCATAAACTCAGACTGGTCCTCCAGCCAGAGAGACGCATAGCCAGCAAAAGATCTTCTGTTACTGCTGGTAATATTTGCCACTCTCTCCATAATCTCCTGCCTGATTTCAGACAGATCAAACATGTTGTCCATATCATTCTAGGCATCCAAAAAAAAGTTTTGTTATTTCAGTAACTGAAACACTAATACCAATTGGTTAGATTTACATGCAGATAGAAGACTGGAATTCCACCCCTTTTCCCCAGAGATCTACTAACAAGAAAAATTACAATTCACACAGCTGTTCCTATTTTGGGTTTACATTTCATTATATGAACACATAAAACCAAACCAAATACATATCCTTTGCAAGTTATTCAAAGCTGAACATTTCATGGACTATATACAATTCTGACCACCAGTTTAATGGTTACTCCCTTACTTGTCTAAGAGATTAAGTTTCCACTATGTGCAGATTTACAGACTTCAACATGGCACCCAAGGTGGAAGCTCACAGCACAGGAACAGAGAGATAAGTATTCAGCTAATCTAAGTTAGCTTTGCGTAAAAAGGACAACTTCATTCTGCTGCTCGCAGATGTAGAAGTGGGTGAAAGCATGAGTAAGCCTTCAGAAATTAATTGGACTATGCCTCCAATAAACTGCATAACTGAGAGAACAGATGAAGCTCAGGATTTGAAGACTGATGCTATTAAATGAGTTTGCAACTAAAAATAAACTTCTTTCAGCTTACAATTAATTGGATTAATTATTTCCAAACACAAAAGAAGCTGTACCTGGTAATGTTCTGATCCCAGGTGTGCTGCTACCCTTTTCACCTGGGCAGATATTTGGAAAACATTACCCAAGAGTT
This sequence comes from Theristicus caerulescens, assembly GCA_020745775.1. Taxonomy (NCBI): domain Eukaryota; kingdom Metazoa; phylum Chordata; class Aves; order Pelecaniformes; family Threskiornithidae; genus Theristicus; species Theristicus caerulescens. The sequence goes on along the minus strand of CM036558.1, from coordinate 35,261,550 downwards.
CATCTACTAGGTCATAAAAGCCATCACCAGCCTCTTTACCTAGAGAAGGTTTAAACTGAATCTCTGTGCCATTAAGGATCATTGTGCTTGAAAAAGTGGAGCTGGCTTCAAACTTCCTTCTGTGTTCTCCAAAAAGAAGTCTAAAGTATGCATTATGGTGTTATATAAACCATCTACCACAATGTCAGCAACGTACTCTATATAAATCTTCCAAGAGGCTGAGGAGGAATCTGCCTTGAAGAGCTTTAAATTTCCCTAAATAAGCAAACAAACAAATCATCCCACAGTTAAAAAGCACTTTAACATATCGTTGTGATAATGTTTGTTTTCATTCAATACACCTCCTTGTTTCAGTATTATTTTATATAGTTGACATATATTGCAAAACAACCCTTTCTAATATTTCTTGTATCCAGTGTGCTGCTGGACCGTACTTTGGTCAGTGTAGGAGACTCCTGAACCTCCTTGGAATCACGTTTACACTAGCAAAACCTCTGTGCAAGGGTGAAGGTATCTCTGCATTGAAAAGACGACAGGTTGGCAGAAAACTATCATAAAATACATCAACTTTGATGGAATATCCACATTTTGTAAGAACACTTCTGCATGTTTGTTCTGCACTGCAGTATCACTCCTTGTTATATTTAACTAAACATTAAAAAAGAAACCCTTATTTTGATCTCCCTCTTAAATAAATACCAATAGTATAAATAAAGGCAATAATACAAATAAACTTAGGTCTGAATCTGAACTAAAAGGCACTCTTCAGATAGTAACACTAAGATTAATGTTGATAACGGACACAAAAATTTGTTGCGGTAGACACAGAAGCAGGTCCCTCAAAAAATTAGCAAAAATGGGGTAGAGACAAAAACCTCTGCTTCTGCATTCATGTCTTATTCAAGTTAAGTTCTTTGACTCAGTCACTGTACGACACACCGCTTGTAGCCATGTAATGTAGCAGTTCATATTTAAGGATATTATAATTTGATCTAGTGTTCATAAGTAAACTGGTGAATTAAATTATCTGTTGTATATTTTTAATTACACATATAAGAAAGCAATATTCACATTTCAAATAAAAATTACTTCACTAATTATTTATGTAGTGCAAGGAAGTGTTTCAGGACAATTTCTCCAGCTGCAGAAATTACTGTACCCATGGGGATCACAGGAACAGCATCGCTCAGAGTAACAAAAATGAGACAACGGCACTATCATGACTGCAGATTGCCAGTCATTCCCAATCTACCAACTTAGAAAAGCACTAATGTTCTTTTCAGATGTTGCCAAAATTGTTCTCTTCTCCCTATTTGTCTTCAAATGTCAGCATTTTGTGCAGTTTGTGCAATTATACAAATAATTGAACAAAAACATGCAAGTGACCAACTATTAATAGTCAAATATTTAAATCCCATGTCACCACATCAAAATACAGCTCACTTAGCCATTACCTCTACAAGATGATGGATCTGGTAGCTATCTTCTTGCAGCATTTTGTATATTTTAGCAAGCCTTTCTCCTTTGTCATCCAGGTATAATAGAGTTTCTTTTTTACCTTTCCTGAAAAAGGGGGTATGTTCCATCCAAGCATTCAGAGTTCCCTGGATGTTGTCCTTTGATTGTTGAACTCTCTGCTCCAAATCACACACTGACATTTTCACCTGTTTGATGCAGTCCCAGCAGGTTATCGCCTGCCACATGCGTATTTCTTCTGCTTCTTTTAGCTGGTCATCAATAGTTCTCAGCTCTTTTTCAATCAGAGGATATTCTACCTCCAGAATAGTCTGCATTAGTCTCTTGTACAGCTGAATGACAAGGTCAAGGTTTCGGATATGCTGTTCTCAGGAAAGACACACACAGGATGAAATCCCTCTAACGTCCCAGCACTTTGCTGGGCAGAACAGTTATTTGAGGGAGGTCCTTTCACACCTACACACCATGAAAGGGAAGCCATGCAGACCTTGAATGTGTCCAAACAGAATAGGCTGCTGGGTAGAAGGTAAGCTACAGGAAGGCAACTGGATCCACAGCCTGGGAGATCCAGACTGGCAGTGCCCCCAGGTATCTAATGCTCAGCTGTGGCCAGCATTGCAAGCTGAAGGGTAAGCTGCAGCGGGATTCTGTTAGACAAAGACGTTATATTCCCTTTCAACAAGAACAGCAGGATAGTTAGACCCATGCATGTGCTCACACACGTGCATGCAAGTTGCAAGGGCCATGGTGAAGAAAAAAAGAAAACACACATTGCTAACATATCCCCCCATCATTAATCTTTGCAAAACTGCTCCTTTTCTCATATATAGCTAAAGCAGAATCTGGAATACTGGGTTGGTTCAACATGAAGAGATACTTCACCTCTCTGAATAAAGGCATTAGCTAGAAGAAGGAAAGAAACAGTTTATCTTGTATTTATCCTTTCAGAAGCCCCAACACAATGACTTTTTGTTTACTTTGTATTTAATCTCATATACAAAGGCATTAGAATATCTTTTTGATGACTGCAGTATAAGAAAGTATACAGCAGACAACTTTTAATTAGTATTCAGCAATTTAAGGGTAGGGATTTAAGGGCTTTTTGAAGTTTGATAACTTGAAAGTATGTTACAAGGTAAGTACTGTCATTATTACATTAAAATATACTATTATATTTCCTCCATGAGTCTCTGGGGAAACCATAATAACCTTCTTTACTGTTCAAAGTAAGAACTCTCCCCTGAGCGGGTATAGGGCAACTAGATTTCCTGACTGGAAAACAAAGGCAACAAAATAAGTAAGATTTAAGATTTACTCATACCCTAGAATATTACTGTCATTTTATGAATATGAAATCAAGAAGAAACATCAGATACAGATTTAATTACAATTATACATGCATACCTTAGGGTCAAAAATTCACACTCAGGAGGCCATTTTCAGGATTACGCTTAATTACAGGTTGGTCTAAATTAAACTGACAAATTTCATCCACCTGAACTTTCCACCCACAGTAGGTCTGATCTTCATATTGGTGAAGGAATTTCAACATCTCCACATATTTCTGAGAAAAATAAGCAGCTTCTGGACTCTCTAAGACTCCGCAAGGAAAAAACCACACCTAATCAGTTTTCTTCATTTAATGTTACCAATTCACAAACAAATTACAGTGAAAAGTTTTGGTTTTCCACACTATTCATTTTTAGATGAAGTTCCATGTACACTGGCCATTTTTAAGCTAGCCATAGCCTCACCAAATTGAACCAGAGGGGAAAAGATGCATAAAGCAAGAAGTGAGAATAACAGGAACAATAAAATTCTGGGAAAAAAGGAGAATATGCCCCCATTGTATCTTAGTACCTATGTCAGTGGTCAACAGTTGGAATGTTTGTTACTCAATAATTTAATTCAGATGGGTCTAATTCTCCTACAGGAGCTTTCCATTCTTTGTGCTACCACCTAGAAGCATGTTTGCCAAAGGATCAGGAAAGGAGGGAGACAGGGAGCACAATTTTCAAATAACTTGGATGTCTAGGTCCCATATAGGTATCTTTTTGAAAATGTTGTCACCACAGAACAATAATACTGCTTATGTGGGATATGTTAGTGTTGTCCTAAAGCAGCAAAATTCCTGGTTTTTTTAGTTATTGACTCATCGGAAGAATCATCAAGCAAATCTCTTATAGTTCTTAAAAAGCAACTCAGAGTACTACCGAGTGCACTTCAATACAGAAACATGACGTTTCCAGAATATACCGCAAAACTTGAACTGTACCCATGCACAACATGGATGTATAAATTCACTTGGGTAAGAGACCATATTATGCAGATCACACTTGTTCAGTGATTAGCAATGCCTTATTTAAAGGCTGTTAACTTTCCACTAAATCAGTGACTATGAACACTTACGGATGAGGCAGAGATGGGAAGTAGGACCAAAATGTCTGTATTCGTTCCTTCAGTTCTTTAGCCCATTTAAGATTTCCCGAAGTAAATGGCATATTTTCATTAATTATTTCATTCCCTTCTCTGCCTGCTTATTAGAACAGCAATTAAGCCATTATGAACAAACAAGAGCATAATCTTTTATTTTTGCATTGTGGCATACCTTTTTAATGTAATCATCATGTATATGTCTGCAGTCACTCAGTTCTTCATACAACATTTCCAATAAAATGTTGCAATTTGGGCTAAATATCTTCACGATGACAGGTTGTTTTTTTTTTAGAAAGCTTCCAAAGATAGTTAAAAGCTTAAAAAGAAAATAAAGAAGAAAAAAAAAAAAAAACCAAACAGCAAAGTAAGCATTACAGTTCTCTTTCTGTAACACTCTTCTCTCAACTTGAAATCTCATCCAAAATGCTTCTGAAGTACAAGGACTAGAACTGTACCAAGCTATACTATCGGTATGTGCCATGTGCTGATAAACAGACCACATATTTCCAAATATGCTCTTAAATTGTGATAAACAGATGAATTCAAGAATGCTAAAAAATGGCAGGTTAGCATAGATCCTAGAAAGCATGGAACTAGGATTTCCAGATCCAGGCATACACCCCACACTCTAGATACTTTCTAAATCCTACCCTGCACATTTCTAACCTGTGTGTTTTCACCCCTTTTTCCAGATATATTCTTTTTCCTAAATCACTATCCTCTTCCTCCAGTGTCTCACACAAGTCTTAATTGTATGTTCATTTTTTTTGGGGGGGGGAGGGAAGCCTACTCCTGTAAAAAATTACCAAACAAGAGGCAAGCAGAAGTGACTTCTCTGAGGATAAGTTGTCTTCCATTGTCCTTGCTGTGTGTAAAGACAGGTTATCTGCCTTTTGAAAGAGTAGATTTCATACTGTATGTATTATCTGAATTCAGTGAGAAAGTAAGTTTGGAAAGACACAGAATAAACACCAGCATTAAATGCAAGATACTCATTTAACTTCTAACAATGCCAAAAGCAACAACCTAAGGAAAATTCATTTACTGAAAAAATTGTAGTTAAGTATTAATTATTACTGCCTTATACTTACCACCACTAATTTGCAATACGTTGACACAGTTTGAGTGTGATGTATACAATCTCATAGAAATGTATGCCTAAAAGGGACTTCAAGAGCAATTAGTCTGTGTTCCTGCCCCAAGACAAGGTCTGCTACACCTATGCCATTTCCAAGAGACATTTTTCTAGCCCTCCCTGAAAGATTTTTTAAAAATGAGGAGCCTGTCACCTCCCCTAGCAATCTATTCTAACAGTTCATTACACTTGGCATAAAGTGGTTTTCCCAGTCATCAGGCTTGAACCTTCTGCACTTTAAATTAAGTTCATTATGTTCTGGATGTAGAGAACAGACTCTTTCCTTCCTGTATGCAGAAGTTTTTTATGGATTTGAACAGTTATGTCTGTTTTTTCTTTTCTTCTCCAGCCTCAATAACCATCAACAGATCCTCTTTCCTGAAGTGTAATGCTTACCTGGGCACAATACTCCATTGGAGGCCTTATCAAGGGTGATTAAAATGAAGGATTTCTCCTTGTGCCTTTCAGGACAATCATCCGTTTGAACATCTTACATACTTACCTCTTTCTTAATAACATGACATCATTGATTCAGGCACTACATATGACAACTCCTAAATCACATTTTTAAGAACTGTTTCTAACCAATTGTTCTCTATCTTACATTTTAATTATTCCTGCTTAAGAATAATACATACTGCTGCAGAAACACACTCCAGCTCCTCAGGCTAACTATATGCTGCACTGGATGGAGAGCCGGGATGCATCTGCCGTCCCCGAGATTCTCAATGCCTTGCGCAGTCAAGTGCAAATACAGAACGATAGCGAGCCGGGAATCTCTCTGTTTCCTTGAATTATATTTTAGACCTGGCCTTAGCTATGGGTTAACTTCTGGAAAGCACCTGTATTCAGAACATCATTAAAATGAGAATAGAATTGAAGAACTCCAAGTATGCAGCTGAAATACCCCACAAAATTACATTTATTTCAAAATAATGTATTGCCAAAATATTTTCTGTTAGTCAGTATTCCACATCATTCAATTCACAAATAGATTACTGAGATATAAAGTATAATTTAAGCAATGCACAAACCTGGTTTTTTTTAAATAATAAATGCAGAACAGTTTTATGTGTATGGGTACTGACCTTGAACATGGATTCTAGCCCTGAACAGTCATGAAATCCTACACAAAGAACTGAGGCAAGATGTCCATCAAGATCCACTGTTTTGGCTTTAAATTCAGTATAATCATCTTTAAACTCCTGTAATGTCAAAAAAAAAAAATTATAAAACGCATGACTTTCTAACGGGAAGAAAAGCTAATAGGCAGTATGGTTGTGCTAAACAGTTCATTTCTATCATTGAACAAACTTCTGAGATTTTTGTATTTCAGGTTTTTCAGTAATACTTTAACTGATGAGCAATGATCAATGCTATTAACAGTCATGCTTTTGGTTTGTTTTTCTTACAGAAACTGAGTTAATAACTGAAGCATTTTCTTAGCAATACAGATTATTTTTAAATAACAGTGCAAGATCAATACATGTGTGTACCAGTGATATAGATATTCAAGGAAAGGAAATTATTAAAATATTTTGTTGAGGAAGCTTGATAAGAGGGACAGCCATCTATGCCAGGTAATATTACTCTTTACTTTCATGCTGACACTATTAACCCTCCCATTAAACAAAGAACTTCTCAACAAGTTTTTACAAGCCCCAATTATCTCTGCATGTTATAATTAAGTAGGATATTATGAGCATCAAACTTCAGCTCCTCAGATATTTGAAGTCAACTCACAGAGTAAACAGCATCTTTTGACTCTGACTAATTCTTACATTTAATTAGATTATCTTAAGATTCTGCAGCTACCACATGTATTAGGCAACAGAACAACAGTCATTTTCTATAGCACAGCTGTACTTTCTTAATACTCAAGGTAATTAACCATGTTCACAGATGAGGACTTCTGGAAAAATAATACCAGAGCAGAAAATACAGGTGCATATTAACACATGTTCATGCCGGCTCTAAAGGGAGAGCTCCAGCACCTTCTGCTTTGTCCCATTAGCAACACAAACAGTAACATGTACAGGTAAAGCTACACTTGTTCCTTTGTTGAATATGTTAAACATTGATCATCTCTGAGAAAATATTCTTCTTTACAACTTGGCTAAATCTCTTTACTGTGGCAAGCCACTTGGGAAAAATAAAATAGAAGTAGCAGTAGCCAAGCCGGACATTTAAATAAAACTCCGCCTCTTTGGAAAGGCATATCAAATTAACTTGTTTATTTAAGAATCTTCTTCCTTTCTAACCCCCTTCCCCCAACTAATGTGTTTTTTGTTTGGTTGGTTTTTAAACACACTGCACAAAGCCACGCATATATACCCAAAACACATGACAGATGAACTATATGCACTTCTTCATAACCAATAAAGAAATTCAGATTTAGTTCTGTGACTGGGTGTGATATGTGTTTAAAATACCTATATCTAACACATCAAAAATCCACTTAAGACAATCAGTCTGAGAAGCCCATATCTGTGCCCTGCCAGGTAAGCATCCTTTGGTCCTCTTCGGGGTCAGACTCCCAGTCACACCACAATCCAGACCATTGCTCTGTTCTGGATTTGGGGGAATTGCATCTACATATTAACCAAACACATACTGCACACTGCCTATTCAGAAGCATGTAAAATTTGTTCTTGGAAGTATCTGGCCACTATTCATATATCTTGCACTGAATAGCATGAACCTTGAAGCTTCTGACAAACAAATTAGCTTTAAGATGACAGCTATTGTTTGATAAAGCTCTTGATTAGTATTGTCAAACCCAAAGGCAAATAGTTTCTGAAGAACCTGAAAAAAAAATTAGCAATGACAGTAAAAACAGCACAGTAATTGGTGCTTGGTATTCCACTTGTACTACTTTTGTCAACACTAAGCCTGCATACATGAGTAAGAGTGGCTCAAACTTGAAAACTAACACTCGTTGGCTATGCTTTACTTGGCAATAAGCTGGAAAGTCAACAAGCTTACAATGCAGAGTGATCGCTCAGAAACGTGCTAAAAGGTTGCTTTTGTCCTGAGTCAGTCGAGTCATTAAGGACTCACTGCCTCAAAAATGGATCAGCTCAAACCATCTTACAATCTATGTCTGGCCAAATACGATAATTGCTGTACTTTACCTAGCAGCTTAAAACTGTTATTCAAGCATCTCACCACCATTTACATTTAATATACTGAGTATGCAGGGAATCCTTCGTAGAAGTAAAGGCAAACCAGACAAACTACATACAGGCCTGAGAAAGAGTGTCTTGAAACCACACCTCCCACAGAACAAGGATGCTTCAGAGCATCAGTATAGAGTACAGAGAGTACAGCATAGTAAGTCTTGACCTTAAGACATGGGAAGCTTTGCTATGGGTTTTAAAGCAGCACTAGGATTTTACCCCAAAGACATAAACAACTCTGCAAGGCTTTTGCATGAATTAAACCTGTACCATTCATTTAGTTCAAATCTGGTTTATGACCATTCTTCTGGATTTTTAATTACCTAGATTAAACCACATTTGTAAGAAAAAACAGTACACATACACACAGATTGTATTTCCTACCACATTGAATACAAAATTTCTATATTCTGCTAATAATTATATTATTATTAATATATATTATTTTAATAATAACAACATTAAAATTTGTGTCTGTTTCAGAAAATTTGCCTGTCAAAATAACACCTTACCCAAAATACATGCTCCTTACATGCATGGCACTCTCTCTCCTTAGTGTGCTGCCAAAAATACCACACAGCAGGTGCGAGCTCCTGAACACCAGCAAAGCTTACACCCTCTGGGAGGCTGAGCCCATCTCCTCATTGTCTGCACCTGTGCAAACCCAGTAAGGCTTGTGGGTACACAGGTGCCAGGAGCGTGGGGAAATGGCAGAGACAGCTAGGAGAATTAGCTGGCCAGAGGATTTTGGGGGAGGAATGGGTGGGTGTAAGTGTAAAAAAAAAAACCAAACTGGTCGTCCAACAGAGAATAAGAATGTCATTTAAATGAAGTTCAGTTAGCAAAGAGACTAGAAAAAGTATGTTTTTAATGTAGATTATTTGGGGTGATTGAATCCTGCTTGTCATGGCCACCTTTTGGATCAGGACAGCAAAGAGAGGCATCACGGGGCACCCATTAAATCTGCAGCTGGGGCTGGGGCTGTCTTGCCCCCCTCTGCTGCTGCCTTACCTCCCCTGGCTGGGGCACACACCTGCGAGGGGGCAGACCCGGGTTCACCAGCCTCCTCACTTTAAGAGGAATTTAATCGATACCTCCCCACTGTCAAAGAGTATCCTGCTCTACAAAGCTACAGGGTTAAAAGAAGAGCAGGAATCTGGCTGCCCTTCTGCCAGCCGTGCCAGGTAGAGCAGCAAGCAGCCAGAGGAGCAGCCCAGCGGCTGGGGCACTCGTCGGACAGCTCGGCTCTGCTCCCTGCGCGTGGCTGCCCAGTGCAAACGCTGAAAGCATCCCGTGCGCTGGGACCAGAGCCCACTCCGAAGGCAGCCGAGTGCTCTAGCCAGCAGGCAGCAAAGCCAACTACATAACACGATAGGCTACTTCTTTATTTGAATTGATGTTAAGTGGATTAAATTCACTTCAGAAAGCACCATTTACCAAGTTTACAGACACATATAGCTATGAATTAACACCAGAATCTTGAAAATGACAAAAAAAAAAGCACCTATGAAAATAACATTAATAAATATTCTTTCTGTTTTATCAGATATAAGTACCATGACTGTTAGTGAGCATAGCGTTAGGAATTATTTTAGCTATTATTGCAAGACATCACTATATACCAACATTTTAAAAACCTTCTCTATTTCTCAAGTAGAATCAACTGATTTATTATTTATACCAGAACTCTATAAAAATGACATCTTAACACTCCGGGAAAAAAGCTTACAGAACTGACTGTCAGTTCGGTATATTGTATGTCAATAATTAACTTTTTTTTCTTTTTTTAGTTTTGGGCAATGTTGGTGGGGGATTTTGTTTCACTTTATCCACTTTCACTATATTCACTTTATAAAAAATTATTTTATTCACTTAAAATTATTTTATTCACTCAAATTCTTTGGCGAGAGCCATCTGAATGCTTCTCCACATGTGGCACTTCTAAATAATTCAGTCATCTGATCAGGAGAAAGCATCCAGAAATGTTTTCTTAAGAAAATGAATTTCTGGTTTAAGAAGAAGTGGTAGACACTGAACCCAGCTGTGTTGGAAGCCTATTTCATGCCTAGTTCCATTCAGCACTATAAAATTCCCAGTTTCACAACCTCCAAGTTTACAGATACTTTTAAATAAACAAGGAAATAACAGCACAAATGCCTATGCACAGGGTGCAGTATTACCATGTCACTGTAATCTGAAGGATCGTATGTTCTCTTTCTGAAAACTTCACAGCTTTCCAGAAACTCTTCATTCATTCTGCAGACCTGCTCACTTAAAATTTTCCCCTTGATTCCACCAAACTCCAGCTTTTCCAGCTTTTGAAATTCCAACATGTTAATGAAAATTTCCTAGATCAGATGAATAAAAATTAATTAACGATATGCCTCTACAAAAAACAGTTAACAAACCTGGTGTTTGAGATGGTTTTTGCCTCATTTGACCTTCTCTCTTCCGGTTTGGCAGAATAAGAAGTTAAAATCTGTGCCATCTTAAATAATTAATATGAAAAAAAGTGGAGGAGCGACAGGTAATTCCAGCAAGGCTTTATCCTGGTTGAGTCACTTATAGGATTAAAACACAAGTGGAAATGAATTGTCCCATAGAACACAGAAATTTAACTCCATTTTAATTTTATTAGATTAAGTTAAAAAAGGCCTAGATAAAGAACAGCAAGCCCTACTAAACACATACTTTCATGTATAAACACATGATCTATTATCATAACACAAAATGTTGCTATGAAAATTAAACATCAGTCTTTCTCAGAGGAGTAAAATTGAACCTACTTTAACCTCCTTTGTAACATGTGCCAAATTAATTTCTATGGTCTCTGATTTCACTTGAATGAAGTAATTGTTTTATGCCCCAAAGGGATGAAAATAACTGGTTCCTTGTGTGTTTAGAAATGTGCAACACCTATTCTCTTCAGGAACAAACCAGTTGCGGGTTCCCCAGGCAGGCTCCTGCTGGACTGCAGATCCCTAGGCTCAGTATTACAATCTACAAAGACTTAGCTGCCACCTCACCCCGAAGGGACCTGCTTGCACAGGACTGGGCTCTCTGTGGGACCATCTGATTGCCAAGAACCAAGGCTGTCAGCAAGAATTAGTTCATGTGCCGTGGCTGTACGTGATGCACCTGACGGGCACAAGCAGCCACGCTTGCAAAACTGCTGGCACAGGATGCTGCTTCTAATCATCTACAACTACCCCCCGGCCAGAGCACCTCGACCTGTCTGTCAAGGGACAGCCAAGAGCCAATGCATTCACCCCAAATCCCTTTCAGAGATTGCTCTGGTAGGCACTGTCAGACACTGTAAGACTGGATTTCTTACTCTCTGCTAGTATTTTAAAGGGGCGGGATGGAGAGGGACACTAGCTAAATAATTGCAGAGCTAAAGTACATCATTTTCCAGCTCAGATCCCAAAAGTGAATCTCCCACTTCCCAGAAGGGCACCTGATCAGCAGCCAGTCTAGACTCCCACTGCAACTGCTTCCAGGCTCACAAAAGCATAAAAAAGGCCCCAGGAGCAGGAACCAGAAGCTATGACTGCTCCCATCCTACCCAACTACCCTAACCACAATATTATAAAAATATTCTACGCTCCTTTCCTGGCCTCAGATTTTTCATCTTTTCTTGCTTGTTGGCACAGATTTAAAAGGAGAGGTGAAGAGCATTCTGTCATCCAAGAACTAGCCTAAAACACTACATTTTTTCTAGCTATAAACAGATGACTCCTTCTCAGTTCTTAGAAAAAAGCAGATGCAGGTCCCATGCTCAGGAGAAAGTCCCAGCCATGGGCTGCATATGAAGAGTAGCACTTTACTCAAGCAACTTGCAAAACCTTGGGAAGGGCTGGATTTAGGAAACACGTTTGTCATTTTTTTTACTGCTAATACTAGTCTGCTCCTTGCACTGCATGCAATGTTTGCATTCTACTCAACACTCCTAACTCTTCCTATGCACTGTAATTTTGCGTTCTGGATGTTAGAAACCTGAGTCTTGCTGTCTGTATAACTGAGAATAGCCTCTATTTCTCAGATACTATATTTGTCCAGCAACATAGATGATAAGTGATACCTCAGTCTTCAGGAAGAGGTTGAGGAACATATCAACTCTGGAAAACAACATCACAGATCTGAAATCCCATGGTTTAAATTCCTTGCCACAGGCGAAGTAACTCTCCAATCTGTTTCTGTGACTAAAGAATGAATCCCTAAATCTCTTTAAAGTAGTTTTAGCTATTTTCACATGCTCCAATGCTTCTTCAGTTTCTCCTTTGAAAAGATTTTCTGATGAAAGATACAACCTAGACTAGAATGTAAACAAATGAACAGCAAAAGAAAAAATTTTTAAAAGGTAACTTTTTAATATGCAGTCATGACATCAGTCATAGAGTTACTTTCCACTTTACATATGAACACAAAAAATAATACATATTATCTTTTAAAATTGTTATCTCTAACTATTCTAGTTTGTCAATTATCTCATAATACAACTCTCACTTTCGAGATGCCCCCAAAGTATGCTCAACCTGTTACAAATCCCACCAGCTAGACTGACCCTTATGTATCATTCTTTGCACAGTGAACATTCAGGAAATAACAGAGTAAAGGGACTTTTTTTTCCCCAGTAAAAGTGATATTGGAAACATGTTCACCTATTTGCCTTAACACCTCCATAATCTTTGGGTACTAATCCTCATGTAGCATAGTTGTGCCAACACATACAAAAGTGCCAACACAAGCCCTCCTAGCTTTTCTCATTTAGTAAATTAGCAGAAGAGGGCTTCCCCCAAATCCAGAATCAAGCTTAGGGCACGTATGTCCTAATACATGTATGTGTATTCTGGACAGTATCATGAATAACTTGAAAGAGAACCAGGATCCATGGATAACACTGTCTGCACGTAAATAAGGTTTTGGAGGGGAGCAGGAATGGGGATGGGACTATAGATTGTTTTTTGCTGTTCTTACCTCACCGGTTTATCCCAAACTGGTATAACTCACATTTATTACAGATTCACATCAAACACATGACGTTAATTTCTTTAATTAACGCAATGCAAATAGGGTTGGCAGGGGAGGGGTGGGGGAAATAAAAAACGTCTCCTGGTCAAAGTTCTCATTCCATTTCCTCCCCTCCATATTCTTCTAGTTCACGTTGCCACCCCTCCTAGGTACTTCTTGCCATCTCTTTCTCCCAGCCTTGCAAACTAAGAATTATATACGGCCCCATCCAAACCTTTTGGCACCACTTCAAAACCTGCTATTTTGGGCTGAGATCAGAATGCACAGGCTCTGTCCTTCATCAGCACTTGCCTTCTAACAGAGAGCAATAATTTGCCAGGCACTCAGATTAATTTCAATGAAAATTTTATGTTAGCCTGTTAATGTCCAGCTTAAACACATGAGGAAGAAGATGGTGCAAAGTCAAAGAAATGGCAAATAAGGCCTTGCCATATGTAATAGATGTCTGACAAAGTAAAAATAAATGGAAGATATGGTAGTGTAGTGCTGTGTGACATGGGAAACAATGATTTCTTCAGATCGAGTTTCTTTTCCAAGCAAATCTATGCACAAATCTAAGCATCCAGTTCCCATCCTGCCAGAGAGAGGATTTCTCCAGTGCATAGATGTTCACACTGCAGTTTTTTCCCCTGAAAAAAGAGTGAAGTACCCTGTACCCACTCATCCCTTCAATACTGCTGTAAGCCTGTAACAGAGCAGATTTACTCCCCCAGGTGCTCTCAGGAGACTCCTGCTCAGTGACAGCCCTGCCAAGCCTCCTCCTGCTTCTGTAAGCATGACCCGGGGAGTTGTTTCTTGCCGGAGAAGAGAATCTGGTTGTTTCTCTCACCCCCTGGTCACAGGTCACCCTGGAAGCTGCACACTTGTCCCCTCAGGCAGGGGAAGTCAGGCAGGCCGCCTGCCTGCTGGTCCTAAGGGAGGATTGTGGTGGCCATTTAGAAAGTACCACAGGCTGGCTTTGAAGGGAATTCTCCTGTTTCTTGACCAACAGAAGTACCTCCAGAACAGTGAATCCTACAGAACGGCTTTGCTTGCCAACATTTAGAAGTTGCCATACTCCCACCAAAGCAGTGGGTTTCAGTGGAAGCATGGGGAAAGCTTATTGATGACAGAAAATGCATCAAGGTGGCTCATTCACAGATTTTTTGCAAACGCTGTATTTTCCTGATTTGCATAGCTCTTACCAGCATTTTGCAATTCACGAAAGGAAATATCTACCAAGAAACATGGTAAGAAAAGAGGCAGCAAACTTATACCAAAGGGAGGAGGGCAAGGAGTATCAATCCAACCTGAAAAGGTTACATGGCTTCTGAAGAATAGTTTTCTTTCACTAGACAAGAAACACATTTCATTCTTAAATACACAGTATGTGAATGGTACAGCTGATGCCTATTCAGTTCAACTTTAAATTTAATAATCTAATACTGGTTGAAAGTATCTGTAATGTAATTATGGTGTTTATTAGACAACTAACAGACAGATTAAACCCATGTCTTTGTTATTGGCGTACTGCATAGCAATTAACATTTATTTATTAGGTACTTAGGTGGTTTACTACCCTTACTTGAAGCTACCCGGTCAATAAGCAGATTGCAAAATTTCTGCAGCAGAACTACCGTTCGTGCATGCATGCTGTAGAACTCAGAGTGGCTCCATATTAGGCAGAGGGTGTGAAATAAAGGTGGAATTAAATTATGGATCTTTGGGAATTCCATCTCCTGAAAGAGCTGAATGGTTTTTTTCCAGTGGTCTCAGATACAGATCAATATCTTGGGCTTCTACAAGTGCTGTAAAAATATAAAAGGGAACGATGCTACAGCTTAAGAGATGATCATTTCCAAATTAACCTAGCTTCAATGAAGAATCCAAAGTTATCTTGTACTTATTTAAAAGAGAAAGATATGTAGGTTTTAGTGGCATGTTAGAGTCAAAGATTGCTTATGAAACTGCACAGAGACTCTGCAAGTGGACAGGATGGTTCCCATTCCACTACTGGTAGTTAAGGATGCTTAACAACTTTCTATAATCAGTCTGTTGGTCCTCCCGCTGCTGCCAACCAGACTGAGGAGAAGCAGGAATCATTGCAGATACCCAGGTCATTGAAATGTGAAATTCTACCTTGAAATGAAAGAAAAAAAAAAAAATTCTGAAGCCTGCAAAAGAGACTGGCCAGGTCTGATCACCAAAGGTCAAATGATAATCAGTTAATACTCCTGACTAATCTGGCACCAAGAAGAAAGTGCATCTTGACATTCTGGAAAGGGCTGTGTGCTCCACTGCACCTCCCAGTATTATGTTCAATGGCTTGGTGTTTTTTGTCAAAGGGGAAGAGGACTCCATTTTTGCTTCAAGCTGGATGTTTAACAAACACTGACAACTTATTTCTTTTCATAGACTGTAGAAGCTTGTGCTATTTTGCCCTTCAGCAGAAGGCACAACAGGCATGTTCTGGGCTGCTGCTGGCATGGGATGACATGGGAAGGATTCAGACTCATACAAGCAGTTAGCTTTGGGCTCTGTTGAACGTAGATAAAGTCCATTCTTTTACTGCTCAAAACTTTTATTAAAGTGAAAGTTGTAGAGCAATGCCAGGCTCTACAGGTGGCAAGATCCTGGTGAATAATGTCTTTCCATTGCCTGGTAGGTACTCCACATATCTCTGGCCTCAAAAGTTCAGAAGAGACCTGAAAGCCTGAAAATTTTTGCACTCTGTCGCTGTAGACTATTTGCTAACTAAAGGCACTTGATGAACTATAGAAGTTTCAATCCTTTCTTCTAGTCATACATCAACAGAAAAACTTCTTAAATATATTTCAATTCACTAATACAAAATTATTGCCCCCATAAAGAAACCAAAATTTTAACACTGGGATTAAAAAAAAAAAAAGGAAAAAAATATGTAAACGTGTGAGTACTTTTAAGGTTTTATTTCAAAACTTTAACAGTGAACTTTAACCATGAGTAAAATAGGCAAGACAATTCTTGTGAGTGTAAGCTGCTTGCAGAGCTAGTATCTCCTAAACTGAATTACATTATAGAAGAAGCTGGCATTTTATTATATTCCATTAAAGTTTAATTTTATATACAAAGTAGTATATTAGCTAAATATTTCTTTATTGCTAACTGCCTCATTTAATTTCTTTTAGCAGTAGAATTTATCTATCTACAGATTTACTGCAGCTAAAGAATCAAAAACAATGCTGAAAAAATGCACATACTAATTGATTTTGCTACTGCTATATCTCTCACCTATTTTTATGACAAGAAAATTATCCACATAAAGTTTAAAAAAACTCAACGAGCCAGCTCAGCACACAAAGGAGCTTGATTTAACATGCGTATGCCCCTGCAGCCCTGATATAACTCACCATCATGACTTATGTCAAGACAAATCATAGATTATTCTGTAATACACACATATAAGCACAGACAAAATATACATCTCATTCACTCTACCCTTACCATCTTCTACTTCCTTGAAAATGTCCTGAGAAGCAGAATAATAGCTGCTTTCTTTGGGTTTTAAGATCTTAATCATTTTTTGAACAACAGGACTCTGAAGCTGTAATTTAACAAAGAAGAAAGCAAGCAATTAAAGATCATGGTTGCCTGTCGAAAGAGTAGAAGGGAGAATTCAGGCAACTTACAGTTGCACTCAGAGAATTAATGAATAAATATGTCTCAGGTCTACTAGCAGATAAAAGCTGATCCATTCCAGCTGAAATCCATGGAAAGGCCCCCAAAGCTTTCAGTGGGGAATGAACTGGGCTCTTCATAATGTTCACTTACCTGACACAGCAACATCGTTAACAAGAAGCATGGAAGAAGCAGAGGATTAAACACAGCTCCCAACAACATTTCATATTTGGGCTAATACTAACCTTGCATATATTTTTCAATTAAAAAGAGCTATTTCACTTGTAACAAGCTATGACTATTATCATTAAACAACAGTATCAGTTTTATAGCCAAATTTGGCAATAATTTCCCAAATAAAAACTTTGTTCTCAACCTCATTTTCTTCAGTTTGCGAAATGTCATGGGAAGAAATTTAGAAGAGACGGACAAGAACAACAGAATTCCTTACAGCTACACAGCCCTTCATCACTAACTTTCACTGTCCTCGAATGTTCAACTCTGTTTTTCTTCAGTAACTTATGCAAAGTTTGATTACTTTGGGAAACCACTATAAGCTATTTGCAAAAATAAAACAACAAAAAGTCATTTTGGTGTTACATTTTTCAGAGTGCATGGGGAAAGACAAACCAAAAGAAAGTTCTCCTTGATGTTTACAATAATACCTGAAATTACTTACTGGCTTATTTGTATATAAAAGATTGTCTTGTCTTGTTTTCCAGAAGTTCAGCTCAGCTTGGGGGTCTGGATGAAGGCCATGCAGAAGAGGTTCAGCAGAATCCCTATCCACGGTGTCATGAATCTGACGTGACCACCGAATAACTATTGATTCGATGGCATGTAGTACTGCCCTGGAATGAGGATCTTGTCTGCAAAATACGAAAAAAGCCCCTGAATTTCAAAGCAAGTACTGTACTGTGGTAGTACAGACCTCTTCTCCCCTCACTCCCCTTTACATTTAAGGATGAAATTCAGAATTTAGTTCTGATAAGAGGAAAATCATAAGAAAAAACCCTGAAGACAGAGCTAAAAAGGCTGTTTATGAAGACACAGATCACACTTCAGGATGCATTCACTATTCAGAACCACAGCCAAACACCCTCTCAGAAATTATTGGCAGCAGATCCTTTGAATGGTTCCTTGCAATTATTCCAGATGTGAAAAATCTGCATTTCACTGTTTAATTTTCTAATAAGTTACGTGGTAATTTGGTGTTTGAATGAATGCTGATAGTTAACATAAATATTAAATAGATTTTATTTAATATATTTTTATTACACTTTGCCAGTGTTCACAAAAAGAGGAACTAACTATACAGAGCAAAGCATTTTAATAAAATATTAACGGAACATTAAAGTTTACATTCTCCCTTTCACACTCTATTTTTTCCCCTTCAGTCCTTTCATTTAAGCTAATTCTTCTGTTGTGCCTCAGTTTTATCTCCAGACTTACTTACACTATTCTGCCTGGCACACCTGCTTCACTGCCATGACATACAGCAAGGAGCTGACCCTGACCAGGGCGTTCAAAATCATCTATTATTGACAGGATTATAAATCTTCGCTTACCCAACAACTGACTATCAATCATCTCTGTACACAGTCAGTCCTAAACTGAAATCAAGCCTTTCATTTACTTAAATTGTGAGTTCTCTGGGACATAGCTCATATCGTTGCTGTTTCTACAGGCAACAGATGCACATCCCAATGATTAGCGCCACACTTCTTTTTGATGCCATCCTTTGAGATTAGTACTAATCTCATCGAAAACAATTAGACGCCTTTTATGATAAGAGTTCAGTTCACATTAAACACTCAAGGCAACAGAGAAGTGCAATCTATTGGAAACACATTTAAAAGGTAATTCTACAGAATAACCCTATTTTGTACTCTGGAAGCATAGCTTCATGGGATTCAAAATGATGGCCACTCTACAGATAGCTTAAGTCTTGCCTTTGAAATTAATTAACCCAAAATATAAATTCTTAAAAATTCATGTTTTCATATGACAGAGCAATTACAGTGTTTAAAATATATTAATTGCTGATAAAATACTTTGAAACACCTTTTAATGCTCAGAAAAATGGAGTAATAAAAATATTATGTTTGAAACACTAAGTATTTAATTACTTTCTTGTTAATGCAATTTACTACCAGTTTACACCTGAGACTAAAATCCACCAAAAGCAGGGCGCTTTTTTTGCCCCTTTCCCTCCACCCCCTCCTGTGTTGCATAGGTCACACAATAGTCTTTCCTTACTTATTTTCAGCATATATTTGATGCAAGTCAGTCTTTGCTGCAACTGTGTGAATGAGAAGATGAGTTCTTCCTGACATCAGTCCTTTCATAATTTGTGTTTTATTTTTCATGATTTCCACATGATGCTCCATATCTTGGGAAACGCAACCTGGCCAGGACGTATGGTTTTCCTTATTGCTTAGAATAGGCACTAACACCTGGAGGCGAAGTGGGAGAAGTAGCATTACAAATCAGTAATAACAGTAACTTGGCTATTGGTGACATACTGCAAACTGCTTCTTTAAATCTGAGATGAACAAGCTAACCCAGGCCACACTTCTCAAACTCATGACTATTTGAATCAAAACCAGCTTTATATTTTCTTTTTCTATCAACACAAATACGCACTTGAATCTCAGTCCAATTGTACTGTAGATGGAAGATATGTTGTGGGACAGTATTCATTTTCAGCTTCTCAGTCAGCTGAAGATGAATACTGAGCAGCCTCAGAAACTCAGAAGAAGTTCACACCACTTTTATTACTTCTCTTCTCTTTCCTTCCCTTACCTCAAAAAAATAGAAACAGATTGGGAGTAAGGGGAGAAGGGAGCAGGCATAGTTTCATATCACCTATACCCAGTATTTTCCTAACAGGAGAAACAAATCCTATTAGTAGCACAAACCCTCCTTTCTGTGGTTTAATAGCCAGTAATATCTACCATTTAAAGCCAGTATACTCGCAGGCTACAAGCTCATATTTAAAATTATTTCCCAGAAAGAGGTACCTGTGACATCCTTTGGAAAGATATTTTTTCTGTGATGAAAATGAATAACGCTGATTAAGAATTTTGTTCCAGTTTATTTTAAATCCTTCATCTTCTTTCAATATATAAACATTTCCTAACTTCTGTCCACATTGTTTCTTAAACCATGTAACTACAGAGTTCTGCTCAGGAAAGCATGTAGGAACTTGAAGTATGTTATTATTCGTCATGACATTTAAAATTAAGTACATGCTCAAATCAAAGTACTTTACTGAATCAGGTCCAAGCCATAGACAGATTAATTAAAACTTCACAGCAGTAAGCTTCTTGGAGGAATGTCTTCATCAGTATATGGACTTCAGTCACTTCAGGCCATTATAAGGCTCAAAGTATTTTATTGCCAAACGTCAAAATCGACGAGTAACCTTTCAGTTACAGAGTTCAGGGAGATGGATCCTTGCTATGAACTCAGTTTTACGGCCTAGTGTGCAGCTAAATGTGTGCTGCTACATCCATACCATGTCCCATTTACTTCGCTCTGTGCTGGAGTGATTTACAAACAAGAAACTGAAAAATAACAGAAAGGGAAGCAATAAGGAAAATAGCGATGCAAGCCTGCTCTTGCACAAGTAGTTACAAACTCGAGGTTCAGTTTTAGGGTTCAGTTTTGCTTGTTTTGACAGTGAAGACATGAATAGCACAAGAGCAGCCTCAGCATACCTGCTGCTTTGCAATTATTACTCAACTGTGATGTGTAAGCAAGTGGGCAAAAATACGAGCTAGAGAAGCTAGGATGAGCAGCACAGTGCTTCTGTTTATCTGTTATAACCATCATCCCTCTCCCAAGACCTAACTTATTAGGCCCTTATAAAGTAACAAATGTTTTTTTCAGCACTTTGAAGCTCACACTCCATCGAAGCCTGCACCTGAGCACCGCCAGCTGCTTCAGAGCAGCGGAGCCCCGCTCCCATGGCAGCCTTTCCTCCCCTCCTAAAAGCCTTCCCGAGATCTCTCACTCGGGCCAGTTCCCATCTCATCCATGAAGGGGGCACGCTTTACACTGCTTGTATGCTCCCTCGTAAGGCAGACATTAATTTAATGAGTTCATTTGTGGCTTTATGAAGGAAATTATACTCCCTTAACATAATAAACCCCTTAAACTTCCTGAACTTCATAAATCTGAGAGGGTTTGGGTTTGCTCCAGCAGGAAAAAGAAGAGCAAAACTGAAATTTTGGGGGTTATTTTTCTGTTGTTGAACACTGAAGTCAGGGTATGAGATGTCACTGAAGCTTAGAGACTAGACTTAAATATCAAGGCTATAAATGAAACTCCTTGTATATATACTGATCAAGCACTAAATTCATGTAAAAAACTCTCAACTTTCATTTCTTATTTAGTTTCTCCTTTGCAAAAGGTCTTAAAATATTTTAATTTTAAAATAAATTTTTAAGCACTTTTTGCTGAAGACCCTTTTTTTTATACCACAGATGAGCAACACATGGAGACTGGAAGTTATGAGATATTTAAGTTAAAAACATCAGCAGGTGCTACTGCTGGGAAATTCTGGCTTCTCTCTGCAGAATATGCTAGTTAAGTAAACAGGCACAGTAGTGCCGCAGATACTGTTTGTGACAACCAAATCTTAGATATTTGTTTCCATAACATCAAACCAAAGGAGAAATAATCCCATTCTCGTTTTAAGCAGAAATACCTAAGCCAGCTGAATGCCTATATCAGGTTTCACAAAAATCAGCTTCCTTAATAAACACAGATTTAGCAATGAACTGTGAACTTAGTTGTCAACTTCCTCTTCTCTTTATGCTAGTCACAATTTGCTCTCAGTCTTTTTCTCTTCCTTACTAATCTTCAAAAAAAACCTTGACCTTTCCAAACTGCCCAACAGTGGATTTCAGATGCATTCAGGTTGCTGTGCTTGAAATCCTTCTCCTTTGAAGTTGATGGGAGTTTTGTCACGGGCTTCAATCAGGCAGAGATTTCCGTCTCGGCAGGAGAGTTGCGGTTCTATCCCTGCCCCTATTCATAACCGCTGTCTCTCAAGATCAAACCACTGAGATAATGACCAGCCTGAAATCTGGTTGCTGCTAACAAAGTACTAAAAGACAGAAAGGTGAAAACTATTCTTTTTGTCATTGCCCATCATTATTTATACACAGTATCTGTAATACTGTGGCATAAATGGCACACATTTATTCCCTTCTTGAAACAACAATTTCTCATAGAAATGCAGGAGTAACAAGTAAAACTGTTCTGTGAAACCTGTTTGGCTGTCCTGGTCTTAAATTTGGGTTTCCTGAATCCCAACTACGGTCATGAACCACTATATTCGTCTCTTCCTCAATCTAAAATTTGATCCTGGATCCGTAATTACAAAAATTTACTCAAAACTAGAGTATTTCAATTTAAAAACATGTTATTTTGATGAGCCAACACTTCTCAAAATTTTGGGAAAGAGTCCCAGATCATCAGGGTCACGACCACAGGCATGATTCAGGACGTGGAAAGAACAGTACAACACTTTTACATCCATGACATTGCCTTCTTTTACCAAGCATAGATCCACCATCGGTTTAAAGTAGAGCTTCAAGTGCAATTTTAAGGGAATTTTTATTGCAAAGGTAGGAGTCTGATCTGGATTACAGTCTCTCTGCACTTTTTTCTTTAAGATATTCATGTAGACCCAGCTACACTTCAAAATGAAATATTTCATTTTATTCACAGAACTTTTACAAGACAAAAAAAACGCAGACATTTTGTATCCAGCCCTAATTCTGAGTGTCTAGTACACAGTGTTGTTAATAAAGCAAGAGGTTTCTATGCAACTTTAAGACATGTACACCAAAAGAAATTGCACATATATGAATTTAATTACTTATGCCTTATTCTTTAAGAATATCTCATGTAAGTACTTGTTTTTGTAGCTTAATCCTAATAACTCGTCTTATAAGACAAGTTTTGAAACCCTGTATACAAATCTCTTATGATTTACATTTCAGAAGCAGCACAATTTTAGGAAAGCTGGTAGAAAACTAAGTACTACTTCTGTTTCTTACTACTTTCTTATGAGCTTTCCTCCTTTATGAGCTGTAAAAGCCTTTAATCATGTGACTTAATAAACTGTTTTTACACCATAGAGTCAGCAGAGAGCCGATGTGAGGTGATGATTCCCTGTGTGTCTAACTGCTGGTGTGGTAGCTTCACCATGTCATGGCTCCCGAAGGAGAGGCAGTTAGTCATCACTGCCCACAAGGGAAGTGACTCATCCCTCATCTTTCACAATGACATATACTGGACAAGAAGTACACCACCTATCACTGCATCGAGGATGGCTCTAGAGACCTGAGCACAGGAAAGAATATATATTTTGGGCTGTGAACAATTCAGATGACAGCAGTCACATCCATTATACAAACGCAACAGAAAGCAAGAGAGACATGCTACACAGAACCAAGCCTCCAGCAACAAGCCATCTCTGAGGAGTCTATAGAGAGTAGAGTAGCTACTTTTTTTAAAGAGTCACTTCTTTCCTTTCGTAAGACTTGTTTTGCATCAGTTGTCTCTGGTGCCAGTTAAAATCTCATCCTTGTTTTTGCTGCTCTATTACAAGTATTTGGCTATAAATACCTCTTCTATGAATGCTACTGTATGCTTGAGTGGTGTTTGAGACAGCTTCCCAAACTGAAGGTCCTTTCTGTTGCTCTCCATTCCAAGGCATTCTGTGGTCTTCCTCATAGCACTGACAGCTTTCTGCATCACCTCACGTGGCACCTGAAGCAAGTAAGATGCCGGTTATTGGTTTGACAATGTCACTGTTGCACTACTCTTTAGAGAGAGTAAAGAAGACGAGGGGGAGCCTCTGCTGCCCATCAGAGCTCTCCAACAACTGATGCATCACACAAGTCAAAATCTCAGCATGTTTTGTTGGGACCGCATGGAGAAAGCAAGGTGCATAAACAGGCAAGTTGCAAATCCAAAGAGTGTTTTCCAGAACACCTATACGCCTTAGTCTTCCTCCTAAACCTGCTTTTCCAGCTTCCCTATGGATGTTCATTGACCTTTTCCAAGCCTTTGGGCTTGGAAATATAACCATGCAAATCACCTTTTGAAAACTGTCCCTGAATACTCCACACCACCTTTCATCAGTACCGTATTTCAATATACCTAATTGCATTTAGTCATCTATATTCTCTCTGCTCTGCCAAAAAGTCGTACATTCTCATCTTTCAGAGAGCCTGCTTTGTAGTTAACAGATAGAGAATCAGGGTCACGCTTCCAGACTCCAGTGAGGTTGCATTTTAGGACAGGAGATGAGACTGCCACAGACCTAACTCGGTTCAACTCTGTACACATTACTCCTTCTTAAGTTAGTGGGAACAAAAAGAATATTTCTGACAGCATAATCTCACCATAAGTTACGTATTCATGTCCAAAAATAAACTAACTCGTCAAAATCTTGTTTGCCAGAGCTCTGTATTTCATGACTTGGCAGCTGTGCAAGTTACTGTGAATTTCACTGCTTGCTCAGAAATACAGACTCTGAATTTTCATTGAACCAAAATCCTTTTAACCTACCTGGAAAAGTTAAAAGCCATAACTGAGTACAGGCTGAACTGGCTACAGCCTGGGACCACACTGACAAGAGCTCAGTTCACTCTGCCACACCAAGAAGCACATATAGCTTTAAGCAAACCTTATGGTTAGGTTGTAGCCCACTGAGTGCCACCAGGCAGAGGGCTAATAGGCACTGAGGCAGCTCCTCAGCAGAGGAATAATCCCCTCAGAGAAGGTCAGCATGCTCCTGGCATAGATCACCAAGCAGAGGTAAGAAACAGCAAGAGTCCTGGCCATCACACAAGCATAACTTCATCAGTAAGAGAGAGGGGAGAAGGGGAGCCATGCAATGCACAACTAAAGTTTTCACAGATTTTCTGGTCGGACACTACATTAATGAAAACAACTCATTTGCCACAAAGCATTATAACCAGGACAAAGCTTTACACAGTCCTCACAGTTCTCAACACAGATGCCACAGAGCCAGTGCAGCAGAGGACAAATCAATGACCTTTGTCAAAGTAAATGGCACAGAAGATCTTCAAAACCACATATATTCAAGGGAGAAGGAAGGAGAGGATGGGAGGAAGACTGTCACTGTAAAGCAGCAGCATTTCGACCCCTTGGTTTCTATAACAAAGTTAAACTATTCTTAAAATGTATTCAGCTTATTTGAGAAGAGATACAAGTGCAGCCTCGCGGTGATGCAAGGAAGAGTTACATGAACAGTTAATTTTGGAGCCAACCGGTCAAACCAAGAATTTGGAATCAGCTTGAGGTTTTGTCTACCCCCCATCCCCCCCCCCAAAAAAAAAGAAAAATCACTTTTTTGTTTCGGGTTGAAACTAGATTTCATTGAGAGACAATGTTCTCACCGTCTTCGCTGCTGGCCGCTATGCTCTTCAGACTTTCACAATAACACAACCCTCGGAATTGGAAAAAAGAAACACAAACCCGCTGCTTTCTCCCACTATTCACACGGGGCGGGGGAACAACAAAAACCTCCTAAATTCCCTGGGAAAAGCCCACCACCCGCCCGCCGCGCTCCCCCGCGGGCCGGCAGGAGGCACCCGCGGCGGCTGCCGCTGCTGCCCGGCCGCTGCCTCCCGCGGGACGGCGGCACCGGGAGGGCTCCGCCGCCCGGCCCCGGCCCCGGCCCCGGCCCGGGACCGCCTCTCGGAGCCGCGGTGAGGGCACCGGCCGCTGCTCCGCTGCCCCCGCCGCGGCGATGTATTCCCCCCCCCGGCGCAGGCAGCTCTCGCCGCCCCGCACTTACCGCTCACCGCGTCCCGTCTCCCTGGGGGTGGCGGTCCCCGGGCCCCCGCCCGCTGCCGCCACCTGCGCCGCCGAGGGCGGGCGCGGAGCTCGGGGGGCTGCGCTGCTCCGCTCCGCTCCCTCCGGCGGCTGAGCGGGGGCGGCCCGGCCCGGCCGCCGCCTGCGGCAGCCCCGGGGGCGGGCGGCGGAGCCCTCGCGGGAGGGGGCGGGGGAGGCGGGTACCGGCGGCCGGATTCGAAGGAATTCGTGATCGTTTACAGCATCGGGTCCTTATGGAGCAACACTTATACATCATCCCCCCCCCCCGCCGCCACCTCCACCGCCGCCGCCGGGAATGTATGAAATACGGGTCCCTGCCTCAGCATCCCCCCTCGCAAATGTTCACAAAACTGCCATAAATTAACTGTTTGCTGCCTGCCCACACTTGCTCCCCAGCATGCCCTGGGGATGCCAGGACAGCCCGTCAGATGGAAGCTGTTAGAAAGAAAAGAGCCCACAAATGTCCGGTTCCTACTCGGGGCCCAGCGCCACTGCGTCCCCTGGGACATGTCCCACCGGGCCCTGCTCCCGCACAGGGAGAGTCGTAGCTGTCGTGACTTTATTTGGGCAGTTTTTAGTTAAACTTCAGGTCATGCGAAAAGTAACTGCCTCTTATGCAGCAGTGTGAGGACAGCTGTTTTGTGAAGTTACACTCACTGCTTAGTAAATATTTCCTATTGCGATTTAAAACTGCTTCTTAGGTTGCTTTTTGCAGAAGGAAGAAGAAACAGGTCACTGGTGTTTGCCTTCCCAACTCCACAGCTGCTAAAGCTGGCTAATTGTGTCTGATTAAGCACAAACAAAATACTGATATTTGCAGAATATATGTTTTCGACCCAGTGAAAGCAAAAAATCTGTAGATGTTTGAGAAAAACATCCATTATGTCAGCTGCAAAGAAAGCCAGTTTTATTTGGTGTATGACAGTGATTTCTCTCTGAGGTTTCTTCAGTTTGGCACTTAGGGACTGCTCATTCCTCTGTCTCTTAACAGTGGTCGGCCAACCTGCTGGCAGTCAAACTGTAGAGCACCGCTGTAGATGGCTACCTATTTCAGAAAAAGTTGTTTTCCCCATATGACTAATGCAACAACACCCTTATAAAATATGTGTGTGCCCTTGGCACGGGCATCTAGAAGACCTCTGTCATCATGGAGATCTTTGCAAAAAAAAAAAAACAAAAACACAGACTGCATCTAGGAAAAACAAAATGTTGACTATGAGTTGAGCTCTACTACCAACGTACCCTAGAAACCAGTACCTGTAGGTGGCCAAAGCTCTGACTGCGCAGACCCCTGCTCTGCCTCATGTAAAGCTCTCCCAAAAGTTGAGCACAAATAGCAAGGTAATGCCTAGCGATAGCAATCCACCATGTGCCAGCCTGCTGCCCAACAGACCTTCAGAGCTGGCTTGCCTTCTCACTTTGTGCAAGAAACCATAGTGCTCCTTGATGAATTTTTCTGTCATTCTTCTGCAGCACCAGGGACATTACATTTCTTCTCCTAGTTTCTTTTTGTGTGAGCACCTTTGTCCTCACATTCTTAGAAAAGGGGATTACTTCCCCCTCTGCAGGGGCCAGCTGGAGTTCAGCACTGTTGCTAGGGCTTGGAGTTTGGCTCTCTCGCCGGTGCCATCCGCTTGCTTTTCATGCTTCATTTGGTCAACACTTAGCACGTAAGCAACTTTTAGAGCACTTTCCACCTCTCTCAAGGAAACAGCAAGAGAAGTCTTTTCTTTCAACTTCTCTTACTCTTTGGAGCCATTGATCTGTGCAATATAGCTCCTCGCTGCCAGGCTTGATCTGCTTCTCTTTTCTGGGATTGCAGAGCAGCAGAGAAAATAGCTGTCCCTGTAAAAGTGCAGGCGTTTTTCAAGGCTTCCCCACAGACAAACAAACCTGCCTCTTGGGTCACATCGAGAGCAGTCTACAAACTTAAACAGGCACTGGTGAAAAAGTCTCATCCATCTATCTATCTATCTACCTATCTATCTATCTATCTATCTGTTGAAGGCAAGTAATTTTCCCATGTCCTCGGGGGGAAACCAAGTGCAAGATTCTTTAAAGAAAATAAAATAATTCTACCATTAAGTAAGGGATAAAAATCCAAAAGATTGTCCCTAAGTATCTTACTGACTTCTTCTGTAACCTCGGTAACTGAGAGAAATTTTCCTCAGGTTTTATTTGCCTTATTCTTTGCTGATAATCCTTTTGTTTCTTTAAATCTTGTCTCAAGTAGTTCAGCAAAGCAGAAGGTCCTCCAGCAGTGCAATTCAGCAAGGGTTTGGTTGAAAGCTTCAACATAATTTTTTTAGTTAGCTCTTGCAGCTATAGCATAATGAATAGACACATTCAACAAGGTCTGTAGAGTGGATACTTGAATATCTCTGTTGGCCAGTCAGAAGGACAATTAACAGATGATTAACAGACAAATTCAACAGTAATTTGGTATCATAATCTTAAATCTTGAGAGACATAAGGTGAGAGTTGACTAGATGTACATGAAATAGATATCAATCCCTAAGATCTCAATGAAGTAGTTGAATAGAAGCTTTTGTTCTCTGAAATGAAAAGGATTGGCACCTTCAAAAAGTCATTTTCTGATCCTTATTATAAACTCCTGTTTGTAGAATCTTTGTAGAAAGCTT
This sequence comes from Theristicus caerulescens, assembly GCA_020745775.1. Lineage (NCBI taxonomy): Eukaryota > Metazoa > Chordata > Aves > Pelecaniformes > Threskiornithidae > Theristicus > Theristicus caerulescens. The sequence continues at coordinate 35,233,129 of CM036558.1, read as the reverse complement.
TGGCTAGCTGAGAGATTACATGGGACATTCTGTGAAGTCATTTAAATGGAGGGATTCATACACGTTATTGTGATACATGAATTTTCATTTCTTCAATATGACAAAAAGGTAATCCCCCAAAATTCCTTCTCTGATCCTGTGACACATTTGAAATGTTATCATTTTCCCCAATAAATTTCACTTTTGTTTTTCCTCCATACATCATTGCTGTTCAACTGGCAGGGCTCGGTTGCAGTAAATACTTGTCTCGGCTAACTTTTTTCACTGCATGTGTTCCTGTGTATTTGCTAGACATCTTCTCAAGACCAAGGATAATTAATTTTTTCTGCAGGCCATAGAATCATAGAGTCATAGAATCATAGAATTGTTAAGGTTGGAAAAGACCCTTAAGATCATCAGGTCCAACCGTTAACCTACCACCGCCAAGTCCGCCACTAAACCATGTCCTCAAGCACCGCATCTACCCGTCTTTTAAATACCTCCAGGGATGGGGACTCAACCACTTCCCTCCATGTGCAGAACTTGGAAGAATGGAAGAGATCGAATAGAGACAGAATTAAATTTGGCATTTTTGCAGGTAATGCCTCTACATATTGGCTTGTTACATACTCCATTGCTTTCCAGCTCTCTGCTCTTCACATGCATGCTATTGGGTGATTAGTCAGCTACCGTCAATTAATTAGATAGCAATCTAATACAGACTAGAGGTCTTAAACGACTAAGAAATTTTGTTCTAACCATGTGGTAACAGACTACTGTGCTAAAACAAAGAGAAGATAGAGGCTATTTTACAGTCATAACTAAAGGAAGAGCAAAGGTGCAATCACTCATTATTACTGGCTAAATAGCAATAATAAATAGCAATCAGAGTGGTTTCTAGGTGATCCACAATGGCAAACTAGTTTTGAAATCTTAAAGCGTAAAAAGAGAAGGCTACTCAAAGGTTTCAATATTAGTTTCAGAAGAGGCTTCATGCACTTGGTTCAACAGAAGTGAAATTTATAAATGTCAACGTAGACGTGTGGATTGTGTTTAATGCGAAAGCCATATTGACCATAATACATCTGAATTACATAATTTGAACTTTTTCAGTAAGCTGATGTTGGAAGATAGTGAAATCAGTTCTGCCCATGTTTAAGAGCAGGATCTTAAATGTATTGCTATTTCATGTCTTAAGCTCTTATTCATTTAAACCAGAGTATTTTTATTCCATCAAGGTTACCAACTTGATTTCTGTGTGGTTTCATGCTGGTATAAAAGAGGAGGGGAAAAAAGCTGAGGGAAATTGAATTTTTTTCTATGTAAGTAGAAAAATCTTTCTGTTTTATGACAGCCTGTAAAAACTGATTGCCTGTCTTAATGTAAACAGATGGTAACAGATCCAGGATGACTGACATTGACTATGTTTGTGCACAGCTCTCAGGGGAGTCTACTTTTAACGTAATCCACTGTGCCTGCAAATCCAGCAGTTTAGAAAAATAAACACTAACAAGGATTTCCACTTTTAAAGAACTTTTAGTAGTGAGTCTACTGAGTACCCAGTGACTTCTGCTGCTCATCAAGATAGAAAGAAGCTGCCTGCACTGTTTGCATGACCAGTGTTGTTTCAAGAGTCAAAAGTATAAAAAAATGCGTATTTGCAAAGGGACAAACCTACCTATTCTCCACCTCTTTCTAGCTGAAAATGGGAACAACTACTTTTTCTACTCTATTGTCATTTTAGATCCCATTCAGGTTTGTTCCTGTTCTTTAGTCTCCTGTTTTGTAATGTACTCTTTTATTTCACCCTTTTTTCTGCTGATTAGATATTTTATCATCCCTCTCATCCCACTCTCTAGCAATTCTTGCCTCCTTCAATTATTTTGACTTCTTTTCCCTTTACCAGCAGCAGTAAGCTTTAATGACAGCTGTCAATAAAAACCTAAGACTTTAGGGGGAAAAGGTATGCCAGCCAGAATCCTGTTTATGCTCTAGCTACCTTTCTTCCTTTAAATAAACACTTCCTCCACATCTAGTTATGGAAGCTTCCTGTTAGGAACTGACAAAAGAAGGTGATGAAGATCTGGCATGCCTAAGTAAAAATTATAACAGGATAAAAGTAAAATATATGCCCAGAAAACATTAATTCACTTGGTTTGGCTTTCACTTTCTTGGCTTTGTTGCACCTATCTGTGTAATTTTATGTATTAGTTCCTTAGATTTTTAAAACTGTAAGCAGAGGATGTGTATTCATAAGACTGAAGTAGAACTGACTAAAAGGAGTGAAAAAGAGGATAGTGTTTTATATACTTGTTGATGAACAAACTCAATAAACTTCCAAGTAGCCCCTGAAAGATGCGTATGCATCATTCATCAGACACACACGTTACCTATCAGTAGGAGTTTAAGTTAGTAAATTGAGCTATGAAAGTAAATCAATACCTCATTATTTCAATTACAGTTTTTAAAAATCTGAACGTGTCTAGGTCTATGGAGAGCATGCTTCTCTTAATGCTTGTTTTTAGCCGTTTTAAAAATCTTCCAAAACTTAGGCAAATGTGTCAACACCAAAAGGTCAGCCAGCTTTGAGATTGGGTTCTCCCGGGAATTTGTCCCAAGACTTTCCTTTGAAATATATACAAGTGACACAAAACTATGCATTGAACTTAAAACAGCTTAAAAATTAATTGACAGAATTTCAGACCAGCAGTACAAGCATTTTTTGACAAACACCTCTGCTCTGCAAATTTATACTCATTTTAAACTCTATCCTGGACTATGCTTCCATAATATCTGGGGATGGAACACAGACCTCATTCAACTCCAATACATTCCAAAAAGAGTTTTCCAATATAAGCATTTGAGACAGAGTACTTCTTTTGTCCAGTCGATGTGTTTCTGCAGTGGTTTTAGCAAGAAGCAGGAGATGATTAAGATAAAAAGCCATAGCATTTGAGAATGCAGTAGAGAGGTCTTAATGGAAACCTAGGCTAGGAAACCTAGGATACAACATAGCGGACAGATGCGAGAGAGACAGTGAAAAATTCTGCAAGTGCTGTAAAATGTATTGCTGGTAAAGAAACCTCTGAATACTTATGGTCTCCAATACACTTCATTTTAGAACAGAAAGAGTTTCTTCCTAGGGGAAACTCTAAAGGTTGACATGATTTTTGTAGTGGTTTTTTTTTTTTTAAATGAAAAAGTTGTGCTAAAAAACATTATTGTAAGAAATTACTAAATCATTCAAAGCTAGGCATTTTCCATACATAAAAGTATACATGATAGGCTAAGCTTGGAACCTACATATAAATCTTACATTGCACACTGCTGCTCATATAAATCAAAGAAATGCCTATGTTCCTTGATCTGGCAATTTAGAAGTAGGTAATTTTTGATCCTTCCTAAAAAAACACCCAACAAACTAAAATAAAACCAGACAGAAAAATACCTCAGCAATGCTAGTGGAAAGGTTTGAAGAAACATTCCACTTGAACAATTCCCAAATATCAGAGCCTGTTAAAAATCCTTTGCAAGCTAGAAATCTTCTATCCCAAATGCTCCTGGAGAAGAGACAGGCAATTCCATGGCAAAATGAGGGACCTTTCAACATTCCTGTTAATAGTAAACCACTTGTGTTATGGAACGGGCACACTGAGCCAAATCCCCCAGTCACGATGGTTTAATGTCTAGCTTAGTTGAAGAAAGTGCCTTTAGCCACGTTCCCATCAACTGATGACACCACCAGCTACCTGCTGCTAATGACTTCTAGCAATTTTGAGAGTGAAGCAGTTCTGCTAAAAAAGGTATCTTGCTGTCCTGTCCCTATCTAGCAAGCAAGGATAGCTTACGCTAGCTGTGCATTGACAAGTCTTGGGATATCGTGAAATGATGCAAGTAGCTTTGGGGAAAGGAAAAGGAATGGGAAGCAGGGACATGGAAAGCATAAGGAAGTGAAGGTGACAGCAAGAAGTTCGGTATGAACTAAATATGAATTTTACATATAGAAAACAACACCCTAGTATGTGCTACCTAGTTGGACATAAAATTAAGCTAAGAGAATAAATACAAAATGTAATTAAATTAATAGCAATGGTACTGAATGTAAAGTTGTAGAAGAAATGACTCACTTTGGTATTATACTTTGCTTCACAGAGTAGAATGATCACATTTAAAGGACTAAAGGGGTAAAATGGAATATGCATATTCATCCTCAATGTCCTTATATTAAATTTTGTTACCTTTTCTGATATCGTACCACAATGGTGGCTGTGTAAGTGGAGGACTACTCTCTTATCAGTAATCTAGAAACTGCTTCAAAACTCCCTGTATCTTGTAATTCACAATAAATATGCCACTGCCACAATACTGAAGAACTGGGCAATAAAGACATATTAATTGGTCAGATGCAGTTACTTTGAGTTATGGCATAGTTTGACTTCATCTAACAAGTTTGTCTGACATTGGAATCATTGCATTCAAATAGAGGTTAATGAGACTTAAACAGGTATTTCATCAAACATACAATAAAGATAATTGATTTTAGGTCTCAATGAGGAAAGAGGAAAGATGATTCTCTCTTGCAGTACAAAGCTAGAAGCCACAAATTTTAAGTTCCATCTTCTCTTGGAAGATGGAACAAGCAAGCAGTCTTGATATTTATTTCTTCCTTTGTGAAATACTACTACTTGTTCACTGCAAAAGTACTGTAAGGCTTACCATCAAAATTCTTTTAGTATTAAAAAAATTAGTATACAATTATAATTAGCAATTTGGTATACCATCAAAGTTATTTTAGTACAACACCATGCAGGAGCCCGTTTACATTTGACTAAGAAAAGCTCAATATATTTTCTATGAGTTGAAGCCGGTACTTTCAGGTTTCCACTTATTTGTTCTATTCATTCCCTGTCTGCAATACAATCATGACACTTCTATGATTTATCTCTCTCTCAAACTGAATTATCTTTTAAAAAAAAAAAATTATTTATTTTTGTGCCTGTGTGTTCATACTCCTTACCTTAGAAAAGTTTTTCCTTTGGTTATTCCTTTGGTATGCTCGGGAATAACGGTAACTTCCGTTCGCAAGAGCTGAACAAACCCCACGGAATTCGTGCTGAGCTAGAATCTGCTGGTTTAATTCCCTGCTGGGAGTCTGCCAGTTGGGAAACGCTGACCAGCAAGTCCAGGTCTTAATTACACAAATCCAGAAGCTGCTGCCAACCTTTCCCCATTGAGAAGCATTTGCTTTCTAGTGTTCTTCTTGATGAACAGATTATCACTCAAACATAATTTATTGCTGCTTTATATTGTAAGTAATTAAATGAAGAAACCTTTTAAACTCAAGGGAATTTTAATAGGTTACTTGCAAAATGTTATTGCAGGCAACAACTTGTACATGATTTTAGTTCCAAACCCACCAAAAAAATTATACAAATCAGCATTGTAAAAGTGTCAAATTAATGCCTTACAGGCTTTGCTGGCAGAATTAATTTCTAAATTCTAGATGTGGGGAAATGTTACTCTCATTTTTTTCCTTTTCCATTTTTTTAGAAAAATTTACAAGTGAAATATTACTACAAAACTTTTTATAAGGAATTTTTTCAAAACATTTACATTTTTACCATCAACTATTTTTCTGTTTCAAAATCATTATGTAGATTTAATACCCTATGCTGCACATCAATTCTTGCGGGATGACAATTCAGTGACATGCATAAAAAAACACCACAAGGCATTAAAATGAAGACTTAAATACAAATATTGTTGCAATAAAACAGTTATAAAATTGAAAAATAGGACCTAAACATCATGCTTACCTAACTTTGACAAATTAACTTTTTCTCCTAGATTACACACTTTTATTACTGCTCTCGTGAAAGAATGTGATAAATAATGACTTAACACCAATTTCTAATGTAATCGGCAACACATACACAAACCTAACCAAAGAAAGTATATTGTAAGAAAAAAACTATTCTAACACTGGAGTTCTACCATGGTAAATACACTTTGCACTGATAATTACAATAAAGCAAAATTTTTAACGGTGGCAAAGGGAATGAACAGTGAAATGCCATTAAACAAGATACTACTGCACATCTGTGCCCTATTACTTACAACAGCTATATCCCACTGAGTCAAATAAAGGACATTGAAATTTACGATCCTTTTAAGACAGAAAAGTGGATTCAGAATGGTATGCAGAACAGACCGTCAAAATGTTTCTAATTCCAGCGGTACAATATGCACCTGCTAACACAAGTTAATGTATTTGAGATGCTATGAAGCCAACCACATTTAGATTTTGATACATCTATAATAGGGATTCATTGCAGATTAAAAATTACTTCAGTTTCCTATCTGCATACATAAGTATGCATGAAAAAATTATATATGAAATGGTTGTGCAGAATGCTCATAACTTCAGTTTACAAAAATTGTTAACTTCTAGGAAACATGGTATTAACATTAGGAAAGTTCTTTCTTTGCATAAAGAAATTTATAGCACTGATTGTGAAGCATAATGATAAAATATATATTTGACGTTTCATTTCCTATATAATAAAATTAACAGTTAATACTACCTAATGTTCATCTGTATTAAATGTAACATCTAATTGATTCTGATGTTTTAAATCCAGATACATCAGTTAAGAGTACTTTAAATAAAATATACAAAATAATGTACAAAACCCAACTAAAATTTAAAGACTCTGTTACAAGTCTACAAAAGCTTTAAGAAACTTGAAATTTATAACCACAGTGTAAAATTGTTTTTCTTTAATCTCAAAGCTTTTTATGTAAACTGAAAGTATAAAATACCTTCAGCTTAGTATTTTGCTACAAAGGGCTGGCCTAAAGTGTACACAGTGTAAACAATGATTGGTATTTCTCTTGCTTCAAAAATACAGAAAACACCACAAGATTGATAAAGTATTCAGATGAGAAGTATATGTTTTGTGAGGGAATGCACAAGGTATCTGTTATGTCTCTCAAACCAACAGCTACCAAACACATTCTTCCTTTTGTAATTTGCAGGGAAAAAAAACCAAAAAACCACAAACTTATCCTTCTTGCACTGTACTTCCTTTAGTTACATCAAAAATATTTTGGTGTATAAATTTTTTAAAAAACTGGTCATGAGAATTATTACCAAATGACTGTATGTGTAAAAGGTTACATTTATGCCTATGGGAAGTAATTAAAAATCCTGAGTATGAAATATTTGGCCATCTTTCCTCCTTGTATGTACTGGAGTTTTCACATACAAAATGCAGTTTGTTTTTGTTGTCGTCATTTTTCATTTCCTCTATATTCCTATTAAACTGGCGTATCTGAAAATGTAACCAAACCTTTGAAATCAAAAGTCGTGTAGTAAAAAAAATAACTATGTTCCTCTTTCCCCAGTTTATTTTGTGGTTGGAGGCTCATGTAAGACTTGATAGGTAACATGTATTTATTATTAGCCCACATATTATCTTTGAAGAGAAAATAAAGACAGTAATATTTCGGGGAAAAGAGAGAAAATGTTTACTTTCAATACCTTTTTTTGGTTAAAATGTGATAATTAATTCTTTTCTTTGGCTATTAAGTCAAAGCATAAAGAACTCAGCACATTACCCACAATATAATAACTAGTATTTACAGAGAGAAGATACTGGAGAATGAGCTACAACACTCAATTATCTGATTAATTTCCATGAATTCTAACAAAATTAAAACATTTAAATACTTAAGATTGAGTTTTTATGATTCATGTTACCTACGAGTTAGAAATGGACCACAGATGTTTTAAAATATAATGAAATGAAATACCAAAAATTGACACAAAAGTTGCCATAGTCATTTTTCATCCTACATAAAGATACCATTACTTTTGTAAAATCTTACGTTAATCTCTTTCTATGGTTTTATCTTTCCTACTGTATACACTAATCCTACATAACCTTAGCTCTCCAAACAAAGAGAGGAATTAGAACTCACTGATTGTCATTTATACACACTACTATAATGTAGTGGTCAAAATTAATCTGAGGTCCACCTCAGAACCACTTTGCAGCGTGCATCATCCAGCTGCTATTTGAGTAATTCCAAAACTTGAGAAAAGACGGCCAAAATCAACTGACGTGTTCTATGGACTGAGCAAAAACCTGAAATATTTCCACTGTCATTCAATATGTATGCGGTTTTGCTGTGCCTTATGGGAAAAGGATGTTCTCATGAAAATATTACAAATTTATTTTAAAAACAAAGTACCTTCATCAAATGATATTAATCCTAGTCAAGGTCCACCCTGTTTTACATTGATATTATCTGATTTTATAAACACATTAACATACAATGCTAAAATAGGGGGGGAAAGTTCATTTAAAATCATTACATGATATACAGACATATAACTAAAAAAGTACAGTATGGAAATAATATTCCCCCATCTGTTTATTCAGTACATCAATTTGCGCTGTTTGTATTTTTGAAATTTTTGTCTTGTTGCACCGGTGTACACTTCCCATGCTGACCCTCCAACCTGGAACACTTATAGAAGTCATGACTGAAAACATGATTTCCTGCTCTGTAATCCACTTTACCAGCCCACTTCCATATCCTGAAAGGTATGTAAACTTAAGTGCAGCACTAGGCGTCCATATAAATGATCCTTTCAGAATTCTTCCATGTTTGTTGAAACATTAGGGGTTGCTGGGTTTGAATCTTGAGAAATGGCTGCAACAGTGACAATTCTTGGAGAACCAAGAACCTCAGTAACTGAAGAGTCCAGTTCTCCTGAGGTAACAATAGCAAGGGCCGTTCCACCACCCTTCTTGTTCTGATGAGTTTTGACATGTTTTGAGAGATGGTCACTTCGCATAAACCTTTTAGAACATTCTGGGCACTCAAATCTCTTTTCACCTTTTTTAAAAGAAGAACAAAACCAAAATGTTACTGAAAGAGAGCATTGAACACTTTTTGCTTGATCATTTCAATCTGACCCTTTTCTATTCAACATTTGAAGTGTCTTTAAAAGGATACAATGTTTTCTTTTCTACCTGCCTAATTTCCAGGTCATGGGCTCTTGGCAATCCACTCTTCACTACTAAAATGTTCTCATTTGCTATGCTGTGATTATCTGGTGAGAAGTTTGAATTTCAGGTCACCATAGAATTTTCATAAACCTCTCTAAACCTGACAGAGTAGGAGAGGTAAAAGCCCTGAAAGAACTACTTGATAGCATTTTTAAGGAACACTTTTGTTATTTAGATTACAGTGATGAGAAGGGAATTTGAAAACATGAATCCCAAAGCTCCATGAGGATGTGTAAAATCTATGTCAAGAGAGATAAATTCACCATACTAAAAAGCCCTGTCACTGTTCAAATGTAATTAGCGCTTAGACTTTTGAGTGCTATCTTCTGATGCTATAAGTTGGGGGGGGGGAACCTTCTTGGGGCTAGAAATATGAAGGTTGATAAAATGTTCAGTTTCTAAAAGGTCCACCTTTCTAATCTGAACTGTAAAGAGAACTTGCTTTATCAGTTCTCACTTGAAGCTTCAAGAAACTTCCCAAGAAGATGAAATCTGATGTATGGACTAGGTTAATAAATTTCTTAAGGATTGAGCCAGTCCAAGTGAGGAAATGACAACCCTGGTCCATGACCAATCCACGCATGCTCAAGAAAATTTGCCAAATTTAGATCAGGCATTAGCTAATGTACATCAGCTATCTGTGATGAAACAGTCATCTTTTTCTAGCACAGGTACAGAAGAACAGTTTGAACAGATCTCATTTATGTATTTGATTTCACAGTCAGCTTGCATTGATGAAAACTGAAATCTACCACTTCCTCTGTTTTAAAGTTGCTTTATTTACATTTAAAAGTAGTTTTCAGAGATCCTAATAAGTGATATCTTTGATATCACTGTTTAACCATGGCCACTATGATTCAGACTTGCTGTACTATGCATAGAGAGCGGACTGACCAACCTGTGTGGGTTCTTCTATGTCTTTGTAACTCATCACTCCTTGTAAACCGCTTGCCACAAAAAATCCAGTTGCACACAAATGGTCTTTCACCGGTATGCCAGCGCAGATGTGCTCGAAGATGAGATGTCTTGCCATAAACTTTTCCACATCCTTCAATATGGCAGATATGTTGTTTCTTTTTTCCTGGCTCATTGCTGCCTCTAAAAAGATCAAATTTAAACAGGTAAGTAATTATATCTAAAATATGAGTAACTATTAGGAAAAATATTTCATGCTAATAGAGACAAATGTAATCCCCTGTCTAAAAAGAAATATATAAACATACTTTCTAATAGAAAGCATTAAAAATGTAGGCAATATAAGAAAATCTCATGCCCAAATGAGGCAAACTGTGATAAGAAGCCTAAATATGTACTGATAAAATTTACATTTACCTTCCTTCTCCCTCTCTGCAATTAGGACATGAGCAGGCAACTCTTCTCAATCTCTTGCCAGGTTGCACTTCCTGGTCAGAAGCTTGCTGAGCTTGTTGCAGCTGCACTTGTGTTATCTGATCAGGACTAACAGCACCAATTGCTGCATTAGCAATGCCACCTACTGCTACAGTAACAGGAGCTATTGTGGCTTGCTGTACTTTTACTCCATCCTGTCCTTGCTGTTGACCTGTAAAATAAGGAAATGTTTGTACCTTTTATTAGTCACTTCAATAAGTGAAATGCACAAATAAACTTCATACATTTTCTAGAACAAAAATCCACCTAAAGTTAAGGGAAGACACAAAACAAATATCAAATCCAGCCATTTTCCTGAAGCACTATCCGAGGACTTTTACCTGCTAGCATAGATAGCCCTGTTTAATGTTAGTTGTTATTAGAACAGTACAAGACTGCAAATTACTGACTGATACTAAGAAATGTAAACTAGTTTAACAAGTGTTTTCTTTTTCTCAAAAGCTGACATAAATGAGAAAACATTAAACAAAATCTTACACAGAAAGAGTGTTAAATCTATTGCCAATTAATGTCCTCTAATAACCTTTGAAAACATATCTACATTCAGAAAACTACAATTAGCTAATTTTAAAAGTTGCTTTATGGCACATACAGAATTGTCACTTCTACAATCTGTCCTGAATCAACATTGAGCCACAAAGCAACTTTCACAAAGAAAAAGAAATGTTGTAGGACTAGACTTGAACAAGCTAGCATACCAGAGCTTTGTTGTTTTGTTGTTGGGGTTTTTTTGCAGCATTCTCCACCTGGGACAGGGTAATCCTGGTTATATGCACAAACTGGGGGACAAGAGGCTGGAGAGCAGGCCCATGGAAAGAGATCTGGGGGTCTAGCTTGATGGCAAGTTGAATATGAGCCAACAGTGTGCCCTGGCAGCCAAAAGGGCCAACTGTGTCCTGGGGTGCATCAAGCACAGCATAGCTAACTGGTCGAGGGAGGTGATCGTCCCACTCTACACTGCACTGGTGTGGCCCCACCTCGAGTACTGTGTGCAGTTTTGGGTGCCTCAATATAAGAAAGTCATCAAACTATTGGAGTGTGTCCAGAGGAGGGTGACCAAGATGGTGAAAGGCCTTAAGGGCAAGACTTATGAGGAGCAGCTGAGGTCACTTGGTTTGTTCAGCTTGGAGAAGAGAAGGCTGAGGGGTGACCTCACCGCAGTCTACAACCTCCTCAAGGAGGGCAGCAGAGAGGGAGGTGCTGATCTCCTCTCTCTGGTGACCAGCGATAGGACATGAGGAAATGGAATGAAGCTACGTGAGGGGAAGTTCAGGTTGGACATTAGGAAAAGTTTCTTCACTGAGACGGTGGTCTGTCACTGGAACAGGCTCCCCAGGGAAGTGGTCATGGCACCAAGTCTGTCAGAGTTCAAGGAGTGTCTGGATGACGCTCTTAGTCATATGGTTTAGTGTTGACTAAATCAAATGGAATTCTAAGATTGACATGATGAATTAAGAATTCAGTTTCATTGCATAAGTTCATTGATCTCATTGGCTTTCTTGATCAAAAGAAATCAGGATTACTGTCTTGATATTAAAGCAAAATAAAGACTATTCCAATATAGGTAAGTGTAGTTTCTTGAGCAGCAGGGTAATATTATGTTTGCTTAAAAAGTTAGTACTATACAGTCTAAGAAAATAATGTGACAAACTAAATCTGACCCAGATATATGACTTCTAGCTGCAATCTGACAACACTGAATGCCAGTCCTGCCAGTAACAGGAATGGGACAAAATATCATCAGATGCTGACATTTTCAAAAATTCAGTGCCTTCATACAAATGGGAAATAAGAGGAAATACTACCTACTTATTGAGAGAGTGTAATGACCAACCAGAGTTCCTTAGAATAGGCTATAATATTTTAAGACTTGAAAGTCCTCAGTATTAAAGCATTAATTTAAAACTCAGAAACCCCTTGGAGGTAACATGATTCAGAGAGATTCAAATGCGTACTCCAACTTACTTCTTAAACATCAGTAACAGACACTATCAATGGGGATAAGACTGAGAAGAATACTCTCTGAAGTCTAAACCGCCTAGCTATCGAGTGAGTTTGTATACAACGCAGCACGGGATAATGACTACTTCATTCACGTGATTGCTGAGGAGCAATATATGCTATCTTGTATAACACCATGATAACAGCCATAAATGAAACCTAACGCACACCACCTAACACCACCGTATACATGCAAATAGCTTAGGACTAAAGAACATGATATACAGAGAACCTCCCAAAGTGACTTGACTGACCTCTAACAGTCCACTGTTGGCTACAGGAAATAGAATAAATCTGTCTTGTGCCTAGGTCAATACCAGGTTATTTTCACCAGAAGCACTGACCAAATTTTCCCAGTTATCTCTCTTGGTTTCCATCTGGAACTTGCACCTGATCTGCCTAGATATAAATAAACACAAATTACTTGTTTTCTTAAGCAGCCCACAAATATTGACAGATGCTGAGTACTTTCAGTTCTCTGAAACTAACAAGGACAAACCCAGAAAAGATAACGTTTGAATCCTACTTGCTGTTGGACAGATAGATATTCAAACAAAAAAAAAAAATTAAAAAAAAAGTCTGGTATTTGCAGCAGAGGAACCATAGAAAAAGAATTCAGGCTTAATCTTGAGTGCAGTCTCCATATGTCTAGGATAGAACTAAATCTTTCTTTTCAGAATAGCTAGGTACTGGAAATAAATTTATCTCCCATGTTCTAATGGGAAAGCAAAGCACTCATGAAAATCCTTGAGGGAGTATACAATAGAGCAAGGAGAACACTGTGGTATAAACGCAAATAGTAATATCTACTTGGGTCTAACAGTGGCAGAAGAAGACACAAGAGCTTCCAAGGAAAGTGCTAGTCCAGCGGCAATTCCTTGTCAGGCTGTTAAGCTGCTGAAGTGCTGACCGAGTGCAATGAATACCCAGTCAAAGGCGGCTGACCATTTTTGTTATATCTAATGCTCATCTTAACATGATAATGTGATTGCTTGTGTTGAAAACCAGCTGCAGTTTTTGGTTAGACAAATGTAAATAAATTAACAGGAAGAACTTGCTCAGCTTGTAGTCTTTCACAGAGCACAAACTGCTCTCCTGTCTGTTAAACAAACCCAAGATGCAAACTCCTTTAATTCACAGACCGGCATTATAAATGATGAGTCTACAAATGGTTACTGCAAAACTTAAAGACGTAACAGATATTATGGCAACACCTACTGCAGCCTCTTACGCTATTTTCACTATCAGTTACGCTTTCAAGTATATTCATAAGAATTATCCTTTGTCATTACAGTCTGTTAGAGGGATGACTCCATCCCTGTCACAAAGTCCTATTTAAGCAAAAAAGTCCTGGGACCTAACAAGTCTGTGGTTAGAACACAGCTGAAGAGCGTAATTTTCTCTCAAATTTCCCTTTCTCTCTGATTTTCTTGAATTGATATTAAAGTTGCAATGCAACTTCCCCCCAGGCTGCCAGACCAAGGCTTTCCAAGTAAAATGTGAATTGAGACACTTGAACCCTGAGGAGGACGACTCCATTTTTCACTCCATGACTAGTGCTACAGTGATGAATGTCCGGCACATAACTCTTGCTGGATCTGACAAATCCACATTTATGGGGAAGCCTGTTCAGCATTTCTAAAAATCTGATATGTTGTGCTGATTTGATATGAACCAATTTTCAGTCTCTAAGTCATGAGACGACCAACCATGCACGGGTCTTCTAATACTTCTTCAGAATATCGAGTACCACTGCTGACACATACTTCATCTGCTCCCAACTTTCCCTCCCCCATGTGGGGACCATGCATATCTTGGAGTATAGGATACACACTACTGAACTACAACATTAATCTATTTATTAAACATAATATAGTGATACATTTGAGTAGAAATTCTTCAAAATAACTGTAAAAGTGATAATAAAAATACAAAAGAGAAAATGCCAAAAGTAAGGTTGCTCAGGCAGACAATTACATTATCCATATGGTTTCAGTTAAACAGTAATTAAATGACTGCTTTTTAGATGGCATTAATGAAGTTACTACATTTTCTAATGTGAATGTTGATTTTCTACTTTAAATTAATCTCACAAAGTTGTTATTTTAAACTCCCTTCCCTTGTATTTCACTTACTAAATTCAGAACAGAAGGTTCTGAAACTCTCAAAATATCACACAAATAGCCTTATTTAAACATTCAGGCCACAATGTTCAATAAGCAAATCTCTACTTTTTGAGGTAAAAGAGTAATTGAAGGAAGCACAAATATCTGATAAATATTCTTTTCCAGAGATTTGCATAGTTATCAGAAAACACTGGAAAGTTCAATAATGTAATTCCTGGACTTAATTTTTGTTTTGAACTCCTGAAAGAGCATCCCAACAAGCTAGCACACTAGTAGCATACAGGATAGAAAGAAATGCATCTATTCTCATTTTAAAGTTGTTAAACACAAAATTTTTCATTCTTGCTCTTTGAGAGTAAAATGAATGTATTTTAGACCAGTCAAAAAATCTTTTATCTTGAAGAAAAATCAGAAAATTTTGACAAAACAAGTGACAGAACATTCACTGGTCTAAATCTCAAAATGAGCCTGCTATAGTCTTGAGTTCTATGGGATTTTGATTTTTTTAAACTATATACTAGAATCCACTATGGATCACTAAGGGCTTTAACTTTTACATCATTTATACTTATTAAAGGAAGATAAATGAATTTCATTATTTCTTAAATCAAGTTGACTAAAGAAGAGATACTGAGAAAACTTAATTGTTGATATGAGCTTGTCAGCAGCCTACAAAATTAAATCAGGGCAACTTCTAAAAGTTTATAAAAGTGACGATTTTTTGATAAAGAGGATCTAGAAACAAATTAGATTTTTGTCTGAAGCAAACCCTGCTTATTCTGAAAACAGGTGGCTGAGATAATGTTATCCATACTGGAACAGAATGATCTCCTGACACTTTCTAGATGGAGAAAAGAGCCTATTAAAAATAATCCATATGACTTCTTACTAGTGGCATTAAAATACCACTTAAAGCCTCCCAGAAATTCTGCTAAAATCATGAGATCACCTGACATTACTTCTTCCTGACATACTCCAAACCACAAGACCTGATATCGCTATACTTCACCATTCATAATCAAACCTTTCAGTAACAAGAGCTCTCATGTTTCAACACAGATTTCAGAGAGAGGTCTAAACAAATCATTACATGGGGGAACAGTCACACTTCGGTTCATCTATGTTATTCTATATGAGTTGTCAAAGCAGTCACTGCACATTTACACCTGCTTTTAGAAGATAAAAAGTTTTTCTCAAGTTCCCATGATTTCTTTAATAATGACTTCCTGAAACTGTGAAACATTCTTGATTAATAGAATAATCACTGAACTTGTGTATGACTGAATTTTATTGTACACGCTGTGAAGTTACAACATTAAGTTACAACAAAATGTTAGTGGACAAAATAACACTGATACCAACTACCCCATTGCATTTCATTTTCTCTCAGGTCTAAGCTCTCTCTTTCTTTTGGATAGTAACCATTTATTTGACCCGGGACAACATGCAAACAACAAGGCAACCTGATATGGTATTTATTTTGCAAACGAAGTGCAGTAAGACTCTCACTCATTGCAATATTGCATATACGATTATGACTGCATGTAATTAAGAATAATATCATAGAAATTTTTAAAGCTTCTCAAATAGAAGAACCTGCATGATTTTAGTCACTAATCTTTCCCATTTAAGCAGTTACGTAAATGCATTACTTATTATCACAAGATACAGGATTATAAAGATAAAGGATTGCACATCCTTTGTTCTTCAGCATCACTCACTCAGCTTTCCGATTTTGCAGTAAAACTGCATCTTAGCAGTTACAACTCATATACGTTTTCCCGTATACATGAATCTATAACACATTCATGCAAGAAAACTCAACAATTTTAATTAATTACTATGAAGTCAAACAATATCTCTCTCTCTCAATCTATCAATTTTAGGCTTCAAAGCTAATTTGCAAAATAATAACTCCCGTAACACCACCTAGATGATTAAAGAAAGCTAATGCATGGTACCTAGGAAGTACTTTCCTATAGAGTGATTGACCACTGAAGAGCATGGTTATTAGGCTTGGCCATCCATCATAAATCAAAACAATTTTCCTTTTACTACATATTGCACCTGCATTCCTATTCTTGTTCACCTGAAGTAGCAAGCATGAAAAACTATTCTTTGAGGCAAATACGGCAGAAAGGGAAGAAAAGGACTTAACTTTAATGATACACAGAAAACATGGGAGTCAAGCTTTAGAAAAGTAGAGAAATTTAAGACTAAGAAAAGGACACTTCTAGTTTCTGATACTTAGCTCCCCAGAACAATTTGTATAGATTTCCTGTTGCTGTTGTGAAACCAGCATTCAGCAGTCAAAAAGATGGCAGCATTAATGACAGCGATATCTCAGTAGCACGCACCTTACTGCAAAATTGAGGAACACTTTGCAAAATGTACCTAGAGCCAGAGTGGCTAATGTTGCTAAAAAGAAAATTTGTTCAACTGCATATTCTAAAACTGAAAGAGAAGGTTGCAATTGACATCCATAATTCAACGTATATTGCTAAAGGACAGCTAAGTAAAGTTAATGATAGTCTTCAGAGTTCCAAAGCTCTACAAGCAGCAACTCACCCATTCAACAACTTACTGATGCAAAGCAATGGGGGAAAAGAGGTTTCTCATCTTCCCTTCCCCTGCATACACCAACTACAGTCAGCTTGCAAACATCCTTTACTCTAACATTCTTTTTCCATAATGACATACAGATAATTTATAAGATGACAATATATTTACATATATTTATTTATTTATAATACACTATATTTATTTATAATAATGTATTTATATGTGTATAATAAAAGATAATACTTTGATTAAGATATAGCAAGATTTTAAAATTTTAAAAAAGTCTGTGGCAATAGTTTATAGTCAGAGATCATGTTTTTCCAAACAAAATCTACTAGGAAGGAGGTTTCATGCTGAAGAATGAAATGCAAATCACGTCTTAAAATTAAATATATGTGAAGACAACACTGAGTTTCAGTATTTACACAGAAGACAATGCGATTCAGTGCTATTTAAATGGTACGCAGACAATTCTGCCCTCTCTTCTACCCTGAAGCAGTGGTTTATAAAGATTTATGCAGAGACAATATGTGACAGAGGAAGAATTCCCCAGAACAGAAACTGTAAAAGGGCTGATGCAAGGGACCCACACATTCTGTAGAGAAGAACAGTTCAGAGTAGAGAGAGGAATTGGATCCACGCAACTACTACAAGAAGTTTGGGTTATCACAGCACAGCATTGTGTCCAGATGCTACTACAAGCAGAAAGTTTCCAGTGCAAACTGCAGCATCAACTAGACATCTGTCTTTTCTACCTCCTACAGGGACATTGCGGCAAGTTTCTATCTTTTGATCTTTTGCCTGTTGTCAACTTTGACAAGATTTGTAAGAACTTGTTATCCTCTCCTCCAAAACCTTCCTATGTCAAATGGCTCAGTGTGTTCAAAAATTACTGAACAGTATCATAATTATGCTTAACTTATGTGAAAAATACCACTTAAAAGCATGAGATTTAAGGCAGTAAAAAGTAAGCTGGAAGTAAGTTTTAAACACCTCAAAAACCCTGAAGTCTTCTTCATTTTGTGCAAGAATCTTATTGGCAACACAAAGACAAAACAATGCCCAAAAAGTTTCATGAAGGTACTTTAATGGCTTTTCAAAAATGTAAGGCTTTACCAAAGTGCTTTAGGACAACCTGAAGTCACTTCAGTACTTCGAGACAGAAAAGAAGTTTTCCCAGTTGGCAGTATCTTTCATTAAACTGAAAGCCAGTTTTCTTTTTATTACTTTATTAAACATAGGAAAGAGCTACCACAAATACAACACAAAAAGACCTACACAGAAACAACATAGAAATAAACCACAGAGCTACAATTTCACAAAATTTAGTCTTGCACAACGAAGTAGAGGTTTCAGTCAAAGCAAGGCAATGCCTCTGGTTCTGGATGCTGTGGCTTCAAACGGAAAGGAAATATGGTCAATTTATTAGGTATTCTAAAGTAGTTGAATCAGAAAAATAACTTTTATTGTTATATTACTCCTAAGGCAAGAGACCCTTCCAAAAAATCATTGAAAAAACAGTCAAAAAGAAAAGTGTATTTAGGATGAGTGTTCAAGAACACTTCCCTGCAGATGAACACAAGTAGTTCCCTGCATACTGAACCTTAGAGCAAATAGGTAACTGAAAACTCAAGTACCAACTGTGCTGCAGAATATCAGAAGCACTGCATGGAAACTAGTAGTAGATCTAAGAAACGGAGGCTTTTAAGTTTACTTTTATGGAACATCTCCCTTTACCCCATCACCCCGCCCCAACTCTCAGGTTATTCTACAGCTTATAGCCACAACAGAATGTGGCCCAGTTCCTTTTTCCAACTCTTCCCCTTAACTCTAAAATAGGGATAGGACTAGAAAGAAACTTTTTGACCGTTAGTGTCTACAGTCTGACTAGAAGAGCTCAATACCTGACAAACTGTAACAAAAAAAAAAAAAAAAATCAAATGCCTATCTTACACACGTCTGCCATATGGAAACGAAAATACTGGTCTTGGGAAGTGTGTTTTTCAACATCTCAGTTCAATTTCTATATGGAAATAGTAGTAGCCTAATCTTGAAAGGACAGGAGGCTGACATGAAAAAAATGCAAGCTAAGTTTCCAGTACTCTGTTCGGTTTTGTGGGGGGAGGGGTAGGAGTTATTTGGTTGGGTTTTGTGGAGTTTTTGACTACGGTTTAGCTAGCCTACATATTTTACACTTGACTAGAAGGTTCATGAATGTCCTTGAAGTAAACATGTTAGCTATATGAAATGTTATCTTCATATTGATCAAGATAAAAATAAATATGCCTCTATGCACAGGAGGGATTAGTAAACAGGTACATACATGGAAAATGGAAAATCCTTTCAACAGAAAGGAAGATAGCTGACTTTAAAACTAGGTTAAGTTGCATAGCAGTTGATAATTTATTCAGATAAAAAAAACCACTGGCAAGGTGATTAAAAGTTATTATCAGGAAAAACAAGATTCATAAAACATTTTTAAAGACTAAACATGAGACACAAGCCTTGGTTTTATAACAGCCTATGGCTAACCAATACAAAGACCAATTTTTTAGTAAAGATGTAAAAACTGTAACTTTGTTACAGCCTTCATCAGGCAAGGACCAACAAAGCTACATGTTGTAGAATTACAAAGAAGGGCCACATAAATCTCCAAGAACCAAACCCTTAGAAGTTCTGCCATCTTCTTCTGTATCCCTATATAATGCATGCTTAATCTTACCTGGACTTCCTTTTTGGTTCAGAACAAACGGAAGAGCTTGATGTTTTAGTCAGAGTTACTTCCTGATGACCAAAGAAACAAGACAACAAGGCCCATATTTCTTAGACTTCAGTATTTTGCTCAAGTGAAAAGTGGTCACATCATCACTTGAAACTACTCTATAATTAAGGAAAATCAGACTGGTACCTAACATGTATCCCAAGTTTGTCTTGGCAGAAGGGTATTAACTGATCATTTTCTCTTTACAACAAAATGATAGTTTACCAATACAGCTGATTAAGGTATACGACTGTTAGCCACTGTCAGTAGTATTAAATATCACTCGAAACTCCATTCTTAAGAATGGATGCATATAGAAATCCATGTAACTAGAGCCCAAACTAACCTAAGCGTGTGCTGAGATGCCACATTTCTCAAGAGACTGCAGATGTCCAGAGGTATTGTTTTCATAGAATCATAGAATTGTTAAGGTTGGAAAAGACCCTTAGGATCATCAGGTCCAACCATTAACCTACCACCGCCAAGTCCACCACTAAACCATGTCCTCAAGCACTGCATCTACCCGTCTTTGAAATACCTCCAGGGATGGAGACTCAACCACTTCCCTGGGCAGCCTGTTCCAGTGCCTGACTACTCTTTCAGTAAAGAAGTTTTTCCTAATATCTAACCTAAACTTACCCTGGCGCAGCTTGAGGCCATTTCCTCTCGTCCTATCGCTTGTTACTGGGGTGAAGAGACCAACCCCCACCTCGCTACAACCTCCTTTCAGGTGGTTGTAGAGAGCAATAAGGTCTCCCCTCAGCCTCCTCTTCTCCAAACTAAACAACCCCAGCTCCCTCAGCCGCTCCTCATAAGACTTGTTCTCTAGACCCTTCACCAACCTAGTTGCCCTTCTCTGGACACGCTCCAGCACCTCGATGTCCTTCTTGAAGTGAGGGGCCCAAAACTGAACACAGTACTCGAGGTGCGGCCTCACCAGTGCCGAATACAGGGGCACTATCACCTCCCTGGTCCTGCTGGCCACGCTATTCCTGATACAAGCCAGGATGCCATTGGCCCTCTTGGCCACCTGGGCACACTGCTGGCTCATGTTTAGGCGGCTGTCAACCATCACCCCCAGGTCTTTTTCAGCCAGGCTGCTTTCCAGCCACTCCTCCCCAAGCCGGTAGTGTTGCCTGGGGTTGTTGTGACCAAAGTGCAGGACCCAGCACTTGGCCTTGTTGAACCTCATACAGTTGGCCCCGGCCCAACAATCCAGCCTGTCCAGATCCCTCTGCAGGGCCTTCCTACCCTCCAGCAGATCGACACTCCCACCCAACTTGGTGTCATCTGCAAACTTACTGAGGGTGCACTCAATCCCCTCATCCAGATCGTCGATAAAGATATTGAACAGGACCGGCCCCAACACTGAGCCCTGGGGAACACCACTTGTGACCGGTCGCCAACTGGATTTGGCTCCATTCACCACAACTCTCTGGGCTCGGCCGTCCAGCCAGTTTTTAACCCAGCACAGAGTGCACTTGTCCAAGCCGTGAGCAGCCAGCTTCTGCAGGAGAATGCTGTGGGAGACGGTGTCAAAGGCCTTACTGAAGTCCAAGTAGACAACATCCACAGCCTTCCCCTCATCCACTAAGCAGGCCACCTTGTCATAGAAGGAGACCAGGTTAGTGAAGCAGGACCTGCCTTTCATAAACCCATGCTGGCTGAGCCTGATCCCCCGGCTGTCCCGCACATGCCGCATAATGGCACTCAGGATGATCTGTTCCATGACCTTCCCCGGCACCAAGGTCAGGCTGACAGGCCTGTAGTTCCCCGGATCCTCCTTCCGGCCCTTCTTGTAGATGGGTGTCACATTAGCTAACTTCCAGTCATCTGGGACCTCCCCGGTTGACCAGAACTGCTGATAAATGATGGAGAGTGGCTTGGCAAGCTCCTCCGCCAGTTCCCTCAGTATCCTCGGGTGGATCCCGTCTGGCCCCATAGACTTGTGGGCATCCAGGTAGAGGAGCAGGTCGGTGACTGCCACCTCTTCAACAACTGGGACTACATTCTGTGTCCTATCTCCATCTCCCAGCTCAGGGGCATGAAAACCTTGAGGATGATCAGTCCGACTATTAGAGACTGAGGCAAAGAAGGCATTAAGTACCTCAGCCTTCTCCTCATCCTTTGTGGCCAGGTTTCCCTCTGCATCCAACAAAGGAGGGAGATTCTCTTTAGCCCTCCTTTTGTCACTGATATACTTGTAGAAACATTTTTTGTTTTGGTGAAAGTGTCATGACAGGATGAAAATATTCATTATAAAAATTACAGTTTGTTATGCAGTCCTGACTACTTTCAAAGCTACTATGCTAGAGCATATGAATAAAACAACTTTTATTAACTGAATTGTCCATTAAAATCACTGACCATTGAAAAAGATAGTTGTTTATAGTTGTGTATAAACAAACATTGTTTATACTTGAAATTAACATTCCCCTTAGCACATGATATGCCATTCCATATATAGTTAGATTTTTCAGTAATCACCATTGCCATTAAACATTAATATATTAAAACAGTAAGAATTGATTTATCTTATCTACCAGTACCAAAATCATATGAAGCTAAGTGTTCTATAATTTAAGTTACACTGAGGAAGCTATTGAAATCAGATTTTGAATATGCTTCTTGCCATTCCCCCCCACCCTGGGTTGTAATGGAAGAACAAGAAGGTTGGCTTAGTGCAGATCTAAGCACCCTTAAAAAAAAAAAAAAAATTACTAACAGGCCGATGAAGATGTGCAGTATCACTCAGTTTGCTTGCTTGACATTTTCTAAACACGAAAATTCAGTCAATTCATTTCCTGCTCTATATGCTCTGATTTCTGACAATAGGGAATAAGAGGTGATGGCAAAACCCGATATTCTCAGAGAGCACACCTGTATTGATGAAACATTTTTATAAGACCACATACTCTAATAGGGAAATACAGTTTTACTAACATTCTTCTTTGAAGACTTAAGAACTTACATTTAATTCTTGAAGTTAAGAGCATAGAAACGGCTCATTAGAAACCTGCTTCACCTCACAATTATGAGCAAAGTTGGTACTTGAAATGCTTCCCCTTCCCACTTTATGTAGAAGTAATGATGAAGTCATGCCTTGCTACTCACAGGTCAGGCAGAAAAGGCTTGTTTTACTGAGACATTTTATCAAGTTACTCTCCATAGGCAATTCAGCTGAACAGGTGGATTGTGCATTCTGTACGCAAAAAGTTCAGGAACAGTATATTGATACTTGAGTTTTAAGCTACCATCACCAAGGCAAACGTTTGTTTTCACTAGCACTGTTTGTTGTTAAACTGCTCCTGCCTCTATTTTGAATTTCAGTTTAAGAAAATCCCCAAACCAAAGCAATTTTGTCATTAGAAGACTAAATGCTTCTACTATAATTAGTCTGAATGATTTGAAAAGGATGCCAGTGCTATAATATTTAGAACACTGAGGTTCTGCAACAATTCTCAGCTCAAGGCAACCTAAGAACAGGTGCAAGTGACCTTTCATGACTTTGGAAAAAGTATGCTAAATTTCTATACTCCTCCCAACTACACCCTCAGAATGCAAAGTAACACACAATGAAGTAACAAACTAAGAAAACCTCCTGCAATTTTCTGTTTTTGTGGAAAATAGCTCAGTTCTTTGTACTTATCTTTTTACTGCAGATTCCATAGCTTGCAGCTTGTTTCTTTCAAGGTATTTGCTGCAGCCTTCTTGCCAATGAACATCCAGGGAAACACTGGATGTTATTCAAAAAAAAGATCATGCAACCACCATCCTTCAGCTCCTTCCACTTCCACCCTTGGTATTTATATTTGCCAGTTTGCTTCTATACACTGTGGCTATTTTAAACCCTTTTCACCTTGTTAACCCCTACAGGCATCCCTCCTTGCTTAGCTACACAACTCACTGAGTTCTGCTTCTACATATACTCACTATTACATTAACATGAGCAAGACGATCCACAAGTTACATGTTGTCATGAAAATGCACTTTCTTTCGTTCACCAACATACGTGTAATATTCTAGGACTTCAGACTAAACACCTTCACCTCCCTCAATAACTAGCATATGTGATAGAGATAATAGAAGACTGTGAGTGGTATAAAGGTGAATCAGATCATTTAATTTTTCATAATACAGGAGTCTGAGAACATGAAATAAAAATGTGTCTCACACAGCAATTAAGACACAATTTATTGCTGACAAGCATTGAACATGTAAAAAATTTACATAGACTCAAAAAAGACAAATTCATGGAAGGAAAGAAATCCATCAAGGATTATTAAATATAAAAAAATAATTAAAAAAAAATCCCACTTCAGGCTCAGGAAGACCTGAGCTGCAGATCACTGAACAGTGGGAAGAGTATCTGAGCAGATTATTCTTGTATGCATCACCTGCAGTCAGCATCAGACAGGGTCAGAAAGAACTTTTACTCTTATATTCATAGAATCACAGAATGGTTTGGGTTGGAAGAGACCTTAAAGATCATCTGGTTCCAACCCCCCTGCTGTGGGCAGGGACATCTTCCACTAAATCAGGTTGCTCAAAGCCTTGTCCAGCCTGAGCCTTGAACACTTCCTGGGATGGGGCATCCACAACTTCTCTGGGCAACCTGTTCTAGCATCTCACCACTTTTCTAGTAAAGAATTTCTTCCTTATGTTCCATCTAAACCTACCCTTTTTCAGTTTAAAACCGCTGCCCCTTGTCCTGTGACTACAGGCAAACCTTGGTAAAAAGTATCTCTCAGTCTTTCTTATAAGCTCCCTTTGTATATTGAAGGGCTGCAATAAGGTCTCACCAGAGCCTTCTCTTCACCAGTCTGAACAATGCCAATTCTCTCAGCCTTTCTTCATAGGAGACATGTTGCAGCTCTCTGATCATTTCCATGATCCTCCTCTGGACCCATTCTAACAGGTCCATGTCTGTCTTCTACTGGGGACCTCAGAACTGGACACAGTACTACGGATGGGGTCTCGCAAGAGCAGACAAGAGGGGGAGAATCACAACCTGCTGGCCTCGCTTCTTTTTATGCAGCCCTGGATATGGTTGGCTTTCTGGGCTGCAAGCGCACATTGCCAGCTCATATCCATTTTTTCATCCACCAATATCCCCAAGTCTTTCTCCGCAGGGCCTTGCACTTGGCCTTGCTGAACTTCATGAGGTTCACACGGGCCCACTTCTCAAACTTGTCCAGGTCCCTCTGAGTGGCATCCCATCCCTCAGGCATGTCAGCTGCACCACTCGACCTTGTGTCATCTGCAAACTTGCTGAGGATGCGCTCAATCCCACTATGTCATTAATAAAAGATAATGAACAGTACTGGTCCCAATACAGACCCCTGAGGGACATCACTGATTACTGATCTCCATTTGGAGATTGAGCCATTGATGGTGACTCTTTGAATGCAGCCATCCAGTCAATTCCTTATCCATCTAACAGTCCATCCACAAAACCTCTCTCTCTCTAAGGCTGTTGTATGGGACCATGTCAAAGACCTTACATAAGTCATGGTAGATGATATCAGCTGCTCTTCCCTTACCTACCAACACAGTCACTCCATCATAGAAGGCCGCCACATTAGTCAGGCACGATTTGCCCTTTGTGAAGCCATGCTGGCTGTCTCTAATCACCTCTCTGTCACCCATGTGCCTTGACATAGCTTCTAGGAGGATTTGTGCCATGATCTTACCAGGCACAGAGGTGAGGCTGACTGGTTGGTAGTTCCCAGTGTCCTCCTTTTTACCCTTTTTAAAAATGGGTGCGATGTTTTCCTTTTTCCAGTCACCATTCCCGAGTTACATGCATTTAATCTTACGTATCATTTTATTCCTGTTTAAAGAATTCAGTAGAATGTTTCAAACTCCTCTGCAAAGTTTGAACCAGAATGATAGTAATATCTAAACAATGTCTTCAGTCTTTGAACAGCAAGTCATAAAACTAGTGACTGTCACACAAGAAGACTTACTAAAGACAGAAAGGGAAGAGAAAGCCTTGAAGACAGGATGAAGTTGGATGCAGACAAATGAGAAAAGGCACAAGAAAGCAGGAGGAGACCTGGAGGTACTGACAAATCGCATAACTACTACTAACAGCGCAATGAAAGTGGCTGGTCAAAGAGAAAACTCACATTACTCACAAAAAGTAACTCACATTACTACAGAGTATGAAACAGAAGGGCAAGGTTCATTATGTTTTCAAAGTGTCCCAAGAAGAACACTTGGTATTGTACTTCATTGTCATTCGTAACTGTTTTAGAGGCCACAGCACATCCCTGCAAAAGACTTAAAACTCTCCAGTTCCAGTACTGCCAGGCAACAGACTGTTCCACTGAAGAGAAGCCATTCCTCCAGGTTATTTTGGTGGATGAACTCCAAATTCCCCGTAACTCAGGCCATGTCACCACTCATCTTAAACAAAATGGCTTGAACTTGAGTTGCAAGGTGATGGAATCTAGTGACTTTTGCCTAAAGCAACTAACAAAGCTTGGACTAAGTATACATAAAATACAATTAATATTTTTCACTATTTTTAAAACAAAAGTCTCTCATACACTTTTGTATGGGACAAACGGCTTCATCACAATGCAACAAAATTACTTCAAGATATAATTAAGGTAGATGCAAGTCTGATCTATTACTTTTTTTTTTTCCCCCATAAGAAACAGGGAGTTATTCTGAAAAGACGTCATCTCCACCACCACCACTAGATTCCCACTGCCAGCAAAAACAATGAACCAGTTCAGAAAAAGCTTGCGACCTCTTCTGAAGGCTTCAGTGAAAGTAATCCTACAAGCAGAACACAAAATTTTTACAGGGAATCCATTACTACTCAGCATTTCATTACAGTTTAACTGGTCTGTTATATTTCCCCCCATATTCCTCAGCATCCACAAACGTTCACATTCCGTGCTACGGCTAAAACAAATATACTCCAAGCCCAATGTGTTGAGGGACAAAGAAACTTAGCCCACTAAAAGGAAATAGTTTTATGAACTATATATTTTTCTTAGAACCATCTAGTAGTAAACCAAGTTCCTTCCATATAGTCACTTATGTTGTCAATTAACACATCTGGACAAATAAAAGGGCCTGAAAATAAGCTTTAAAAAGGCAAAGGATGCCTTATTTTAGGAAGGGGATGGAGGGCAGGGAGGACAGGAATCCTTTGAACTTGCATCTACAGCTATCACAACAGAAGCCTTGAAAAAAGGCAAGGGAACTGTGCAGTACCTGCTTGTCCCCAAGCTCATAGGGGCTAAATTCAGGAAGTCGCCACCTATTAACATTAAAGGCTATCCTGTTCCACAGGAGTCATGTATAAAACAACAATTCACACAGCACAGAAGAAATGCAGTTTACTTTGTACAGAACTAGCTTGCTTAAAGGTCATGACAGGTACTGATCTCATAGCAAGGCAGGTATTTGTAGATCCCTGCATGTTCAAGTAAACATGGTTCCTTTTATGTAGTCCGTTGTTTGATTAGCTTTTAATTAAATAATTGTTTAAAGATCTGTTTTTAAGGCTCAGATACGTAGTTTATATCTTCTCATCCAGTTTTCTTCTGTACATTTAATTACTCCTTTGACTGACACTTTGTGCATCTTCTCAACAAACTTTCACAGAATCACAGAGTGGTGTAGACTGGAAGGGACCCCTGGAGGTCATCTGGTCCAACCCCCCTGCTCAACCAGGGCCACCTAGAGCAGGTTGTCCAGGAGCATGTCCAGACAGCTTTTGAATATCTCCAAAGATGGAGAGTCCACAGCCTCTCTGGGCAACCTGTGTCAGTGCTCAGTCACTCTCACAGTAAAAAAGCAATTTTCCTCTACATCATTGATACTGAATGAGTTCTCCCTCAGGCCAGAAAGTGAAAGGATGTGAGAACTTCTCTGCTTCCCCCTTCTTTTTGACCACACACACAACATACAACCCAAAGTGTGATACTTACCAAGAGCAACGTTTGAACTTTTAACTGAAAAACACAACAAAAAAAACCCAAACACACTTATTCATCTTGCTTGGTTTACAGTAGAGCTTACACACCTTGGGACCAGAGACTTCGAGTAACAAAGGTTATAAAAAGCAGACCAAAATACAATATTTACTTGAAGATTTTAATATTTTTCTTCCCAATGTGAAATTTGTCTCGTCTGGAATTTAGAATCTGTTTGAAAAAAAAAAAAAAAAAAAAGATACTTTCCCAAATTAGTTCTGTAGCTTAACATTTCCATAATAATTTTAAGCTAAGAATTTTTGTTATTTAAATTATTTAGAGCTGTACTATTTCATTTAGTACTGGAAAACTAAAAAAAGGTACCTAAATTAGCCCACTGTAGAAATAACTAGGAAAACCAATGTTCATGGAACAGAAATACAACACTAATAAAAGAACAGTTATTTCAGACAAATACTTATTGTGATTTTTTCTTCCCCCCCTGTAACTCAGCTGGGTTGTTCAGTTGGGCTTGCTTGAAGGACAAAGTAACTTTTTTTTCCCCCCTAACAAAAGTTAGAGCCCCTGAAACAATGCATGGGGTAAGTCCTTCACTCAGTCTTTTTGCTGACACTTTCTGGACATCCTTCATACGGCTCATTTCTAACACCTAATTCTACTGCTCATTTGCAGTGAATGATCCACTTCTGGAGAATTTAGTTAACGTACAAAAGAATTCACACCGACAAGCTTAGGAACTGCAGAAAAAGAATGGAAATACCAGTCTGCAGATGTTGAGGTAACTGAGTAGTTTATTTTTTAAAAGGTTTCCTGTAACAATAATAGCAAAAAACATGTCAAATAAAAACCAGCAAATGTGAGGAAGTTAATAGCCCTGATCAAGACAGCTTATTCCTTATAAGTGACAAGCAATGTTTAGATTTCAGCATGTTTGTAATTTTCTATTTCATAACCATTCTTTCCTTGAATACTTAATATAGCATTGAGGATTGCACATCACGCTCTTCGCTCTCCTTTGTATGCTACCGTGTCTCCCATTCCCAAAGTGTAGCATCAGGAAGTTTCACAGGAGCGAAGTGGAGATAAATAAGAAAAAGAAATTGTAACTAATCTCTCACATTCTCCAAGTTTGCTCTTTCTCCATAACCTCAAGCCTTGGGAAACAGAAATAGTACCTTATATACAAAGGAATGGAGAAAAGGTTGGAGGATCCACTGCTGCTAGCATAAAATTATAAGTGCAACAGAAACAGCCATAAGGCCTACCTGGATTAAAAAAAAAGAAAAAGGTGGAGGGGAATTCAATGGTCACAAAGCTTAAGTTTAGTTAGCATATGAACCATGTATGACTAAGGCTTGGCTTCTGCAGGACCATACTTGTGACTCATTCCCCTTCTTTCATCCTCAGTTACAAATCTCAATCACTTTGTTTTCCAAAAGACATCACATGCAAGCAAAGGCGCAGTCAAGATAACTGAGCAAGATGATATTCAGAGTCTCTTGTTCTAATACCTACTAGTGTGTACTAAACACTTGTACACAATTAGTAAGCAGGAAAAAAAACCTGCATGCAGAAAGGTTCTTCCTGCACCCCCCAAATCTAGGCTGCTCCCAAAGCAGGCTTCCTATGAAGAGTCCCCTACCAAAGTAGGAACTTCTGTCTAACAAAACAACAGTAGTCAACCAGCACCTTCCCATCAATAAAAAATTTTTCCAATGCAAATTGGACTGCAAGATATTGTAGCAGCTGGTCAGCTCCACCTAACTGAAATGCAAGGTCAAGATTTTAATTCTGATTACCCAGATTAACATTTCTGTAACGCTCCTTAAGTAAGCCAGGTTTAGTGCATCCAACCCAGCTCTTAGTATTTCAACATGCCATCAAATGCCAAAGAGTACCGTAGCAGATGAAGTTCTCCCAATGGCAAATTTATTATCAAACTATGTTTAGTCTCCTCAAAAATGTTTCAACTAAAGGGAACAGTCCTTTGCCCAGTTAAACTTTTCTCATCTTAGCATATGATTATAAAAAAAAACCCCAACAAAACAAAACCAAACAGGTAAGAGTCAATAGGATACTAACATTTGTTTATGCAGACTGGACAGTAGTTAAACATGAGTTTTTTCTTACAGTTTTACACTCAAAAACTGTGTCTATAGGTTGCTGTTAAGACAAGAGTTTATTGTAACTACTACAACAGAAGACTTTTACTTGTATGAAATAAAACCAAGTTCATGTAAGCAGTTATCAAACTGGCAGAGAGAACGCCTAAATTAAGTTTTACCTGAAATGTTAAAAGTTTGCAAGTTTTACATATAGAGTTGCCCTTCTGGGACACTGCAGAGACCTTGCACAGAACTTTAGAACTAAGCTCTGTTATCCAGCCCAGAGCCTTTTAATAGCTTCCTTCCCACCTATGAGACCAGCATAACCAAACAGGCATTTCATAATACATATCAAAAGTTCATCAGCAAGTACTGAGGTAAAATTACCAGTTGTTTTTATTTTTTTAAAAAGACAAGTCACAGGAACTGTGCTGTGCACAAGCATACCTTATTCCACTCAATCTCTTTGAGGAACTCAAACTTTTAAGGGAACAACTTTAGGAGCTAGTGCAGAATACAACAAATAGTTCCATACAAATGCATGCCATGACACAAGATATCCCAGTTCACATACTGTCACTTTTCTCATCCTACATCCCCCATGCAGAGATCAGGAATACTGCCTGGTTGGAAGAAGCTTTTTGTTGTTGTTTGGTTTTTTTTTTTAAATATATCAAAGCTTTAACGGTAACATCCCACATTCACTCCCGAAGCCTACAAGTCTTAATAAGATGGAGAACAGGATCATTTGAAGATAGTTTATCAAATACAAACAGTTCCATTTCAATTGACACAACTGGTAATATTAGCTCAATGTTTAGGAGAAGTGTCAGCTATTTTAAATCCTGAATTTTAGTGATAAGTATAAGGTATTTCCTCACAGTTAAGGGTTTAACGTTTATTACAGAAAATCGTGAAAAAAGCATTAATTTAAAACTGTCTAGTATTCTTGCAAGAGTAAAAAAGGAAAAAAACAAACCCAAAACTTTGTCAGACCACTCACCTGCAACACTGGTAATGGTAACAGGAACTCCTTGAACTTGAACACCTGCAGCACCCAGGTTGGCAACACTTACTGTTTGAAGATTAGGTACTGAAGCAAGCTGGGCAGCATTCAGAGTGATGGGGGTACCAGCAACAGCCACTGGTGCAATCTGGGCAATGGTTGTGCCACCACTTGAAGACACAGGGGTAATGGTTAGTTGTTGGGGTAACCCAGCATTTTGAACTTGAAGATTTGAAAGGCTTTGCAGATTCTGAACCTGTACAGTTTGCCAGCTGATTTGCCCTGATGGTGTTAAAGTTGGAGCCCTGATGAGCACCTGAGTTGGACTCACTGCCTGCAGCTGAACATTCTGCAAAGGCTGCTGCTGGATGGTCTGTATAGTCTGCCCTGACTGCAGCTGAAATGACTGTGGAGGAATGGCCTGAATAATCTGCTGTTGAGGCTGCTGGATCTGTATCTGCTGCAGAATAGGCTGACCTACAATTTGGACCTGCTGAAGAGAACCCGACTGATCCTGGACGTTCTGTAGTCCGTTGGACTGAAGCTGACTGGAGCTCTGGGCTTCGGAGTCTGTAGCAGTTGTCTGAGGTTCTTCAGTCGTCTGCTCTGAACTGCTACCTGCTGTGCTTGTGTACTGGCCTGTTTCTGCAGAGCTTACTAGCGTGTCACTGCTAGTTAGAGATGTTGAGGCAGTGGTCGTAGAGGTGGAAGATGAGGAAGGAGACTCTGGCATTGTACTAACAGAGGCAGAAGTGACAGGCGTTGATGCTAGCTGATTTCCGTTGGAAACTCCGCTCTCAGTAGACTGGCCAACTTGACCCGAACCTCCTCCAGCTGCCACGTTGTTTATCACAGGCAATGCTAAGGTTACCCCACCAATGTTTATAGGTAACGTTGTTACAACTTGCGCCTGAGTACCAGGAATAGTTTGCAATTGCAGTGGTATGGAAACACCAGGCCTAATTTGGACTGGAACTGTCTGATTTGCTAGGTTTTGAGCAATAACATTCCCCGAAGCTGTCCTATTTGCAGTTGTGAGGATAGCTTGATTATTCCCTGCAGGAATAAGCTGAATTTGACCCTGTATGTCTTGTAGACCAGTAGCATTAGATGGATTGATTTGAAGTTGTTGACCTTCTGTTGTCTGAATCTGCGGGATCACTTGGTATTGGACACTACCGCTTGGATTTTGTACTTGAATGACTTGGAATTGTCCAGGGGTTGTTGCAGAAGAATTGCCCGATTTGGTTTTCGAAGGAGATGCACTTCCATTGTTACTGCTGGAGGGACTTGCTGCACTCGAGGCAACAGAAGATCCTTGTTGAGCAACATTATTTTCTTTTGAAGCAGACGGAGCAGCAGCAACAAGCTGCCAAGCGTTTCCAGCAAGCTGAGTTGTTACCAATTCCAACTGCTGTGGCTGATTCTGAAGCTGCACCAAACCTTGATTTGGATCTATAATAATCTGCTGCTGTCCAGTTCCTTGACTCTCACCAGGAGTTCCTATTTTGCTGCAAGTGGCTGCTAGCAAAGCGAGAGGTGAAGGCTGAGAATCCTATCCGTAAAGACAGAAAATAGAACAGATTCAGGAGAAGAGCATGAGTGTGAACCATCAGAAGTAAGCATTAAGGTTTACACAGGAAGCAGGAAAAAAAAAGTGCTTCTGCATAGAGACCAATGATACAGCTCTGAATAAGGAAGTATTTATTTCTGTAAATAATCTTTAAACACAAAGCCCCCAATTATCAATGAATATTGGACAGACAGGATCTCAACCGCATCCTCAATCCTGTCTTTTTTTTTCCCCTCCTCCCTACAATAAAGAAAAGTCTTAAAAATGCTTCTATTACATGGATAGCAGCTGATCACTGCAAAATGCAATAAAAAAAACCATGTCCAGGCAGTAAAAATATTGCATCCAACCAACTATACTTCATCCAACCTAAAGAAAGATGCCCTGAGCAGGAAATGCTGTTAGCTGAACATTTCATTTTAAATGCTAATAGTTTGGGCACTTCCCTATTTGGGTGTGTGTGCTTTACCTGTGAGCCTCCAGTTTTTCCTTTTTTATTATTATTGTTGTTATTCTCTGCCTCGGGAGATTTCTCTCCCTCTGTGGGCATAGTTTCCTCCTTCTTTTGATCTGCAAAAATATCAAGTGTAACAGGTTAATTATTCACCTTCATTTATACAATAACAAAACCTACGAGCGTATCTTTTTTGGTTCCCAGCTTGTCGCATTTACCTCTCCATAAAAACAACAGCGCAAATCATTATTACAAAAGAACGAGTCCTAAGAAACGTGGTTTGAAACCCAACCCATGGGGGCTGGAGAGTTAACACCCAGAAAGGGGAGGTTTGGTTTCCTCTCCCAGAGACAGCAGGAAAAAACCACCCACAACCCTCCTCCTCCTCCTGCCCCCTAAAGCATCGACGGCCACTCAGTGGCCGTCGATGCTTTAGGGGGCAGGAGGAGGGTTGTGCATGGGAGGGAAAGAGGGAGGAAAAGAGGAATGAAGGAGGGAGGGATGTGCACAGGAGGGAGGGTTAGCGAAGAAAGGGGGAATGGAGGAGGGAGGCACGGAGGAGGCAAGTCGGAGGGGCAGGCAGGGGAGACAGAGAAGAAAGGGGGCATAAGAGGAAGCAGCACGGATGGGTGGAGGGGCAGCGAGAGAAGAGCGGGGTGAGGAGGGGGAGCAGCGGGGAAGAAAAGGGGGAACCCGGGAGGGCGGGATAGAGGGGGGATGAAGGGTGGAGGGAGGAGCGGAGGGAGGGAGGGGTGTGCACAGGAGGGAGAGAGGGAGGGGGTTACATACCGCTCATCCCGCATTAATGCCCCGCTGAGGCGCCGCTCTAGGGGGGAGGAGAAGGAGGAGGAGGAGGCGGAGGGTGGGGTGGGGGTAGCGGGGAGAAGGCCGGTCGCAGCCGGAGCTGGGAGGAGCGGGACGGCCTATTTTTCCACGAATGGCCGCCGCTGGGCTGTGGCGTAGCTGCCTCTCTCTCCGCCCGCCGCCGCCGCCGGCCTCAGACCGCCGCCTTGAGTGACAGCTGCGGGCCGGCCGGGCGGCGAGGGGGAGGGCGGGCGAGCGGCGGCGGGGGCGGGGCCCGCCGGGGCCCAACTGACGCCCACCGAGCAGGAAACCGAGCCCCGCCGCCAGCCTCTCGGCCGCCCCTCTCCGCCTCAGCCCGGCTCCCCACGCCGGGGGCAGAGGAGGCGGGGCGGGGGCGGGACGCGGCGCCCCGCGGGCCCGGCCCCGGCAGGCAGCGGGGCAGGCCGAGGGCCCTCGTCTTCCTCCTCCTCCTCCTCGTCTTCTGGCCGCGCGCCGGGCGAGAGGGGGCGTGGCTGCCGGGGCGCGCGCGCTGCGGGGCGGGGGCGGCGGCTGCCCTCGGCGCGGGCGGGCGGCCCCGGCTCCCGCGCTCGTGCCGCTCCTGACAGCGCGCGGGGCGGGGCGAGGCGGGGGCGGGGCCCGGCCGCCGCGGGGCGGGGCCCGGCCCGAGCCGTCGCCCTCGGGCTGCCCGCGGCCCGGGCGCTGATTGACAGCGCGCGCGCGCGCGCGCGCGCCGGCCGCCAGCGAATCCGGCGAGGGGCGGGCGGGGCCCCGCGCGGAGCTGGCCAACCCAGCGGCACCTGCCCGCCGCGCGCGCTCGTAACGGATAGCGCGCGGGAAGCGGCGCCGCAGCGGCCCCTAAGGCGCGGCCCCCTCCCGCCGCGCCGTACCCCGCCGGCGGCCCCCCACACCCCGCCCGGCCCGGCCGGAGAGGGAGGAGGAGAGACCCCCGTGGCTTCCCTACGGAAGCCGGGGCCCGTTCCCACCCCCCCGCTCCGCTACTCCTTTGTAACAGCCTTCCCGGCCAGCCCACTGCCTGCGCGGCCGGCCCCGGGCGAGGCGGGGGAAGGGCGGCCCCGGGATTTCCTCCGCACCTGCCGGGGATATTTCCCGCAGCCGGGGGCGAGGGGGCGGGACCGGCCTCCTCCCTCCCCACTGGCCCGGCCGCGGCGGCGGGCCCGCGCGGCGCGCCGGGATGTGTAGTCCTGGGCGGGCGCATGCGCAGAGAGGCGGGGGGGCTGAGCCCGGCAGGTGCCGCTCGGCGCCCTCCGCCGCCCGTGGGGGGAGCGGGCCGCCGGGTCACCTCACCTCACCTCAGCGCCTCGAGTACCCTCGGCGCAGATTCACAGAGCGAGAGTCAGCCCCCAGCAGGCTGTGGTGGGCCAGGCTGGTCGTCCTTGCATTAAAAAACAGATAAATGACGGTTGTGCTCTTGGTTTCCTCCAGTTGTGCTGCTCGTTCCCTGTGGGAGCAGGCCCCGATGTGTGTGCAAGCGGGCCGGCGGTGTTGCCCACTCAAGCTGACTGGTTTGGAAAGACAGCTGGGACAGCCGAAACTGGTTGTGGCTGCAGTGTGGTGCAAGAAATGGTGGATGTGCAAATACTGGCAGCATGGCAATGCCTGTTAACCCCATTTCAATGTGGAAGAAATTTGATCATAGTAGTACATGTGTGCGGATCTGTCAGTTTAAATTTCCTATACTACATGCCCAAATTCTTTGTCAAGTAATACAGAGCACCTACTAACCACAAGTCTGTGACAAAAGTGCCAAAGAATTTCTTCACCAGCTGTTCAACAGTTTCATCCTTCAAAGGGATGAGGCCGCCCTCAATCTCCACCCCAGGCCTCCAGCACACCCTCTGGAAGACAGGAAAGGTAGAAATAGCAAGCTTGTCCATCGTAGAGTAAGAAAACGATCAGAAATAAATATGGCGCAGGTTGTTACCAGGCGTTGTACGCAGTCAGAACACACAGGTCACAAGTAGGTCCATCAGAAAATGACCTTATGAATGCTGAATAAATTGCGATCAGATAAGCAAACGGTAATATCTCACAGTTTACAGCTCAGCCAAATCCCAGTGCCTTCTCCTAGGCAGTGCTGGGGAGCGGAAGGAGCGGGGCTGCCCCGGGAGGGAGCTGGCTGCGAGGCAAGCCCAGCCCAGCAGGGCAGCGCCCTCGCAGGCAGCGCGCCGTCCCCCACGTTCAAGCAGGGCTGGGGTGGTGGCAAGACCCACCCGATGGTCCAGTGGTTGTCAGATGAGCAGGAGACAGGGCCACCTCCACCCCAGGGCCGGGTCTGGGGCCAGGGCTGAGCTCCCGTGGAGCTCCTGGCCCCTGGGCAGCGGGTGGGGGTCCTGAGCGAGGGTGGTCAGGGCACCGCAGCCTGCCCCTGCACTCGGGGCTCTGAGAGGTGGAGTAGGGAGCACCTCCTGAATGAAAGGTTGTGTGAAGAGTGGGTGAATGTATTAGCAAGGCCATTTTTTTTAGTGAGAGACAGGCATTTTAAGTCCTATGGAAGCTTTTGAACTTTCACTGCATTCCACTGGATCTGTGGCTGTAGGTACAGTGCTTTTGAAAATCTGGCTGTAGGGTGCAAAGTGTCTCAACTCAGCGAGTGATTGAAGCGACAGATAAAAGATGCTGGTGGTGTGGGTGGTTTCAGTAGGGGCATCATGATTTTTATATATTTTTACCATCCACAGTTACTCCTATACCACCTACTCTTTCCCAAATTCCAAATGTCACTCTTGTTCAAATTCTTTCTGCCAACTTAAGCTTTCTGAGCCTACCTCTTTCAGCATTGTTCCCACATGAACCAGTACCTACCCTGCACTGGTTGCTCTCTTCAAGCTCTCATGGAAGTCAGAAGAAGACACCTGTTGAGTTACATGGAAGCAGGATTAGGTCTGAGGATGTATATTTGTTGATACAGGAGCCCCAGCTGCTGTTGGAATGCATGAAAACAAAATATCAGAAATAGGGAAAAATTAAGCAAAAAGTTTTCATCACCACCTTCTTTCAGGCTCAGAACTTTAAAAGTGTGTTGACACCCAGGAAGAGAGCACAGCATGGAAATGCGTGGGTGAGCAGAGACCCACTGAAATGTGAGGTTCCTGGCAAGACATAGCTCAGGCGTAGTATCACATGAGGGTGGCTGGTTTGCAGAGCAGCCCAAACTAAGAAAATCCACTTAGTGCTGACTCTCTACTGCTTGGCATCCGTCATAATATATATTTTTTTTTTTTGTTGTTTAGTTACCAAGAGTTTAGCTCCTGGTTTTTAATATTTTAATTATCCTTTCTCTGTATCCATTTCTGCAGTTTTCTGTCTCTCTCGTGTATCAGTTCTACATTTTGTTTCTGGATTTCTAATCTTTTGATGACATTCCTTAGTACCTTGATTTAATTTTTTTTGTTTTCTCCAACTTTTTCCTCTGTGAAGTTACTTCCCTGGATCTTGCCTGTCCCATTATTTTTTGCTGCTTTCTTTCTTGGTTCTAATACCTACGTACTCTTTTCTCCACCTCAGAAATATTCTTCCACCCAAATTCCCCACCTGTGTTTTGCATTTCTTTTTTTTTTTCTTTTTTAAGCTCTCAGACTATCTTGTATCTTGTTTTATGTCACTTCTGCCTTGCTCTCTAAGCTATCCTTAGCATTCCTTGATTTTTCACCTAACACACTGACTGATATTTTTGAACATATTTAGGCATTGCTCTACTGAGCACAGTGAGGCTTGTAATGCTGAACAGAGCAACACCTAAATATCTTTACAAAGAAAAAAAAAAAAGAGGGGGGCGTGAAGGGGGAGGGAGAGACAGCTGGCTGCGTGCTCCAGTTTCATTGGTTACCCTCTCTACTATCTGCCAGCTCTTACATAGGTTGCGTTTGGACAGAGAGAGCTGAGAGGCCAGCAGCTGTAAACAGGAGAGACGACAGTAATGAGACAGTGGCTTCACAAAACTGTAAATCCGGTTGTAGGGTAGCTAGTATTAGATTAAAAATGCTGCAGCCCTTAGACACAAGATGTTGAACTAGTATAAGACCACTCTGTTTGACTGAAGGTGGGGGAAGGGATAAGAATATATAAATAAACAAATGAAGGAATAATTTTTATCTGGCAGGATTATGCAAGATCAGGTATCAGATATCCACATTTCTGAATGAACCTTCTTTGCCAGCTCAAAGGCTCTTTTGCCACTTCTTTCATGCTCCCTTTCTGCTCTTGATGCTGCTTTGTCATGGAACCCAAATGTTTCCAAGAAATCGCTTTCCCTGTATATATGCAGGTTTGGGTGCATAGTTTTCCTCTTTTATTTGGGCCCTTGCTGGAATCCGGTGTTTTGTTGTAAACTGTCTCAGCTCCAACAACAGCAGTTTTGAAGAATTTGGTGACGGCATAGCGTTACCAATCAGACAGAGCCTGGACCAGAGCCACAGTGGAAATTGTGTACTTGGCAAGCACACTCCTTAGGCATTGTTCCACATGATCCCAAGTGGACCAAGTCAGAGGTATTTGACCTGCTTGGATTCTGTGGAAAACATCTATCGACAACACCATGGGAACTCAAGGCATGAATTTTTCTGTAGTGTCATTTCTTTGCAAATGCCTCAGCCTGGGGGACCTCAGACAGCACAGGACTGGGTTAGAAATCCTGGCTCCAGGAAGACCAATGGTAAACATGAATGCTCCAGTTCTGCCTGCCTGTCCAAGCCTGAAACACGAAGCTCCCCTTCCCTTCTACTGCATCTATACCCATTGCACCTGCTTCTCACTCACCTGATGTTCTCCTAGGGTTTTCTCATGTCATAACTATGTGGCGATAATTATGAGCAAACAGGTATGTCTCAGACACTGAATCAAGCATTTATTTCTTCCGAACAGAATTTATGCAATAACATGATTCTAGACAGGGCTCATGCGCTCCCCACGCCATTACCACATCAACTCTGACCATTGGGTGACATTGCGTCAGACATTGTAAAAGTGAGCTTTTAGCTTAGGATAGAAAAGTGGAATCCACCTGACATTACTCAAGACATCAGACTTCATTCCTTGTCACAGTAACAAGTCACAGCTGCCCTCAAGGACTTCAGCATATCCAAGGACACAGCATGGACATCAACTTCAGGACGTTCATTGATGGGCTTTGCCTGGCTTAGTCAAAGATGTGCTTTTTCACCACCCAGAATGACATCAGCCAGCATGAAGGTGATGTGCATACCTTAAGGGAGTGATCGTTCTCTTCTGTACACTTTTCTATGCTTGACCTATTTCAAGTTTGAAAACTAAAATAAAGTCTTGCCCAAAGTCTGTTTGAACTCAAGGAGCTACTTGACTCTACTTGACATTGTAATGAAGTGTCTTTGGCATCTCTCCTCCTGTCCCTAACTTCTGACAGATCTAAGTCTCTGCAGACATCTTGCCTTCTCCCAAGCCAGAAAGCCCCCATCGCCAGGTATGTGACATAACCTACCATCATCAGTGCTAAATTAAATGGGGAAGGAAAAACCTTGGGATGCACATCCTCACGATTAGGAGATAGATACTGTTAAATATGTAAAAAAAATGTAGGAAAGCTACGGGTAGAATCAAGTTTGACAGAAGATCAATTATTTTTCTTTGAGCTGGACAAGCACACACATCCAGCTACCATTTGACAGCAACTTAAGCAGTAATTGAAAAGGTCTCAATGGAGATTGCCAACAGATGAGCTCATGAGCTTGGATGTAAGGGTGCAGGCAGAGTCACCGATGGGTCAGTCTGTTGATCTCAGCATACTGGAAACTTGAGGGATCATAGCCTGCTGCTGTCAGCGTGGCAGGGAGAGAGCTGTGGGAGACCCAGACATCATGCACCTTGCTAAATCACCCGACACTGGCTTTGTCTTCCATGGTTATCTACAGCAGCTTGCAACACAATTACTCCTTCCTTTTGATCTAGAGCATGGAGACCTGAACTTGCGGGGAGTATTTTTTCCCCTTCAGTGACCCTGATGCAGCTGAGAAAGTATCCAAGAAAAGTCTGCTACCACTTCTTATCAAAATGGTTGTTTTCATTTCCTAAATAAGCTTGCTTGCTGTTGATTTTCCAGTCCCAACATGCTGCCAGAGCCCTGATATAATGGAATTATGCTTTGGGTCTTCACATGACTAGTTATTCTCCTCTACTTGTTCAACAACATGCTTATACTAGTCATTATCTCACCAAATAAGGGCTGAACTTATCACAAATCTA
The DNA here is from genome assembly GCA_020745775.1 of Theristicus caerulescens. Taxonomy (NCBI): domain Eukaryota; kingdom Metazoa; phylum Chordata; class Aves; order Pelecaniformes; family Threskiornithidae; genus Theristicus; species Theristicus caerulescens. Next base: position 35,193,076 of record CM036558.1, on the reverse strand, counting down.
CCGTTAATATTGTACTTCCCATTCTAGAAATCTCATTTTGCTGCTGAGCCGCCCCATCTGCGTTTGCAGAACCCTTCTCACAGAGCCAGACATGACACTCAAAGAGATCCTGTCTTTGTCATCAGTGACAATATCTGACTACACAGAAAGCTGTGCCTGATGTAACTCCAACTTTGCAGTCTCGTTTTATGTGGCCCATTGTGTGCAGGAAACAACGCTTCTGGCTCAGGAAGTCTGCATGCATCTGCTCTGCCGCTGAAAGCACTGCTGCCGTGCCCAGATACGTGCTTCTTGCTCAGTTCATCTTGCAAAAAATGGAGAGGCTGTGATGGTGGGTGTGGTGACAGGCCCGTGGTATTTATATGAGTTTTTTAAAGCTATTGGGTACTTCAAAGACAGAAGCATGATCCCTCTCGCCTGTTCCCTGCAGTGAAACAGGGCTGGCAGCTTACAAAGTACCAGAGGATGGGAAAGTGGGATGCAGTCCAATCTAGGATACTAGTTAACATGCCTATGATACACATAAGCATAAGCAGGATATCCTATGCTCTGCATAATTTGCAACTTGTGATCCAAATTTTGTACGTGCTACCAATGACTCAGTTCTGCACAAATCTTGTATTAATAAATGTAAAAAATGCTGCATGAGAGATGTGTCAATAACAACGCCGGTTCTTGTTTGAGAAAATCAATGAATATACCTGGAAATTCAAGTATGCAAGTACAGCAGGTGTATGGGAGAATGCGAGGTAGAACTTTTACCCCTGAACTCTAATAGAAAACTGACAAAACAAGCACATTCCATAGTCTCAAATATATTCTCTAATCTCGACTCTTCAATGTGATACAGTTTTACTTTAATGAAGTTTCTGAGGTGAGAGAACTGAGAACATGAGCCATAGACTCCATTTTTACCTAGATCCAAATCTAAGTGCATTTTGTGGTAGAAGAATGACCCTTATAAAAGAAGTGCACAAAGAAAGGTACAAATGGAAGTAAACTAGTAGTAATAGATCATTTCAAGTACTGGGCATTAGTGGCTCCAATGCCACTGAAGGAGATAGCTAAGAGTAGCAAATTCTTGTTACAACAAATGACTGCTTTAAGCAGTAGGTAGCTTTGCTGGTGCACAAGAGATTTAAACCTAAGTAACAAACGAGATCTGATTTAAGAAGTAATTACAGCTGACTCCCTCTGTCGCAGTAGCTGCAAGATATTAAGATTAGTGTAGTGATCTGAACTGCAGAAAGAGTGTCCAAAGGCATAAAACCATGAAACCAAAGGCAAAATAGTTAAGAAAATAGAATCCTTAAAATGAACTTTGTAACTATTTAAATACACCACAGTAGAATGGCAAAATCAGCAAACGTTGCATTAGATAATTTATTCTGGTAATAAATAAGTCTACCAAGAATTAACAGCAGCCCCAGTGACGCCAGGAGGAAGCGTCATGAACAGTGGCGGCTGAATTCTGTAGCTGATGTGTGTATCAGAGGGGCTCTGTGGGGAAACGTAAAATTCAAGTGGCCAGAAATAAATCCAAAAGAAGATAAATATTTGGAATCAAAGACCTGTGGGCATCAAGAGATGCATTAAGCTGTCTTGAGAGAATGGATCAAAGTCAGCAGCAGATCTAACCTCTCTGCAGATGTTACTACTTACAAGGAGCAGACCACCAGGGCATGAATTCCTTTTTGCAGATAAGAAAGGCAAGTCACTGCCAGAAACCAGCATGAGAATTTTTAGTATTAAAATAAAAAAGCTAATTTAAGTTACAAGTTTCTTTTCTTTGATACTGTAAAAACAGTAGCTGGAAGGAAAAAAAACTGCAGGAGCTCATACTGTTTGCCTCTTGCTCCAAGGAATGGAGAATCTCTGACGAGCATTTTTCTAACCTGTTCTTAGAAACCTGAATGGTGGAGATTATACCACATCTTTAGGTGACCTATTTCTGTCCATAGCTGTCCTTAGAGTTAGGAGGTTTTCCTATCTTAGCCTAAACCTTTCCTGCTGCAATTGAAGCCAGTTAGGTTTTATACTGTCCTCAGTGTCATGAAGATCAATGGGATCCTTACTTATGAGAACCTTCTACGTATATGAAGGTTGTTATCTTATCACCTCCACACCTGCCATCAGACTTTATTTTTTAGAGCAAATATATCCTTTCCCTTTTTCAATCATTCTCCATCTTTTAAACCTCCTTTTTTTTAAACATCTTTTTGTACTATCCTGTTAAACTACACCAAACTAAGACTTCTGAGAGGTAAGTTAAGAAAAAATATTACTAACCCTGTCTCGCATGTGACACATCTATTAAAATGTCCCAGGATGATTTTTTCTATTTTTGCATCCGCATCATATTGTTGACTCATACTCAATATGTGGTTTACTGTAACACCCAGGTCTCTTTCTACAGTGCTGTTACTATTCACCATTTTGTATTTACGCATTTGATTTTTTTCTTGCCTCAATATAGTTCTTGGTACTTGTGTTTATTGAGTTTCATCTTATTGATTACAGACCACTTCTCCCATTTATCAAAGTCATTTTGAATTCTAATCCTTCAGCTCCCTTGCAGCCCCTTCTACTTTGGCACCAAGTGCAAGTTCTGTAAGTGTGGTCTCCGTTCCATCATCCAAGTAATGTATGAAAATGTTGCATTGTATCAGATCGTGGCTAGACCCCAGCACAATTCTATATTATATATCCTTTTTGTTTGAAAACACAATATTGGTAAATCTTGGAGTATGTTCTGCAAGCAATTGTGCACCTACTGTGCAGCAAATTAGCCGACAACAAAACGTTTCTGTACATTGTCTATGAGAATGTCATTTAAGACCGTGCCCAAAGACTCCCTAAAGTTGATACATATCACTTCTACTGCCTCTTTCACTGCAAGCCAGATACTCTGTTAAAGAAGGAAAATACAGCAGTTTAACAAACTTTTGTTTGCAGCAAATCTTTGCGGGCTGTTTCTCCAGGTGCTTTTAATGTGTCTGTTTAATAATTTATTACAGTATTGTTCTTGGTGTTGAAATTATGTTGACTGCTGATTCCTTCTTTCTTTCTGAAGATACTATTATGTTCTCCTCTATTCAGACTCACCCATCTTCCATGAATTCTTGAAGACAGTGATGGCAATGAGGTATTATGAATGTTCTAATTCTAGAACAACTCCACAGAAAATTTCTGAGGTAAATATTTAGATAATGAGTGAACACAGAAATCACAACTCTGTGCTTAAAATGAATATTTGACTCTTGGTTTAATAAGAGGTATAGAGAAAGAAAAGAAATAAATAGAGCAGGAAATGAATAAATAAAACAGAAAAGAATAAAGTAGAATAACTTATCAGAAGGAAAATTGTATGACTGGTGTATTAGTATTCTTTGTAACTTTAACAGACTTTTCCTTCTAAATATTGCCTTCTAAATATTTCCAAAAGAAGCTATTTAAATACTTACTAATTTTCTTTACTTACTTTAAACTACATTATCATAAAGTGCTGGTTGCCAAATTGCTTACTTGAAAAAAGGAGTTAAAAAGGCAAACAAAATGTTAGGATACAGGTAGCAAGATACAGAAATACTGAAATACACAGTATTTACACAGGACCAGCCCTTTTTAACCCCTTACTCCTCAATTTTCCCACTCTTGTTCCTCCCCAAATCACCTAAACTGCTCCCTTTTCCTGCCTTTTGTTCCTCCCCTAAACATCCTGTAGTAAGTCCTGTATGATCCCAAACTGCTTCTCTCCTGCATCCCACGATCATGATGTATCCCACCCCTGGGCAGCAACCCCACCTTGGTCTGAAAGGTGATCCAGAGAGCTGCTCACTCGCAGTGCCTCCTCGTGATGGGTTTTTCACCTGGACACTGGGGCTGAAGCTCTGCTGGAACAGCCCGTGGCAGGGCCTGGACAAGGTGTTCATTCCTTGGTGGTCCTTGGTTCAGGTTCCTGCCTGCCACTCTGTGTCCCTGTGCTCCTCTGGGCTTGTGGAGGTGGGTCATTGGTGGGCTGATGGCTCCTGTGATGGGCCTGGGCTTCCCCTCCTGCCACTGTCTCTCTGATCTCCTTTGTGGGTGTTCAGGTGAGCTTTATCACACAGCCTAACACAGAATGGCTATTCTGCCACAGATGGGACTCCAGATACTAAAAAAATTAAAAATACAGCTGGAACCTTTCACATGTAACTGATTTCTGTTAGTGAAATTTAAGCCTCTCTGGAAAGCACCCATTTACTGTTGGCCTTGTAAGCAAAGCTATCCCCATTTGATGTTATGAGTTGTGGAAGGTCCAATTATTACTTGAGTCTGTTCTTTCTCCTGTTTTAAGGAAAAAAATGTCAACAAACCAGTGAAGAAAATGACTGTGCCATTTTACACTGGTTGTATTTCATTTCAGTATTTTTTTATCTTGTTTTTGAGTTGAATTATGATGGAAAAGTAAAAAGTGCTTTCTGTTTTATAAAGAACTTCATGCAGATTGCTAAGATTCACCTCCAAAGTGTTAAAAGTCACATTCTAAATCATAACAAAAGTCTTCTCTTTTCATCAAGTTTTAGTTATTATGTGAGAGAAAAAAGGAAATTGCTTTTGGGTACTCCTTGGAATTATGTGATGCTATAAGAAGCTGTTGCTAAGAAATAGGAGAGTTCAACCTTTTGTGCTTGGCAAAAGAATGTGGTCATGAACAGCTCTCCATCTGACTTAGAAGAGCACCTTAATTTATAGCTGTATGTTTAAATTTTTATTTTACAGCACAGGCACAGTTGCCTGACACCAAAGGCAGCTTTCCTAGGCTGCAAATTTATTGTACTTTGCTGTCTTGGTAGCTGCACGTTGCAACAAGCAGCTCACAGAAGTGGACACAACTAATTTGACACCATGTAGCCCATTCACCTTAGTCTTCAGATGAGGAACAACTGAAGAGTTTTAATGTCAGAGTTTTATCATCTCTTGTAACGGTAGGTAACAGCTCTGAACTAGCTAGATGCACCAATAGCCTCTGCTACTCTCTAAGCTGAACAGGAAATCTAATTCATCTCATGTGGTTTCCTGCTGAAATACATATTTGCAATGACAAATGTATGAGCACTGCAAAATTCAGTTACTAGATAGTGAAAGATATCTTTCGTATTTTGGTATTTTTTTTCTAAAATGAAACATTAAACTTGCCAAAAAAGTGGCTAAGCTCAACAAAAAATATAATATGGAAATTGTTTCTCTCTTTATCTACTTGAAAACTAATAATTAAAAGATAATTAAGAGAAAGATATATAAGCTTTCTGTTTTAATGTATACCTTTTGCATATTAAAAAATGAAAGATATTTGCCCTGGAGTGAAGTCTGCCCTCAGGCTTCACAAGGGCACCTCACAGCTCTGGAGTAAGCGCTGCTCTGCGGCCTAGCTGAGATGATTAAAGAGCATGCATGGAGAGCCGAACTCTTTGGGTGCCATTAAGTCTCCCTCTGTGGGAATGTATGCATTCAGTCACTAGGGAGAGGCAAGGGCAGAAAACATCTGGGCAGTGGCTGCTGTAATCACACAGTGGTGCAGATGGAAGATTTGGCTCCAAGCAGCTAAACTATTTTGTCAGTTTGACAACAAATTATACCGTAGGTAGAATTCCCTGGTCCCCATCCCTACGCTGACACTACCTATTTTTCCTCTTTTGAACAAAGAGTGAGAAGGGGAATGACAGGGATAACCAAAGTCAAACCTGACACCTTCTGTTTCATGTGACCAGCATATGCTTTCTGCAAAGTCCCTGCAGAGTCTCTCTGTGAAGCTGAGGTGGCCGGTGGTGTTGAACACAACAAAGCAGGAAGCATCTCTAGAAGTGGAAAACTGGCACACTGGAGCTTATGCTGGTTTGATCCCTTCTGCTGTCCTGTATCAGAGGACATATTTGGGATTCCTTAGTTTCAACTATTATTCTTGTTTTGGCAGAGTTTATAAACTCCCACTGTTAGTAACAGAAAGACTTTAGAAACATTTAACATTTATGCTTTCTCTCAGTTTGCTTGTTTTTGACAATACTCCTCTCGTAGTCACAAAAGCCTCTCAAAATCTCACTGGTCATTGCAGCACTAGTCATTAGCAACTGCAGTGCTACATTAACAAGAGTCTAATTAAAGTCTTCTGGGTTTGGTGTTTAGTTTTATGTGCTGATTCACAGCCACATACTTACCTGTGCCGGGTTCATATTCAGCTGTGTGGTTTCACAAATATCTTCAGCCAATTTGAGAAGGTGCTCTTCCAAAAAGAACGATTCTCATTCTCGCCCCGGTGTGCGTCACCATTGACTCCCTTGCGGTAGTACTGGCACTTGTGTGGCCATGCAGTGACTCAGAGAAGCCCACTTAACCCAGCTGGAGAAAACAGTCACAAAAGAGGTGTTTTCTCAGCTAGGTCAGCAAGCTGTTTCAGCTGCCTGTGCTGACGAAGCAGCACAGCCCCAACACAAAGGGAAGGTTAGAAGATGTGGCCACACAGAGACTGCAATTGCACCTTTCAGCGGCAGTGGAGATCAGCTACAAGAGCTGTGAAACCACTTCTTCACCGTAGGGTTAGCAGAATACCTCTGCACCGATTTTCCTTGCTACCGTGAGGTCTTTTCTTCTCTCCCTCCTTCATAATAGGCTCAGCCATGCTGTGAGACTGTACTTGTAGCATAGCTGAAAAGAGGTGCGTGCTGTGTTTGGACCCTTGAGCTGCCTTTGCTAGCAGCATGACCCCCACGAGTACCTTATGGCTGTTACTTCAGCTCAGGTGTTGAGTCCGAACTCCACATTTATCCACGCTGGTTTTCACTTCAGCTTGTATATAAGCACAAGTTGACTGATGTGCTAGGAGGGGAGACTCAAGCAGGAAGTGTGGACAGGAGAAATTAGTCTGACCTCCTCTTCATAGGCCTCATGGGGCAGAGTTAGCTTACGTTATACATAATGAAGAATTAAGCCCAGAATGAGGGATGTCTCACAAGGACTCTGCATGACACATGGTATGCCAGCAGCATCAGGACATGTGATGGCCTCATAGGGATTTTAAAGCATATAATTTGAATTTCATACAATGTGTGGATGAGCCTGCAAATAAGCAATAATGATGAAACAATTACCATTACTTCTCAAAACATTTTTGAAAGTTGATCCTCTGTCTACCATGTTGCTGATACAGATATTTACAACTAGAGAATAATGCTGTTCTAACTGGTACGACACCGCAACAATCTCTGGAGGGCTACTGTGGCATGTGAGAATAGCTGGTCCTGTACCTCTTTGGCCTTGCTCCCAGCCATTTCTCTTATGCCAGAAGCTGAGCTGAGTGATCAGGCACTGCTGTTCCACTGGTTTTACAAGTCTCAAGGTATTCTGTAATTTGGAGAAGCTCCTTGGCTGGATATTTCATATCGTTTAAGAACTTTAGGTCTAAAGTCTGTCAGCTTTCTTTTTTATTACAAACATTTTATTATTTATTTTCAAGAAAAAACAGTTCTTGATCAGCCCAGTACCTCTCAGCCACACACACAAGTTAAGGACCGTCATTGCCACATCCTGCTATTTGGCTTCTGGGGAGAGGATACTTGTGCCATTAGCTGTGCCTGCGGTTTGGGGAGAACCTGTTGAGGTTGCTGGTAGCCCAAGTGTCTGGTCCTCTAGTTCACCAGAAGATGACCCCAAAATCTGAGGAACGTGTCTGGGATGTGACTCACCAGCAGATACTGAACAGACTCCAGAATAGAACCACCAAAAGTATCACTAGCATGAACAAACCTGCCCTGCTTTCTGATCTTTTTAGCCTCTATTTACTATTAGTGAAGGAACACACTAAAGACAAGAGTCAGCAGTGAATGACAGTGATCTCAGTGGCCAAGAAAGCCTTACTCCCCAGCCCCTTGCTGCCGCTCTTCCTCATCCACGTGCTCCTGACCCCATCATTCCTTGTTCCAGCTCTGACAGTAGGCAGGCTTTGCTGTAAGTTGATCTAACCCACTGCAGGCTGAAACTGGCTCCCAGAAATATCTCATTAGCTCTGGAGCTGGTGTGCTGTGAGCAGCAGGAGTGAGTGGTTAGTGCTGGGGCAGAAGGGAAGGGTGGGAAGGGAGCAGTGTGTGCATCAGCTGTGGTGGGGTGTTAATTCAGCTTACTAGAGTTGTGAAACCATCCGTCGAAGCTGAACAGTCTGTCTTGCAAGCAAAGGCAGTGAAAATACCTATCGGTAAACTGTGGTTAACAGTATTGCTACAATTACTAATGTAGGCAAAAACTGAAAGGTAATGTTACTCAAGTCTTCACTGCAGATACGCCACTGATAATAGAGTAATACACAGTTGAAATGTAATTGGAACACTGAGAAAAGCTTAAGCTATTTATAGTATTTAGTAATTAATTTAATAGTAAAGTGCTCTGATTGTAGCATTAATTTTCCTATTTAATTTATTACTTCTATTTCTTAATTAATAATGCAATAGCTTATTTTTGTATAGCACCTTTTTTGCATAATTCCCATTTTGCATCAGAATTTAATCGAGATCTTTCTGTTGTTCATAAAAAATACATATATACCTACATACATACATTCTGAACAATTGCTTGAGACTCTACATGTTGTAATCTGTCAGAGCCCCACAAGACTCATAAAGGAGATCTTATCCCTAAATGCTTATTCCAGGATGTGTGAGACATCTCTAATTTTTTACATTCTTGTGCTTTCAACACTCTGCTAAAATCAGGGAGTTTTATTACCCCCAGTAGAGCTGGGACATCAAAGCACAGAGATGTTAAAATCCGTATTCAAAAAACGATATTTAAGTGCATGGATCCCACTAGCTGACTTGCCTAAGTTGAGAAGAAAAGCCTTTGTGGAACAGGCGCTGAACTTAAACCTGCCAAATCTAAGAGGATCTTTGTTACAACTGGACTTTGTTGTCTCATTAAGATTGCAACAAAGGGTTCATTTAAAGCTGGGTTTAGAGTACTTTGTTGAGTATGTAGAAAGATTTTCATGTAAGGGGAGTTTTGGATATAGGTCATAGGAGGGCAGAAGTGATGTAAAATAGCTGCTGATGCATATGATGCCTTTTATGACGAACAAAGATGAAAGCTGTAAAGTTTTGGAAAAAATAATACCCATGACATCAAAAACAAGCTTAAATTACTCTCGAGGGCAGAGAGGCCCTGCAGAGAGATCTGGGCAAATTAGAGAGCTGGGCAATCACCAACCATATGAAGTTTAACAAGGACAAGTGCTGGATTTTGCACCTGGGACATGGCAACCCTGGATGTACCTACAGACTGGGGAAGGAGAAGCTGGAGAGCAGCCCCGCGGAGAGGGATCTGGGGGTTCTGGTTGGCGGCAAGTTGAACATGAGCCAACAGTGTGCCCTGGCAGCCAGGAGGGCCAACCGTGTCCTGGGGTGCATCAGGCACTGTATTGCTAGCCAGTTGAGGGAGGTGATTGTCCCTCTCTACTCTGCACTGGTGTGGCCTCATCTTGAGTGCTGTGTGCAGTTTTGGGTGCCACAGTACAAAAAGGATACGCAGCTGCTAGAGAGGAGAGCCATGAAGATGGTGAAGGGTTTAGAGGGGAAGCCGTACGAGGAGTGGCTGAAGTCACTTGGTCTGTTCAGCCTGGAGAAGAAGAGACTGAGGGGAGACCTCATCACGGTCTACAGCTTCCTTACAAGGGAAGGAGGGGGGGCAGGTGCTGATCTCTTCTCCCTGACGACCAATGATAAGACCCAAGGGAACGGCGGGAAGATATGCCAGGGGAGGTTTAGGCTGGACATTAGGAAAAGGTTCTTCACCCAAAGGGTGGTGGACCACTGGAACAAGCTCCCTCGGGAGGTAGTCACGGCACCAAGACTGACAACATTTAAGAAACATTTGGACAACACCCTCAGGCATATGGTGCAAATTTGGGGGTTGTCCTGTGCAGGGACAGGAGTTGGACTCAGTGATCCTTGTGGGTCCCTTCCAACTCAGGACATTCTATGATTCTATGATTAAGGAATACTGGGTTATGCTGAAGCCCTGAGGGACTGAGGTCAGGAGAGTGGAGGCATTCCTCTGAAAAAAAGAAAAAAAAAAGAAAAAAAAAAAGAGAGACCATAGATTAACTTAGCATTGCTTTAGAACAAGTTGTTGTTCTGGCTCAGAAAGCCAGTGTGGTGACAGCCTGTGCACCTATTTGGAATGTATAGCATGTAAAAAAAACCAAACAACCAAACAACCAAACACCAAAGAATCAGTTTTAAGGTTAAGTCTAAACTGTGAAAAAATAGGATGCTGTTATCTTTGTGTTATGGGCTTGCTTTGCTATATTAATGTTAAAATACTTCTCAGAGTTGCAGAACATTTATGAATATAATCATGGCTCTAAATTTTGCAGCTTTATTTTATATGAAATCAATTTGGTGGAGATATTTAGAGAGGGTTTGCATGCAATTTTTTATGGCTAAGAAAGGAAATTTAAAATGGAAGTGCATAAAGCATGGAACAAATATTTTCCAAAGGAAGTTTCCCTGATGTGAAAGGAATTCTTGATGTGACTTCTAACTTCCTATGCTGGCTGTAGGAGACCAACCTAAAGGAACAAAGAAGTTGAATTTCTAACAGGTGACATATGAAAAATGTTGTAGATATAGAATATGCTTTGACATGCCTTGTTCTGGGAGTTTTAAGTATCACTGGTAACAGAATAGGACTTTGGAGCTGTGCATGATCTTCTCCAGGCCTATATGTGGTGTGCAGATACATGCATGGATGTGTTGACGTTGGCTCTTGAGAATGGTCCTAAGGTTGACCTCAGGGTCCGCTCTCAGGATGCTTGGAGGTGCTGTCCATTGGTAGCCCACAGAAGTCGTCAGGCTTTGCGTGAAGCAGCTTCATGCACAGCAAGGCAGAACGAGAGGAAGAACGTCACGCTTATGGCCTGTTGGAAGCCACTTTCAGACTGGTATGTGGATGGTTGCCCTGTGGATCTTCAAAATCATGTAATTATTTGTTACTATTTTTATCTAAGCATTAAGGTTGTTAAAGCTGGGCAAAATAGACAACACACACCAGTCTTACTTTACAGAATAGTTTTAGCTCAATAAATCTGTTTATATTTTCATAATATAATAATTAGCTTTTTATTTTTTTAATCTTTATTAATAAAATTATATTAATAAAATTGGTTTTATGAAATGCAGAGTGTATAGAAAGTCACTATTTAAGTGTTGCTATTTTACCAATCCTATGGGTAATGTATTTTCTATTCAAAATATTTTTGTTTTATTTGGTGCTATAATAATAAATTATTCTTTTCAGAATGTTCAGAGTATTTGATTTAATAAGTGAAAACTAGATTTAAATGCCAGAATTTAAGACAGATAATATTAGGTAGCCTTGTAACAACAAAAAACATTAAATACATGAAACTTGTCAGAAAGCAGCAATATGTTAAAAAAAAGAAAAACCTGTGCTGAACATATGCAGTGGTTTTTTTGTTCTTATACTTGTCCAGGTTAATACCGTTGCAGTGATTTTACAAAGACAATCTGTTTTCATTGTATTTCGTCTTTCTTCCTTCTCATCAGTATTATTCTGGCAATACTTACACAAGTAAACACTGACACATTTAAAAAAAACAGAGAATGAATTTTTCCAGGGTGTGTTTCCATAAGCCTCTGGGCTTTTCTAACATCTCACTGTCCCCTGAGAAGGGGAAGTCTTGCTTCTCCTGTGCTCAGAGGGACTCCTTGCAAGTCTCTCTTCTATAAGCACTGTTGGCAACCACACAGTCCTTTCTCCTTCTCTTCTTGCTCTAATACTCATCAGTCCCCTCACCGACCCAACTGAACTCACTATTTGAGCAGAATATGCTCCTTTTTTTTTTTTTTTTTCCTCCCTTTTTTCTGGGTTTGTGCACTGGGTTACTGAGCTGAACAGGTCACAAAGAGGTCCACCGATGCTGCCTATGTGGTGGAAGCAGGTAGGGGCTGGGGAACACAGAGGAAGGGAAAGACAAGGAGTGGTTTTTCCTTTCAGTGGCGATGAGTTCAGTTCACCCTGTTTAGTGTAACTTCACCCTCCAAGTGGGTTTAGTGAAAAAACAAAGGATTTTTTTGCAAAGTCAATTAGGGGGAAGACAGAGAGGTAGAGGAGCTGCTGGTGGGACTGTACCCTGGGTAACTCCCAGGATAATACTGACTGTGATTAGACAAGCATGAATGTATTGCGTTGATATGACATTTAATATGGTACTGAATTAACCAATAAGAAGTTTCAGAAGATGTTTGGTAGGCTTCGTCCTGAAATGATTTAGCTGGAGATACTGTAATGGAGACTTTTTACAACAAGCTATGTCCTTTTTATTATATATACATATATATATATATTTAACAAGTTTTTCACACATTTCCTAACATAGGTGATTTTTAGTTCTCTGAGATTCTGTCAGTGTACACACTAGCAGCATCAGCTTTTCACAGAAGCCTAACAAGGTTTTGAGTACTAAGCAATTCCTCTGCCAGCAGTCTCGCTACCTACTGAGGGTACGGTTCAAAGCACAGTGAGCACCTACCAGGCTGTATCTCTAGTCTCTGGATATTACTGAGGTAATTACATAGCTGGTGTTCAGAGCAACTGGGAAAGTGAAATTACAAGAAAGCAGAGCTATTTTTCAGTTTCTCTAGCTCCTATTCTGCATAGGCTGACATGGCTTCTTCCTTCCACCAAGTGTGCTAGAAACTACAGCCCCTATGTCTCCTCGCAAACTAGCCTCTCATCGCCATGCAGGACGAAGGCCTGTGTAACTGCGGGTAGTGATAAGGGTCAGGCATATGTCAGTGAAGGAGTAAAACCAAGTTAAAGCAGAGCCAAAGGTTTCCTAGAGAGGGGGTCGATGCCCCAAGCCTGTCAGTGTTTAAGAGGCATTTGGACAATGCCCTTAATAACAGGCTTTACCTTTTGGTCAGCCCTGAAGTGATCAGGCAGTTGGACTAGATGATCGTTGTAAGTCCCTTCCAACTGAACAAAGAAATAGAAAATAAATAAAACAAAGCATTAGTTTAGAGCAGCTGATCATCCAAGGCATGTCGGGCCTGCTGGGGACACTCTTGCACAATGGGCTGTGTAAAGGGGACCTGCTCAGGTCAGTCCGCTGGCCCCTTCCAGCTAGCTCCTCTGCCGACTTCAGAGAAGGTGCAAGAAAGGGCTAGGTTTATAGATTGACAACTCTTTCAGTTCCAAAAATATTAATTTTGCAGTAATGCAGTACTGTTAAAAAAATGGGCAGTTTTCTCTTTTAAACGAAAGTAACAAGTAACAGTTATTTAAAAGGATATTAAAGCTATCAAGAAGTGCAAGTTTCAAGAGACTGTAAGCAATGTCACTTGTGGCTGCCAGACACCTTAAATATGTGTGATTAGGCTTGAAGGGGAAGAGTAACAAGTGCGGTTTTTAAATTAAAAAAAGCCAATGGCTTTTCTTTTCAGCACTGAAAAGATAGGATCCAGTACTTTGGCATTTAACAAGAGTTATTTTTCTGTGTGCCTGATTGAAAAAAAGAGTGAATGAAGGGGAATGATGAGCTCAGAACCCAGATCCTTCTGTTAGCTTACTGAGGTGGAAAAAAGAAGAACAATTATTATGAAGAAGAGATAAGTTGCAAGTATATCAGATTGCAAACAACACAAAAGATTATTTTCTAATGACAGATAGCAAAGTCAACTTACCAATGTTTTCTGGAAATATTATGTTTTCATTCTATGAGGCAGATGCTTCCAGAGAATATCATAAACACTTTCAGGTATTCTTCAGTGGCTATAAAACCAACATCTCATCATAGACAGATTGACCTAACCACGTTGAAAAAACACAAGTCCCAATTCCTTGAGCTGCATTCAGTTTCAGATTGCACTATTTGCGTAAGGCAAATATGAAGACTTTTTACTTAAAGTAATTCGTAATGTTGTAATTTTGTTAGAGCTTCTCTGCTTTACTCAAGCTAGGACATACTCTCCAAAGTAGCCTAGGCTTAGACTAGTCCCAAGTTCTGATCATGGCCCAGATATTGGGATAGGCTGTGGTTTGCCACATAAGTAAAAATCTGTTCAGAGTCAGCAGGAGTGTACAGCTTTCTTGTGGCTTCCTCTTGTAACCTGTCTGTACCAGTCAGGCAAAATGCAAAGCAGCAACAGCAATCACAGTCATTTGGAGTAATGGTAGGCTTGAGTGGGGAGGTGGAGGTGGCAGAAGCTGAAGGACGAGGAAGTGATCAGGAGAGAATGAGGCACAGAAAGGCTGTGGTGACACGGCCCTGGGAAACTCCCACTGATGCGAACTCACCAGAGGACTCTTAGTAACCACATGCTGCCCTTGGGCTCTCCAGCTTTCCCTCAGTGAGGTGGTCTGTCCATCCTTTCCTTAGCCACAGCTCTGTATTTGTTAGCACTGTAAGGAAAGGAAACCTAAACCTACCACTTTAAGTACCCAGAACCAGGACAGACACACCCTTGGGAGGATATGCCCTAATGTTTCCATCTATTTCAGAGTGAAAACAGGTGTCTCCTGCAGGAACTTCCAGGCAGATGACGAAAAGGGATTGAAGGTAGGTGAACAATGGATTATTCTCCTTTAACCGTGTGGTAGCATAGAAATATCAGAAACTATTTGGAATTTCCATGGTCACAAGGCACCATGTGGCCACAGATGACAATAACTCCTTTCCAACCAAATTTTGCAACAACATTGTCTCAGCTGAAAAAGGAGCTAATAAGCTGATGGCAAGACAGGAATCATTTGGTCTACATAAATATATCATTTTAGCACGAGTGCATCCTGGAAAACTATATGTCACAAACAGATGATGTATATATGAAAGATGATGGATAACACTACTGCAAATATTTGTTGCCTCTGCAGAAGGCATCTTGTAATTTTCTATATTTTTCATGTGTGTCAGCAGCATAAACATTTCAAGAGTTTTGTTCTAAATTTATTAGAATTATTGTTATTAAGCATCTCAGTTTACATGCTGTCTTATGCTTGACAGTCCACCACAGGCCCCTCTGCATAAACTTCACTAGTTCTTATCTCATTTTTTGCTATTTTTACCCCTCTATGCAAAATAAATTTTCCATTTATTCAGGTAAGAGAAAGATTGTTTTTTCTTTTTAAGGGGTGGAACAGTTGCCATCACTGTTTTCATCCAAGCAGAGCAAACTTGGCTAATAAAAAACATAAAGATGATGTTTTCTATCAACCTTGGGTCTGTACCTATCTTTACACAGCGCAACTATATATAAAGCCAGTAGGTTTAGATACTTGGGCCTTTTATTGCTAGTATTTACTACATGATAAATATTTGGGATAAGATCCTGACTAGCATGTGAAAAGACTGATACATAAAATGGTTTACTATATAGCTGTGACTGATTGATTTAACCTACAAAAGCTATTCAAACATACTTTAAAAAAATTAGTAGCAATGGGATTAATTTCTACAGGAAGTTTGTAAGGAAATGAAAGATTTTTTGTCTTAAAGTTGCTGCATGAATGTTATCTGTTGCTTGACATGACATCTGTGAGATACTTCATAAATTTCTAATGTCTTCTTCAAAGAGTTACAATCTTCTAGTAGCCTGGATCAAGGTTTCTACATCTAACTGTAAATTTGGGACAGGCAGTCACCAAAATTCATGTGTGTATCCTTTCCTTTGCTGAAAAACAATCTACTCAATTTGCTATTATGCTCTCTTGCTGACAAACAGAATCACAATCGGAAGATAATTTACTTCAAAATAGAAACATCGATCCATTACCTAAAATAGACCACATTTTTAGATTCAGTCCTCCTCCCCATTTTAATTTTAGAGTTTATTATTGGTACTAGTGGTTTTAAATAGGTTGGTTTTGTGGCAGAATCCCACATACACGTGACTTCTGGCAAAAATAGCTCTTGGCAAAAAACTGCAAAAATGGAGACCAGCCTAAAGCTAGGGTGAAAATATCTTCTGTGTACAGACACTAAGTGCAGAGAGTGAGTCAGTCTGGAGAGAGAAATTTAGGGAGAAAGGAAGGCAGTTCTGCAAAAAGATGACATTGTAGTCTCTAGAAATTATTTTCTAGCGCATCTGCGGCAGTGACTCAGTAGAAGAGAATGAGCGGTAACCATCACTTATGGCTTCTGGACTTTCCTCCTAACCTTGGCTCTAGAAATAGATTGTACTTGCTCTAACACGTACCTACCAGCAGCCATCCCACCTACTGAAGACAGGCACAGCAGATCACTGTTCCAGCACAAATACCAAGAAGGATATGTCATGCCCATCTTGGGCAAAATCCACCAATTGTCTTAAAAGCATTTATGTTTGTTCATTGTGTGGTTCTCTGTGTTTGAATTGCTGTTCTAGTGAGGGAGCTATGAGTATGTGCAGTTATTATGCTGTATCTGTGGTGAGGATGTGAATACTTTTTAACCATTTATTTTCTCAAATTTTGGTGACTGGCCTTTTCAGAAACTACATTAAGTAAACTAACAGTTCTGGGTCAGAATTAGTGTAGTGAGATCATGAAGCAGTTCAACTATGCACGGAGAAGGACCAGTAATAGTGGGATGTTAGTACACAGATACTAAATTCAGCACTCCAGATTGTAGGAAGCAAATAAAAGCTATTGGTTTCGTCATTGAATCTCATACTCTTTGTGCAACCTACCAGTCATTATCAAGCTCTGAAGGCAAATAAAGGAGCTGGCTTCCTTCAGGCTCTAGCAGGAGAGAGTGACAGCTCTTTCCAACAACTGTCCCTCATAGTCTTAGAGGTCACGTTACGGATTAACAGTCCATATGCATTAGCTTCAGTTGAGTCATCTGAATTATTCTGGGTCTTTAACGTGCATCTTAGACTTTAACTTTACTGTAATTGCCTAATTTAATGTTATTAAAGCATTTGCCTCCAATATCAATGTAAATATTATCATCTTGCTGAAAAATAGTCAGCTGATGTCAAGGTGACCTGTGAACCCCTGACTGTGCAGGGCAGCAGAAAAGGGGTAGGAGACTGAATTAAGGCTGGGAAAACCATAAAAAGGCCTTGCAAAGATGAATCATAGAATCATAGAATCGTTAAGGTTGGAAAAGACCCTTAAGATCATCGAGTCCAACCATTAACCTATCACTGCCAAGTCCACCACTAAACCATGTCCTCAAGCACCACATCTACCCGTCTTTTAAATACCTCCAGGGATGGGGACTCAACCACTTCCCTGGGCAGCCTGGTCCAGTGCCTGACTACCCTTTTGGTGAAGAAGTTCTTCCTAATATCTAACCTAAACTTCCTCTGGTGCAGCTTGAGGCCATTTCCTCTCGTCCTATTGCTTGTTACTTGGGAGAAGAGACCAACCCCCCACCTAGCTACAACCTCCTTTCAGGTAGTTGTAGAGAGCAATAAGGTCTCCTCTCAGCCTCCTCTTCTCCAGACTAAACAACCCCAGCTCCCTCAGCCGCTCCTCATAAGACTTGTGCTCTAGACCCTTCACCAACCTAGTTGCCCTTCTCTGGACATGCTTCAGCACCTCAATGTCCTTCTTGAAGTGAGGGGCCCAAAACTGAACACAGTACTCGAAGTGCAGCCTCACCAGTGCCGAGTACAGGGGCACTATCACCTCCCTGGTCCTGCCGGCCACACTATTCCTGATACAAGCCAGGATGCCATTGGCCCTCTTGGCCACCTGGGCACACTGCTGGCTCATGTTCAGGCGGCTGTCAGCCAACACCTCCAGGTCCTTTTCTGCCAGGCAGCTCTCCAGCCACTCTTCCGCAAGCCTGTAGTGTTGCATGGGGTTGTTGTGACCAAAGTGCAGGACCCGGCATTTAGCCTTGTTGAATCTCATACAGTTGGTGCCAGCCCAACGATCCAGCCTGTCCAGGTCCCTCTGCAGGGCCTTCCTACCCTCCAGCAGATCGACACTCCCACCCAACTTGGTGTCATCTGCAAACTTACTGAGGGTGCACTCAATCCCCTCATCCAGATCATCATTAAAGATATTAAACAGGCCCGGCCCCAATACTGAGCCCTGGGGAACACCACTTGTGACCGGCCACCAACTGGATTAGGCTCCATTCACCACCACTCTCTGGGCTCGACCGTCCAGCCAGTTTTTAACCCAGTGCAGAGTGCACTTGTCCAAGCCGTGAGCAGCCAGCTTCTGCAGGAGAATGCTGTGGGAGACAGTGTCAAAGGCCTTATTAAAGTCCAAGTAGAAGAAGAAGAAGATATGGTAAAAATCTGTCACTTTATTTTTTCCAGAAAATTCACAAGGTGGATGGGAAACAGGACCAGGACAGTGGTAGACGTGTCTGAGCACTGACACTTTCCTTAGCAGCCCGTGGAGTGAATTCTCTGAAGAATCAGGGAGTTGTTGGTCAATGCTACCCATTTTACCTGTTTTGTCATTCCTACAGGTCAAGGAGCAGCAGGGGAGAAGATTAGGTTTACTGAAGGTATGTGTTACCTCTGCTTTTCAAAAATCAAGTTGCAGCATGAAAGTCATACAGGTCCCTGGAAGATCTATGTCTCCACCTGTGGACAGACAGGTGATAAGTGCTTATGTTAACTGTATAGCTGTCAGGTCTTTAACACTCTGTTACACTCTGTATGCGCTAGGGAAAATACAGCTATAGAGTTGTACAGACTAATGCAACAGCTCTAGATGGCAGTTATTATACCCCAGGAAATTCTACACAACTAGGAGCTTCCTAGTCCATTTCAGGAGGTGCTTAAGCACAGATCAGGAACTGGGCACCAGACGCCTTTTAGCAACTGAGACTACTCTGAAACAGGGCTTTTTGCTTGCGTGTTTGTTTAGAAAGTGCTTTTCTAAAGGTAATTGAAAGATTTTCTACCTTAAAGTACATGGGATCTGATCCAAACCCCAGCCAGGTTACAGAGCTTATAGTGAAATGTAGTGTTTTGTCCCCTTCAGTCTCATCTAAGCACGATGATGAGCACCACCGGTTCCCATTAAATCCAATACAACCACAATGGCAGTTGAGACCACTCAGTTGAGAATTGTCCCCCTTGAAATAGATAAATGGTAAGTTGTAACATGATGCTCATATAATCTTTAATACTTAGTAAAACTGCAAATATGGCCTTTTGAAATAATATTAATGCCTTCTTTCCTGAAATGGCTGTAGTCTTAGAGGCAGTATTTGACAGTCTCGTAGTAAAAAGTCTTATTAATATGGCTGTAAAAGAAAGGTATACAGAAAGAGTTTTAATGCACTTTGCCACAGGAAAATTTACTAGCTGTGTACCTTCATGAGTCACATATGTTGAATATAGTATTTACGATGAGGTTAAGAACCAAGATATATTAATATGTAAATGAAAATTACTTATGCTGTCTTTTTGCAATTAATCTCTGGCATAAATCTGGAGTGAGACCCATAGAAATTTCAACATGGAAACCTGAAATACAAGATTAATAACTTGAAATTGTGTACTGCTATTGAATTGTAGGTAGAAATATTGTATCTTTAAATATAATTGATTTCATTAAAATTCTATGTACATAAATGATGAATGTGCTGCAGGACAGTATTAAGGAAAAATAAATGGGTTAACAGGTACTGCAGACCTTGGCAAGCAATGTTAGTCTTTATGTAACAACCTTAGATACAGAGGGATTCTAAATAAGGGCTCAAGTTTGGATTTTCCTTTAAAAAGAAACCGTCACACTCTATAACGTTTGACTTTTTTTTTAAATACTAGCAGCAAAATGAAATCTCTACTTTAAAGCCTATCTAATTCATTTCCATCCTTGGCTGTCTTGTATTACTCACTTTCTGAATAGTGAAAGCATCGACTAGTGAAAGCACTTGTGAGAAGCAAGAAGAGGAAGTTTGTCTCACACCAGTTGTCCATATTTCCATGGTTTAAAAACCCTAAGAGACCAGCAATCTCATTACAGCCTGTATTGGTACTTTAAAATGTTATTGTGTGAATTTTTTTCAGTGCTGAAAGAACAGGTGATTTTTGTTCTGTATGCTCTTATTTCCATTAAAATAAACCTATAGAAACAGACGCAACCAACTGATTAACAGATACAATAATCTCACTTTCCTGATCTGTATCTGCCCCTTCCTGGCAAGTATTGTCCTGTGATGGAGAAGAATGCATGCAACTATCAGCATATGGTATCACAAAGAACCGTTACTTGATAAATATTTTTCATCAATATCTGATAATTATTAAATATAGAAACATAATAAAATAGGGCTAGAAGGGAGTTCCAGGGTAATCTTACCTATCTCCACACCTGAGGAGCCAAACTGTCACTGCACAGCTGTTTGCAAGAGCTGTTTCAGGGCCACCGGTTGGTAGAGAGTTGACCAGAGAAGATATTATCTATAAATGCCAAGGGTGTTTCTTGTTGCTGCTTTCGGAGGAGGAGCTTCTCAAAGGACAGCTGGGAAGTAAGTGACTATACAGGCTGGAAGGAAATTGAGCAAGTGGATCTGAAGATAAAGGGAGGACAAGGACATTGGCAGACTATGGTCAATCTGGGAATATCACTTGGAGTCAGGATCAGGAGACAGGAGTGGTGGCACAGCATCAAAACAGTAGAAGTGAGAAGCATGGAAATGCATGAGTGGTGAACTAGCACATTCCAGGAATCAGGAAAGGGTTAAATGTAGCCTTTTTTTTTTTTAGGCTACATTTTCAAACTGACATAACCTCCACACCATTCAGGGTGAAAGAGCTTAATCAAAAGTTTAGAACTTTAGAGACTAACATAATGCCACGTACTCATTTAAATGTTGTTATTTTAAGCATAAAGGGGAAAGAATGGTCTAATTCCCACATACAATGGCATTGGCAATATTTTTGAAATGCTGATGATAAATAGAGGTAGTGCTTATTCTCTGATCTACATTAGGAATCCATAGGATTAAAAATCTGGGATGAAAGTCCCTACAGTAACAGGTGGCTAAGTCAGCATGTGAAGTAACTGACTAATGGGTTGTGTATATACAGAGAGAATAAAGTGCAGGAATAATGTTTTAATTGTCTTTGGTAGCCAGTACAGTGCATTAGTACAGAACAAGCTTTCCTTCTTGTTGTGACATTTGGTAAAACAAAACTATTTCCACTGGAGACTGTGGTCTATATTTTATTCCCATGAAAGGGTGAAACTCCAGCATCAGCCTAGTAGATGGCAGATAATAACTGTACATAAAACAGAAGGATGAAGTTCAAGTTGCCATGTCAACAAGCTGGTATCTATGTGGAAATGTAATAGGCTGTTGACAGAATGTCTTCTGGCTTAGTACCCACCAAGGTTCCCCACTGAGGAACTTTTAATCAGTGACAAGAGGATTACTTCAATTGCACCCTGCTGTAAGAGAACATACAGGAAGAAATTACTGTACTGCATAGTTTTAGAGTAAAAAGATATTTACAGGAAGAGTGCTGGAGAAGAATTACACCAAAATGCAGAAGAAAAGCAAAACAATTTTAGAAGTTTTCTAGCAAAGACTAGTCTTCATGCTTGCGTTGTACCTTGTTCAAAGGTAAAGATACAAATTTTTTTTTCTGTGAAACTTTTCATCTCTTACAGTCCCAGGACAAAGTGGCATTTTGAATCAATTGAGAGGATTCTTCAAAGTCTGTTGCTCTGTCTGCATTTCACAGGCAGGAGAGCCAGTATTTGTGAATACCCAGATGCTCAGAATGGGAAGTCCTTCCTGTGGATTGTTTGCAAAGCACAGATATAAACTGTACCTGCCCAAGTTTATGTGCACACATGTGTATGCTGAAAGCTGTAAACCTGGCCTGTACTCAACTTTGGCAACAGGTATTGTTTTTCTCACATGTATAACTATGATACCAAAATATTAAAAAAAAAAAAAAAAAGTGGGAGGTACTGTAGGCAGCACTGACAACTTGCAAATACTGGTTGTTCAGAAAAAAATGGAAGTACAAAGAAGTGCCTAGAGAGAAACCTTACAACTGCTAAGAAGAAGAATGGTTATAAACATAGGTCTTAGTATGTCAAAGAAGAGTCAGATTGATTTTGTAGATGTTTCAGAGTAAAAGCCAACAGAAATTAACAGGAGATTTTGTATTTAAAAAAAAGAGGAAAAAAAAGGAGTTAAATATGTTACTTATTCAGAAGCCACTGGTTCCAGAAGCAGAGAAGGTGTCACAGTAGCAGAATAACTACGAAGATAAATACAAGTATGCACCTGTTCCCCATATACAAAATATTGCAATACCACCAAGCAAAAGAGGTGCATATTTTCCTCCCATGTTTCACATGTCCCAGAACAGATATTTTCCTGATAGTCGGAACATGTCCCAGACTTAACCAATATTCAGGAATCAAGGAAAAGAAAATTTCTCTGTGAGCTAAATGGCTATACTCAGTCCAATGCATTGTCATATTGACTTGTACAGTTATGTTTACCCCTTTAAGTCAGCACCAACATCTTCTGCAGCTTTTAATACATAATTATTTTTGTTTTCTGGGGCAGCTGACTCAAAAAGAATGGTTGTTGGGATAAACCTATATAACATACAAGGTTATGCCATCACTTGCTCAGAATTATGTATGATAATATGCACCTAAGTAAAGCTGAGCCAACAGCTTAGAAAAAGAAACATTATTCATGAATATACATATTAAATCAAGTGTCTATATGAGGGAATAAAGTGACATTCTTTGTGCTCTCTCTTCTATGTAGATTGCCTTTACAAGGGAAAAAAATTATATCAGTGCCTTCTCTTTGAACTCAGTAAATGCCCTCTGGGTCATTTATCAAAGAGGAAAGGGACTTCTTTACAGTCATCTTACTAAAGGAATTACAGAGCTCTTCGAGGAGGTGACATGCTTTTGGGTACCGTAACGCCCACATCAATAATATTAAATAGCATTTGCTATTAAAGGGAATCCTGTTATGAATGAATTTCTAGTCTAAAACTCAGATTCCATCTAATCTTTTAGTTGGTTTCATTCCTTTGAGACAGTCTTGAATAGAAGCATTAGGTTTGCTCAAGCTGTATAGCATTTCTTTAATGCCAGCAACTACAAAGAGGTTTTTGCTCAAGACCTTAGAAAAGGATCTGGAATTTCAGGTCTTCTTTTGGAATTTTTTCAAGTCTGTTGTTTTCTAGTCTTATGAAGTGATCTCTTTTTTCTCTACAAAAATAAAAAATCTTTTCTGCAGTTCAGTTTTACACCTTCTCTTTAAAATCACTAATAACCTGTAACTAAATGCCTGTCATGTCCTAGCCTTAGTTGACAAGAATGTTTTATGCATGGGTGTGTGCACTCTCGCACACAGAGAGTGACAAAGGAGGCATGTTGGAACAGATGTAAAGTGATCTGGTCCATCCTCCATCCACATGCTGATTGATATATATAATATGTGTGTTTTCATGTGCACTGTATTTGTGTATGTTATCCACATACAAGAAGATGGGGGTTTTTTTGTTTTCCGATTTGCCATTTTTCTGCTCACTTTTTTGTAGTGGCCTTTTTTTTCAGAGTTAATATTTTCCTTGTACATAAATAGTTAGCCATTTGATACCTAATTAGTGAACTGGTTATGTTCTGCTCAGAGTTCTTTTTCTTCAGGAATCTTATCTGCTGGAATATAAGTTGTCTGGCAGGTATGAGATAAAAAGCCAACTAAGTATTCAAGAAACCTGTCAGTTAAAGAAGAGAAACAGCAGCTCTTGAACATTTCCCCCTTACCTTGTGTTTCTCTTTATAACTACAATTGCTTTTATGAGAATGCCTAAAGCAATTTCAGTGCTATGTGTTGGTGAAGAATAACACCTCTGATAAGGCATAGTGTGGGTTTGTTGTCTGATTAAGTATTGAAAGGAATCCCATTGTGCATTCTTGGCTCTGCATAGTTTATTCTTGTAAGTCATTGAAAAGCAGGAGACACTTCAGCTCTCCCAGTTGATCATCACAATGGAACTGTGAGATGCAAAGTGATCTGAATTATACTTTTCAATTTAAAACTGATTGTACATTGCTGAACACGTATGCTGACACACACTTACTGTCCTGTTTTTAGGACTCTATCAAGTCATAACAATATTGAGATTTTTGCAAGTACTTAGTAAAACCACTAACAGGAAAATTGTTTGGGGAAAGAATCCCCAAAAAGGGAATAGATTCCAGAGTCCATCTTCAAAGACAATTATATTCATTAATATTTAAAACAAAAGTTTTCACACTGGTATCTACAGAGTGTTGCTAACAATCCTCGGAGAGGAGGCTTGTCCAGTGTAGCTGCCAGGTAAAAATACATTATCCTTTCTGTAAACCTCTGCCCATGTGTACAGTTGCTATTGTTGCCGCAAGAAAGTTATATGACCATGCTGAGGGATGTAAACAATACAAGCAAAGGTAAATGGCAGGTAGAGTGTCTCTATGCAGTTCTCAATGGGAGGAAAGGAGGACTTTCTCTGCTACCAAAAGATTTAAAAGTCCTATTTCAGGATACGACTTCAAAAATCCATAAAAACTGGACTGTCTTTCAAAATCTTCTTAAGCAAACTATTTTCCCATTGCAGGCAAAGAATAACAGGCATGAAGTGTTGAGTGTATAGCGAGCTGAGAAAAATAAAACATTCCCTGAGGGGAATTTCACCGATAAATCACCAGCACACTAGCATGTACATCTGCCCTGTCTCCAGCTTAACAGGATGGATACCCATAGCCATACACTTTTTTCCCCCCCTCTGAAAATACTTACTTACTTGAAATATATTCCACTAAGTCCTGGGAGCAGAGGGACGCCCCTCGGGTGGCTAAAGGCACTCTCCATGGTCCTGGAGAGAAAGCACCTGCCCTAGGAATGACTGGCTCAGGGTTACGGAAAAAGACCATTGCACTGACTTTTAAGTAGATAATAGCAGAAAGTAAGAGGCTTTCATGGAAAGAGTCTTCAACACTGTTTCTGCTTTTCTAATTAGTGACCAGAATTAGTAATTTAGGGGAGCATATGGCTCATTTCTTATCAGTTGTACATTGGCTCTGTTGTAAACAGGTTCTCTCCCCGCAAAAAAAAATGCTTCATGAGATATGAATTGCATATAAGGAAAACTAGCCAAAGAGGCTGTAACAAATGAAGCAAACAGACAAAGCAGTGGGTCTGCTCTGCAAGTGTGTGAAATGGGAGTTCAAACTACAATTGGACAATTTAGCAGAGAAAACAAGGTCACCCTCTCCCTCTGATTGAGGAAGTGAGCAGAGATTTGGGCAATGATGTACTAATTTTCTCCCCCGCATCCCGTATTGGAGACTGTCACTGTATTTCTTCTTCATCCAACAAAAAAATATACCTAGAAGAACCGATACTTGGCATATCCTAAGGTAGGTGAGCTCTTTCTCACATGACTGGTGGCTATGGATGTAAAATTGAGTTGTGGAGAAAGCATTGGCTGCTGCTCTGAAAATGAGCTGAAACCTGCAAAAAAGATGGACCTATTTAGGAAAAACAGCTACCAAAATGATATCAGTAAAGAAAGTGAGTGGATGAAATACTCTCTTTCTTATGCAACTTGTTTGTTTGTCATGTTAGTTCTCCAAAGGCAGTCCCTTTTTTCATTTTCTGAATATTAATTCTGTGTCCAGAATACTGTGTCCAGTCTCTTCTTTCTCTGATCTCTGCTGCCATTAACTTTGCTTAAGTTGACCTTTGTTCTCACGGTAAGGAAAATTTAAAAAGTAAGAATGTTATAGGTTCATGATGGAAGGTACAAGGTGAGACTGAGATTTGGGATGAATATTTATATATATAATTCTGAAATGCGCTTACCGACTTTTTTGAGTACACAAGGTGAGTTCTCCAGCTTCTTCCAGGCTAGTGTTTATGAGAACAATGGTAGAAAGATAAAATGAAATACCTGAAAGCCCTTTCTAGCTTTGGACATACAAAACCATGCTATTCCAAGGAACTTTGAACTTGGAATCCAATTTTCCCAAAGACATTCTCCTCTCTCCTCTCCCACCTACTGTTCTTTGAAATTTCCTCCTCAGTATTTGTGCAAGTCTCGGAGAAGGAAGTTGAGCAAACAGAGCATGAATTAACCCTTTGTTTGCATGGCAGTTGGTGTGGTCCCTGACCTTTGTCACTGATTATCTGACATTACTTGCTGTAGCCCACTGTCTGACAGTCTCTTCAGTACATTTGATTCTGAGGGCCTCAAATTCCCCAAAAACTGCATGAAGTTCACCAAGTGGATGATTCAGATGCCTATTGTTAAGCGTTATGAAAGACTCATTTACAGTTTCTGTCTATGTGAAGTGTTTTATAACTAGAGGAGAATGTGAGGCAACATTTTTAAAGCCTAAACTGTCATAAATTATTAATGCTGACATACCCTGTGTTGTATAAAGTTTTTACATTTATTTAATGTCATTAATTGCTCAGGAAATAAAAATCAAGCAATTAGTATCTCTAAAAAGAATATGTACATATAAAACTAAGACTTGCCAACACAGCTGGAAGGCTAGAAAGGAGGGTATGAAATAACATAGCTCTATGCCATCTTTTTATGGGACATTCTGTACCATTGGCCAATCATGGTATTTCGCTGCACAAGTAGTAAATCACATCTACCGTAGTGTGTCACACATAACAGATTAAAGAGAAGAAGTCCTGTTTTCATTCCAATTGCACTTTAAAATCATCATTAGCAGCTATGATCCATTACTGGGAAACTACTGTCAAACGGTGTAATAAATCAATGGATTAGAAGCACTCAGTACTCTGCATGCACATCGCACTTGCACTTTTTATAAATGTTCTTTTGTACACTGTATCACTTGTAGATAAATACAGATGTGCCTCTTTATGGAGTTCATTGTCTAGTAGCTCCCTCTGTCCTAGTCTTTTATCACAAAAATCTTTCAGCTCTTGGCCCTTGTTTTCATGGTTTCCTTTCAACATAAAGTGCAGGTTGCCTAGCACAAATTCTATTCCATGCCCTGCATTAGGACAATGGGACCAAATTCCTTTCTGGCAATACAGTACCTGGCAGTAGGACTGCAGACCATTTGCCATAGACACAGGGTAATCCAGAATGCTTTCCAAATGCACAGCTGAATGGGACCACTCCAGACCAGAAGTGAGGAAAATCTGGATGAAGGAGAGTCATGACTTGATCAGGCAATGCTGATTCTGCATGTTTTTACTATGATTCTTTCAAATGAGACAAAACCCACAGAAACTAATTATTCTTTCTGCATATAACATGCTGATTATTCTCTACACATAAAGCATACCCTTACACCAGGTAGCTGACTTGTGTCTTGCATGGATGTATGCCAGATAGGGAAAAAGCAGAATCAAACAAGTACTTCTGTGACATGCCAGCACTTCCTCCAAAGACCAGCAGTGCACAGCAAGAGTACGTAAGGATGTCACTCACCTGGTTATGGGCACTGTGCAGTTTTAGTAGAATTCAGCTCTGTTGCACCAAACTGGGAAGGCACCTTGTTCTTTTGCATTCAGTCAACACCTGCTCCACTTTGTAAGCTGTCAGCGGGCACTGTGTGCTTGAAAATGGTGTAGGAGGAGTTTATGGTAGGGGACTTTGGGTCGCATATGGATAAATGAGCCCCTGTGCTTAAGAAACAGAATAGAGGAGGCTGTCTATGGGGGAAAAACAAAACAAAATATATACTACCTGTGTGTTAAAGTAAGTATAGCCACGTAATGAATTCCTCTGGTCTTCCAAGGCTTCATGACCATGAACAAAGTGAGGTTCTAGATGAAGAGTAGGGACTCCTTTTCAGTTCACAAGAGATTCCATGATCTATAAGTATATTGGGCAAGATTCAACCCAGTTGACCTGGGTCAACTGGTTACCTCACCTAGCAGCATGCACAGCAGTTCAAATGCTCAGTTATTGTCATAACTTGTTTACAAGTTCAATTGGTCCCCCAAACAGATAATTGCTAATAACTGAAAATGGCAAGGAGGGGCAATTATATACCTTTACTCTCTTTTTTTTTTTTTTTTTTTTAGGAGCCACTATACATCCAAATCCAATGATTTCTTATTTTATCACTTCTGATATGTTAGCCAAGGTTTCCACACCATCTGACGAAAAATTCTATATAGGACTTCTTTTCAAAGTGACTGTTCTCTTCAATCCTAAGCACATCATAAAGTTAACATTCAGAAAAATTTAAAAATAAAAATGAAGTCTGTGTCTGCTAGGCAGTCTAGGACCCTGTATTTTCACTGTTCTAGGGAATTTGCTTTTATCCTTGTAGACTGCAGAATAAAAACATTGAGAAATACCTACACTGGGTCATTCTTATAACATTTTACATTCTGTTATGATCATTTATCTCTCCTTTGAAGTCTGTACAGTTGAATTGATGATAGTAAGTCAGACTGGTGGGAGAAAGAATATGAAAAAGAGAACCTCACGCTTTTTTTTTCCTTATTCTTTAGCACATTTACTAAAATATTACTTCCTATGAAATGTGAGCTAAACATAACTTGTGATTATGTGCTCTGGGATTAAGAACTTTTTTGTTCTAGATTTTGTTGATCTGGAACTCATTCATTACTTTGCAGTTTGTATGAATTGCAGCTATTCATGTGTATGTATACATATGTAAAATTTCTTTTGAAATAAACACAACTTTAGAAAAGCCCAACAGCATAACTGAGTTCTTTTGCCAAGATAGGCATACCCTTCAGTGCAAAGGTATGACAGTGGTGACATTACAGGTCAGAGTATGTAAAGTAATGCTCATTATTCTGTAATTTTTCCCTGAAGACTATGACCTTCACTGAAAACGAATAACATTTTGAAAGCAAAGGTAATGCAATTATTCATAGACTGTTTTGGATTAGTTGGCAGAAAAGCAAATATTTCAGTTTCAGCTTGAAAATCAAGCCATTATTTAACTTTCAATGTGCAGTTCCCATAGTAAATTCACTTTTAATGGGATGGTGTACCTGGTTTGTGCTTGGTAATTCAGCAATAAGAAATCTGAGCTGTGCCCCATAAATCAATCTGAATGGTATGCCATAAGACTGCAATAAATTTATGAGTTGCCTTAAAAAAAAAACAGAGCATGTTTTAAGTATTTTATGTGTTGTACAGATCACAAGTCAAATCTTTGACTCTAGAAATACAGCTATGGGAGGTTTTAAAATGGTAAAATCTCATTTGTATCACCTGGAATCCTTTATTTAGTATCTTTATTTAGAATCCTTAATTTAGTATATCCCCAGCCTGAAACTGATCTTTGGGATCCCTTTCAGATTTACTGGAAGATCTGGCTGTGAGTCAGTTCCAGGGAGTCTTGCCGAAGTGCCTTAAAGATAAGGTACATTTGTGCTACTGGAAAATCTTTACTAACGGGAAAGTGTAGCTGTGTATATGACAACTCTGTTTGCAGGTCATTCATTTCATGGAGGACAGTAGGGTCCCAGAGTTATATCACACCACCCCCTCACAGATGCTTTTTCTTCTGTATCTTAATGATTAATATGTGATGTACATGGTAGTCAGAATGATGAGAAAGGTGTAGAAGCCTAAATAGGTGGAGTAACCTTTTGCTAGTATTTATAACAAGCAGTGATGTAAAAATACAGAAAATAAGAGCTTATGCAATTGCTTAAATTCAAATTTATGATGACTTTTTAATACTGTCTATAGACATATTCTAAATTAAAATTGAAAGATGATACAACCAGATTTACAATTTTTAAGAGATACATGGAGGTTAGGATACTCCAGGTCATGGTGTAGAGACCCTGATGAGACTACCCATGGCAGCTTAGGTCCAGCAGGACCGATGCTAAGCTGAAACTCATATGCTTGCCCAGACCTAGCACAATTGCTGCTCAGTGCTCCCGCACTCTGGTGGCACATTTATTAATTGAGGGTTAGCGGTGGCTCTATACATGTGCTCATGATACCACGTTCAATGACTATGCTTTAGCCAGGCTACCATGTTGAGGCATTTGGGCTGGCTCTGCTGCTGGCTGGCCAGAAGCTGCAGGTGCAGGTGGCTCAGCATCTTGGTCCTGCAGAGCTGCCAGGCCCCGGCGTGCCGTGCTGGAGCCGGGCAGGGGAGCAGTGCGCCAGCCGTGGCGTGGCCAGGCTAGGAAACCTTGTGTCTGAAGCCTGGCTGGAGTCCTTCACAGTTGCCATTGGGTAGCTGACAGCAGTGTGTGTTTGGTGCCAAAGTTTCTAAATCGTCCGAAGAGCAGAATCGGTAATGGCACTGGGTGAGCACATGAAGCTGCATCTTTGCTGAGACATGAAGCCGGCTTTGGACAGCCTCAGCCTTTCCCATGGAAACAGAGGGAATATTATACTGGGCTAATTTAATGAATAGTTCATGCAAAGCTGAAAATCTGAAAGAGCAAGCAGTAATGATGTCATTATCCTCTTTCTACCTACGGAAAGTGAAAAAAGATGGAATTTACTAATTCTAAAATCCTGAAAGACATGCTGAAAAAGGGGCTTCTCAATTACTTGATGCTTGATTTGATAAATCAGAGAACAATATGCTGTGTTGGACTGAACTTTCCCTCCCCTCCTCTTGTATATGCATGCCTTGAGTTAACTATCTCAGGTTCTGTTTGGGGTCGTATTTAAATGAAACCTAATTTTCATTCAAGCATAGTTGGTCTAAACCATAGTGAAAAACATTGTCATCCCTTATTCTGTAATGAGTTAAAAATATAAAAATTAGGAATATGAATGAACATATTAGATATATGATAATTTAAATAAATTTTCATATGTATACAATATTTGATATTATTGTATACCAAAGAAACATTCTGTAAGGGAAACAAATTGAAATTTTGTTCACTTTCTATGTTCTTGAGAGCTAACATCATAAGCAATACTGGTGGTAAGTGACTTTTATATTAATCAGTTTATTCCGGCAAACATATTTGGGCTAGACCTAAGGAGGTAAAATATGAACTGAAGTCTTCAAACAGTGAAAGACCCCATTATTTGTATTTCCAAGGAGCGATTAATGCATTAATGCTTCAATTTTCAGGATGCAAATGGAACTCTCTTTTTTCCAGCATCTGGATGGCAAATTTTACTCAGTATCAAGATTACTCAGGATTGGTCCACATGTTTTGCTTCCTGTGTGTTACTAACCTCCAGATATTTTGAATCTATTTCCCTCCAGAAAGCAAGGACTTGGAAGACATTATAATCCATCATACTTAACTTTCTGTGCAAGTTACTGAACATCCGGTTTAAATAATGTAGAAAATGTTGACAGGTATTTCAGTGAAATGAAATTTCCCTATTATGAGCTGTAGTTCATTTGGTTATTTAGCACACTGACTAAAATACTAAAATGCAGAAATCTGAAAATACACCATTGGTCCTACTGTACACCTGTATTTATATCATCAATTTCTGCAAATTAAATGCTTTTTCATGGTTTTATATATTTAAAGAGTTAACAGAGATTCTGAAAAAGCTCATTATCTTAGAAATGAGTGATCTAAAGATAGAGAGGAATCTGTTGTGTGGTGTACATTGTAGGTACTTTACTGAGATAACCAAAAGCTATGTGACTTCATTCACAACATACAGAGTCTAAATGTAAAATCCTGCTAGGTACCACTGCTTGGAGCTGAGCAACAGTGTATATTCATTTTGAGTTGGCATTGCTTTGACATAGTCATCTGATTTTTGGTGAGTTAAGAGAGTGAGCAGTGAGGGTTTGTGTCTCACATTTGATAAAATTTAGATATAGCCTCACTGATTTTTTCAAAGGTTAGCATGATCTAGTTCCAAGAAATGTACTTTTAATGCTGAAAAAAAGATAATATCAAAGTCAAATGAGAGTTGCTATAAGCAGGCTATATTTTCCAGTTGAAAAACAAAGCCTTGCATGTTTCATGTTAAGTTTGCCATGCAGGCAAGTGTTAAGCAAGACCGATTGAAGTAATTTTAAAAAAGAAAATTGATTCAAATGGGGAGTGAGACTCTTGTGTTCTTAGCAGCAACAGTGAGGCATGAGGTGAGACTCAGGAGCCAGCCATCCAAACAAGCATAAACCATACTGTCAGCTGTTCCCCGCTGTCTGCCTCTGTGCATACAGCTACATACAGGGTACCAGTGAGGTAAACAAAGGTCTCCTTCCTTTTTCATGGAGGACAACCCTTGTAGGGCTCTGCTTTTCCCCTAGTGATACACCCAGGTGCCCGATACACAACCTATGAGAAAATAGTGAGTTTGGCTGACCATTACCAGCCTCTACTAGTATTCTTCCTTCTCCTGCTCTCTCTTCCACAAATATTTCCTTACCTCCAGGCAAAGAGAAATTCTGAAAAGATCTGAGTAAAAGACAAATCTTTGTCTGATTCATGTATCAAAGGGAGCACAGTTGCATCCACAGACACATCTCTTCCAGCCTCCACATCTTCCTTACAGAACTGGCAAAACCTTGTCTTCTGTGTGTCCTCCTAGGACTTTCGCTGCCTTTGAAATGTAGATAATCAGCTACATCTCCTGAAGTTCTTCATGGTGGTGAAACCTGTCATTAATATTTTAAAAAGTCTTGTTTGACAGAAGACAGCACTCTTTCCTTTTAATCTCTTCATGTCTTTAAAACAGAATTTTGACAATATCTGCAGATTTCTTGTCCTATTCCTCTCACTCCAAAAAAAATTATAATAAGTATGAAAATATTTTTTTGAAAGAAATCACTAAAACTTGTTACTTTCCTCTGGTGTTTTGAGAAGCAGCCAAAGAAATACCTCTAAAAGAAAATAGTTTTTAATATCTTTCCAATTTTGCTTTCCTCAGCAACTTGGTATTTTAATGCCTGTTACTGGCCACATACCTCCGGTTCTTCTGAAAAGACACTTCTGAAGGTAAACATACTGGATGTTGTGAAGAAACAGTGTTTTTCATGAGGGACAGCCTTAACATAGCAACATAGATCTGATATGGCAGAAACAGCAGCAGAAGACATTCTCCAGGCTATGGAAACCCTCTGCGAAAGCCATGATAGAGCAGAGCCCAAGCTGTTTGGGTGCTTCATTCTCATATTTCCTAATTCAACAAGTTTGGATTTTTTTAAAACTGAACTTTCACTAACTGAATTTTATGAGTTTTTGACAGATTTACAATTTCTGCTTTTGAAAATAACAGCAATGTCTCTTAGCAGCTCCATGCTACCTTTCAAACATTTCTCATCCATCCTACTTCTATTTTAATGTACTTCTAGTGTTCAGTGTATTTTTGAAATTCTAGGAATTCATGCTTTTAATGTCAAATTTCCTAATTTATGGAGAATGGAAAAGTAGTGAAGTAATCCACTTGAAATAAAATATATAAATATTTGTTCTCTT
The DNA here is from genome assembly GCA_020745775.1 of Theristicus caerulescens. Taxonomy (NCBI): domain Eukaryota; kingdom Metazoa; phylum Chordata; class Aves; order Pelecaniformes; family Threskiornithidae; genus Theristicus; species Theristicus caerulescens. Next base: position 35,159,688 of record CM036558.1, on the reverse strand, counting down.
TTCTCAGGGGATATGACCAAGCTTCATTGCAAATGGCATAGAAAATAGTTTTCATAAGTAGGATTAACACATAAACATTAAGGCCAAAACCCATTTTAATATTGTTAGATGGCAAGATTACTCTCTTGCTGTAAATGCCACCTTAATCTTGAAGCTTTGATCTAGACTTGCATGATCCCTACTTAAATAAATGTGCACATTAATGAAGTGCAATTGCCATGGGTTGATTATGGTGGTTGTTTCATCAGGTAGACCTACAGGACTTTATTCTGAGGTACTGTCATATTCCTTTGCTTGCCTCTGAGAGTGGTAAAGAAGTCCTGTAAAAAGTGTGAGTTAAACTGGATCCAGTACTTAGTTAAATTAGATCCAGTATATTAATTATTATTTAATTATTCAATTATTTAATAATATTAAATATTATTAAAATTATTTTCAGCTCTTTTCAGTTTGCACCCCATGTCTTCCTCTGAAGACGTAGATGTCTGCAAAATGAATTCTAATTTCATGACAATGACACTGCTTTTGTTATTTAGCTTTTCTGGAAGTCTTGGAAATAGTCCATCCATGCTTAGGTTTTCTCAGATCACATGTTGAAAACTACAGCTAGAGTCAGTTGAAACCAGTAAGTAATGAAGATACGCAGAATGGAATTCACTAGCTGGAGATGAGGTCGGCACAGTAAAGTTGTACCTGTATTACCAGACTTAAAACCATCTCTAGATTTTTATGAATGTCTAAAAGTGTTGTTAAAAGTTCTTCAGCTTTACCAAAACAATGCACCTCAGGTACAGGTCTATCACGTAAGCTGTACACCACTACCTTGGTGTTACTTGAAAAATAAGATAACGTTGACTGAGAAAGAAAAGATCATGCAGTGCATGACAGACAGAACATCCTCTACTGCAGTAACAAGCGTTTTGATGGAGCTACATAATCCTGCAGCTAAGCCAGACCTGTTCTGTTAAACAGAAGAGCTGAAAAAAAAATCAGTTCTTGAGGTAATAGAAATGTAGACACTCTAGTTTGGTTTTTCTTTTATCGCAATGTATATAGACATGAGATGTTATTGCATACAGCTGACAGAAGTGTTTTAAATGAAGAACAATAACTGTGTGCAAGATAAATTAAATGATTTTTCATTGTGTAACTGTCATAGATCTGTCACATGATTATTTTCTATGTGTGAGGATTGATTGCTGGCAAATTTTGCAGATGGAAAGCGATCTTAATTGCAAAATAATCCATTCCTTTCTTTATTGTCAAAGGAAACATGAATAAAAATTATTTTTATTTAAACATTATGATTTCCAGGCACAATAACAAAAAAGAGAGGAAAAACCCTCTTGTATTTCACTGACATCAGCAAGGTTCTCAAAGCACTTCGCAAGGCTGAGTGAAATCAAACTCGTCAGACCAATGTGTTAGGCTCATAATATTATCACTCCCATGTTACAGCTAGGGGAACTATAGAACAGAACTACCAAGTAGAACGCATGAAAGTCAGAAGAACCAACATCCGTCTCGACCTCCTTGTGCATTTTACCAGCTCTCCTGAGTTTTTGAATTAGCTCTCCCTCCCTTTAAAAAACAAAGCAACAAAGCATTGTTGCATGAAGATTATCTACTCTTCCACAAAATCTGGTGTGAAGAAACCTGGCATGTCCCATATACAGTTAGTAGCAGCAATCTAGATGAAGATCGTTGCCACATAAAAAGAAAAATGGCAGTCTACTGAATTGTGCAAAGGATACACAGCTTTTCCTTGCAGAACTGGAAAATACAGGTGGAAATATTCAGGTTGCCACTGGTAGATGTTTTTGTAAGCTGTATTATCCCTTTACAAAACTGTCAGACTTGTTTTGTCAAACATCTTTGCATGCATTATTCTGACATAATACAACATTCACTTTTGACGACTTTAAGAGCAGACACAAGATAAGAGGGTATAGGTTAGACAATGGCGTGAAATTAGCGGGAGAATCAGAGAGCAATCATCAACTAGGGGGATTAAAGACAAAAAATATTTATATAAAACTGTTTCCCGTAACACGTTAGATGTATTTGCAATATTTTATGTGTCACAGAAGAAATACCTGCATCATCTGCATGATATGCTCACTCTGAAGGGGAGAGTAAACAGATAGATGCAGACATTGTCTGGGAGGGCCTGCAGCTCCCCAGGGAGTCAGTGGATTACTTCTAAGAGGTCTACTAGAAATAGTGTTAAAATGCAATTATACAATCAGTGGCTCACAATTCAGCATGCAACAGTGGGGGCCGTGACAATCCTTGAAGCGTTTGAAATTTGAGAAAACACGAACCTGTGTTACAGAGTGCCAACTCTGCTGGCATTAAATGAACCTCAAGACAAGCCAAAGCATCAGGTGGATACAAGATATAAAGCAAAGTTTTTACCTGGAGAAGTGATGCATGTAGATCAGAGGCAGACCTGCATTTCAAGGCTGCCATTTCTGTACCCTTGAGGAGTCACTGCTGAGCTGTGTAGCAGCCACCACCACTATATGCCTGCTGGGAAGGACTACCTAGAACTTGCAGGGCTGATCCCTTCACGGGTAGCTATGTGATAACATCTCTGCCTGCTCACTCTAAAGATGGTCAGAACTCTTTACTGTATTAAATAAGGACCTTTAGAAGAGGTGGGAGGGGAGTGAGGGGATTAGAGCAGAGGAAAGAGTATCCAACACATCCAGCCTCTAAGCAGGTGCACTGTTGAGTTCCTGAACATAACATAATGTCTAGATTCACTGGGTTTTCAGAAAGACATTGCCAGGAAGGCTCTTTCCTTCTTTCTCTTTCACCGCTTTAGGAGTGATTAACAGTGCTTGTACTATCACTGCTGCACCTGCAGGTAGTGAAGAGATGTATTCACAACAGCAAGCAATTTCACAGCATGAGCACTCAGAAGCATTATTTATTACTACCGTTCTAGCTAAAAAGTCTGAGACTGCAAAACAGTAACACATACAAGATCTCATCACTCATCTTTAATTTGCATTTTTCATGGATACAAACCTGGCTGGCTAATTGGGAAGTCATTTGACTTGAAACTTAATATACTTTTACCTTTTGATGGATTCAGCATGAAGAGAATATATTGTGTTTTCATTACTTAGAGCCAGAAGCAATTTTCAACTTTGTGTTTCCTAGTTTCAAACAAGAGAAAAGATTTATTTGCCAGAGTAATGGATTGGTCCATCTAATTCAGCATACTTCCAGCAGTTGCCGCCAATGCTGTGGCTGTTGCTGAGAGCCTGCCCTCTCCTGATAATTTTGCTATCAAAGAATACAAAATTAGACAAAAACATGAAGTGGTAGTAGGGCAGGGGAAATTCCTCTCTGTTCAAACAGCACAGGTGGTGAGCATTGCAACAAAGGAAATCAAACCGCCAGTTGTTGTATGTTCTGTGTTCGGGGTGAAGGAAAGGGGACTCAAGCTTGAATGTGGCCTTTTGACAGATCAGATCATCTCCTATTCTCTCTCCAAGCACTGGTTGTCTTTATTTCCAGAGCTGCTCATATTTAAATACACATAAGCAGGTTGCTCATTCTTATTTGTCCATAACCCAGAGAAGGGTCAGTTTTAAAACGAGAGGAACACAGATACCAGACCAGGACAGCAGCTGGTTGAAAAAATGCTGCCAACACGAAATATGACCCAACACACAGCTGCTGACTCGCACAGGGAGGTGGAGGGTCTCCATATCCACAGCTACTGCCAGTGGAGGCGTCGGACTCATGTCATCTCCTGTCATGGTTGACTTGCTGGGTGGAGAGTGACCACAGTAATTACAGAAAAACAGAGGAACATCTGGATGAGTCTAGTCTCACCCAGCAACCACTGACATGATTTGACTTTCTAACCGCTATGATGTTATAAATAGGTTTACCCCTCTAAATCTCCCTCAAACCAAATCAAACCCATAATTCATTTTCTCCTCCCTCTCCAGAGGGAAAAGAATGCCATAGTTTATTTTGCCAGTTATATGATCGACATCTAACTGTGAAATGCTTTACAAAAATAGTGGTCTGAGGCACATCTGCAAGGACTGGCAGTAGGGAGATACTTGAGGCCATACAGAGAAACGTACGTGTTTCTGCACTCAGCTATATTAAGCATATCTTTTTGCTCTGGCTGTGTCTCACTTGCTCCAAGAAACTGAAGTTATTAAGACAGAGAAAAGAAAAATTGGTGCTATGCAATCTACCTCCTTACATTCCAGTTTGAGTGACTGTGCTTTTAATTCTTTATCTCTTATGACTGGGTTGATCACAGGTATAATACTATGATATTACTATAATATCCCCAACGTCTTAGTACCTTTTACTCCATTCATGCAATGAACAGTACAACCCTTGTGGGAGCTGTGAAAGTGTCATACTTACATTTTAATAGTCCATGAACACTTGAGGTCTCTGATATCATTCCAGCAGCACACCAGGGATGTTGCCAAGCAGAAAACACCAGTTGTGTTATAAAATTCGTGTTTCCTGGTTGCTTGTCTTTATTTTACAAAATCCTTTCCTGTGCCTCCAGATCTCCATAGGGTGCTATTCTAGCAGTTTGTGCTAGAAACGCCTGCATGCAGAATCTGCCTAGTTCAGGCAAGTAACTTGAGACTGAAACTTAAGCAATTTGAGGTTAAAAAAGCAGTGCCTGAGCTTTGCAATCAGTGTGGAGAGGGAAATGTCTTTGAAGGTTTCCAGAGGGAAGGTTTCCATTGGGGAAATCCTATCCACTTTCTTGAACATCTAAACTGAAGTTTGGTGGAAAGATAGTTAACATCTAAAATATGCCATAGATAAACCACAAATATAGAGTGAATGTTATCTATCTTTCTCCGTGACACCATATACCAGAACCCAATATGGGTCTGGTAAAGGCCCAGCTAAAGCAAGAAAACTTATTTGTAGTTTCGTTAATGACGAAGTGTGGAAAAAGGCCTTCCAGATGGAGACAGACTATCAAAAGGCTGAAAAGGTGGAAGACACCACCATGCCTCCCCTCCCTGTGATGCAGCTCTCAGGGAAAAGCACCCCGTGCTTCTGAAAAGGAGGGATGCATGGGTGCAAAGGGTCTGCCCTGTGCCATTCCTAGACAGCTTTCTTCTTGGAAAGCTTACTTGGAAATCTAGTTAGAAGATTAGTCTTGCATGGTCTAAAGCTATATATAGTCTAGGATACCTAAAAATCAAGTCAGCCTTCTGTGTCTAGGTTGGAGATATACCTATTAACTTTTTAAATGTTTCTTACTTACTATGTACAGCAGAAAATATTATATATTACAGTAGAAAATATGCATGGGAAAAAACGCCGTGTTTTGGCCGCTGTGTATCGCATTTAAAATGACTAATAGAATAGTTATTTTAGGGGGAGGTACAAGAAGTACAACCTACAGCTAGCTGTTGGCTGTATAATACTTTACAGTCAAGGCATAACCTGTCAGCAAAAATGAGATTTTATGGACGTGTGATTACACCCACACCATCTTCCTTCAGTGTAGTCCTTCTTCTCAGGTACTACAGAAACTCTGCACCTGCTACCTATGTGACTTTGTCCTGCTTCTGTTTAATGCTGCCCCAGAGTTCAATCTCTCCATAAAACAAATCTTGTCAATGGTGGTTTTGGGTGTATCATATATACTCAACACAATAAAATGTGTTTGTGGGAGCTCTGGTAGTGCAATTGCAATAGGGATACATCAGTTGAGCAAGTCAAGTTGTACAAGTATAGTCACTCATTAAGGATTTTTGATCCTATCATTTTATCCGTTCGTTATATACAGTGGTAAAATATATGATCTCCGAAATGGGAAGGAAAAGGAGAAAAACTGAGTGTTACTTGTAAAACAGCATATCCATAAACTACAGATGGTAGTTGAACCAAGTTACAAACAAAAGCAGAGTGCCCTCTAGTGGCCACTAGGACAGGTAGCAAACACAGGACTATAACGAATACTTTGTGTTGTCATGGGAATATTCTGCAATTAGAATCTTCTATATTGAAAGTGATTTCTACGTATTAATTCCATTATTTTTGAGGAACATTATAAAAATTATTTTGATAAGCCAAAGGAAATTTATTTTAAATGTATGCACTCCAAAGCGCTTTTATTTTTCCTTCCAGTTAGGCAATACAATACTAGATTATTTTTCATGAATTTGAGACTTTCCTTTAAAAAATGTGAGGGTTGTTAATCTGGCTACTCTTTTTTTCCAAATATTATTAAATATTATTTTTAATATTTAGTTTACTTTTCAGTAGTAGTTACCAAAAATGTGTATGAAACTATAGAATCATTAAGATTTCAAATAAAATAAATTACAATCAGTATGAATGCTAACATATATTGTTAATTTTCCAAAACTCTCTTGTGTTTTTCTTTTTACATTTATTCTGTCTTTTTTTTTCTTCACAAAAATGTATTTGAAATGTTTCAGTTCACAACTGAAACAGGTTTAATCTATGGACCTGACAAAAAGAAGATTATATGCAAAAATGGTATTGATGAATGTACTTTAAAAGAATTTCTATTACCATATTCTCAATTTAATAAAACCTCAGTTTCATGAATATATGTGTTAATTATAGCATTAGAAAAAAAAATGACATTTGGAGAATAAATATAGTGCAAGAAAGAGGCAAGATCATTGAAGAACAGAGCTTCTGTATTTTTCCTCTTTAATTTCCAGACTTCTGGCTTAAGTCTGTGCATTTTGTATTAGGAAATTAATGTTAATTTGCTGTATTTACTAGTGATTTATCCTGATTCAAAAGGTGAATTGTCTGTATGCTTTTATAGTTACCACCACATTTCTGAATACACAGACATTCAGCATTAGAAACTGTTTCTTCAACACTTGGTACTGAAGTCCTAATACAGTAAAAGAAATTAAACTACACAACTCCTTTTTTTTACATCTTCAAATGGCTACAGAAGACTGGAGACTGGCTCCTCTTTATCACAAAATAGCACAGAACAATTACTTCTACAAATGAATCATTATCTGTACAATGATACAGACACAAGATAAATTGAACTATTTCATTAACTAACATATTAAGTATACACTATTATTTATCTCAACATTCACCATGAAGTGTGAGTCTGTTCTCAGCATTTCAATAAAATATATAAGAGGATACATTATTTTATAAGATTTTTTTAATGCAAATCAATCACTTTCAGTGTTGACATCCTCAATCAATTAACATATGAAACAGTCATAAGTATAACAGTGCCTTCACTCTCAGCCAACAAACAGAAAGGAAAAAAAGGGGAAAAAAAAAAAAAGAACTATTCTCATGCTCCTATGAATTCCTGCTCAGAAATTGCAATAAAATTTACTGTTTTATCAAGGCTTGTTGGAACTTAGTTTCAAAGAGTCACCAGAAAGCCATGCCATCAATTTTTCTGTGTCAAGCAGAGACAACACGGGAGCTAAAAGCTGCACTCAGCTGTTTTGCTTTTTGGGAGAACATGGTAGAATTAAGTAATCACCATTTACTACACATTTTTTGATGCTCACCGTATTCTGTGGCATTTAGCATCTGTGTTTGCATGTGTTTTTTAAAAATACTATTTTTCATTATATTAATAGAAATGTGTATAACTATGTCTGGGACGGTAGGCACCAATGAACAGGCATGTGCATACCCATGCACATGCTGGGAAAGAAATTGCTTTCAGCTAGCATCGCCAGGTATGTATCTTTCTAATTATCAGCATTATGTGTAAATATTTAGTAATGCAGTAGGTCTTGTTTGTTGTTTTTTATACTTCTGTATTCTAACACCAATCTCTAAGTGAATACCTTCACTTCTGCAAAATTAGCTTTCTTTGCTTTTAACTGAAGCATTTGAAAAGCTGAGACTGTAACATTTGCTGTGTGAGAGCTTTAACATGTTAAAAGAATATCTTTTGATCAACAGAGGGCACTCTATGGTTTTCAAAGGAGCCTAATAGGCGCTTAAAAGGGTTGAGTAGGAGATGACTGAGTACGGTTTTCGAAGAGTCTTTAGTACTGGTCAATCTATAATTTATTGGAAATGCTACTGATTTCCACAATAACACAGAGTACAGGAATGAAAGAGAACCCCATCATTTGATAAAGTCAGATACTAGGAGTAAGCCTGTGATGTACACAGTCAGCTCTTAGTTACATCTTCAAAATTGCAAATTATGTGTAAAAGTTGTAATGTATTCTGAGTTAAAAGTGTACTTACTCAGTAGTGGTGAGTTTTACCCTCGCTGGTTGTTTAAAAATGATGACTTTGAATATTGTAAGCGTAGAGAGGTCAGACACCACTGCTGTTCCATACAGGATATTTCTTCCAGTTCATAAATAGATTAGTTTCCTGGCATCAGTCTATCTTGTGCTATTGATTTCACTGACCATTTTGATTTTTGTTGTTCACTTATTTTCAAATCAAAATTCTTGCATTTAAATCTAGAATTGAAGAGGAATTTCTTTAGAGCAAACGAGGTATTTTTAGCCTATCTGTCTAGAATGCATGGAAGTAGAGTGGAGTAATCTAATAAAGGTGTAACACAAAATAATTCATCAATATAATGTAAAACTTCACAAATTACTTAAAAGTAAACTGAGATTTTAAAACGTAAGCCAAACTATGAGAACTTGGCAGGAATACTGTATGTAGAACTATCATACGTTAAGGTAGCATTCATGTATTTGTGTAAAGTAGGCTGATCCTGCTAAAACCCCTAAAACTCAAATTGGGAAAGTGGTGATGCATGCTAGCCCTGGAGAACACAGGAGTCAAGCACTGACACAGTTTTAAGTATGTGCTTGATTCTCATCAACAAAACCTGCAAGCATGCGATCCACTTGTAAAGGTGGGTGCACATGCACTAGGCAATATAGGCATCTCCAGCTAGAGATAAGATACTAAGGGTTAAGGCAGAGGAAAGTATAGTAAGTCCTCATTTTATCCATTCATTTATATTAATCCCCCAGAGAATTACTGTATCATATGTGTTTATAATTACAGACAATAAGAGAGCCAGTGAAGAACTAGTCAAAGTTTAGAGGGCAAATTCTTATCTCTTTGCCATGCCTATGAGTGTGGAATGAACTGAGGGATTTCAGTGAAGCTCCTGGAAGTGTACGTGGATCACAGCCTAGCCCTCACAAGGAAAGAGGATTCCTTTATTGCAAACCTGACAAGTAGAAGTTAAAAGCTGTTTTCCATGCTTTAGCACTTACATTTGCCAACAGCTGTTTCAACATTTATAAACACAATTCTCACTGGCTGCCAAATAACCATAAATTCATTTCTGCATATTTTTGAGCAGTAGGCATAAAAATAATGATGTCTGATTAAATGCATTTATGCTTTCACATCTTGTAAATCTATAATAGATATGAATTCTTGAATTGTTGCAATATATTATATCTAAACAAAAATTTCACCATGAGTTCAAGGCAGGTAATCTTCAGAAGGTTACGAAGCAATTATTTATTAGGTAGAGTCGGGTTGTTGTATTTCACCGTTTCATTCCAGCTAGAGCCCACAGTGTCTGGTAAGCAACAGCATGACTCGGGGCAGCATGCTGTAGGAGATTCAGGGGTTCTTGCTGTCTCCAGCTTCCTGTCAGTGAACTGTTTCAACATTATAGATACCCAGAAAAATTCTGTCTGTGGGAAAAGCAGATCTTCAGAGTGCTGCTATGAAATATCACTTCTCTACAGGGTATGTCTTCTCCCCCTGGAAAGTTAAACTGTGGCTAGTGTTGCTGAACACTTGTTCCTGCAAGGAAATGTATATTCAACTTGTTCAAATATGAGGCGTGCGTGATGCTAGCAGACACCGCGCTTGCGAGCGTGGAGCTACAGAGACTGAGTTTTCTTCTTCCCGCTGAGCGCATAATGCCTTTCGTCGCATAATATTTAACCTTGTGTATTCTACCATAGTCCTTGGTAACACTTCATTTTAAGTGTGCCAGCATTATTAATTCATTTGATATTCACTGTAATAACACTGATCATAATTAACTCATTCTGTAGCCTTGTGAATGTCGTAAGTATTCACATGGAATTCCACTGCAATTCAGCATTAATTAAGGTACCACCTAATTTTCACAGAGAAACAAGAGCGTGTGATCTGTCTCATGAAGAAACTCCCTTAACATCTCAGAGCGGTCCAAATATTTGGAGTGTATGGGTGTTGTGAATATGTTGGATATATTCTGAGGAAAATTGTGTATACTGTGTGGATAAATAATGCAAGAACAACGTTGTCTAAAATACAATACACACGTGCCTACTCTGTATGTCATTATGTAAAGTATATTTCATTGCATTTAATACTGATAAATGTATTTCCTTCTACTTTACAAAACAAGCATATAGCCAGGCTGCCTTTCTAGAGCTTAAAAGCAAAGCTATACAAGAAATATCTTTAATTTTTTTTTTAATCTCCTTTTAATTTTCTAGAACTATACCCCACATATACATATTAATACATAGCAGCTGAAGTAATCTTGTCATATCAAATGCCACATAGTAGCTTAACCAATCTGCTTGCTGCAATGACATTGTGAACTAAATAATCTCCTTTAATTGAAAATAGGCATTAAATTGTTATGCTTTTTTAAAGCATGTTGTAAATCTGAAAATTAGTATACTGTAAAATAAAAATACATGTTCAATTTCATAGCAACTTAGTAAAGTACATATACAGCTACATGATATCAGTGTATCCCTTAAACTAATATTTTCAGGGATTATTAACTTCATTGGGGAAAGTGATTCTAGGCAAAAACTGGGCAGGCAGGGTCTCAGCCAGCAAACTGATTTTCTGTGCTACAGTTTCTTGACCATTCTTTCAAAATGACCCATTTTTGCACATTTTCTAATGATGGAGAGGGCAGATATATGTAAAGTATATCTATATATTGCGTGTTCACAAAAAAACAGATCATATTAAGAAAATATTTGGGATGTCTGGTTTAGCTTGTTTGATAGTCTTGGGTTTGTGTGGGAGTGTATGTGAATTTTTCATTTTGCTATGCTAAAAACCACCTTGGTTGTAAAAGGGAAGTTTGAAAACTGAAAGCAATGCCATATGATTTAGGCTGTTGCCTCATGTCTAAATCATACTCATTAAACCATCAGTCCACAAAGTCGTTTGAATGAATTTCTCTTGGTCTACATGAAGGAACCAAGGGAATTAAAAATAAACAGAATTCAGCCAGTAAATGTCTTAAAATAATATCGATTTCTTTTACAGTCCAAACCTGTATTGTGGAACACTCTCACCATTGGAAATCAATGGCAAAATTTTAATTGACTTCAACAGGGCCAGCATATCATCTATGAAATTTAAGGTTGAGACCTTGCTATATTTTTAACCCACTGCACTGCAAACCACAGCTTGAACAGAGATCTACTCTTCTTTAATAAGTAACTATGACTCCCATTAGCAATAACAGGTGTTATGTACTAAGTGGAAGAGGAATCCCGATATTCTATGCAATAGTAATTAGTGAGACAGCAGATATAAGACATTTAGACATAGCATAGTGAGATTCAATACTGTATTTCTTAGAAATTATAGCATTTTTTAAATTTTGATATGAAAAGCAAATAATTTTTTTAACACAGAAATACTGAGGAAATATGATCTTACTTTAGGAAAAAAATGCAATATTCAATTTATAACTTCTTAGAAGATCTATCACCTTGGCTACTTTGTGGGGTCATGTCCTGCTTCGGAGAGTGGAGGCAAATGTGTTCAGGTGCCCATCATAGCCACCAGTGAGTTTTTCAGAATTTTTAAAGTCAAGCCCTGAATTCAGCTCCCTAATCTGAACAGATATGCCTTCCAATCTATGCTTTCTATTTCCAGGGTTTGGGGGTCTTCATTTTCTAGAAGCAATAAAATCCATGCCTCACAATCTTGCTGAATTTATTTAGGCAACAACCTCCTAAGAGGGAAATTCACTTTGAAAGCCTCGCTGTTGCAATAAACATTTTTTAGCCTGCTAGTGATTGTCACTCAGAGCAAGAACTTTCAAAACCCATTTGATTGCATCACTAGGACAGCATATTTAATTGAATCTTGAATTTCTGTAGTGTTTCTTATGTGGAAGGAGAAGTAGATCCTGAATCATGCAGCTCAGTTCTAAGTTTGACCTTCCCAAGGGCCATTGGGATCTTCATCACATGGAGCTGGATCTAGTCACCTCCTTGGAAATACTCTAGGTGCAATTTCTATATTGGTGTATTTGGTGTTTTCTTATTATTTAGGTGAGCAAATCCATTTCCTTTCTCTCAAAGTTCTCTAACCCGAAAAAATGTGAAATATTTTGTTGGTCTCAAAATGATTCAAAGAAACACTTTAAATAGATGAGAGAGATCCAGATGCTCCTTCTCTGGATGTTTTCTGTTATGCAGTGGTGCAGCAAAAAGGAGCAGAGGGGCATTAAGTAGCTCTCCTTTTGCTCCTTGCTTATGAAAAGTAAGCTGCAACAAGAATTAGTTAGACTATGTATTTTGGAAAATATGGCAGAGTACTGGTGCCAATAAAGGAAACCTGTAGTTGAGACAGAATTAGGTACTGCAATCAGAAAATAATACTTTCTCTTAATACTCTAAAATAGATTAATAAATGAAAGCATACAATAACTGTAAAGTTGTAAGAACAGAAATAGTGGAAAGAATGTTAAACAGGTAGGGTTGGTATGAAAAGCATAAATAGAGTTAGAGGGACTACCATAGAACTGATTAACCCTGCAAAAATCTCCTACTAAGGTAGTGTTTACTATAGTGGACTAGTCCCATGTTAATACGACATTTAATTATAATACTTACAACCTCAGTTGCAGCACAAAAGGGGCATTCTTTCAAATTAAATAGAAGGAACAGGAATACAACATTGTCACATGCTTTTGCTTAATTTCTGATTTGTTTAGTTTCTCTTCACTGGTGGAAAGGACTCATTTTTCTTCCAAATAGGTAGAGTTGTTTATTATGGTAATAATAATTAAAATAATGATAATAATGAAAAATTATGATACCAGAATACAGACTAGAACTCAGGCTAATCCAGAGCATGGACTACCACGTCATGTAAGTAATATCTCAGAAGTATTTAAAATTGCAGAGAAGTTGCATCAATTAGATTATACCAATTGCCAATGACATATAGGATGTAACCAGATATTAATAAGTCATAATAGATTTAAAACAGGTCATGCAATAATAAAAAGTAGACAAAAAAATTGTTTTTGCATACCTTCATTCATATGCACAACTTAAATAGATTGCTCTCTAAATCAAAAGGAAAATACTATTTAAAATAAATATAATCTTTGAAGAAATGAAGTTAGTAACTGAATGTACACTACAGTCTCTATCTCATGGATATCCTTTAGCAATCATAAGGCTTTCTCAGTTCTTCTTGGCTTAACCACATGACACCTGATTTCAGGATAGTGACATATCAGTAACATCTCTATTGCTCCTGCTTGACTTAGCATTTGATCTCCTCATCTGTGTTAGGTGAAGCAGGTCTCTGAACTCAGATCTTGGCAGATCAGAAAGATTTTCTTGACAAGTTTTCTTGACCTTGTAGCATTTAAGGGTGCCACTTTGCATGCATAAGCACATGTATTTCCTATTAGGAGGTGAATTTAGGCTCCATAAGAACCCACATGAAGATGAATTCTTCGATATTTGTATGTGTGTGACTTTCAAGAGCTTAAGGCTATAGCCTCAGCACACCACTGGGGAGTGATGCAAGGTATTTTTAGCTTTTAAAAACCTAAAATAAAGGATGGTTAGATCTTTATCACATTTTCTTCCAGGATTATAAAGCCTATGGGTGAAACAGATCAGAGAAGAATGGTGTAACTGTGACAGAATCACAAAGTAGTTGAGTTTGGAAGAGGTCTCTGGAGATCATCTAGTCCAACGTTCTGCTCAGAGCAGAGTCAGCTCCATCAGGCTGCTCAGGAAGACAAAACAGCCGTTCTGGGCACAAGGATATTAGGTTTTCATGACTAGGTTCCCTCAGCTGCTGTATGACATCAGGCTACTCATTAACTACTTTCTACCTCAGAGGCCCCATCTGTGACAGAAAGATGTTAAATTCTAGCACAATTCCTAAACTTTCCCATAATTTCTAGAAAAACTCCTTTCCCATAGCAGTGGGAGATTCTCCTAATATTATTTTAAAAGCTGCTTTAAGACTTTAAGACTACCTAAAGCACTTGCATGCTACACTTCATCACTGTTGTAACTCCCGTCTTCACAGGGTGTGTCAATATAAACTCATCCCTCCGTCACCATCGGAAGAGGCTTGAAAGAGTTCTGCTGACTCTCTGCAGCTAGTTGTAGTGCTGAGCATGAAGCTTCTTGCATGGATATTGTGAGCAACCCTTCACAGCAGCGCCATCAGCCAACATTTGTTATGAGCCTACAGTAATTACCCGTAGAAATACCATGCAAAGAGTAATGGAAGATGGTCATTCCTGTTGGACACTTTCACCATGCCCTCTGTCCTATCTGCATCTGCCTTAATTTGCACTCAAACTCATACTCAAAAAAATAGAAGAAAAAAACATTTAAGGTGGCATATATTCACTTGAGAAAAGGCCTCTTACATGTAAGGCCAGTGTTTGAGCTTCAGCTCCCCAGGAATGCAAGGCCAGCAGTCAGATGAAATCCTGGTATTTCAAATATCGCCCATGATAAAAGTTCCCAAAATTGAGGTCATGAGCAGGAGGACTTTCCCAGTTGTGCAGCAGATCAGGGTGTGTTACATTGGCATTGTAGCTGGGATTTGAAGTGTGCTTGTATAGCAGATGTCCTCACTGGCCTCAGTTAGTAAGCCTTTGCTTGCCTTGGGGTGCAATCTCTGCATAGCAAATTCCTTTTGGAGTGGGCATGCAGAGCACAGGACCGGACTAGAGCGTGTCAAAAACCCTGAGCTGTATATGATGAGATCTTCAGGTCCTCTGCACCAACAGTTCCGTTCCACATAGCCACTCTTCTTGGCTCCACACTCCTTACTGTGGGTATAGACCCTAGGAACTTGCTCCGTTAATGCTGTTTCCAAGAGGGGATGAATTAAGTTGCTTTCTGTTACAATAATTTCTTGCATCTCCTCTGGCTGCTGCATAGGATCAGAACAGGAATTGGGTTAAAATACTTGTAGGTAGTTCTACTCTTCCTACTACAACTGTGACACCAGTGGGTGAAAAAGCTTATAGTTAGCATGTTCCAGGTGCCATTTTTTCTGACTTGTTATTGGGAAATACTTTGTATGTATTTAATCCTTATGTTTTTAGAAGACCAAGAGGGAAGTGTGCAATTTTCCTGCAATTTAATGCAAAGAAAGAAGGGGAAAGGGAAAAACCAAACCACAAAACAAATGGAAAAAAAACCCCAACCAAAACAAGCCAACCCCCAAAAAAGAAACAAACAAAAAGAACTATAGGGCATTTTCGACCTGAAATTTTGAAAACAAATCCATAATTTTTGAGCTTGGGCTGAAGCAGTGCTTATGAACACTAGGGAATACATGGAATAAAAAAGAGCTGTTTATTTTTATATGGTACCACTGGTGATCATAGCATGACTTTATATTTAAATGTTTCAGAGATAGTTAGAGGTTAGCCTTTCACAGCGTCCAAACATGAAATTCAGCCAACCTCAATGACTAACTGACCCCCAGTTAGTCATATGTCCTCTCTTTAGCAAATTACTAACAAATGCTTGTAGGAAGAATGTCAGACAAGATTACATGGCAGTACCATTAGTAACTATGGATCATCTTTCTTATTCTATGGTTAGATAAGAAATGTTTTGTCATTTTCAGGAGCCACGCAGAAATGAATTTCATATTCATTTGAACCGTTTAGCAGAGATAACATGGCAAATAGCAAATAGATCATCATTTCAGCTTTGAGCTCCTGAAGGTTCTGTTATAAGAATTCCTGCAACCAAGCATGGAGTCAGGTGAAACACATCCTATTCCGGTTTTCATATGAATTTAAAGCCTGCCCCATACAAGCCTGAATTCCTCACCTTATATTGTATTCCCCATTTTTCCTCCTATACCATCTCAAACTCTCTGTTATTAATTCAGTCCTTCAGTATCTCCCAGCAAAGGGTGAGCAGGTGCTTGAAAGTTCCCTGTTGCTATTTAGCAGGACTCCTCCATCATAACTTACTTTTCAGGGTTAGCACAATAAACAAGGTTTTCAAAATGTCTTTAGATGTGTAAAGATGCTATTAGATATCCACTGGGATTTATAGACATGCCTCAGTGTCACCAAAATATAGGGGAATGACATGTTTAATCTACTTTGGTTTTTCTTAAAATCACATGCAAACTGTGTCTGTGTTTAACCCTCAAAACAGCTTTGTATACACTTATACATTGTTCCCAAGTGTCTAGCACCTGCTATGCCTACTGCATATTGCCCCTTCAACATCGTCTTGAAAAATACGGCATTAAAAACTAAATAGCCTTTCCATTAGTAATCTTTAGGTTCGTGAGACTCCAATTCTTATGTTCCATCATTTCAAAATCTGTGTATATATTGCAATGTGCTTTCTTATCTTGTTTTTCAAAAAGATGAAATACATCTTACATTCCTTCTATTACAATTGACTGTGTCCTTTATAGCTATGAGAGAATGGCTTAAAATACACATCAATAAGAAAACAGTTTAAAAAGATCTAGTTAAGTACAATGTAGCAATAATAATAACTAGCATATGCAGTAGTCAAGGATTCCATTAAATTGTATGGTGCTTCAGAAAAGCAAGCATTTAAATCGGTTACACAGAACCAGAAAATAGGTTTATGCTTCGGAGAGGGTAGGGGAAAAAATAAATAAGTTTGACAGAAGAATAATTCAGAGTAGCTGATGAGATGGTGGACTGAAATAAAAAGAGTAAGATGTTCTCCCCTCAAAGGAAGGTTATATGAGGACTACAGTGCAGCAGGGCTGCGGTGGTCTTTCAAAGCGGAGGTGAGCATTGAGCGAGTCTGTAAAGAAGTCATTCCTGGCGTGTGGCAAAGTTGCAGCTGGAGACTAAGCTGCAGCATTTGGTTTAAAGCAATTATCAGGCTGTAGCCCCCAGGGCTAGGGTCTGTGCCAGCTCTGGGGACTGATGGCCAGGTGCAGGTTGTTTCACACCCTGTCTGAACTCTGCCAGTGGTGAACATCAATCTCCAGGCCCCTGGATGACTGCTGCTCGCAAAGTTCGTGAGGTCCTGCGTTAAGCAGGGAGCTAAAGCTCAAGGTACCAGCGGGTATCTGTGACTCCTCACACCTGGGAAGAGAGGTCTGAAATTCCCAGGGCCTTTCAGCTTCCTGGGAGCAGCCAGCACAACAGCCACAAACTTCTGCCTCCAAACTTGGCAGAGCAGAGCACAGAGCAATGGCCCTCCAACCCGTTCTGAGCTCGGACTAAGGGTCAGCTCCTCCTCCCCCATAAATCAACACTCTATATTATTCCCAGTCCTCTCACTGCTAAAGGGGAACCCTACAGCTGGGACCAGAGTTTTCTTATTTAAACCAAATGAGGAAAACTGACTTACTAAAAAGGTCATTCACTTCAACTTTCCTGACCTAAGCAGCAGGGACTGAGTTATGTCACATTTGCAAGAGATAATCCCAAGAGAAGCTGCTTTTCAATGACCACCGTGCATTTTAGTCCTGACTTTGTCTTTTATTCATACTGGGCCTAATTTTACACATGACTGTATGCAAGGACTGATGCATAGGCACATTATCCCAGATAGGGTGCCAAAGGGGTATCATACTTCCAAGCAGAGAGACCATTTTCTTTGGGATCCCTTCTTGAGTGTCTGCAAGGTAGGTGTCTCTCCTGTATCAGCCTCAGGGAAGACGCTCTTGGTTCTCAACATGTGCAGCCGGGCAGCAGGGGAGAGCTGGAGCCTCGAGCTGCTCATACTATCTCTCGTTGGTAGCATGATGGCACTAAGAGATTTGACGGTAGCTGCTACCTTTACACATCATCTGCGCCACACAGAGAAACTTTTTTACCAAATAGGCCATAGAAAGATTTGGGTTACTTTGCCTGTGTTAATACCGCCTACTGCTTTTCTGTTGCATTTATTCCTGTAAGGTCTACTTCAGCAAATATACAGTCTATAGTATTTTTCATTTACTTGAGATGCGGATGAATATGCTCGGTTAACTTCTGAAATGTCCCTTCACAAGGTAAAATAAAAGAATCTTTGTAGCCATCATTAAATGTCTTCACCGCAATATTTACTACTGCAATCAGGACAAAGCAAATGGATGTTTTTGGCAGCAAAAAAACAGTCTTAAAAAGACACAGGGTATTGTTGTTTTCCTTGCAAAGTATAAAATTCCTCAAAAATTACATGGTGTCACACAGCCTGCCATAGCTTATAAAAAAATGATGCACTGCCTTTAGTTTTATTAGGAAAATTACACTGTGTTAACTCTTTGTGTCTTTGAGGGCACGTCTCTGCATTGCACAGTAAAGCTTATTCCAGACAGATCTGTGCCATGTACATGGCACAGGGTAGCACTGTATGGAGATACTCACTCTGGAAAGACTGGCTCAGAGCATTTCATCAGCACAAGCAAAGCTTGCGGCCCAGGGGCTGGGAGCTACACCGCTCCTGGTCTGGGAAGGGGAGAGCTTTGGATAACAGGGGGACATGGAGGGGAGCTTTGCTGTTGCTGCTGGGGGGATGGAGGCATGGCAGCAGTGAGGGAGGCTGCAAGGATGAAGCATGTCTTTGATGCCTTCCTCAGTAGCATTAGCCAACTTGGGTTTTTTGGTCTCTGGCATAAGCAAAGTAGGGGGCAGCGTAACTCTCAATGCCACAGGAAACTGCTTGAGTTGTCTGTACTTAATCACCTTGATTTACTAAAACCTGCCCTGCAGCAGGACCCACTAACTGCAAATACATGTCTCCACCAACAGGCTGCCTTGCTTCTAGTGTCAGGATAGCCTGGCCAGTGCTTTCCTGGGGATGTGTGCACTACATGTCCTTGTGTAGGGCAGACCTTTCCCGATACTCCAGAGCAATGCATTTTCACCCACAAGCACAAAAGAGACCACTTTGTGAGCCTGGTGTTCAAAATGGGAAGCCTAAAGCTGGGCTCCTAAGAAATGTTTGAAAAATTGATTTTCTGAAAGTATGCTACCTTGATAAAGTATGCCACCTCCCATAAAGCAAAGTTGTATGAGACAACAAAGCAGAAAACACATGGACTGTGTGCATCAAATATGTCTCTAACTCTTAGAGATTTTATCACATTAGTGAACACTCTCTGTAGGTATTTGCTGGTCTTTCCAATACCTAAAGCATAAGGTCAGATGATTTGTAGCTGTACTGTCACAGAGCAATGATTTCCAATCTTTTTCAGAAAACAGTTTCTTTAACCCTTTCAGGACAATCTCCCCTGTAGTCAGGATTTAGCTGGACAAGTACTCTTTCCTATATAAAAGACATGGGTGATCACTGCCTGTTTGAATTCCCATGTTGAAGGTGCCTTCCAAAAAGTATAGGTGAGCAAAACATGGTGCTATTTTATTCTCATATCAGTGACAAAGGAGGGAGGAAAGTAAAAATGACGTGTTCCTGCTTAGAGCAAGAAATGTGGTTGCAGAAATCAGTCACTCTTTGCACACAAAGGAATGAACTTCTGCTTAAAAAGCCATATAGCACATAATGTTGTTTTAAAGATGGAGAGGAAGCAAGTTATAACAGAGGCATGATGTCTGCATCAAAGCATTTTCTTTTTAGGTATCTCTTTGGAGCAATGTTGGTAGATTCAAGTGGCATTAGTTGAAGTCTAATATTCATGGTGAAGGAGTATGGGGCAATAAACTGCTTCTGTGAGTAACTAGAGGTAGTCTGAACCTGAGGTATTCAGTATGCACATAGCTATTTATTACAAATGAAGTACAGAATAATGGAAAAGATCCTCAGGACCATACCCTTGGTCCTCAGTGTAGCCTTGGGCAGGGGGAGAGAATTCGGAAATAATAGACACAAAATGTAGAGTGACTGAGTGGCTCTGGTAAGACTATCAGACAAACCCCATGCTGTGGCAGTGTTGTTCTCCAGTCTGTCAGCTTGACCATGCAACACCAAGACCTACTCCATACAGAAAAACTAAATAAAAAATATTTTTAAAAAAAATGCAGAACTTGACCACAATACAAACAACCCTGAGATTCAGGGACTCCATGTCTGTCCTAACCGGTGTATTGCAACATTTTTCACAGTTCCTTACCGATGTCATAAATCCAGTGCTCACAGGCAGACTCAATAACAGAAACTTAAGGACTAATGCCTTTGGTTCAAGAGGCTTGTGAGGCAGTTGGTCCTGAAATTTTTGTATATGAAGAACAAAAAAAACAAGTGCTGCTATATCTTAGCCTCATTCAATGTCTAATTTTAAATATTGAGTGACTGCATGCTAAAGGCAGAATTGAAAATATCTGAACAAAACCATCTCTGTTGTTAGATCTCTCTTTATTAAGGACATGCAGATAGGGAACTCATCTGCTGACAGCAGGAACTTAGTCACCGACTATGAAAAACAATGAGTGCAGCAAATGCAAACAAATGTCCGATCTAAGTCATTAGCTAAAGAGGTCATTGTAGAAAAAAAATGTTAAAATGTGTTATCAAGAAATCACTCTGATTTAAAATAAGCAATTACTGGTAAACATCCAGTGAAAGGCAGAGTAATTCTCCTAGTTGTCAGGGACTTCTGGCTGTTCACACCAACCCTCATTCTAGACCTCTATTTTAATAGATTTTCAAATAAATTCTTCATAAGACCTCCAAGAATCATGAAGATGGCTAAAAGTGTAATAGACTGATTTGCAATTTGCCTCCACCTTTTCATCCTTCAGGGTTCATTTTTCTCAGAATGTCTCTGTAACCTTTAGGACTAGGGGTTTAGTTTGGGGATTTCTTTTCCTCTCTTCGGCATCTCTAAAGCTGGGTATCTAAGTCTGCCCTTGTTATCCTTAGCTCTCTTTATAGTCAAGGAGGAGTAGAAGGCACTTCCAGTGGGGATTTATTCCAACCCAAGCAAAATGTCTAAGTTGTGTGAAATAAATTCTTTCTGTGGTCACTGCTCCTCTTTATCTTCTCTAGCTTTACATGAAACCAGGAATAACTGGTGTAGACTTAAGTATCTACCTCTGGGACATCTGCAGGCAGATGAGATGAATCTCAGCTCATAAAAGAAGTATTTGTTTCAGTGCCAGCTGAGGTTATTACACAACATCCTGCTTTGAGGAGCTGGTGGTGTCTGAAAAAATAATTAGGAACCAGATCACAAAAGCTGGCTATGACTATTTGCATTGTTAATTCCATCATTTCCTGATTGTTACTTTTGACCAACATCTCTATTTTGATGTTTATTTTAAGAGGTCCAGTGTAATTAGTAGCTGCTAATTTTTTTTCACCTTGATATCACAAGCACCAAGAAGTTAACATCATCTTTTGTCAACATTCAATACCTTGCCATATGCATTTATTACCATTACCTAGTAGTAAACCCCAAGAATCATATGCATGCACAAAAAGAAGTTTAAACATTTGTACTATCTTTGTTCTAACACTAAATTGTCAGGAATCAGTGGGTACTTCAATAGAGACTACTTGCCTACCAGAGATGGTCAGGAAAGGGATCATGCAGAGAGCAGCCACACCAGCCTGTATTTGTTTGCTCCGTGTCAGCTCTTATGGCTGCCAGAAGAGGAGGTAGGGGATGAGCCCAGACATTGTTTAAAAAAATAAAATCCCAAACAGAAGCAAAAAACAAATGTCAAAAAAAGGGACCCTGGCCAATGTCTGAACTAAACTGTAGTTGTATTTATGGTGCTGCAGATTTAGGAAGTCCACTCATGGCCAGAACAGAGATGATGGGATGAATGCCCCACCAAAGCGTGCACAGTTGTACATACAGACAGCTTTTCAAATTGGGAAAAGGGACTTCAGTAACTTGATGCCTATGTCTGTGTTCTGGGCCCTCTCCTGCTTCAAAATCCTGAAGCCTAAAAGTGTTTGTTATCTGTGACATTATGAAAACAAGTGCTGTAATTCTGTCTTTGCTTTTTAAAAAAAAACCACTACACTATCAGAAAGCAGAATTGTCAATATTCCTCATCGGTGCAACTTCTGTCATCAATAGGACAATAATAACACAGAAAAGAGAGGAAATAAAAAGAACTTTTTCTTAAGAAAGGACAGCATACTACAGATAGGGAGATTTAAATGAAGGGAATAATTTTCTAACCAAGGAGAGTTGCTACACTACCAGCACAGTTTTTTGCTGTGCTTTTTGAAATGCAGCCCATTAATGATTTGCCATGCCAGTTTCAAGAGAAAAGAGGGATCTTTATGGGGGAACATGACGTGAGTATGAGCACAGTTGCTGGCTGTTAGGAGCATTCATCAAAACATTAACCTCTTCTATTAACTTGCAGAAAAGAGCGAAGTTCACACAAGGTAGACGAATTAGAGACTGCCATGGAGTGACAAGGTAGCAGAACCTTTTCTACTCTTTGTGTAACAGAAAGAAATCGCCTCAGAGGAGACCCAACCTGCAATCCATGCCCTCAAGGAACCTCCACCCCAAAATCTGAACAGGTGGAGGCATCCACAGAGAGAAGGGCCAGAGCCATCATTTTGGGGCAACAGTAGCTTCCAAATCAGTGTTTTACTGAGGATGGCAGGCCTCTTCCTCTAGTATTTTTATGAACACTTTATTGATTAGATTATTTTAGATTTACATCTGTTCTATACTTTTATGAAAAAAAAAACCCACCAGTTCGTAATGGAGGTGGTGATTTTTTTTAAAATGAAATGACATGCTTAATATTAATGATAAGAGTTAATACATTCAGTCAGCTCCTGTACAACGGACATAATGCTCTTGGCATCCCTGCAAGAAACAAAGCAGAACAATTATGAGTCATCAAATGTATTTGTCAGAGGATTTTGTATTGTAAAAAAAGCCTGTTCATGTTAGCATAGTGCTGAAAGACAAGGAGTGAATTATAGCTTGGAAAGTGATGGGATAGATATAAAATCCAAGGGTCCAGAGGCCAACTGACTATATAGGCTCAGCTGGAGACAGAAAATACATGTTATGTATTTTTTCAATGGATTCTTCCATTTATCCTGTTAGGAAGTAGTGACTCCCCAAATCAAATGTGAGTTAGGCTAGAATTTTAATCGTACTGGAAACGTTGCCACTGCAATTGGTATTTGAAGCTCTCCTAACTGATTGTTATGCTATTTGTTCTACTGTGAATGCAGAGAACCAGCAACACAGAAACAGGAGATGTGGATAACAGGACAGGCACAGCAACACACGTACAACTACATGAAAAGTGTATTGCTTCTCATGCAGTGGCACATATGCATCCTTCCTTCATGGATACCTGTATCAAGGGGACTCCTGGCCCTGTTCTGATAACTCAGAGAGTTTGCAGCAGTGTTCTCATAAACATTAAATCTCCTTTGTATTGTTGTCATTGCTCAAAGAGCGCTCTGAGAGGTGCCTCCAGGGGTACGTGCAGATAAGAATCTGTTGCCATTCTGATATTAATGACCGGGACTAATTTAGAAAAAGGACATGACAACCTTTTTACGGTATAGCAGAAGAGCTTTAATTACTCTTTGCACATTTTTGAGGAAAAGAAACGTGGCTACTATTGGAGATTTTCATTTTTTTACAATGAAGACATGAGATAGGCAAATAGCATAGTTTTATACTCACCTTCAGGGTATGATTTTAAGATAGTTAATGAAGACTTTGAAAACTGATGGTTTGAGGTTGAACTTCAGATAGAAAGGAACTGATAGTCTCATCATTTAACTCCATTTGTAGGCTTGCAGAATATCAGGAGGCTTTAATCCATGTTGTACTGGAAGTTTCAGTGGGTGCACAGTTATGTTCTGTCCCATAGAAAAAAAATAATTTTTATAATAAAGCAATTCTGACTCCACAAGAATAATTTTTTGTTGATCTGTTGTAAGATTAAAAGAAATAACTTCAAAAAAAAGCTAGACCTTAGTTTTATATCCAAACTAAACACTGGAATTTTATGTACACTAGAGTTTCTTGTGCCTACAAATCAGGGAAGAAAAATCAAAGTGGGAAGAATTATGGTAATTCCAGATACTTCTGTCCCAGCAGCTGTCTGCCCTCGGTTGGGTCAGCTGTAAAACTGAGATATTGTTCAGACCCTCTCCAAGCTATCCAAAAGGTCCTTGCAATAGAATTTCTTATTTCAAGCATGTTTTGATTTCGTGAGAAACTATTAAAACTCCTCGGTGGGCCTCTGTGACATCTTGTGGGAGTTCCAAGTAGAATTTCAATTTTCAGAGGGTTTCATGTACTAATTTCTTTCTTTGTAATAACATTATTTCATTATCATAATAGGATAGGTTTCATGTAATGGTTCCTTTCTTCCTTATCTTTTCCCCCATGAAAAGAGAAAGAACATGAAGGGCTTAACTAAACTCCATCATGTTATGAGCTCAATACAGTGTTGTTGTAATGCTTATTTGATGTGAATGAAAGTAATGTATAAATGAAGATAAATAAATATCTACAAAAGTTTTTTGTAATGCTCCCAAACTAAATGACTTTAACTTCAACTGAAGAGAAGTTCTTATCTCTGTAAGCTAGTTTGGCAATGCAATTGTTCAATTTTTCAAAGCTAAACCATCACAAGAATTGTTTAAATTAACACCTCAGCAACATGAATGCAATCTAAAAAAACATAAATTGGATTTCAGTATAGCTCGCAATTATGACCTTCTACCAATTTTGGTGGAGCTTGTCCTGATTTAAGCTGGCACACTGTTAGCAGGGTTCTCATCCCACAGATATTCACCCACTGGCAGTGGGATTAATCTCATCTAACTTTGGTTGTCAAAAAATTGTGTTAATACTCTAACCTCTTTATTTAGGCTCCTTCTACAGGCAATGGAGAGAGACAAGCACCTCCAGAGGGCACTTCATCTTAGATAGTCTCAGATATATGCTACAGCATAGGATAAATCTTTTCTCTAAGTGCCTGCCTTTCTCTTCAGAGAGTGCATAAGAATACTAGCAAAATGGACACTTAACTTTGGGCAGGCTAAATACCCCAAATACCTGAAATTACTTCCATAAGATGTCTCTGTTAGACAAGCTGGCAAACATTTTGTCAGCACTTGGAAATGCTACTTGTCAGCCCTCTAGCCAGCCTACAAGCTAGAGGTTTGTTGCTTCCATGGCAGGGATGTTAGAAGGCAACATGTGCCTCAAACAGCCACCCCAGTTTGGTGTGGTGTATTAGCTTAAACCCATAATACACGTGAGTTTGTGTTAACCTGTGAGGCTGTGAACTGAGATAGTGAGGGTCAGGCAGACAGTCCATTTGCTGTTCCTGCTACTTGAAGGTAACCTCTGGCAGAAGTGTGGGGCAGAGGAGAGCCAGCAGAGAAAATATCCTGAACTGCTGCAGCTAAATTTGCAAAAGATGCTGCCGCTCCTGCCCAAGGCATGATTTAAATTATTATGGTAATCCTTAAAGGCATGAAGCTTGGGCCTAATTCTCACTCATAGCCCAACCTTCCCTGAAAAATCAACCCCTAAACAAAACTTGGAGTAAATTGAGACATCTTCTACTCTTGCACCTTCCCCAAGTCATTGGTACTCCCAAATCATTAGTACTGTTGTAATTGTGAAAACTGTAGCAATACTGAAAAGATGCTGATTTTAAGGATCTTTAAAACCATTCCCCATATTAGTTAACTAACAAAGTGGTTTTGATCTGGAAGGAAAGAGGCGAATCCTGCTTTTAGCGAACTGCTGAAGAAAAACAAGAGCAGGGGACCAGGAAAAGCCCTGTGGGTCAGCGAGCCCAGCTCCCTTGGGGAAGGCAGCTACATGGACATTAGGAACCAGGACTATCGTTTCACCTCTAACGTCATGGCATGAAGTCAAAGCTATGCCACAGGCTGAAACAGCCAGGATAATCCTGGCTAAGGCTTATGTTGCCCGTGGAGACTAGCTATGGGAAAAGGCAATTAGCACAAAACCAATGTAGTGAGTAGTGCAACTGTACTGTTCCCTACTATAGATATGCCATTTACACATATTAAACCAAAGATACAGAAAGGTATGCTATTAGCCAGGCATTCACAAATGCATGATACATACATTAAAAAAATTATCCATAGTTAGTTCCAGTGTTCACTAGTAAGATTACCTGCAGATCTGAATTTAAAAAAAAAGTTCTCTATGTGGTACAAAAGGGATTCCTATGGCATTTCTTAGTTTGACCTTTGTTCTCCAACAGTTTCACTTTAAGATGACTGAGAATATGCAAATATATGAAAAAGGTAATTTTAGGCTTATAGTTAAAAAATTAAAAAAGCCTAATAACACATTGGCTTATAATATGATTTCCTGTGTTATACAAATGTCTCTGTTTTGGTTTCCCTGGTTAGATATACCAGTACGTTTAGTCACCAATTTATGAGGGAAATACATGTTTCTGCTAGGCCTTTAAATAACATTACAGTGATTAAAATTTATTTAATAAGAAAACCTATACATAGATTTGGTGCTTTACAAAAACTCATTAAAGAGGCAGTCACCTGAAAGTCTCTGGGTTAGTTACTTCAAATATTAAAATATTTTACTGTTCTCTACACCTTGCCTCATCATTTACACCTATGTAAAAGTACAATGAATTGAACATGCAGTTATGATGTAAATAGGATAATATTGGCCATTAGTAACAGTTCATTAAAATGTATGGTTGTTATTATTTTTTCTAATCCAGCGAATCTGATTTGCCATTTCCAAGCATCTTGTAGTACCTCCCAACTGTGCAAGCTATGTAAGAGTGCCACCAAACTTGAATTCTCCCACTGGGAGGTTGGATACAACTGAACACTACCAGTGAGTGGCTGAATAAGCTGGGGACTGCCACATGAAACTGAGGGAAGCTGGAGCCCTTTCACAAGGGCTGGCTGAAAAGCTCATGAAACAGGTCGTAAATCATTGCTATTTTCAGCGCTATGTATAAAAATAAACTGACCCGAATTTCAGCCTCCCCTTTGTAAACCTGTATGAACTCTGAAGCTCTTTCATAGCCTTTCACTTGAGTGGTTGGATGGATGAGTGGTGTGGTGGTCACATCAGCCAAGATTCACGAGTGTTGTGTTAACACTGTACTTTCATGTGCAGATTTAAATACCTTCACAGGATGGGAACACATGCCATGAAGTCTGATTCTGATTTTGATTCTGTTTATAATAGTGTAAATACACAGACTTAGAGGTCCTCCTTGTTTAAAATAGTGTCTGGCAAGAATCTGCCTTTGATTCTACATGCACAAAATAGAATTTAAATAAAGCCCAAAACTTTTTGTTTATAATATTCTCAAAGGTAAAGCAAGCTCCAATATGACTCTAAATATAAGCAGAGTAGTAAATTTAAATGCCTGTAAGTAGTAAGGTGTTTCAATAACATTTGTAATGCTAAAAATATAATTGTTTATCAGACTAATTAAGGTACTTTGCAGTACTGCAAGTTTCAGAATTTTTGGCTCAAATGACCAAATATGGACAAATAAGATACTTCAAAACTGACACCAGTAGGCAGAATACTAAACTTTCCAGTGCAAACACTTTACCTCAATGCAATACAAAGGGAAGAGAGGTCAATAATACCTAAATATTTTTTTCAAAGAAATAATACATACAAATATACCGCACAATACTACAGTAGTAGCAGATGTGATGATATCAGGGTTTGACAATATTTTCACATAAATTATTGTGTAAGCACAGTTAATCATTGTGTACAGGTGGTTTGCCACCTGTTTAATTCAGTTTCAAGCTGATTTACACAGCTTTTAAGGCAAACACCCATCCCCCCTCCAAAATTACAGTTTTGCTTGTGCATTTACTAATGTGGACAATTATATTTCCCTTCACTTCCCACCACCCCCAAAAGACACACAGCAAAAGCAGCAGCTTCTGTCTCCCTTTACATCCTTGTTTTAGCCGATATTGTAGGAAGTGCCATTATACTGGCAGTAACAGATGGTGCCAGCCCCTCCAACATGAATTTTTACCTGCTATATGAACAGTGGCGATTTCATCACTTGTGTTTCACCATTGTGCCTCTACCTCTCTATTTCTGGTTGTACACTATAGCCCATGTGAAAGGCCAGCCCCCTTTTACAAGGTAAAACTCCTCTTCTGCAGGTGTTATATAGACGAAAGAGTTATGACATATAAATCCCAGATATTGCTTGGGTAGTCCTGATACTTAGCACATGTAAGTTGTAAGATGTCAAGAAATGCTAACAGCTTTACAGTAAAGTAAAAATGAAGCAAGGATCTCATTGCACCTGCAGGTGGGAATCCCAGCATCAACATAAGTTCAGTACACAGAGATACATTTATGATAATATGACAAGGGAAATTAGTTCTCACCCTGCTTTTGGACAGATTAGATGAGAGTTTCAGTCTAAATTTTTCATCCTGTGGTTACCTGATTCAGGCTGATATTGTACCCTGGGGTAGGCTACAGCTGTTGCTGACCATTTTTTTTTTATTCTCTTCCCTTAACTTGGGTTAAAAATCTAAAATTGATAAACAGCCCCTGTTTCCATCAAGTATTCTAAAACCTATCAAAATATCCAGAAAACTGTTAACATTATTAAGTCTCTTCTGACGTC
Source organism: Theristicus caerulescens (assembly GCA_020745775.1). Taxonomy (NCBI): domain Eukaryota; kingdom Metazoa; phylum Chordata; class Aves; order Pelecaniformes; family Threskiornithidae; genus Theristicus; species Theristicus caerulescens. Next base: position 35,130,902 of record CM036558.1, on the reverse strand, counting down.
ATTATTACATATCCCCTACTTGCTTTTAGTGATATCAGCAGGCTTTTTGATTTGTGCCAGCACTGTACTGAGCACAGGGGAGCCCTGGTCTGGGAGTGACACTTCACGGCTATGGAAGAGATCCACATTTCACAATATCCTCCAACCTCTGTTACCTGTCTCAGTGATGTATCTTTTACCTGCTTCCATCACCTCTATTTATTATCACCTCCCAGACTCCTGTCTCTGCATTTCCCAGCTCAGGATGGGTCCAGCTCACAGATCCTCATGGCTGCTCCTCGCAGCTCACTAGCTGATGAGGGCTCCAAGGGGCCAAAATATTCCCCTTCCCTCAAGCTCTGAAATCTTCCTCTGATGCTTTTCTCTCCAAAATATGTTCAAGACAATAAAAAGTTATCAAGTTAGGTTCTGTTTTGATTCCATTCTGTGCTCTGGGTCTGATTACAAGCAGAAGGGGAGACAGCTTTTTCTCTGCTTGACATGGGAATCATGATTTTGTAGGAGTTGAAGTAACCCCCTAGTACAGACATACAACACATCTTTGCACACAACACTGCTGACCGTGTTAGCAGAACATTATTCAGGCTGCTGAGATCAAGCTTTCCCAAGCTGGAAATGCCAAGATTTTACAAAATGTCCTAACCCTGTGCCCTTCTGTGTCCATCCAGTGCAAAAATGGCACCCCAAAGTTGAATTCCTCTATCCAGCCATTTCATTATTGAGGGTGTCATAGTGTAGAGATAGAAGATCACATTCAGGTTTATGTGTAAATTTGATGTTTCAAGAGTTGTTTTTTTTCTTTATGTGTGCATATATGTGTGCATACATGTGCATATTCTGCAACAAGCGTCTCAGCAGGACATAAACCCTGCATCACTGCAGGAGGCTGTTGCTACCTCTGATAAGAAGGTAACTATATAAGCAGGAGATAGAAGGAGGCAAGAAATGCCTGTATGTGCTGAGGAAAAGCTCAGCTACATGTGTCCCTGAGCCCGGGCAAGAAATGTAGCATTTGCTAGGTGCAGTGTCCCAAGATGACATGCTCAACACTACTTATCTTTATAGCTCTCAGGTCTTATGTGGTCCCGCTGAAGTAGCTGTTAGTAACAATGGCTTTGTTAGTTAAATAGATTCAGTCTTTAGAAGTTTGTGATCAAGGTTTTTTTATAAATATTTTTGGCATGCTGCCAAAGCTTTTCTGAGGAACACAAATGTCAGGAGGGAAGCAGTGATTTTCAGCACTTCGTCTTAGCAAATGCTTAGTTAAATTTCATGAAATGAAAAACATAAAAACAACAACAAAAGGAGAGTCAAGGCACATTTTCCCTGCTCCCTTATCAAATTTCAGAAACCTGCTGAGGTAGGCAAGGTACAAGTGCAACATCTTAAAGGTTGCAAAACCTTTTTCTAATGTAGAAGGTTGTATTTCTAGTTGGTCTCTAACAACATACAACAGAAGCTGTGTCCTTCCTTTAGAGCTGGATATTGCACTGCTGGCATAGACTGAGAGACAGAAAAAGGCACTCAACGGTTGATTTAATGCACATATGACAAAAAAAAAACATTTGCTATTCAGTTCTATGGAACTGACTCACATGTGGAAGGTGATGGGGTGGGTCTTTGGGGAATGGTACTACTCAGGAGAAAGCTGTGGCCATTTGCAATATAATGCTACTCAGACATGAGCTTTACCTCTCTGCCCATCATCCAACCCACCTGTGTGGCTGGGAGCTGGCAGAGAAGGCAGGTATGTTTTACAGTAGGGGAAGGATTTGGCAGAGGAATATGATGGGGTGTTGTACAGAATTACATGAATTACAGAATTACAGAAGTTTTATTATTCCTCCTTTAGTTTATGGAGTAGGAACAGGGACGACATGTGATTAGGGAAATACATCCAGTATCTGGAAAGCAGATGGGCTGATCTGAAAGGCTTTTGCTGCTGAGAAGAGGGGAATGAGTGGCGGTGACAAGTACATTTGTCTTCAGTTTGCTTGTCTAGTTTACTAGAGAGTCCCTAAGGGCTAAGTCTGCCTGGTAGTTTGAGAGTTCATTCAGAATGTTTTCATCTCAGTGCACCTGAGAGCAGACATTGGGCATCACCTGGATTTTTGTGGTTATTCCCCAGGAAAATGGCACTAGCATCAATTCATTTGCATGGGATTGAACACAGGTGGAATTTTACTTGTGCATTTTGTTTTTTTAAGTAAACAGTCTGAAATGGATTTTCCTAGTTGGAACTGTATGTAAGCACTGAAGGTTAGTGTATAGGTAACATAGGTGGCCTATTTTATTGCAAGCTGTTAGCCCTGTTGAGAGGGCGCAAGATTCGTTTGATTGTACCTGACTATCATCTTAATGTGTCATTTACCTTACCGCTTCTCCATCACTGCTCCCTGCCCAAATATTAGCAGGTGTGTTTACACGATTATAAATAAAGGACCACAGAAAACACTCATGGCAGCGGTCACTTAATGAGGGGACTTATTTAATTGAAATAATGAATCTGACTAAGTTCCTACTCTGATGTGATCTGACAAAAATGATCATAGGATAAAATTGCTGCTTGCTGATCCCCACCTATCTTACATCTCAACTTGCTGCAAGATTGAGGCAAACTGCACCAATTTACTGCTCCCAACTGCCTGATAATGGACACTTTGCTGTGCACTCTCCCTTCATTACAGCACAGGTCAGGGCTGTTAACAGGGGCTCTTGCCACTTTTGACAGATAGTCACTACCAAGATGAATGGCACTAGCCACATGACCACTTAGTACTATGCTTTTCCTTTCTAGCACCTTTAAAGCACTTATATTTTTTAAAAACTCACTTCATCCTTTAACTCTTTATTAACTAGGAGAATCAATAGGAATCTGCTGAAACTGACCTCATGCAATTCTTCTAAACTTAATTGGGCGCATCGCTATGAATACATCTTGGCATTTGTTGCATGCCAGTAATGAGAGATTCATTTAAGCATTTATTTTAAATTCCTTAAGGACTTTCGGACAATTTATTCAGATTTTATGTATGTACCCAAGTGCTAGGTTTAGAATGATTAAAGGTATAAGGGCTGTAAGGATTGAATCAGAACACTAATTATAAAATTTTTTGCCTTTCTAATGAAAATCTTTGGGCTTGAATTTATGGATTATTGTAATGTACAGTATTTCTATTTTCCAAATTTCCTATGTCTGCTTTTGACACTGTTAACCTAAATATTAACAATTTTCTCTTTAGCAAATTTTTCGTATTACTAACAGGCTTGGGAAAGAATACCTACAGCATGCAAATGCCAAGTACTTAATGACAAAGTTGCTTAGGTGCATTTGGTTACCTAAGACAAATTGTTTCTGAGACAGTGCCAGGCATAGTTTGAACACGTGTTTTTAGTTAGCTCATGATATTACATGACAGATCAGTAAATAGCATTTAATTTCAAAAACAGCAGACGTGATTAGACAGAGAAACTTTTTTAACAACACGTTTGTATTCCTTTATTTATTGCTAATAGTAGTCTGTATTGAAGTCTTCCAGAATTCCTATATATGGAAACAGAAAAATAGTTCTTTGTATCAGCCAGGATGCTATGCTCTCAGCATGCAGCAGACCAGTGCTAGAAGCCGACCGAAATGTGATCAGCCAAAACAGGATCTTGGTGCCAGAGGTCCTACAGAATCTGAAAGTCTTCCTGGCTGTGGTCACTTAGTGAAGGGGCTTTCTTGAACCAAAAGCATCAGTTGGATGATAAACATATTCTGGGCAATGGGTGTGCCAGGAGCATCAAGCTAATTTTTAAAAGCCAAGTATGAAAGTTTTGGTGAAACTGATATTTCACAGGCAACTACCATGGAAATTCTCTAGCCAGCTTTGAGTTATTGCACCTAGGTGCACTGTTTTAAGCAGTAGCATGCAAGAAACTGCACTGAATCTGCACACACATGTTGATGAACCTTTGGGTGGAGTTCAGAAGCCTTCAGTTCTCCTATGGTCTTTGGCAGATGGCTGGAAAACAGGCAGGTCTGCTAGAGAAGACCAATGCATTCTCCAACCTGATGAAGATATGCTTTCCTTTCATGGCATCTATTTACCCCTTCTTCTTTGTTCAGCCTATGTGTGTATCTCTCTCTATTTCAGCTTTGTGCTGTGCTTCCTAATGTACAATTAATAGGATCAACATCCCAGAAGACCATACCATGGGCCACATGCAAGAAAGGACGCTCCTGATTTGTTTCTTCTCTTCTGGTGTTTCCAAAACCAAGGGAACCAGCAGAAGACTGGGAACTTAAGGTTTTCTTTCTCCTCGTAATTCAAGACACAAGAGAAAGGTTTTGTAGCAGTGGATGTCTCCCAAGACGCAACTATTGTGTAACTATTTGTCTTTCTCATTCCTACACAGGCAGTAAGCAGTGCTGCTGGGACGAGAGAAGTAGGTATACAGGAGAGGACTCACAAGAGATGGTATCTTGTCTTGCTAGGGAACTGCTAGGAAGCCCTTTCAGCCCTGGATGTGAATATTGTTCTCTCCTGTCTGGCTCTGTAATTCCAGGATGATGTCCAGACCCTGCTTCTTTCATCTTTCTGCTCAGTGTACCAAAACTAAGGCCTGAGCCTCTCCTCAAAGATGAGGCGAGGTTTTTCGCTGCTCTTGGTAGAGTATGTGGAGAATCGACATCTTCCATTCCTTTGGCATAGGTGGCTGCTGGATTTTCATGTCCTGACCTGGCAGCTACTTCATCTCCTGTGCTGCCCTGTGTGCCTTGAATCCCAACTGCTGCTAAAGGTAAGAGGGATGGGAGCACACGTGCTACAGGTCAGGCCACATTTTCTGGCTGTAATTACACTAACAAGACCTTTTCTTCAGACTATAAACAAGAAAAATCACCCACAAAGTTATGATTCCTCTGTATTTTGTTGTAAAAATAAAAGCACTTTGGGTCTTTATGACTTTTTTAAAAAAATATTTTATTTTTTTCATATTAACACACAGAAGTGTGATGCTCCTTGATTCTATAGGTTACTAGTGTTGTTACACAGTAGGCAAAGACCATTGCTCTAAAGACAGACGTGTATCCATGGCAACGCATATTTCAACATGTATATTTTCAAACATATACAAGGGCAATCCCTTTATATAATGTTTGTGCTTTAACATGATCATGTGGCCTGTGACATGTAAGCTGTGACTGCCACAATCTCGGTGCCGGTGCTCCATGCCACATTTCTAGCGGGCGGCTGCCCACAGCTGCCATTTTGCTCGGCAAGGTGGACGCCATGCGTCATGGGGAGACTTCACTTTTGTTCTTTCCTGTTTTGTTGCTTTCCTTAATCTGAAATAAATGCCACTCAGATGAAAAGCACATGCCTGCTCTCTGTGCATGGAAAAAAAACAAACCATAACAATTATCATGGCTTCGATTAACAGCAACAGTGACCCGGGGGTCGGGCATTTCCCAAACATTAATGACCGCCCAGGTTAAGGGCCCCCTGCTCGACGTCAGGTCCTCAACTCTTCCAGCTGGTCATTAACAGGCAGAAATGCCTGCTCTCAGGGTCATTATTGTTTAATTAATGCAGACTATAAATCAATTTTCACATAGTTTCACTCTATAAAATCTCTAGCAGTTGAATAGTATCTCTAAAATGAAAGCATGGGAAAGTTATTTTGTATTATTTATTAATTTGCCTGCTTAATATGAATACATATTTAATGATACAGGACAATTTTAGGGAAAGATCTAATAGAAATAATTACACTGAACTCGCAGGCTTTTAGGGTTACAAGAAACTGTCACTCAGTTTACACACAATTAATGTTTTTCTCTCTGTGTAATTCTTGATCATTTCACTATGCTTTGCTCTTGACAAACACTCAAATTATGTGGTTACAACTGCTATTAGATTTACATTGCATTGTCTAATTCACTTTGCCTCATGAAATTAGATGAATTATTAAACACATAATCTGTTATTCCCTATTAAAATTAATTGATTTTCATGTCAGTTTAAAACTAATGAATTGTCTAGGGATATTCTTATAAACCTCATCACATAGCAGAAAGATTATTTTATTTCTCATCATTTCTGATAATGATCTTTAGAATATGATACCTCTATGCCTTCACACAGTAGCAAAAATATAATTATCCCAACACAGGCTTTACAGCTGGTTTACACAGAACGCTTTCAGCTATTCTGTGTCAGAAAAAAAAAATGTAAAAGTTATAAACGACCTGAAAAACAGAACAACTACCTGTAAGCAAAGTTACTTTAGAGTGACATGAATGCAACAAAGACCACAGGCTGGTCCAAGATTATAAATTTTCTGAAGATGCTTTGCTGACATTTAAAAAAAAAAAAAGAACGAAAGAAAAAAAGAAAGCAAAGTGACCACACTGGGTAAATTGCAGTCTGTCTTCTTGCTGGTAAAATGAGCGGTGAGGTAATCTCCTCCCCAAATTAAAGCAATACCTTGACAGATTAAAAACCAAACAGTGTCATGTTAAAGTCGAGAAAACTATGAGTAGTAGCTTCTGAGAGACACATTTAATATGTTATTCCTCAGAGTATTAGTATTTCAGGGACTTGTCCATCTGTGTATGAATTTTACAGTTAATTTTATTAATTAATTCTTTTATTCAGATGTCCTGCCCTCATCTCCCCTCTCTCCCAAGCTTCTTTCGCAGCCTGCTTACTTTAATTTTGCTGAATTCAGCTGCATTATTTGGTACATATTTGACATTGTTATATTCCTATAGATGTCTGTAAAACCCCATTCAGCTCTTTTGTCTGTAAGCAGCTCCATTGCTTCACGCAACACAATTCACCAACTCACTTTTAATACTCCTGATTGCAGTGCTCATCTAAACCAGTGGCACTGGCATCAAACAGTGGTCTCCAGCGTGTAGCATTGACACAATAGCTTCCCAGGGTTTTGAGAAAGCTGCTAATTTCACCTTTCAGCCGAGATAAAGCGCTTGCAAAACTGAAGCAGTCCAACAGTGTTCCACAACATTAAAGTTCCTAAGATTTCAGTTGAATAGACTTGCTTTTTATTTATTTATTTCTATAGCTCATTCCTATTTTATGCATATGATTGCTATTTACCAGGAAACAAACATTATTTATACCTCGCTTTTTAAAATCTTGAAAGGTTATGTGTTCCCTGACTTCCTTCTAACTCTGACTTCTAATGCATTCTTTGACTTTTTTTTCTTTCAACTCTCAGAGAAATAATTTCAAACAAGCCCAATTATGCTTCCTTTAAACATGTCTCTGTGTTTCACTTCAATCAAAAAAATGCAATGGCATGATGAAAATTAAAAATGTTTGAAGTAACAAAATAGTATTTTGGTATTGTTTTCATAGACTTATTATGCATAAGCCTACAAATATGTCTAAATAATATTTATAGTATCATTTTAAGCAGTTTGCAAAGCTTGTTGAATTTTACTCTGTATTAGCATTCTGAATTTCTAGGAATTTTAATTCAACCAAGGAGGAGTCACAACCCTTTTAGAAATGTTTGGCTGAATACATAAAGAGTAGTGCAATGGCAGCATGAAAATGCCTGTAGTTAATCTGTATACTGATATCCAAACTACGGTTTTGTTTATAGGGTTCTTTCAGACTGCTGAAAAGGTATGTTGGGTTAAGGGGGGTGGTTGTTCCTCCCAAAGCCAATTTGTCTGATCTGCTGTCTGGTTTGGGTTTCACAGCTATTCTTTACAGCTACCATCACCACAGGATCCAGATACTTTCTGCATGAACTGCATCATCAAATGAGTGACACTGAGGAACTTCATGGAGTCCCTGTGTGTCCTTCACAAAGGTAATTATCACCCAGTGCTGCTAATGGGAAAGCCTGAATAAAACAATTTTTTTTGTTGTTTTGATTTAACTTTCACCATCACTCCCCATTTCGATTGTGGTGGCAAATCTCCACAGTCTCATCTTCCGCAAAAATCACACTGTAACTTGTCAACATTTTGTCTTGTACTCTTGCAAAAGTGCTTCATCTGTTGTGCTCTGAGCTGCGTTGTCCTGGATGAGCACACCTGGGGACTGACCTGGTAAAGATCTTAAACAATAGGACCAAGGACCTGCCATGGTAGTTTGTCCAGGGAAGAAACAGCTTGCCATAGTCCCTGCTTCCTGCTTTCCCCAGTATCAGCTACATCTTGCTCATGTCTTCCCTACTTCTTCACACGGGTGCTGACTCCTTGTATGCAATGTGTCACATTACCAGGCTCCTGTAAGATGTAACTGGCAGATTGCTCTCAGTGAGGTCCATTGTCTCTTTGTACAACGGTGTGAGGTCTCCTGTGTTTACCGGAGCAGAGCAGGGACAAAATCAACCCCTATAGGAGAGATTCCTGTGGGTTTTTCAGGGCTTTTTTCAAACACCACACCTTTTCTTTCCAGTTAGATGTGGTGAAACAGATGCGGTGTGTCAGCTACTCCAACAGTCTTGAAGACAGAAGCCAGCAGTAGTTGGCAAGCAAAATCTGAGGTGAGGAGGTAAGTCACCACAAAGTGGTGACTTTTACTTCACCAAAGCGACTTCCGCTCTGCGCCCTTCCTGCCAGCTGGATGGCAGCTGCTGTCTTGTGATGATGAAGTTTGATTGAACCCTAAGTGATTTGCATCTCAAAACAGGGATGAGAAGCTTTCCACAGGAGATGTGAATTTCTGGAGGGTGAATTAGGCCAGTGAAGGTGCTTGGTGCTTGCTGACTCCATTTCCTTTGGACTGCATCTCTTTGCACATGCTGGGACTAGCTCAGGGGGTCATGGGAGATCTTTTCCCCAAGCTCAGCTCCATGCCAGGGAGCAGCCACCAGACCTGACCCACGAGCCCACAGGGCCAGGGCAGAGTGGGGCTCTCCCCTAGCTTGTAGGAGATGAAGTGTCACTTAAAAGGCTGATGTCCCTTCCCAGGGAATATGAGATATGAGGGAGAGGAGGAGCCCAAGAAATGGCCTGTAACCTTCATCTCTAGGAGGGATGAGGACTGCCCTGACTGAGCCAGTGGAGCCTTCCTGAATCCAAATTTAGTGATAGCAATGCAATCACTATTCCCCTACAAAAAAATCAGCAGTCTTTACAGTGGGATGAGCATTTTTATAGCCCCACAGTAGGGAGGATATACCCACCTAATAAAGCCACTGAAAGAAGTTACCCCAGGTCAATACAGTAAAATGTAGCTTATATATTATCAAGGCCCAAATAACTTGCTTGGTATTATTAGTGAAAATTAAGATTCCACCTACCTAGTGGCATTCCAGCAGCAGCAAAGCTCCAGGGAAATACATCTCTGTGAAAGATACCATAGAAAATGCATTTATTACTATACTCTTGTATTTATTAGGAACACTACAAAAACCTAACTTCATATCAGCAATTTGTATCTTTATTTTTCTTTAATAATGCATACCTTTCTAATCTTTATGATCGAAAAGAAAGGGATCATTTCAATTATTTATTATTTATTCAGTAACTATGTGTATAATAAATTCAAGAAGGTATTTACTAGATGATTACTATTATTATTTATTATTTGCATTGCCTTAACTCTTAGTACAAAGATTATTTTCTGAACTGTAAATGAGAAACAAGAAATGAATTCTCCTTTTAATTTTAACAGTTCCATCACTCTGGTTTCTACAATTTCTTCTTTTGTTATACTGGAAAATAAAGAAAAGCCATATCTGTATCTTGAATTCCTCCATCTATTCCAATATTCAATATGAGTTTTTGTGAAGATGGTGTAAACAACAAAACAGTGTTGTTTATGAAAGAATACAAAATTAAATGAAAAATTTTGAAAACCAGGATAGAGGCATTCAGAGAGATTCCTGTTTGGGGCCATTTTTTCTTCTATGTAAGCTGTATCAAAGGTTTTAGGATCATTTTGGGTGCAAAATACTATGCAAAAATAAGTCATCATGACAGTTTCAGTCACTGCTGAGGCGATTCCTCCAAGAATGCCAACTTATTGTGTTAATGTGAGATTTTTCTATCAAATTCTTGAAGTGGAAATTTAATCTGTTCCTTTGGACACCAAGCAAATTCTTTGCTTTGTTAGCATGGAGCCAAATATCAAAACATCTCTGTGTGCGCAGTGTAACCAGTTTATCCGGAAAAGGTAGCATGATGGCAAATAAAGTTTTATGTCAAGCAACTTGGAATGAAAATTCTCCAGCAGTGAATATTCAAGTGCTAAACAATGAGGAGCAGGCTGAATGTTGGCTTTGGTGCCAATAATAATATAGAGAGGAAAACAAATATAAAACTTTAAAACCTTACAAATGTAAAAATATATGTACTTCGCCATCATACCCATTTGCCAAAAAAAAAGAAGAAAAATCTCCATACACACCCAGATGCATAAGCTTGCAAGGAGAACAAAGACTGCTATAAATATTCCAAGAAGCCAATAAAAAAACTAGGAGTGGTTAGTTCTCCTGTGTAATGGGCTGCCATAAAAGCTTTTATTGTTAAGGGAGTTACTTTACTAAGAGCTGTATGAAGAAAACTGAATGAATGTGAAAAATTGCATGCAATAACCTGAACTGAAAGATGATTATCAACCTCTGAGTTCTATGCTTTTGAGTGGGTGCTGCTGTTAGAAGATTGCCGTTGTGGTTAAAGAAAAGCTTGTTTTGTACTACTATCCCTCCTCCAGGTGTACAGAGAGTCAGTGTGTTCTTCTCCGGTGCCTTTGTCTGTCCATATTAAATGTCATTTTTTAAAATTGAAGGGCCTGATCCTGCAGTTTTGCTTTCGGGAGGCACTTCTCCTGTGCGCTGGAACATTTCCATTGAAGTAATTTTTAGGATTTAAGGGTCTGATCGCCCAGTCCTGGAAAGAGAAGCAACCATGACTCGGTGTGGCAGCTATGTTGCACTGAACTGAGGAGAGTGTTAGCCTGCAGGCCAGAGTTTGTAAGCAGAGCTTGACCTAAAACCACAGAACTCATTCCCTTGCATGACTCAAATGACTGCTGAATCCACCACTTCCCAGGAATAAAAGCAGATTTTCTTTTTGTGACTGCTTTTTTGCTTAGCAAGGTATTTACAAGTACACCAAATGCATACATGGGCAAAAAATGAAAACCCCGAAAGCTGTTTCTCTTACAGCTGCGAAGGAAGGAAGTAAAAGAAGTAGTTATTTCTATACTTCACTATATGGGAGGTGGTCTGAGTGCTGTGCTAATTAGGACCTTATCAGTGGCTAAATGAATAGGCAGGTATCATACACATTCCATGTCACTTCAAAGGGAGCTCCAAACTCTGAACATTTATGACATCAGGCTTTTAGATATTGCCACTTTACAGAATATCTTTCTGCCTTTGATTCTCCAGCTACCTTTTTTTTTATCCCGGCACTTAACAAACACACAAGGCCAGAGGATGGCTGCAAATCAGAAATGCAGTAGATATATCAGCCTAGAGTGTCCCACAGAAAATGCTAAAGCACCATGTTTGTGAAAGAGAGGCACCAGTTTCATGTGCGTTCATGATTCTTTATTGTTCTTGCTGACATTCTCAGAGATCAAGTCAAAGGGAAAAGCACTAACATCAGCTTTACTACTTTTCTTTCTGTTCTGTTTCCAAGGGATAAAGTTATTTTGAAAGAAAAATTGAAAGGAAGATGTTGTTCAATCTTCGGCAAAATTGTCGCGATGAAAATTGAAAGCGTAGGAGTTGAATGTGCATTCATAAATGAGAACCAGGTTGTCCTAGATTTGCTGAAATTTGCTTTTTTTTTCTACAAATCTCCAAGAATTGATACACCGTGTTAATATAATTTTAAGTAATATCAATATTTATAACTTTCATTTATCCTAATAAAAATACCTATTCGGATCTGAAGCACTAACTCATTTTCAACATTACCAGACCACATACAAATTTCAGCTAATTCTCTGCACCAGACACTACTCTGTATACAAATAAGTTTTGCCCTGCATTGGCCATTAGGCTAATCTCCTCAAAGGTTAACAAATCAATGCTGCCGCCAGCATACCCTGAACACAAGCGAGGAAGCGCCGTGCCACAGCAGGAGCCTGTTTCAGTGATGTGAGGCTCTTCTGAAGAGCATCTAGCCAGAAATCATCTCTCCCCAAGAAGGAAGCATCTCTTCGACTGCATAAATGCCCCTTGGGGAGAGAGAAGGCTGGTTTCAGACCACTTGATTCCCTAGATATAGTTTCTGCTAAGCAGCCATAAATTGTATAAACCTCAGACTCCCTGGAAAAAAAAAATTCCCACGCAACACATACTTCTCTTTACCTGTAGCTGCTTTTTGGAGGAGATTCAGTGGCTATAATCACATACTCCAGCCTGACCTCGGTGCCGGGGAAGGTCATGGAGCAGATCATCCTGAGTGCCATTATGCGGCATGTGCGGGACAACCGGGGGATCAGGCTCAGCCAGCATGGGTTTATGAAAGGCAGGTCCTGCTTCACTAACCTGATCTCCTTCTATGACAAGGTGACCCGCTTAGTGGATGAGGGGAAAGCTGTGGATGTTGTCTACTTGGACTTCAGCAAGGCCTTTGACACCGTCTCCCACAGCATTCTCCTGCAGAAGCTGGCTGCTCACAGCTTGGACAAGTGCACTCTGTGCTGGGTTAAAAACTGGCTGGATGGCCGAGTCCAGAGAGTGGTGGTGAATGGAGCCAAATCCAGTTGGCGACCGGTCACGAGTGGTGTTCCCCAAGGCTCCGTGTTGGGGCCGGTCCTGTTCAATATCTTTATCGATGATCTGGATGAGGGGATTGAGTGCACCCTCAGTAAGTTTGCAGATGACACCAAGTTAGGTGGGAGTGTGGATCTGCTGGAGGGTAAGAAGGCCCTGCAGAGGGACCTGGACAGGCTGGATTGTTGGGCCGGGGCCAACTGTATGAGGTTCAACAAGGCCAAGTGCCGGGTCCTGCACTTCGGCCATAACAACCCCATGCAACACTACCGGCTTGGGGAGGAGTGGCTGGAAAGCAGCCTGGCTGAAAAGGACCTGGGGGTGATGGTTGACAGCCACCTAAACATGAGCCAGCAGTGTGCCCAGGTGGCCAAGAGGGCCAATGGCATCCTGGCTTGTATCAGGAATAGTGTGGCCGGCAGGACCAGGGAGGTGATAGTGCCCCTGTATTCGGCACTGGTGAGGCCACACCTCGAGTACTGTGTTCAGTTTTGGGCCCCTCACTTCAAGAAGGACATCGAGGTGCTGGAGCGTGTCCAGAGAAGGGCAACTAGGTTGGTGAAGGGTCTAGAGCACAAGTCTTATGAGGAGCGGCTGAGGGAGCTGGGGTTGTTTAGTTTGGAGAAGAGGAGGCTGAGGGGAGACCTTATTGCCCTCTACAATTATCTGAAAGGAGGTTGTAGCGAGGTGGGGGTTGGTCTCTTCACCCCAGTAACAGGCGATAGGACGAGAGGAAATGGCCTCAAGCTGCGCCAGGGTAAGTTTAGGTTGGATATTAGGAAAAACTTCTTTACTGAAAGAGTAGTCAGGCACTGGAACAGGTTGCCCAGGGAAGTGGTTGAGTCCCCATCCCTGGAGGTATTTAAAAGATGGGTAGATGCAGTACTTGAGGACATGGTTTAGTGGTGGACTTGGCAGTGGTAGGTTAATGGTTGGACCTGATGATCCTAAGGGTCTTTTCCAACCTTAACAATTCTATGATTCTATGATTCTATGATTTTAACACCTTCAAATAAGAGCAGCAGGACTGGCCCTTCATTATTTTCAGGTAGTGTATGCGATTTGTGCCTGGGAAATTAAGGGTACTGTCTGCTCTGCCTTTTGCCTATAAATTTCACCGAATTTCACCGGGACAATTGGCTGCACATGTCAGGTTGAAATATGCCCTTTTTGCTTCTTAGCATCAGGAAGTTCTCCGAGCCCACATCTCCAAGAGGGGATAGCAGGTCCTTAAGAGGGAGCGCCTGGTTGGGTGTGTTAGACCCAGCCAGATTTGCCACTTTTACTTACTGTGTCCTGATGGAGGCCACATTTGACAGGGAAGTCAATCACATTTGCCTCCTTCAGCTCTGGGCACGCAAACAGTTGGTATAACAATTAGGCTGGGAACTGAATACTAGGGAAAATGCACATTGATAGGCTACACGTTCTCAGCAAAATGTGTAGCTGGTGGTGATGTGGCTGGAGGCAAAAATCGTTCCTGGGCATGTGGGATGGAGGGCATGGTTTGACATGGCACTTCTTTTGACATGGCGTCTGACCTCTGCAGATCCAACCCAAGCTGCTTTCTATTGCTTGCACAACACACCTGCTACAAATCCCAGCTAACCTTAGTAAACATATAACTTGTTTGCAGCATTTCCAGGTGAAATTAAGTTCTGTTTCTCTCACTGTCATTTGTCTGGCTGAGGTAATAGGTTGCTGCAGACCAGCTGCAAGAACCTGGGAGTGTTCCAGCTGGAGGAAGACTTCTGAACATCGCACTGAGCTGGAAATAGCAGAAGGCTATTCCGAGCTTGTGGTTAGAGGAGCAGCTGTGTAGCAGTGGTTGCATAGCTTTCTCGAGGGAAAAGCTCAGCTTTTGAAACTTCCCTGCAGTGTACTTCGAAATTTAAAAGATATGTTAAATCACAATTCTGCTAAAAGTAGTTCTGCAAATGGATTCTCCCATAGCGCTACCAATACTACATATGTGCTTGGGAAGTCACAGTATCTTCAAGCATGCCAGAACTACTTTGATTTTGCTTCATGCAATTGTAAGGTATCTCACTCCCATCCTCCCACTCCTGACCATTGACTTACTGCTTTTCAGTGAGTTGCTTAAACTGCTTGTAAGGCAACAGTCTTTACTAAAGATGTGCTCCCTTGTCATTTCCCCAGAAAATTAAGTGTATTCTTGAAAGCCACCATAATAAAATACTTGCTTGTTTAGAGTTATAAATAGTTATGGCTAAACAAAAGGAACTACCTAAAAGGCCAGTGCTGCTGCATCACTCAGGCAAAACTTCCATTGCCATTAATGAAAGTTATGTTTGAGAAATGCCTTAATATAGAGACATAATTGAGGAAAAATGCATTATCATGTTGGGCTACATACAGTCACTTGTTGAGCAACAGTAGAATATTTTGTTCATAATAAGAGCTTATTGAGTTTGGTTGCCTCAAGTTTTCAGCTTCTAATTATGGTCTTTAGAAGACAATGGAGACGGCTTAAAATAATAAGAATGCTGCTAAAATTGCTATGGCTGCTGCGGTATTACAAAGACAAACGTTGGCTCCCTGTGTATATTATACATTTAACCTGTCACCAAACATAGAGCATTTTACAGGTAAAATGTAAAGGGATGCATTTAGTAGCTATCAAATGAACATTTTTGTTGTATTTTAAAGTAACTACTTAACTTAAAATACTACTTTATTAAATTATAAATTAAAGTATGCTACATCAAAAATGCTTGCAATTTCCTTCTGTTATCGCATGAGTCATTATAATGCAAAGTTACAGGTTTCTGGAACATAATGAAATTCAAACTTGCATTCTTAGTGCAGTTGCCATGGCCAATTCAGCTGAAAATGAGAATTATAGTGAGAGCATTTCCTGGTCTTTGACCCCTCTTATAGGGTTTTAAAAAGCAGGTTTTTTGTAGAGCATTAACCTCATTCTCAAGCAATTCATTTCTCTGAGTAATATGAGAGGTGTTAAAACACTTCAATAAATGGAAAAGTATTTAAATATCTTTTATTCTAAGTTTCAAAAGACTGGACATTTAACTTCAAGGATTTCTGGCTGTGTAATGCAAAAGACTTTGACAATAGAACCAACTGTAATAAAATACAGTCTCTGGTATATATACATATTTATCAAGATAATGCCTCATGACAGGTAGGCAGTAAGAGACAGACATATTTGACAAGTTATAGTTACATATATTTTATATTTGTGTATTTGTCTCTATTTGTCTGTTAACTGCACACAATAAGAAAGGGGGGGTGGGGGTGGGGGGAGGAAAAAAAAAGCTGTTGATCCTGGACAAGGAAAGGGAATTTCATGGGTCCTTATGGTATTCTGTGAACCTTTCTAAAAAGTCATTATATGTGTCCTATAATCCTACAGCACCAGCTGACTGGTCCTGAGCTAAACTGAAATGCATGCTTTGAAAGTCTGTACTTTAATTTATTTTGCTTTCAGAAGCTTCATACTTGCACTAAATTATGCCCATGGATTCTTGCAAAAGTGATTCCTGCTGAAGTAAAAGGGAGTTGGTTTATATATATGCCAGAAATCAGTCTTATCCTCTCTGACATAAAGAACAAATGTGTCTGAATAACAAAACCTAAATACTAAATATTAAACACTAAGCACTAAAAGCTAAATATGAAATATTAAAACTAAATACTAATAATGAGCCCATTCAGTTCCAAAATTTTAGGTGCTTTATGATAGAGGTAGGAATGAATCATTGCAAATACTGTGTTATTAACCAAATGGACTTAATTGCTTATTATAAAGTTAGATCCTATCTAGTTTTTGTCCCTATAAACTATATTGGCATTTTGTGAGCTTTGCTTTCTTATTTTTAAGCTTTGATAAACAAGCACCAACTTATCACTTAGGGTGCTTGTCATAGTCTTTACTTTCCAAAGAGTATTGGAAATCACAATGAACTTTCTACACAAAGTACTAGAATAAATTGAAGAAATGATCCAACATACAGAAATAGCATTATTTCATTATCTTGGAAAAGAACTATAAAATAGAAGTGTAAAAATTTAATGCTGCATGAGGAGAGCCTTAACAAGAAGATTACTTGTTTTCAAGTCAGGTTGCAAAGATGTGAGAAGTATCACCTAATGCTGTGGCACTAAGCACCTAATCTGCTGACTGCAGGCTGGAGTGTTGCAGGCTTTTGAGGAAAACTAGTGGCAGAATGTTGTTATATTATAGGGCACGTCCTGTCAGGTACTGTTGCGTGTACTTAAAGGTATGCATCTGACAGGAACTAATGGAATTTCTCAAAAAGAAACCAGACTGGCTCTGATTGTATGTTTGAGATTGACCTAGTATTTGGGAAGCTTATCTTTTTATTAATCTCAGCACACTTGATTTCCCTGAAACTCTCTTTTGACTTACGGGTAATTATCTACCAGCCCACAAGTTTGATATAAGAATGCATCAACTGCAATGCAAGAGACCAGCACGCAGCTCTCAGCATTTTATTTCTGGGGGCACAGAAGACATCACAGAAGGGTGCACCTGGTGGAAATGGTGCAGATGCAGACCCAGCTGCAGAAGCTTACTTTGGGGAGCCAGATGGATTCATGGAAGCAGCTCCTCCAAAGGTAAGTAACAGAGCACAAGGGAGCTGTGTGCTGCTCAGAAGAAGATAGCTCTTGCTACAGTGGAGGGCTTGGGTCACTTAGTGAAATGGGTGTCAGAAGTATCTTTATGATAGCAACACTTCTACATACAGGGAAGCCAATCCCGATTAAGGAAGAGAGAGGACCTAAATGCTGCTCTTGTTGAAGTTCCAAAGCATATTAAATTCTGGAAATTGAAGAACCAAAGGCTATCAGCTCCACAGTTGAATCCAACCCTAATATGAGCATCTGTGCTTTGCCTAAGATGCAGCTGAACCCCTCCACTCCCTATGATGTGCCGTGCTCTTGGTCCACTCAGGTGCATCCATCCAAAGTGCTGCTGCTCCTTACTAAAGGTAAAAGCACAATCCATCCATTGAAAAAACATACTGAAAGTGTTTAAGAATGCAATTGCTATGTAAGTACATTATTGCTTGCTTTATGCTACTGGAGAATATCAGTTGGAGAACTGGTTTACAACAGAATGACAACTACTCAATAACGTGTATTTTTTGAGACATGTATCTCTTTTAGAAAAGAGGAGAACGTAACTTAATTGACACTTTTGCAAGCAATGGTTACTTCCTTTTTAAGCGTTCACCTTACTGAGGAAAAAATTGAAATGCAGCCCAAGATGTAAAATATTGATGTTGCATTATTCAAACGAGAAAGCTTTGGTATGTGTCGCTTTTGTTTAACCATGCTAAAAGCAGAAGTGCACGGGGCATAAATGACAGAACAATAGGGCTCTTATGTATTTAAATGACATCAGATTCACAATGCAGAGGAGAAAATAAAACGCCTCTAAACCTAACATTTCCTAAAAAAATCACAGATACATAGAAAGATTAGAGTTTATTAACATGATCCTGTTTTTTTTTATTAATGGCAGTCTTTTCAAGAATGATGTTACACTTATATGTGCTAATGTACACAGAGTAAATATTACTCTATATGGTTGCCAACTTAAACATTCGAAGTTAGGTGATTCTTGTTTAATCCTTGTTTGGACCACTTTAATTTCTACACTAAAACACAATCACTAATGGTATGATCATACATTGTATTTGCCACCAGCCTTCTGCCTCTTTCAGAATGCATGATGGTCAATGCTCACTTAACAAGCCACTATTTAACATTATATTTCGTCTCTATTCAGCATGTGGCTTTATGACATGTTTATTGCACTCCTTGCTCTGAACACCAAATTGTTAATATTCTCCTGTTTTTCTTTTTTATTGTACTCCTCTCTGCAATATTTGAGTGCTTCACAAATTGCAATGAATTTATCTCACAGTGCTTCTGTGAGGCAAGTTAACTTTTTTTGTGTTTTACAAATGAGGAACTGAGCTACAGACATATTCATGGAGATTGAAGTCTCTGATTTGAAGTGTCCTAACTGAGATCCCTATAGTCTGTTTTTTCACAAAGTTTCTTATTTTGTAATACTGAACAAGTCTGCATTATTTAAGTGCATATGTTTCCTAACATATTAATATTTGAGTATTGCCATCACTTTATAAAATTGATGTTAATGTGCTATTTCCATTGTTTATAAGAAAAACTAATGAGAACTACATTTAAACAAAAGATAAAAAATTTTTACTGTGAGTGTGGTTGAACACTGGAACAGATTGTCCAGAGAGATTGTGAAGTCTCCATCCTTCAAATATGATATTCAAAACCCAACTAGGCATGGACCTTGGCAACTTGCTTTGGCTGACTCTGCTCTGAGCAGGGGGTTGGACTAGACAATCTCCAGAGGCACCTTCCAGCCTCATCCACTCTGTGATTCTGTAATTCTGTGAGATTTTTGCTATGTTAGCAGTAAGGAATTGTAAAAGAGAAGGAACTGAAATGTACGGATCTTATATTATTTGTGCTTAGTTCAAATTTGTTAAACTAAAAATACTTTACTGGATTTGTTTTTATTTAGACTGATACTTCAGTTCAATCAAGATAATGTCAGCATAAATTTAAATTAAAGAAAAAATGTATAGCTGTGTTTAATCGAACATGATTAATATTCCATATCTATTTCTCTTAGACTTAGTACAAAGATTGTGAAATGAAGCTAAATATTTTCATATGCTAAAAGGTACCTTTAATCAAGGAGAAATGACTAGTTTAAGATCATGGAATTTAGCAGCTTAAAAATAAAATGATAAGCGGTTCCAGTGCAAATTAAAGAAAATTTATGGAAATACTATTAATTGCATGATTTAATCTGGGAAGGCAGATTATTAGAATTTGGAAAATATAATTATACTTAAATATCTGTCTATGCCCTGTGTTTCCTTGTATAATTTTAAATTGTCTCTTTTTGTAATATAATAGAATAAAAATACATTTTTTTTAATACAATATAACTTACACTAAGTATGCAATGGAGCATAATGTATAACATTTAAAGATTCTGTTCAAAGCAGACACCTAAACAGGCCTGTTGAGCAGGATCCATGTTGCTACTTATCCACTTTTCAGAATGTGGGGTTACTGTGTGATACCAAAGGACTTGCCTACCCCTTCACTCTCCAAGTGACAAGAGAGCTCAGGTAGGACCCTCATGGGAATTGCATCACCTCTTGCCCGTCAAGGGATAGGGGAGCATCTCACAGTGTTGAATCACAGAACAGCGAGCACCTTCCTGCCCAGTGTTATCCCACGGGATCAGGGCTCTATGCGATGGGGTTGGAGCTCTACGCGATGAGACTGGGGTTTTGTGCAGTGGCACTGGGGCTCTACATGATGGGATTGGGGCTCTACACAATGGGATATGGACTCAGTGTGACAGGGTTGGGACTCTACATGATGGGGCTGGGGCTCTGTGCAATGGGATTGGGGCTCAGTGTGCCACAGACCCAACAGAGAAAAGCCCATGCTACCCAAATGCAGCAGTCCGTCTCACACCTGCAGACCTGCCAAAACACACAAAGCTGGCTGGGGGGCTGATTAGCTCCCCACAGGGCTGTAGAGCTAAAGAGTACAGGCAGGGTATTGCAATCAGGAGACAGGAATAACAGAGGACCTGAAGCCCTCTCAGCAGATTCCTCCCTCTGGCTAATGCCCAACCAAATATCCCTTACTATACAAGTGCCTTCCCATAAAATGGCTTTCTAAAAGCTTTTGGCCAGTAGCCTAGTAGCCCTGTAAATCTTAGCTCTTGCAATGCTGTGCATCACAGCTCTTAAGATCTTGTATGGATTCCTCTATTGATGCTCAATGGAAGAACAGTTTTAGACACCAAAGTTAGAAAATGATGTCCTAAGCCCTGAATACTGATGTGATTTTTTTTCCCCCACAGAGAGAGTCCAAATGAAACGAACCTGGAGCCTGCACATGCCAGGGAAGACTGTAAAATTCTCTTTGCCCACAAGAGGGTCCAACCCACACTGTGCCACCTCTTACATCAGTATAAAAGTTGAGATTAAACAGTCATAATGAACGTGATGCAAAACTGGCAACACTTTAGATGCTTTACCTCTTACACTGAACAAGATAAAGGAAAAAAATTCATTGTGTGGAGTTCTAGAGAGAAGCAAAAGACAGGAAGATGTAAAAAGTGCTGAGCTGTACAAAATCAGCCTCACATGGGCTCGAATCAAACCAGGATGGAAAGAAGAAAACAGAACAGCATCATCATACTTTCTGCAGGTCAGGACCTTATTATGCCTAACAGTGCCCATCCACAAACGCACAAATCGGAGAATACTTGCCTTACTAATATGTCAAGTATTTATTTAACCTAACAAAATTATCTTTAACAATGTTTTTTTAATATAAAAAGTCATTTATGAGAAATCAAACCCAGAAATTACTAACCCCCCTGTAGACAACTGGCAAATATAAATAAGCTTGAATTTAAAAACATCCAGTATGTCACGCTTCACAAAATCCTTATCATGTTTTGTTAGACCTTAATGACAGAAGGGGTAGTCATCTTTGATTTCTAATATTCTTCATCTTTCCTTGATAAACTCTACAAACATCCCTTAAAGCTTACAGACAAAGCTTTCATGTGTCTGGTGACTTTCAGAAATATACTTTGTTTGTGTTTGGTCAAGTAACATGAATGATATGGCAAAAAATGAATACATATGAAAATAGAGACAAACCAAAGTTCAAGGAATGGCATATTTGCATGGCTGAGAGGGTCTATGAAGTGATAAGTCAAATCTGTGTTCCAGTTAAGTTATTTAGGAATTTAGAAATGCATGTGTAGAGTTTGCATCTCCTGGGGCAGAGGAGAGATCTAGTGGGATGAGCCTGACCTGGGATAGGCAGCCCCTGAGCTTCAGGGAGGCTGTGAGATGGCCTGGGGTGGCCAAGTAGCTTGACGACCTCCTGCTCCTCCTTTTTCATCCCACTCTTCTTTTCTTCTGCCTTTTCCTGTGGCTTGCATGCATGGATGCTGTCTGCTGTGCCCCGCAAGTGTGTACACCCTCTTTGTGTTATGGATAAGTAGCACTTGACACCTACATCCACATCAGAGTAGAAAGGATTTATTTCATCTTGAACCTAGCACTAAAGGACCAGTTCATTAAGGCCAGGGAGCATTTGTTGACCAAAGAGAGTTCCCTAACCCTGTGATGCTTTGTTCAAGCCCTTGAACCCCTGATAAAGCCAAGCAGTAGAACAGCAGAGACTAGGCACAGAATCGTAATCTGCTGTCTGTAAAGACTGTTTTATTTACAACCTTTTCTTGTTCCTACATTACACATAGCAGCTACGGATGGATAATTCCATGTATGCCGTGTTACTTCTGACAGTTTAAGGAACAGCACATTGCGCTTGCAGCTGCCATGAATTCCCAAAAGTTCTGTTACTTTTACCTAGCACTGTCTTGCTCTACATTATACTCCTGCACGTCTACATGCACACACCTTTGCTCACACAAATGCACTTGTAGGGTGAAGAAAAGATTTAAATAGCAATGAGTAATTTTTTGCACATCCCAAGCTTTTTTTCCGGATTAGTCTAATATATATTTCTGTACCTCTGATCCTCCCAAGGATTTAATTTACACCAGGTCTCACCCTTACCCTTTTAACTGTGATGGCTGTGGAGGGAACTTCAGAGATCTTTCTGTGACCACTAGACTCCCTGTGCAATACTACACCAACATACCTGACTTTTAGACTCTCAACTGCTAATGCCTTAAGTCCCATAGTAGATAAAGAAAAGGTTTTCCAAAAGGAATGGTTGTTTTTAGGATTCTGATTTCTCTATATTCTCTCAGACCCACCTAACAGTTACACTCCAAAATAAATGGGCATATAGCACTGGAGAAACACAACCAAAAATCAAGTGGACTTAAGCAAGTGTTCCTCAGTATCTGATAATAAACAGTTAGAAGATGTGAAGGGAAGGAGAAAAAAATCATATATTCATGGGCTTTCTTCTATTTGTACCTGTCTGCAGTAAATGCCTTTAATTTTAATGGAAGACACACAGCTATCTATATATCTGCATCTCTTCAGCTTTCATACAGTATCTATTGCACTGATATCATAAACCAGATATCCAGCAATGGAAGAACATGGATCTTTAATAAGACAGAGCTACGTCTCATTCACTTATCACATTCAATGGAAGAGGTTGTTTCTGAGGATTTATGGCCTTCCAATGCACGTGGGAAAAAGTAGAAATGACAGACTATAATTAAAGACTGCATTATAGGGCATGTGCAAAAGGAGACAACATGAAAATCTGAGGAGTAAATTTAATTCTCCCATTCCCTACCATTAAAGTGTTTGGCTTTGTAACTTCAATATTTTAACATCATTTTTGTTATGTTGTGTATATCTGTAGGACCCCACTTTTTAGTTTACACCTCCTGAGGGACTGAATGCTTCAGAGTTAATGAACTTTCTCATCAGTTGGCCATTAGTTTGAACTGAAGCCAACTCATCAGGATGAAAAGCATCTTGCATCTAATGGATGTTTGGGGTTCTGTATAGAATGAGTTTGGCAGGTCTCTTTCTCTAGCTGCCACAACACAAACATGCCATAATGCTCTGCACTAATTGGCAGATTCAGTGAAGAGGCCAAATGGTAGCTGATCTATTGAGTCTGATCTACCCTTTTTGCCCCTGGAGGAAATCTTCCACCCCAGGTATGCTGTTGGGGTTTGTTAGTGTTTGTTAAGCTTACCAGACTGCCTTCTTTCAAAATCCAGAGGATATCAGTCAGGAAGGCTGTCTGGTGATGCCTCTCATTATTACTAAAACCACACAACTATTTGAAGAGACAGTTTACCATGAATACATTTTTTGCACATAGGCAAACATCTCATTAGCTAAAATGAATAAAATGTCACCCAGATCCATACAAAGCTTGGTGGCTACATATAAGTTTGCAAAACTACTTGCTTCAAGGAGAGTTTATCAGTTCATGCACATCTGAGTTTGTATCCCAGTCTTGTAGCAACAAGTGTTTGTGTTTACCCAGAATTCCCTTATATTGTAATCCTTCAGCCTTTTATTTGTACATTCCGTGCGTGCGTATATATGTATATGCGTGTGTGTATATATATATGTATGTATCTAATGTTAGTACATTCAGTATCCCTCTTTGGAGGAGAAAATCAAGAGTCTCTTCCTGATTTTCCATATTAATTGGAAATTCTTGGAATGTCAGTGAATGGACAGGTTAAAATGCATATTGTCCAGAAGGATCTTTTTGATTCTGATCCTTTTAATCTTTTTCCCTATTAATGACATAAAGTAACTGAAACTTAGATCTGCCTAGCTTTCACAGATTTGTACCCTGAGTTTATATTCAGGATGGATATAGAGTCACGTCCTCCACTGTGCCTGGATCAGATATCACAAAATGGGGATGGAAAGAAAGAGGAATTGAAGGATGTAAGCTTGTCTTGTGTTTTTCTGCTCAATACCTGCTACTGCAGCAGGACTTGTGCTCTCTTGGCTACCAGCTCCTGCACTGAAACTACCCCATTTGCTGTCTCCCTTTTATTCCCTTTCTTCTGACAATGAAAGAGCATATTGAGTTTGTATTCATGACTTTATGTTCATGTCACAGCAGCACTAAACAGTGATATTTTTATCTACTTCTATCCAATATAAATTCTAACCATTCTCATGGCCTCATATGAGGCAGGAATATTGTTTCCTGGACCATTCCTTTTGTTTAAGTTACAGATCCTTTTTTCTGCTTAGCAAGTATTTGTTTCAACTCAGGACACTTATCCATTACTGCTCAAAAAGCTTCATAAGTATTTAACATTTATTTAGCTCTTTTAACAGCGAAAAGTTTGGTGGCGTACTTGGGAGAGCGGGATGGGGATCACTGAGGTAATCACAATCAGAGAAACTTAAGAAATTTGATGTAACACCACACATAATTTAAATACTTTAGAAATTCATAGGTGAATTTTAAAAACATGCTCATACTTGCTAAACTCATAATTCCAGTTTTAGAACAATTCATTAGTATTAAGCCATTAAATATTACTTTAAATTCATTGTTAATTCTAGGTTTAATTTTTGCCCCTACCTTGGACTGTATCTTATATCAAACATGTAATGAACGGAATAGAAGAAAGGACTGTAAAATTGACACATTTAGACTATCAGCTGGGTCTGCAACTAAAAAAAAGTAAACCTACCATACCTAAATACTATGTGTTCCAATGTCAGTGACTGAAGTCAACAGTCTACAATACATTTCCACCAATGCTGTAATTTTGCTTGTAAAAGTAACAAACACTACTTTTCTCACTTACTCAGCTGTGGCGCCACTTCCAATGTTTCTTTCTTTTCCTCCAAAACCACCTGAAACATGTCCAGTTTTGGGGCAGGACTGTGCTGACAGTCCTGTTCCAGGACCTGTTCCAGCTCCTATACTTTCACTGTTGTTGAGGTCTCCTCAACTCTGCCAACCTCTTTGTCCAACTGTTCTTCATCCAAAATTCAACAGAAATGAAGGATCAACCAACAAATCAACCAAGAAGTCCATACAGTCAAAGCTCTCATGGTAGAAGCAGATGGACAGGGACTATCAGACTTGTCCTTGGCATCTTAGACCTTGAGGTTTTAACATTTTTTCAATAACAAGCTTCCAGAGTTACTACCACAAAGACACCAGTTTAAATTAAACACTGGTAAGGTCACAGCTTAGATCTGCAGTGAAGGCACATGCCAATGAGTTGCATCAGGCAACAACTCTATCTGTTAAAAACACTCCCACTCTCCTTCAGTAGAACCCTCTTATTGCAGAACTTATTGCAGAAAATGTTGTTTCTTTGAAATTTTTTTGAAAACCTGCAGGGGTGGTAGGTTTTTTCTGTTTTCAGCCCTCCTCACAAGTCAGCTTTTTTCAGTGTAGTCCATTGTGATTTATTGAGCCTTACCCTTTTTTCTGTTGTCAGTGTAAGGTCTGGAAGAGGAAAGAGAGGACTGAAAAAAGGGAAAGAAAAACTGAAAGTGCAGGAACCTTGAAGAAATGAAGTTTCAAAATTTCTCAAAAGAAGTTGGAACAGCTTTAGTAATAAAGGTACTGTTCTAAATTCACATAAGAATCCAAACCAATAAGAGATACTGTGTCGGGCCAGAAGCTGGTCATCTTGTAAGAACTTTTAAAAAAGCTATTCATATGTACAAAGCAGATAAGACTGTTGCCCTTTTTATTTGCATTTATATAGGCATTTTACTTGTATTTATATAGACATTTTAAATGCTTGCCCTTAATTATCTAAAATAGAGAGGTTTAGAAACTTCATGTGATAGGTAGGTACATCTCAAACTCTTCCTAATGCTTTTGATTTCACATAAAGGTATCCATCTACAAAGGCAGATATTAAATGATTATGTAGTGGTCTATATTAAAATGTCTTCAATTCTTCCATAGTCTAATTAACTTTTCTTTTGTATTTTTAGTATTCTCTATGCAAATGAGTGCAATACCACAGGAATGCAACAACTGTTATCTGCAAGTAATTAAAGGGTGCCTTGGTGACTAATGTTATATCTTCAGGATACTGTAGAATATCCCAAATCCTGTCTCCATGAAATGGTGCATAGTTTTCATGTGCGATTACAAAGTGAGCTAATAATTCATATTTTACAATATTTACTGAGTAAAAGGGGTCATGCTACACTTTTCCCATTCACAAGCTTCGGCCCCAGACTTTCCAACCCTTTATTTATGAAAAATGAAATATTATGCTAACCATGACCTTTTAACAACAGCCTATTCACAGTGGCCAAAGGTTTTTATTGCTGACCTATTAATCTATTATAAAACAATAATTTCCATGGGTCTCCTTTTTTTAAGGAGAAGAAAAACAAAAACACAAAGATTAAAAGAGTAAGGATTAAAATTCCCTGAAACATTCGCCAAACGCAGAATTTCTTCTCGTTTCCTCTGCCAGAACACATCAAGCAAATACTATAATTTATAGCTTTCCCCCCCATATAAATCATGAATCTACACAGAAAAAAAAAATCAGTTCTGTACATACCTCTCTTCTAGTAATTTTAAGTTTTCCCATGTCCATTAGGCCCTTACAACCTAATCTTGCTCTGCCAATTGCTCCCATGGTGAGATCATTAAGTAAATTATTTAAAGATCAAACAGCCTGCAGTGACAATGGAGTTCCATGTAAGGCAAATGCTTCAAAGCCCCCCTCCCCCCTTCTCAAATTATAGCTCTACAGGCTATTCATCACCTCTGGATGGGGCATGCCCCACCATTACTTGGCTTTTTGCTGCAGGCTAAGGTAGCACCACTAATTGGCCTTTGTAACAAAACTGACCTGTGGACAGGATAAAACTTGTTTGGAGCTTTAGAGACAACAATTATTCAAGGTTAAAAACACATCAATGCCACAGCTACGTCACTATAATAAGGGTGAATGAATTTCTTCCTCTTGGGTCTTAATGTGAAAGAATGCGTTCATGTTGTGCCCATGCCAAACAAAAGCTCCTTCAGGTAGTTGAACTAGTCCACTTTTCTTTCTTTCCCCCACCCCTTCTTTTTTAGCTCAAGGACAAGTAGGTCTATCATTTTCTTTATTTCTTCAGAGCCCCTCACAGTGAGGGCCCTTTGATCTCCGAGAATAATGGTAGATGGAACAATTTAACTGCTTCATACAGGTGCAGGAGTTTATTTGACAGGTTGCGGCTTTTATTTCTAGCACATTAGCTGCGTGCATACAAATGGGCTCTTGACAGATTCAAGCAGGTAGATCAGAATTTTATTTTTTTTTTAAGAACCCTCAACAAAAGCCTGGCCACACCTGCAATGATGGCACAATTTAAAATGCTGCATAAATTAAAGACAGGTAAGGCCTCTGCATTCCCTGCTGTGAATGAATTTTACAGCTTGGGAAGACAGCATGTAGGAAGAAAAGCAGCTCGATCAAGTAAACGAAATAGGATCCAGTCACTCACCTCTTAAATTAAAGAGCGTCTACTTGATCTGAGGTATTTTAAAATAAATAACTCTGCTAGACAGGCACTTATGTTGTATTGCCTATAATAGAGAACTGAACGTAGGATAGAGCAAAGTGAAGGAAAACATTTTCAAATCACATTTACTCAGACCGGCACTTTTTTCCCAAAGGAAAGATTATCTGTATGAATTATCTTACATTTGCAGTTATGCATGATTATGACTAGTGCAGTGAAAATCTGTCCTTAGAAGCTTTGTAAACTGAGGTGTTTTTTACTCTTTTTTTGGTTTTTCACTTAGTTTAAGTGTTCTTGAAATGGCTTGTGTAAGGAGATGCTGTTCAATAGCCTACCAGCTAATAATAAGTCTGCTAAAGATTGCTTCTTTAGACTGTTACCACTTACTGGAAGCCACACATGCATTTTACATTTATTTGCCTCCCCTCTCCTCTTTTGAGCTTGACGTTGGTTTTTCAGTACATTACAGTTCTTCAAAGAATATCCTGCCCTTAAAGTCTTGTATTCAAGAAAAATAAGGCCTGGGAATGCACAGGTCTTGTGCCAGCATAAATATGTTTGGAGGTGTTATATCAAAACTGGTAGTATAGATGCAGTTATGCTAGCATCAAGATATTTTATACTGGTTTATCTTATCTGACTTTTAGGAATATTTATTCTAGACTAAATGTCTTTATGGCAATATAAGTGCTTTGGCTATATAAACGGACTATATAAAGGAAAGTGTGCCACTGTGTTTAAAATAATAAACCTCGAGATCACATTTACTTTACTCTCTATGTCTGCTGACACGGTTGTGACAGAGTGGGATGTGAAGAGGTAAGACATACGGGTAGTGCTGAGAAAAACCCTGCGTAGCAGAGTGCCAGTGATGGTTCATCCTTTTCAGTCTGAACTACTGCATCCTTAGCAAGTGCTTTGTCGTTGCAGCATGCTGGTAATGTACTGCTTCATAACTAACGCGCTCCTGGGGGACATGTGGCCCATTTATCACCTGTGTGGTAACTGTAGTAGCTGTTAAACAGATTGGGTGAAAATTACACCCCAGTTCTCCAGGCAAAATAATGTTCTTAGAGAGGTAACAGAAGTACAAGACTGCACCGAGGAATGAGTGCTAAGGATAATTATCAGTCAATTTAACTGTTTCAAATTTGTGCATAGTGACTCACATTCAAATGTAATTTAAACATGGGGTATTTATTCAGGTAAGCTGGTGTTTTACTCCACATAAACAACCCCTTCCAGAAGAGAGCTTGAGCCACACTTAAATGTTTTAGAGGAAAAGTCCTAAATGAAGGTGAAGTTCCTAGAGTGAACTTTTCACTGATAGAGTACAGAATACTGAAATTCTGAATTGGACGTAAACCACAATTTTTTGCTGGCACAGTATAAGGCCCTTGGACGATGTAACTATCCTGGGAAGATTTCTGCTACTGGCACATCCCTAGAGGATTTTTTGGAATCAGCTGTTGGGAGAGGTAGTTTAACTACACTTTTTCACACTCCTTTTGGCTATTGCAGTTCCTCTGCTTACTCCATTGCCATAATGCTGTGGGGTAAGCAAGTCTTGTGTAGGTCAATGTAGGCCTGCAGAGTTATGCCTCCTGACAGTTTTCCAAGATGCTCTGCCACTCACAAGTTGGACTGCAAATGGTTGCTGTAGAGCATGCTAACACAGCTCCTGCTGTGGCCACTTCACCATGGGAAGATGACACCTGGTAGCGGAGCAGAAGGGACATATCCTACTCCGCAGAGTAGCAGATCGCTGGAGAGCCCACGGTTCCACATCGCTGTGGGAATGTTGCCAAAAGCCCGTAACGCAAAGGCAGGTGGCTCCCCCAGGCCAGCCCGCAGGCTCTGCCATGGCTGACTCTCCTGTGGAGGGACACACCGAGAGATCGATATCTGAAAGCAAACTCAATTCCATATTAAATTCTTTCTTCTCCACCCTGTACCAGCTGTCCTAGGATGCTGACCAACAGGCGCTCCTTGTTCTAGAACAAACAGCCTCCTTCTTTGTTTGTTTGCCTGTTAATTAAAAAGCAAATTCTCATTTGGAAAAAGCCGAACATCAGGATGTGGGAAAGACTGGCTCCGAGACACAGCAATGAGTCCTGTCGGCAGTCTGCTGCTTTAGCTCCCACAGCCGGAGTCCAAGAAATAAATGTGAGGTGTCCCAGTTGCCAAAATAGTTTCAATAAAAAAGGAGATGTGAAATGCATTAATGATCAGATATTTCAGAATATCTAATGAAAAAAAAATTGAATACTTGCCCTGCTCTGCCTGCTTTGCCTTTTCTATTTTAACATTGGAAATAAACTATGCTGCTGCAGATTGTATTTCTGTTAAAGCTATTACAGGTTTATGACAGTGCTAAAATGGTGCAACAAACATGGAAATTAGTGTTACAGTCTTTTAGGGTTCTTTATTGCTCTTGTTTAACCAAATATATAACAGCTTTGTGGCACTTAAATGTAAGTAGGTAGGTTTGTTTTTCAAAAATTTGAATTTGTGTCTGGTAACCAATCAATCAAACTTAATTTCCAAGTATTTTTCATCAAATCTTAAAGGACTCTGGAGCACCAGTTTCCTAATATCCAATGGATTAGAAGCTGCGCTACAAACCCCACAACTTCCAAAAGAAGTTGGTATATGATGATATACTGCACCAGTTACAACAGGGGTCTCTGATAAATACTTTTTCAATGCTTCATTTTTCTGAGGAAGCTTATAATTTTAAATCAGTGCTGGCACAATATGGCAGTCAGAGATGACGTCAGATAATTTTTTAAATTATTCTGGATTTCTTTGTAATGGATTTAAAAAAAAAAAAAGATTGGTGCTTCAGTGGACAGCATTTGCCCCTTCAGTAGATAATTAATCAACAGCATGGCTTCATGTTTTGCATCACTGGCCAACTGAAATGGCACTCTCTTTCACACCATGGCACTGACCATGGAAACATCCATGAATTGTTCTCATGGTCCTAATGTTCTGTCCAAATGCTGACTGTGACAAATATCTGCAGTGGCTTTCTCTGGAATCACCCTGACTGAATGATTTCAGCTGGATTAGTATTCTTCTGCAGTGATTTCCATGCATGTGTAGGAGCTTCTGTATTTCCAGGCAGAAACCCATTAGGAAATATGGAGAGTAAATAATTGGAATCATTATTTCTAGCAGAGATAGGTTCATATCGCAGAGCATACAGGTGCTGTACACAGCCATCTCCACACAGTTCAGCTGCACACTCTTGCTAAGGGCCATGCTGCAACTACCTGTGGTTCCCAGAAAACATGACAGCTCCACAGTGCTGTTGACTGTACCACTTTTCTCTGTAATTTCTGCACCTCATCTCAGTATGGATCCTAGCTGGACAAAGCATTTTGCTGCACTTCTGGAGAGCTCTACTTTCAGGACAAGAAATAATTGGTTCAGCAGGTCTTTTTCATTCTAAATTCTCCATCTCTGTCAGCTGATTCCCTATAGAGAACTCAGGAAATAACTCAATGATCCGATTTTCAGTTTCACTATTGAAGGTTGAAAAGTTGTCTCCCTTCTATGTTTTTCATAAACCTGGGTTTATTCTGCTATTTAAATGAGAACTGAAATTTATACTGGCCCTATCAATTAAATTCTGCAATCTTTGCTTTCTATATCCAGTTGAGGATGTAACCTTCTTAACCTATAGTAAACAAAGCTATGTTTGAAGTTAAAGAGAGACAGAAAGCTGTTACCTCTCAAGTGACCGGTGAACTGTATGACTTGCCTGTCATAAGACCATGCTCCAAACTCAGATGAGTTTCAGGGATGAAGGACCAAAACTGGATTTGGCATGAATGGTTCCCCTCAAGCAATCAGCAAAATGAGTAAAGACTTTGGCTCACTAAGATCAATATAGCCATAGTAAAAGAATTATTAAGTTTATTGTTAATTAACTTTCAATACATACCTCCCATCAATTATATACTCTATTCACTTCCTACATCTAAGATGACAGGTTAGCATATCTAGTGTGTCTTTTAAGTTATGATTTTGCCATCAAAATTAATATAATAATTATGTATTGCTCTAAACTATCTACATATAGAATATTAAGCAGCACCAAAACAAGACATTTTTCTCACCTATACTAAATAACAGAGATTTCTTGGGTTTACAGCAATTTGGGTGTCTATTTACTGCATTAAAGGCAATGTGTCTTTAGAGCACAACCTTCTTTATAAATATTCCAGATCAGGATCACAAAGTTTTTCTATAAGTAATTGGAAAAAAGTGAATGCGTTCCTCATAATTAAGGTATAATCAGTTGACCACCCTATAGCCCATTGCACACATACCCACATCTAGCACAGAAGGGCAGCGTGTTGCTACACTGCCATCCCAAACACAACTGTAGTTTGAATATTGCTGACTGATGCAATGCTCATTTTGTTCTCTTAGAGCTGTGGTAAAAAATTTTCCCCTATTCAAGAACAGACCTATAGTCATCAATTATACTTGAAAATGTTTATAAAGCCCAGAAGTTTTGCACATTTCTTTATGAAAAACCATGCATCTCATCAGTTTTAAGAATGACACAGTGTATGACAGGTACTTGCAATGCTAAAACATACCCAACATGTTGGATCCTGCAGTTCCTATTTAATGTTGCAATACTTTTCTGTTGAGCAAAGTTTTTTCAGTCGAATTCAAAGTCAATGAAATCAATCAGAATCTTTCCAGTGACTTCAAGGGCTTCAAATCTGAGTTCTAACTGAGCTTGCAATTTTCCAGATGTTTGGACTCGCATACATATTCAGCCAATTCACATAACTTTGCAGTCTTAATTTCTCAAGACTCCTACCTGTCCTGTATTTGGTTTTGTGTGCCAAATAGCTTGAATGACTTTTTTTCCCATTTGTTTCTTTCCTGTTTCACAAGCCTCCTCCAAGGGGCTTTCATGTTAGGTTAGCTGTATTGTCAACCTGCTCCTGAAATTTATTGTCTACTTTGAGCAAATTTTGTCATGCAGAGCAAGCTGCTAATTCTGGTAGTAGAGGAACATTTTCTCTGATGATTCCTTAAGGACAGAAACTTTGGATTTTTGAATAACCTCTACTGCTATTTTGTGTCCTTAAATGTGCAGTTACATCTTGTTTTTTACTCTAGCTACATGAGCGTTCCTGTGCTCAAGTGCTGTTTAAAATCCCCTGGCAAAGCTATAACAGATCATAAAGAAGATATGTGGGAATGTCTCCACTACTAACTGGTAATGTGCATAGAAGGAAGGAGTAGGGTTTGATTTGCTGCAAGCCACTTTGAATCTAGGACCTCATGTCTGCCTCGTAGCTTTACTGGCAATGAAGTTTGCTTTGGCCACTGGTCCCAGGCATGCACTATGTATGCATACAGGGCTAACTGCTGGAGGACATTAGCTCTAGTTTGCAGGTTGGGTGCTCTGCATGGTGCCCCTGTGTGTGACTTCAACCTTGCTTCCACTGTTCCAGCCCGTTCCAGTGCCTGACTACCCTTTCGGTGAAGAAATTTTTCCTAATATCCAACCTAAACCTCTCCTGGTGCAACTTGAGGCCGTTTCCTCTTGTCATATCACTTGCTACTTGGCAGAAGAGACTGACAACCACCTCGCTACAACTTCCTTTCAGGTAGTTGTGGAGAACAATAAGGTCTCCCCTCAGCCTCCTTTTCTCCAGGCTAAACAACCCCAGTTCCCTCAGCTGCTCCTCATAAGACTTGTGCTCCAGACCCTTCACCAGCTTCGTTGCACTTCTTTGGACATGTTCCAGCACCTCGATGTCCTTCTTGTAGTGAGGGGCCCAAAACCCAACAGCGTATTCAAGGTGCAGCCTCACCAGTGCTGATTACAGGGGGATGATCACTTCCCTGGTCCTGCTGGCCACACTATTTCTGATACAAGCCAGGATGCTATTGGCCTTCTTGGCCACCTGGGCACGCTGCTGGCTCATATTCAGGTGGCTGTCGACCATCACCCCCAGGTCTTTTTCCGCTGAGCAGCTCTCCAGCCACTCTTCCCCAAGCCTGTAGTGTTGCATGGGGTTGTTGTGACCAAAGTGCAGGACCTGGCACTGAGCCTTGTTGAACCTCATACAATTGGCCTTAGCCCATCAATCCAGCCTGTCCAGATCCCTCTGTAGAGCCTTCCTACCTTCAGGCAGATCAACACTCCCAGCCAACTGGGTGTCATCTGCAAACGTACCGAGGATGCACTCAATCCCCTCATCCAGATCATTGATAAAGATATTGAACAGGACCGGCCCCAACACTGAGCCCTGGGGAACACCACTTGTGACCGGCCGCCAACTGGATTTGGCTCCATTCACCACAACTCTCTGGGCTCGGCCGTCCAGCCAGTTTTTAACCCAGCACAGAGTGCACTTATCCAAGCCATGAGCAGCCAGCTTCTGCAGG
Source organism: Theristicus caerulescens (assembly GCA_020745775.1). Lineage (NCBI taxonomy): Eukaryota > Metazoa > Chordata > Aves > Pelecaniformes > Threskiornithidae > Theristicus > Theristicus caerulescens. The sequence goes on along the minus strand of CM036558.1, from coordinate 35,096,697 downwards.
AGAATGCTGTGGGAGACGGTGTCAAAGGCCTTACTAAAGTCCGCGTAGACAACATCCACAGCCTTCCCCTCATCCACTAAGCGGGTCACCTTGTCATAGAAGGAGATCAGGTTAGTGAAGCAGGACCTCCCTTTCATAAACCCATGGTGGCTGAGCCTGATCCCCTGGTTGTCCCGCATGTGTCACATGATGGCACTCAGGATGATCTGCTCCATGACCTTCCCCGTTACCGAGGTCAGGCTGACAGGCCCGTTGTTCCCCAGATCCTTCTTCTGACCCTTCTTGTAGATGGGTGTCACATTAGCTAACTTCCAGTCATCTGGGACCTCCCCGGTTGACCAGGACTGCTGATAAATGATGGGAAGTGGCTTGGTGAGCACTTCCGCCAGGTCCCTCAGTATCCTCGGGTGGATCCCATCCAGTCTCATAGACCTGTGTGTGTCTAAGTGGCGTAGTAGGTCGCTAACCATTTCCCCTTGGATTATGGGGCCTTCATTCCGCTCCCTGTCCCTGTCTTCCAGCTCAGGGGCTGGGTACCCTGAGAACAACTGGTCTGACTGTTAAAGACTGAGGCAAAGAAGGCATTAAGTACCTCAGCCTTTTCCTCGCCCTTTGTCACTATGTTTCCTCCCACATCCAATAAATGATGGAGGTTCTCCTTAGCTCTCCTTTTGTTGCTAATATGTTTATAGAAACATTTTTATTGTCTTTTACAGCAGTAGCCAGATTAAGTTCCAGCTGGGCTTTGACCTTTCTAATTTTCTCCCTGCATAGCCTCACGACATCCTTGTAGTCCTCCTGAGTTGCCTGCCCCTTCTTCCAAAGGTCATAAACTCTCCTTTTATTCCTGAGCTCCAGCTAAAGCTCTCTGTTCAGCCAGGCTGCTCTTTTCCCCTGACGGCTCATCTTTCAGCACATGGGGATGGCCTGCTCCTGTGCCTTTAAGATTTCCTTCTGGAAGAACATCCAGCCTTCCTGGACTCCTTTGCCCTTCAGGACTGCCCCCAAGGGACTCTGTCAACCAGGTTCCTAAACAGGCCAAACTCTGCCCTCCCAGAGCCCAAGGTAGCAGTTCTGCTGACCCCCTCCTTACTTCTCCAAGAATCAAAAGCTCTATAATTTCGTGACTGCTAAGCGCAAGATGGCCTCTGACTGTCACATCACCTTCTCTGTGCACAAACAAGAGGTCCAGCGGGGCGCCTTCCCTAGCTGGCTCCCTCACCAGCTGTGTGAGGCAGTTATCATCCACACACTCCAGGAACCTCCTAGACTGTTTCCTCTCCACTGTATTGTATTTCTAGCAGACATCTGGTAAGTTGAAGTCCCCCACAAGAACAAGGGCTAGCAATCATGAGACTTCTCCCAGCTGCTTATAGAATACTTCATCTGCCTCTTCATCCTAGTTGGGTGGCCTGTAACAGACTCCCACCATGATATCTGCCTTGTTGGCCTTCCCCCTGATTCTTACGCATAAACACTCAACCCTGTCGTCATCATTGTTAAGCTCTACACAATTAAAACACTCCCTAACATACAGGGCTACCCCACCGCCTCTCCTGCCTTGCCTATCCCTTCTGAAGAGTTTATAGCCATCCTTTGCAGCACTCCAGTTGCGTGAGTCATCCCACCGTGTTTCCATGATGGCAACTATGTCATAGTTTTCCTGCTGCACAATGGCTTCCAGCTCCACCTGTTTGTTGCCCATGCCATGTGCATTGGTGTAGATGCGCTTCAGTTGGGCTATTGATCCTGCCACCTTTTAGGGGTTTAAAAACAGTTATATTCTTATTGCGCTGTTTTGACACGGTTTGGTTTGGCTAGCACAGATCACTTGTGGGGAGCACAGCTGCAGGACTAACAGTGAGTCTTTTATTGCTAGTTGATTCCTTTAATAAAAACAATGCTATATTATTTACTAGTGCAATAGGATTATGTAAGTAGCCTATTGCAATTAATAGGAGGTGCATTTGCCTGAAAATATGGATTTTTCTCTTCTTAGCCTATAAATACTATGGAGTATTATCACTTTCACCCCTGTAGGCTGAATCATAGCACTGCATAATGCTACTTCAGTCCATTTTGAGATGACTGCAAATTGTCATATTTTTTTGTTAGAGTAATGATCAAATATTGATATTTCTTCAGTTCATACAAATGGATACAACCTTTTTACATGCAACTTAGTCAATATATTCTGATGTTCACATTAGGGATTTGGAAATCAATGTAGTTTTCCTGTTATTCTTTTATGATTAAATCAATTGGAGTTATTTACTCATAGCAGAAAATATGGGTGATTGCCAACCCTACGGCTTGGTGAATTGCTTTCTCACTACTGCTGCCCTGTAATGAGAAGGTACAGGTTCTCTTCAGGGGTTGACTAAACTTGCTCATGTATAGCAGCAATTTGAGGTGCAGAAATTGTTTATTATTAAGGGCTAGCAATGTTTCCTGCCAAAGGGCATCTTCATCATTTGCCATTACATTAACATTGACAAAGCATGGTAATACTAAAACCCAGCAGTGCTGATCATATGGAGGAAAATAGCAGATACTTGGCAATTCAGCTTAAACCAGCATACTTCATACGTCTAGGGTTGAGAGACCAGTTAAAAGACAATGGAATAATCAAATAGATGCACAACAGGACTTTTGGAAATACCGTTCCTGAGATTTAGAGCTATAAAAAGATAGAAGACTGTGCATTAAACCGGTTTGTATTAAAACTTCGCATAAAAGCTGCGGTGGCATAATCTGATATTCTAGACCTGGCAAACAGATTTTGTTTATCTTTCAGAGGCAAGAGTAAATACTAGTTTGCATAGGAGGTTTAAATAAAGCTACAGTTAATGTGTTGGAATACAAAGCTTACATTGCTGGAGTCTAAGTTTCCATATTAATTTTACTTCTGTGTGCATCATCCATACTTTTCTTTTGGAAGGGTAGGGGTGTTTATGTATGTAATGTATGTAATTGGCAGTTCCCTTGATGTGTTTAGAGAAAAACACCTCTTATTCATTAAAATTATGTGAGTTCCAGCCTATTTGATTAACCTAAAACCCGATTAAGCATGAAATCACACTATTCTTATTTTGTGCAACTCATTCCAGAACCTTAAATTTGGAAGCACTATGATCTAACAACAACTGTTAAGGGAAAAAAAAAAATCACCTAGAAATACTTCTTTTTGCTATAGCGTCCTCTGCTTGAAATTAAAGCAAAGAAAATGACACAATGATTGAGGTGGTGAGCTTCCCAAGCCTTAAGCAAACCACCCTTTTAAAAATCATCATGATGTGCACTCCTGTATTGCAGGTACCATTATTTTTACACATGTGATTATATAAGAGAGTTGCATATCATTGAGGAAATCAGTTTAGGTTCTTGTTTAAAAAAAATCTCATAAACATATAGGTGCCCGCTATGTATACATTTCCATCTCACTAATTTCAGCAGTATTAAGAATATACTTAACTAACTTTAAATTAGGGATACTCCTGTACTGCTAACACCATGGAGATAGCTATTGACATTGCATTCATTTGCTCACTTCTCCTCCCCACCAGACATATACAGTGCTACACGTGTACAGCTGTGGCCTCACTCTGTGCATCTTTGGGCTTGCTGCAAAAGTCCCACTATCCTAAAGATAACAAAATGTTTCAGCATTTTTTTGGCTGGGCAGAGGCTCTGATAATAGTAACATAAGAAGTTTAACTTTTTAAGGGGGAGGGAATAGCAAGTCTTATACCTGATCGAAAAATAGGTTTTTCAGCATGTCGTGGTTTAATTCCAGCTGGCAACTGAGTACCACACAGCCGCTCGCTCACTCCCTAACGGTGGGATGGGGAAGAGAATCAGAAGGGTAAAAGTGAGAAAACTTGTGGGTTGAGATAAAGACAGTTTAATACGTAAAGCAAAAGCCGTGCATGCAAGCAAAGCAAAACAAGGAATTAATTCACCACTTCCCATCAGCAGGCAGGTTTTCAGCCATCTCCAGGAAAGCAGGGCTCCATCATGTGTAACAGTTATTTGGGAAAACAAATGCTATCACTCCAAATGTCCCCCCCTTCCTTCTTCTTCCCCCAGCTTGATATGCTGAGCATGATGTCATATGGTATGGGACATCCCTTTGGTTAGTTGGGGTCAGCTGTCCCAGCCGTGTCCCCTCCCAGCTTCTTGTGCACCCCCAGCCTATTCGCTGGTGGGGTGAGGTGAGAAGCAGAAAAGGCCTTGACTCTGTGTAAGCACTGCTCAGCAATAATACAAACATCCCTGTGTTATCAACACTGATTTCAGCACAAATCCAAAGCATAGCCCCATGCTAGCTCCTATGAAGAAAATTAACTCTATCCCAGCCAATACCAGCACACAGCATTTAAGCCACAGATTATATGACCATTCATAGACAGTTTATCAGAATTTAAGAGCCCAAAACTTCCAGATCAGATTCTCTCCTGAAACCAAATACTTTTCATAAGTGAAAAATGGGAGGAACACAAGCAGGTGAGTCATAGTGCCTTGATTCACCAAACCTTTTGTAGGTTAGAGCAGCACAAGTCTTCTCCAGACTTCACCAGCTGGAGATGGTCCCTGTCTAGTTTTGTATGCAGATGACTTTTTTTCTATTTGTACGTAGGTAAGTTTTATTGGATATGGAATACATCTCAAAAAGCAAAATTTGGGTTTTGAAGAACAAAGGAAAACATAAAGGCTTTAATGTTAAAGCACAGTCTTGGTTTGGGTAAAGGCATGAAGGAAGACAATGTCTGCTGTCCTCCCTGATGACTGTATAATAAGCATATAGTTCTGCCATTTAACAATCATTATTATGAATGCTCAGAAAACCTTCTGGATAGTTATCATTTTGAGATAGCCAAGTAAAGAGAAGGAAATCCCTCAAAAACCTAAGATTTTAGAAGTGAAATCCTGGAAAAAGTTCATGTCTGCCAAGACTTAATCAAAAGTGATTTTTATGGCTGAGTTTTAAACTTCTTAAATATGAGTCTGTAATGAAAGTGCTTACAGGCCCCTAATTATATCAATAAGACTGAGTGTCTCTGCAATAAAGGTCAGGTGCCAATTCATATCACTGCATCTTAAACTTAACACACAGCCAAATGCAAACGTGAACGATGGCAAACTTGATAAGGCAGCAGTGTATTTAGATCTCGCTTGAAAATCAGAGGAGGTAATTTCTGTTCCTTGGCAGCAGTGAAGCCATTAATTGAGCTCATTGATGAACGTTTTAAAACATATTTTCTCTTTCTTCCTCCTCTTTTGACCCAAACAGGCAAAGATTGAAATCTCCCGTGCATTTGGCTGCTGAAGCCGAGCCAAAGGACCACTAGAAAGCTTTTGTTCCAGTGGAAACTGGACATCCAAGTCTCTTAGGTAGTTTTGAGAAACTCAGTCAAGACCCAAGAAAGCAGAGACCAGGAGGGACAATGAAAGCATGTGGATTTTCATGCAGTTTATAGCTCTGGATTCAACAGCACTTGAAATTTAAGAGCCAGATCTCAAAATCAATACCAGCATGAACTTAGGCATTGAAGGAATGACTTAAAAATGTGAGCATTATGGCCAAAATATTTGAAATGGACAACAATGAGTGACTGCCAGCATGTAGTGAAGTCTGCTCACAGGGGCTGCCAGGGCGCCTATTAGTAGGAGCGGCAGTAATTCAGGCTGGAGGTAATGCAGGTATATACAGGTGTCAAAATATCTGAATGCTTAAGGAGCTCTACAAGTGTTTTTTAGCAATGGTAGAAAAGTGACTGTGTAATATACTGAGCTGATTCCTACCTTGACTTGTACAACTGCAAATCTAGTGTAATTCCCCTGACTTCACCATTGTACCAGAAAAGCAGAATGTGTCTCGATTCTTAAAAAAGTGATGTCGAAATTGATGGCACTTCTGAAACAGGAGAACACTGCAAAATTCATGCATTTAATAAAATGACTTCCACTCCTGTAGGTGACTCCTTAATTTCCTTCTCTCCCTCCCCTCTGTGAAATGACCTTGTGTACCCTTACATCTTGCCAGACAGCGAAGGGAGGCTTCCCTCGCAGCTTGTGGCAGGGTATGTTCAGAGCCCTGTGTTAGTGGCGTGCTGGAAAAGGGCTGCTTCCCTCTTTCCCCAGTACCGTCAACACCTCATCAGCATCCTCCTTCTTCACCGGCCTGAATCTGGCCAAGCATTCCAAGATCATTTCCAAACCTGGCTGTCCTTCAAGCCATCATCTTGGTACACATCACCAATAAAATGCCAGTGGCCAGCTCTCTCTGGGTAAGCAATCTTCCTAATGAAAATAGGTCTGAAGTCATTATCAAAAATAGCATTTTGCATATAAGCAACACAGTTAAATACTGTGATGGAACCTAGTAAATTTTAAGTACAATTTTTTAGGGTGTGAGTGACAGGCTCTTTGAAAAGAGTTAGGAAATGTTAGTATTCTGTGACTGCAAGCTCGATTTGCCAATAAAGACAATACCTTACCCCAAAGGCTTTTTCCAGCTGCAGCCCCTGAAGCACAAATGTTGAGCATGTATCACACAGAACTGTCAGTTACTACTGGAGCCAGAAAATTGTTGTTTCAAATGTTACAGTACAGGAAAATCGCCTCTCTGCACTTGCTGCCAAAAAAATGACAGCTTAATTTATGCCATGCTGAAGCTACATTACAGAGCCATTCAGCCTGGCAGTTAAGTACACTCCATGCTCACATCTTCCCCCTGTGCAAGTGCACTGGGGAGAAATACACAGGGACTGTAATAAGGACAATTGGCTGCAGTGTTTTCCATGTCACTGGAACTAAATACAGGTGAAACAGTATCAGCAATAAAATACATCACCCGAACCTCATAAGCAAAGCACAATTCGGCGTGTGGATTCACGAATAATCAGGAAGGATGTGTGACAGAATTGTTATGCATGAAGTGGATTATAGAGAGGTTTGCTTGTGTCAGACCTCTGGGGTTTATGTTGAAGGGAGGTGCTGAGGTATTACCCATGCCTTTGAAAATTATGTCAGTATCCTTGGTTCAGACCTTCAAAACTTGGCAATGTTTACACTTTCTGAAATTAAAAATCTGACAGTATTAAAGCACAGCCTAGTGTCGATATTTGTCATCAAGGTTTTCACAAGATATTAAAGATGCACATGACATTATTTAAAAATGAACCATCAGCCAAACCAACCCGTTAAAATTATCATCCTAAATGCATCCTAAGATTGCTATGTAGTTTTTTAAGGCCAAAGCTTAATTTTGTTTGACATTGAAACAATGATCATCCATGTAATAGAATGAAAGGAAATTATCATGTCTGTTCTTCTGCTTAGTTTATTCATATTAATCACATGGTAATTATGTCCAGAAAGATTGATCTTAAATAATCTTGCAAATGAAGAATTGTAATTCATTTCATAAACTCATCAAGATCAAAACCAGTTGATCTGGATGTCAGTTAATTTATTTCCCCTCTCCTTCCTTTTCTACTCAATGTTTGTACGAATATTAATGCATGCAATATTAATGCTTACCACTTACCTTTAGAACGCTTTTGCTAGCAACCAACTCGTTCACAGCAGACTGGTTTCACAGCCATCTTGTGAGGTGGAGGGCAGTAAAACAAAAGACTTCATGAAATAAATCAAATGCACTGACTGAGATTTTTAAAGGGTAAATCTTCTAATCTACCCATTCTAGATTTGCTATGAAAGGTACCCACAGTGAGTAGGACTGTGAATAAAGCCATTGTGGGTGGTTTGAAGAAACTATTTCTTACTAACTAGTAAGGACATACTTGGAAATTCTGGGTATGACTAAATAACTTCAGAATTCATCATAACATCAGAACAATGTTAGTCTTAGAACTGGCATGGCTTCTCCGGGAGGCCTTGTGTCTTGTGTGGGCTTGTGTCCACATTTATTCTGGCCTGAATTTCCCATTCCTGTTTTCACAGTTTACATTTTGAATTAACCCAAAATCAGGAAAAAAATCTCAGTTGAAATGAGTGAAATGTGTCTGTTAAACAAGAAATAGCCAGCAATTTTCATGGTCTTTATGCTGAATTGTAAATCTTGTTCTGGTTCACCCAAAAGAATCAAATGCTGAGAAGTGTTTCAGCAAGGTAAGAAGAAGTCTGTCATTTAGTAAGGCAAACCACGTGAAAATAACATAATTCCATAATTTCACTTAAATTTCAACTGCAATTTAGTACATTAATACTAAAATATGTTTTAGACTTTTCTTGAAACCTCTCATGAATTTCTAAATGCAAGCCTTTTCAAGCTTCTGTCATGTAAAACCCTATTGACTCCAAACTGGGCATATAGCAAGGTTTTATCTTACAGTGCTTTTTTTTTTTTCTCTCTCTCTCTGTGTAAAGTACTTGAATTGAGTCACTATATTTTTTATGCGTGTTCATAGATTGACACTATCAAATCCATAATCTCTTAACACATACGGGGCATTTCACACAAGGCATTTTCTGTGTGATTAGAAATGCTGTAAATTATCCATTTTCATTTCATGAGAAATAGGTTCCTGTATTACAAAGGTCTGTGCCAATCCTGTTCTTTGGAGAAAGAAACATTATGTTCTGTTTCTTAGGAGCCATAACTCATTGCTAGTTCTACCACATAAACAACAGGCTCATCTTTAGCATGTGTATCTCTACTTATATGGACAGGTACAAATTGTCTATACTTCAGCTGTGCTGGGATTTAGAATATTATTATCACACATGAAATAGGGGAGGCAATGCACTACTGGAAGAATGAGTTTCACACTCATCAATGATTAATGACCAGTTAATCAGACACTGAGTGTGTTTCCTCATAAAATTAACCAACAGAGACATAGGAAGGTGCAGAGATGTCCCAGGTTTCAGCTATGTAGCCCTAGTAATTTAGTATACTAAAAAGAAGAAAGGAGCTTAACAAATGTGACAGTCATATTTTACAGTTTTTCTCCTGAGAGGACAGAAGCACACTGGTGCAGGAACCAAAGTCGATCTGAAGTTCCTACTTTTATAGTATTAGCTAAACTTTCATGGTTTAGGCCAAGGATTAGAACTCTGGGAATCCACTTTGTCCTAGGAATTCCCCCAAATCAATGTATGGCTGGTCATCAGGAAGAGTCATTAGATGGAACTTAGCATTGTAAGAGTGCTTTGGGTTTTCAGCTTTCTAATTAATGAATTCTAAGTGTACCCCAACCCACTACTGATTGGAGTGAGGTTTCCTAGACTGAGACTGACTCTTATTCTGTACGCTAAGACGCTTCAAATCATGAAGTTGTAGGTTGTGTAGCTACATAGATTTTCTCTGTCTGCCTTATGCTCTGAGGGTACTTTGAAGTATAAGAATTAAGATTCATATGAAATACAGAAATGTGTATGTATAACATCACGTCCTTTGTTAGATTTTATGAACATTTTAAAAATTACACCTGCAGCAAGCATGCAATTTTGGTTGTGTATAATATGTGCCAATATGGAACAAAACTGCTTTCTTTGTGTTTTTCTGTAGGAAAGAGAACTGGAGTGATTGTGGATGAGGTTGAGCCATTATTTAATTCCTCTGTGCCTTAGTTTACCCATCTGTAAAGGAAGATAATGGCTTATCTCACAGCTTGGTTGAAAAACTGATTGTCATTTTAAAAGCATTTCAGACTGTTATTATGATTGTATAGTGTCAGAGAGATTCCTCGTTCCTCTTGGAGGAATAATAAAATAAAGATATTTCTGAGTCCACAGAACTTCAGTTCCTGTATAAAAGAATAAAATTGTTCAGATATTTTTTCTGTTCCTTTCATTTATTTGTATTGTTCGTCACTATTTGCCAGAGAGCTTTGGTAATACGCTTCAGTTTGTTGGGTGAATTATTTACTAATCATCTTGTCTATTTTCCTATGGACATATGTGATTCATTGGCCACATACCATATTTCTTCTTCTAAAGCTCTTTAGAATAGATAGGGACTAACAACTAGTGAGTGATAAGAGATTTTCAGGAGAATGGCTGTTTGCACTAAAGTGGCACGACTATACGTTCAACATTTTAATTGAGTAAATAATGCTGAACAATGGCTGGTTACCCTATAAGATTCACTGTGTTTTAAGGGCTGACTTTGATTCACCTAGCATTAGTCTGAAAAATGTAAGAGAATCAACTTCATCAAGTTAGAAGATAGTCACATGATTCATGGAAAATTTGAGCAACATGAGTGCTAATCACAGAGCTTTTGGACCTCTTCAGTCATTTGTACATACATATTCCCACAAAGATAAGCACTTTAGGTGTGAATTCAGCAGAGTCATTATGGGTAAAATCTTGGCCTATTTACATCAGAAGGATTGCAAGTTTCTCCCATTTGTCTGGCATTTTTTTATTTGTATGAGAGCACATCTTGCATCATCTATGACCTAATGTAAAAGGGGACCAGTTAATCTGTAATGGTTCAGATGAATCTGTAGTGTGTATGAAATACAATATTCATAGAAGAAACATACATGCTGACCCTTTAAACAGTATTTTGTCATATTAATTAATTAATTCCATTAGTCACTGGAAGACTGACAACTAACTTCAAGTAAGTAGAAGTGTCCAACAGATCAGAAAGCTAGTAATAGCATTTGCACGAATAAATTACATGGTAAAAAGTGATAAGATTAGGCTTAATTGTGAAGTTAACTTATTTAAAATGAGAAATGCAAAGCCTGAAGACTGCAGTTAAGTACTTAAAAGAACATGCTAAACTTACTTTTTAACTGTGCGTTTCAGCCATTTCCACCAACCAAAGCTGACAAAGCTAAAGAAGGTGCTTAGGAACTTATATGTGGCAGACATTCAGTTTTAGAAGAAGTAGCAGAAAAACAACTTCCAGAGCAGAATCAAATTCTACATCTTTCAACAGGAGATGACAGGATATTAGAGCTGGGTTTGGTTTAACAATGTGTAGAACATACCTTGTCTTTCTAAATGAGGACTGCCTACAAAATCTGCATGCTTGCACTGGACCCCCAGCATAGCTGGGAGATGAGAGTCTCTCTGTGAAGGCTGCATGTATCTGTTTTCACTGCTGTATCAAACTGGTGGGTTATCAGTCATATTGTCATGAAGACTTTGGTGAGCATCACCTTTTCATTTTGCTCATGTTTCAGTAACAGAAACCTAGATGTAGACCTCCGAGAGGTTATTGATGAAGAGTCTGAGAACTGCATATACAAATTAATTAATTGCACAGATATATGAATGAATTAATTGCATATTAGATTAAATTGATGTGGACATACCTGATGATAAAATTATTAAAAAGAAAATTCTTTGCTTTCATTTGTCAGAGTCATTATACAATGTTTAATTTACATTTTGGAGAAATATAATTAACCAAGATCTTTTAGCAACTGGAAACAGATTACACCATTTTTCTTCCTTTTACTGAATGAGAAATATAGATGGAGTGGGTTTTGTTTAATGTCAACAAGCAAAAGCTACTCTGTGCTATGCTCTGTAAAACAACACTTAGACAAGCATTAGCTGCTATGATGTTAATACTAGGATGTGATTTTTAGGAGCCTGTTCAGGACTCAAAGCTAGAATGCCTTTGCCCATGATGCAGGATAGACCCATGCTGCCTCGGCTGGCCTGTGGTACCCTCCAGTCCCACTGAGGCAACTTGCCATTGGCTGGAAATACCCTGGCCAGAAGGTTAACTGGCCATATTGTTGGCCAAAACAGCTTTAAATCTGGTCATGGGGAGCAGATGGCTGGAGGCATTTGTCACATGCCTCTGACATTTTTGTTGCAGTAGAGTTCGGTCTTTCCTATATCTACATTCGCTGGATAATTTTTAATTCCTTTTGTATCACGTGGTCTCTCAAGCTAATAGCATTTTCCTTTTCTAGAGCACCCAGTCTTGCCAGGTAGAGAATGTGCCAAACAAACTTCCTGATTGGGTCAATTATTTAGGAATGGGGAGCATAACATCTAATCAGGCATTCATTGGGAAAGCCAGATTTTGCTTTTTTCCCTTGGGGTAGTCTAATCCTTATGATATAAGAAGTGTCAGGATTCAGTTGCACAGGAAATCAATGGCTGTACACACAACTGGATTTGCGTGTTGACATCACCCAGCTATTGCAGTATCCCACAAGCAATCTTTTAACTGGAGCAGAAGATAGTGGGACACAAGAGAAATCCTGTTGCTATTTTCCCTTTTTATTAGGAATTTCAGCCTTTCCTGCACCTTTCAAACCCAACTCACATATCCCTGATCTCATTCAGGCATGTCATTAGGAATATAAGGTACCAGCAGATGTTTCTTCTTACAGGAACATGACCCATAGCCAATATCTCTAAGTTACAAAAAAAAAAATAATCTTTGTAAGGCAGATGGAAGCTCTGGAAGACTTTGACTTGCCATGTAAATAAGTAAATGAATGGCAAAATAGAATAAATTCATCTCCACAAGCTACCTCTGAAATTGTGTATTGAGAGAGTGCAACTGTCATTATGGTATCTATCAGTTTCTGTAATACCATATAATCTATTCAAATATTTCAACCAATTTGAATTTTACTTTAGTAAATTTAGTAAATTTATCTTAGGAAAGATGAGTTTTCTAGAAAGGCTATTTGACAATTTCAGAAATGTTATTACTACTAAATATTCCTTTTCTGATAAAAAAAAATCATAAAACAATTTAAATTGTTCATTAATAGATCTTGTTTTAATAACATGGTCATAATATCCTTTAATAAAAACAAGCAAATAATGAAATAATAAAAACTCTAGTAATATGTCCACATATTATTCTTCTTAATGGCTTATGTTTCTGAACAACAGATCAGTATCAACACCAACACTAGACCCAGTTCCCAGAACTCTACTTGTGTAAATTTTCCATCTTCAAGGGTGTGAAATTAATGGGCTAATGGGACTAATTATGGCTACTCAGGTAACTGCTTGATCAGGCACACGCACACTGTAAGTTTGCAGTAGATGATCAATGGAAACTGCATATTGTTTACAAGTGTTAACATAAGTTTATTAAGCCCTAGAATGTATATGTAATATTTTCAGTATTACAATACAAAAGCACAAGTTTTATTGAATGCAAATGTGTGACGTGTCTAATTCAAAAAATGCCATCTAGACAGCTGGAATCTTCCTTCCCAATCAGCAACTTAGGAAAGGAAAAAATATAAAATCAAGTCATGGACCTCACCGCCTCTACTTCTGGCTGAACTATCCTCCTTCTGGTTAGGCTGCAGCACCACCACTTTCCCTTGGCTCCAAGCACAAACTGGATAGATCTAACTCCTTTACTGAAATACGGGCTCATAATCTAGTTGCTTAAAGCCCAAGGAGCAGGTACCTAGACACCCTTCTCTGTAAAATTGATAACTGTATTGCAAGCAGAATAAACACCTACATATGCTCTTCCTTTCCTCAGAATATACTTGGGAGTGTTTTTCCCCAAACTGCAGCATTCCCCCCGTCTCCATCTTCAGTTAAGACCCTCTAGTCTTATCTGGGTCCTCAGAGAAGCACTGATGAAAACTGTGTAATTTTGATCTCTTATATTTTGTGCTTTTTTCATAAGTTACGCTCTCTCACATGAAATTATTCTTCGTTTCCTTCAGCTGAAACAATGGTTAGGCCATCTCATCTCAATGAAAGGAAGTATAAGTTACATTCTTGGGTTTATTGGTCAATAGATATAAGTGATTTTTCTGCAAAATGAAATAGTAATTTTCTATCAAAACGCTAGTTTCAAACACAAAGGCAGTCTTTACTGCATCAGGAAGATACATTAGATCATACGCAGGGTTCAGTTTAGGACAAAATTCCATCAAGTGTTTAAACATGCCAGTACTCTAACCTGTTTGAAGGCTCAACAGAAAATAATGTAGTTTATTGTCTTAATTGCATAATTTTATGCACTAAGATACTTTACTTTAATTATCAATCATACCTTAAAATAGTAGCTTATACTAAATCTAAATCACGACAAAACATAAATTGTGAAATTCATTTAGCAACAAAAATATGTTTTTCTTTTTTGAAAGTGCTAGACATTGGAGGCAGTGATCCTTTAAACTACCATTAAAAAAAAAATCTCTTAATAGTAAGTATTAAGATTTTCTTGTCACTCAAAAATATTGTAACTCACATTTGGAAACAACTTCTTTTTTTATTTTGTTTTAGGTTCCATCAAGGCAGATGGAGAGGAAGACAAGGAGAGCAACTAAAATGAGAAATGTAAATTCTTTCCTTCAAAACTGAAGTGTTTTATAATAAACAAAGAGCTAAATTTCTAGTTGCTAAGAGACCTACGTCAAAACAACTAACTTTTCCTTCTAAATAAGGACCCAGCATAGGATACTATTTAACTCTTTGTGGTCTCCAGCTTTCTACCTCATAATATGGAGAATGAGAAAGGGGAAAAAAAAAAAAAAAACAGATTCATGTAACTACAACAAAGACACTTAATAAAAAGTAATGTACTTAACTATTTTATTCACTTGTATTTAGGATGTTATCAAAGCTTCCTTTTTTTCCTCAGGTAATAAATGCAAGGACATGTCAGAGTACATAAAATTACTGTGTTTCATTTAAGTAATAAGATAAACTGTCTCCAGAATGTGACCCTTTAAAAAAACAAAAAAGAATGTTTTGAGCAATATGTTTAAGTAGTGCCTGTATTGTATTGACTAGCTCTCACAGTGTTGGTGTCTTTGATCCACCATGTAAGAGAATGTGTGGCTGCAGGCCAGCAATAACAACCACAGAAACCTTTAAAGAGTCAGAAGCTTTTCCTTTTTTTCCCTCCCCCCACTTTTTATGTCAAGGAAATCAAACACACAGCTAAAGGGCATCATAAATATATCTGATCACTGTTCAGGGGGTTTCCAAAATGAGCCACTGGAGAGGCTGTCTTTATTGCAAAGCCAATCCCAGATTTAATCAAAGCAAATGTGCTTTAAAACCTAGTTGATTAAACTGGAGTATATGTCAAAACAAAGACCAGAGAACAGTATTTACACAGAAGACATGTCCCTCTCGTTTGTGCAATGCCAAGGACAAGTTTCTGCACCATTCTGAAAGCTGTCCTATTCATCAGGAAATTTGTCCAAAGTACCCTCTTCTGGGCTTTGGGAAAGGATGAAGAGGAGGCACTATACTTTCAGTTACCTTTTCAGGTGCTTCAGTGTCTCCGTAGATACTTCTCATAACTTTCTCATGCAGTGTTCAATGAGCCTCCCTCACTTAACCACAGAACTATGAACTATAGTTATTTATAACTTTCTGGGTCCAGCTCTTTAAACAGTCCCGCCTGTGAAGCCAAGCTTCCTTGCCTAGGATCAGCACGCGTGGCGTACGTATTGCTCCAACTGATCTTGTCTCATTGCAGGTCTACTGGAAAAGAAAAATGCCAACTCCCAGTTTGATTTAACTTGAGCTCTATAGACAACATGCTGCCTCGATGATAATTTCTGACACTGGAAGAGGCAGAAATAGACACCTGCTTCCAGATTTTTATTGGCTACTGAGATGCTTGAGACTTTTTTCTGACAGAGAAAAGAGTATCAAAAGACAGGAGATCTAGATTAGCAGCCCATGGGAAGTTTGATTGTTGCCAGCCTGAGCCATGTTAGGACAAGTGCTGCACTTGACCCATAATGAACAAGCGTGGTATAAAAAATATATACAAAATATACAAAATATTCTGAGTAATCGGATTGTAGCTGGCAAAAATCTGAAAGGCAGCAGGGGGGTCATGTATATTGCAGTCCTCCCTCCAAAAGCTGCCTCTGTTTCTTCCAGCTTCCTAGTGCACCTGCAACATTTTAGGAACAATGTCGTTTTCCAGCTCCTCCTCCTGGGTACTTGGAGTGTCTTCACTCTCTTAGAGAAATGGTCTGTCCATCACTCCATACTGTCTGGTGAACCTTCACTGGGAAATACGTGACATTTCAGCTCCTCAGCCTTGTCTGCAGCTCCAGTTCTTTGATAAATATAAATGACCTCTAAATTCTGTCCAGCCTTAGGACAGTTTCATTCATAACACGCATAACACTAATGAGCTGTAGTACCTCAGTGTACACAAGCCTTCAGTGTCAGTGGAATGGATTCCACAGGCCCTGTGTTTCCCATCTTCACTTCTATTATTCATCTAAGTCCATCTTTCATTCCTGCTTTGTGATTTGTTAGGAGACTACATGCAAAAATTTTATGGAGCATTGTATCATCATACTTCTGATACAGAGTCAACTGCAGTGAGGCTGAGTCATCGTGCCCTCCAAACACTGTTGCTATGTCCATGTTCAATAATTTCAGTGAATCAAAGGTCACCAGAGTGCTGCAATACATTTAGTAAAGTTTATATATAAAGTCAGATATATAATACAAGAAATTAAAATAGACTTAGCTCAGTAATTAAAAAATACTTGTTAAGAGAAGGGAGAAGCCAGCAGAGAGAGCTCTGAAAGGCCAGCTACGGAGTCAGGTGTATGACATACCTCTCAAACACCCTAAATACTTTGATAGGGAAGTTTGGAGGAAGAAATGAAGAGGGGGAAACATTTGCTTTTGGCTGCTGCCAGCTCTCTTTCAAAAGTATTGTGAGAAAAATTGAATGTGGCTGATCTGGTGCAGAATATAGAACTGCAAGCATGAGTTAGCAGAGTCAGAGACCTGCAAGATGTGTACATTTTTTCCTCAACAGCCAGCATGAGACAGCTTACTCCTGTTTGGATGTTATCAGCATATGGACTACCTTATAGGTACACATGGAGGTATTCTTGTTCTTAGAATCAGCTCTCCCACAAGATGAATTCCTAAATTAACCTATTAGTTAATGAACTGTGGGCTATTTAGTATTAAACACGGCCTCTAGAGGACAGCACTGCATATTTGGGAACAATGCTAATAGCACAGTGGTAATCAGTCACCATTTTCAGTCATGATAGTTTAGTCTTCATTTTCTTAGGTGATAATTCTGTGATCCCTGTAAAATATGCTTATGTTATTTGTTACTCTAAAAGGACAGATAAAACAAATTACTTATTTAATCTTAAGTTTACATACACTCTCACGATGGTAATATCCATCTTCTACCAAACTCCCAACCTCAGTGCCATCTAAATGTAATTTTTTTGATCCAAAATTATTATGGGAACAGGGCCAAAACAAGTCACCAAATCACAAAGGGTGTCCTTACTGATTATTTAGGCCTGATTGTTTTGTAAAGCATTTGCAGATGTTCAAGTCAGCATTTTTTTTAAGCTGAAGAAGCAAGCTTGCTCCCAATGCTAAATGTTATAGCAAAGGAGAAAGATTAGATGTTTTCCACTTCCTATAGTGGCTGACTGTCACTTGTGTCTGTCACATAAGCATTTTGTGCCTGCCGTTGAATGAAGTGACACTTCTGAGGGTCAGTGTTAATATTTTCAAATCTAACACTTCTGGCCAGTGTCCACAATCTGTTAAACCGGTAAAGGCTGAGCTGCTTCAACAAAATTGCAACAGAAATTTGCAATGTGATAAATGAGATCAGAACCTAACCCTTCTCATGGCAGGTGACGGAAGGATAAGATAACAGAACAGCCTTGAATCTTCAACCTCCTTTCCTTCTCCCTCAAACCAGACAGATAGCTGTGGGAAATAATTATTGTAAGAAAATGCCTTCTAGAAAAATAGCAGATGCTTAATATTTATTCTTCCCCATGACAGTCTGGAAATTTATGCATAACTTACAAATTCTGACTTCATGAACGCTTCATGTAACTATAACCGTCAATGTTAAGAGTTTCTGGCAGTGTCTGTGTCACATATCACATACTTTATCCAGAGGCAGCTAGAGGACAACGGAAAAAGTTGTTAGCATGGGATAAGTGCCTTGGAAAACAATGAGTATGACAAAAGACTGAGCAAGTCATGGAGGCTGCAGAGATAGCTGTGGATATTAACTGACATGGGAGTTAACATGTCATGCGTGCCCTTGGGATTGAGAGCATAGCTGGTTGGTCAGTTGGATACAAACAACAACACAAAGCAGGAAAGGAGAAGAAAAAGCTATTTTAAACAGAGCTGTTCAAAATGAGAGTGGTCTCTTGGCTCACTAGGCTGGGGGATCTAAATTAAAGAAGGAGGGCTCTGGGCAACGAGAGAGAGCCTGAAGTTGAGGAGAAGATGAGACTGTGGGGATCAAAAGGATGCAGGGAGATAAAAAGGGTGGGAAAGTCAGAGGGCTTCCATAGTGGAGAGGAAATTAAACCAAATGTTTTTATGTGCAGATTTTGCTACCTTTGTATGGACCTGTAAATAGCTCTTTTTGCATATGAACAGTGGGAATGTGTTTAAAAAGTTAGTTTAGAAAGCTTGCCTTCTTTGTTGTGAATGAACTGACACAGGAAAAAAACAAACCTGGTGAGAAGGTAGCAAACTTCAGAGCAGACTGGGGGAAAGGGATGGTGCCAACACTTGTTTGGGGGACTAAGGAGACTGGACCACGTCCTACCCCTTCTGGGCAGGAAGGCCGAAGCAGAGTGACTACCCCTGCAATGAGCCAAGGGTATGCAACTGAGGTGCTATCAGGCTCAATAAACCTTGAAACACCAGTCCTAACATCACTTTCTAAAACATGAAGGTGTTCTGAAGCCTGCTGCAATCCATTTAAGAAGGTTCTTTTCTTGGAAATAGGACTTGCTGCTTTTCATTCACTTTTGAGAAACTCTCAACTGAAGCCAATTCCCTTCTGGGAGTGCTGGGTTGAAATCCTGCCCAGCTATGGGTTGAGAAGAAAGGGCTGGATGGACCCTATTTCTAAATAAGCACATTCATATAGAGCTGTATAGGAGTCTGTTCATACAGAGCAAAGTCAATATTGTTTATAATTAATCTAATGATATATTAACTTTCTTTTATTATACCAGAAGCCTAATTGCATGCTATATGAGTTTCAGTATTGCATATGTTAAGTATGTAAAATATTCAGAGGAGTGGCTCACAAAAAGCTTTACAAGATTAGTTGGGTATTTGGCCTTATTTTATTTTCCAGTTTTTGTCCCTTGTTTTTAAACACACGCTTTACTTTAGCATGTCACAGTGCTTCAGACACATGACCCATTCGATGGTGTGGTTCAGTGTTAGTCTAATCAAAACATGTTAGTCACATGAATATTTGTGAAATGCACGGATGACAGCTTCACTATATGCATCCAGGATGAACTCTCTCTTCAAATGAATGACATCAATGTAATCTCTCTGAATTCAGCAAACTATAAGTCATGTCAGCTATGTTCTACCAACTTTACAAGACTGTAGGACCCTAATCAATCTCACAGTCATGTTTTTAATCCAAAATGTTTAACCTTGCCCATTTACAATGTCATGCCTTGAAACTCGCATAGCAAACCAGACTCATTTCCTTTCTTAGAAATTGTCTTTAATAATTTCTGTACTTGCTGACTCATAAACAATATGATTGTCAGGGAAGTGTAACTACTTCCTGAAAATTACTTTCTTACATGGAATATTATTTGGGGTGTTATTTTAAATTGACTGAAAACAAACATAAAATGTAACATTAAATATTAGAAAGACACATTATTCTATAGAGGATAAAAATATTTTTCCTATACATTCACAATTTAGGAGAACAATTTAATCTTCTAGCCACATTAATTATATACCTCATAATGCTTATATGTTAAAGCTGCCTCGTGTGAAGGAAGCATAATCCTGTCAAAAGAATTTGCATACAGCATGCTAGCTTATTAAGTCTTCCCTCATAATTAACTGATTAATTTTAAATTGTGTAATTTTAAAAGAAGCTAGAAAAAGACCCAATAATATACTCAAAATTCAAAATACCAAATTTTACAGTATGAGACATGATAAAACAGAGAATCACACAAATATATCACATCAATGAAGCTGTTAAGTATATTTTTGCATTAATTTCAGGGGCTATGCTATTAAGGGATTACAGTATAGGCAATATTTTCCAAGACCAAAGAGTGTTCCACTGTATGGTAGGTGCTGAAGAGAAGGCTAATGAGAAAAAGAGTGATTGTGACAAGCAATTATGTCACCTATGTGAATGGCTTAATTTTCTAAATTAGCCACTTTGATAATTATGACATCTCATTTGTCTTTTAATTCCATGAGCTGTGAAGTTTACCTTTGATTTTTTTCCAATCAGATAAGAGGCTTTGATAAGCCAAGGGTCTATTATGTGCCTGAAAAACTCACATTTCGGTCTGATTGTCTGCTCATCTGCTTGAACTGGAGCAAATAGCACTTTTCACAAGAGCTCTCCAAACAAGGCTTCCACTCCTTCTATTTGCACTAGCTATTAAAAAATATTTGCTAAGCAAATTAATAATGTAAATAAGACTGCAAGTGGGAATGTTTAGTCTGCTTAAGTGGGAAGGCAAACAAACTGTTTTCAAGCACTTTTTAAACCACTCGAACAACAGGCCGTTTGCATACAAGCAATTAGCATGTTAATTACAAATGGTTCTTATCCACTCATTAGAACATTTCTGAGATTCACTGACAAATATAGGTCTTTCTTTAATTATCTTGACTCGTAGGGGAGTCTTGAAACTTGCATTTCATTAAATTAAAAGGAAAGAGTAGTATTTTAAAGAATTAAAATGGAAGAATAGTATTTTAAAGAATTAGTTCTGATCTGGAATTTAACTACAGTAATTCTTGTAACTTCTGCGTAAGGCACATGTAAGCCCACAATGCTGTACATGGTTTATATATAATATGGAAAATAAATATTTCAGGTAGTTTTTTAATATATGTGTTACTGGGCCTTCATTTTCCTTCACTGAATAGGTATGTTTTTTCTTTTCAGGGACTCAGTTAATAACTGAGGGAGAACACAATAGTTAATGACTTATGGAGGAATCTGACAAAGTAAAATGCAGTTTAACATGTAAACTCATTTAGTGCGATCTTCTCCTCTCTATTTGGATGCACTGGTTACTATCTCACCCCAGAGGGAACAAGAATGGATAGATTGTTCTTTTCAAAATAAAAATACACCGCATTGTCATTATTTCTATGTCATGCTTTTATATTGGTATGAGATCAGCAGGAATCAATGAAAAGTATGCTTTACTCTCTGGTAACAGCCACAACTGGGCAGAATACAGTCCAATTACTTTGATCAGGATGACAATATTTATGATATTGAAGGGCAAGGCATATAAGCTCTGTAGTGGGCAAACGCTATGATACTCAGTTGAAATGCAATAGTATGTGTAAAGTGCTTGTACGGCTCTTACTCAAAAAGCCTTTTCTGTTTATTTGTTATATATAGCAAGGGAGGTTTTTCATTGCTTGTTTTTGCCAAAAGCATTTTCCACTTTTATTCTAAAGACTATACAGATGTAGGAAAGACATTACAAACTCTCTTGGCCAATGCTAAATGACTTGTGTGCAAAAGTTATTGCTGTTCCAAACTGTCTTTTAAATGATATTGAATCCCTCTGCTCTCCAATAAGTACCTAGGTGAGACACCAGTTAGCAGTGATGATAGACTAAATCACAGCTTCATGAAAGTAACCAATCTATTTGAAATGTTATGTGAGTTTTTGCAGTATATTCTTTTTCTGACAAGTTTGAGTGATGATAATGCTTTTGGAAGTGTATTTAAAACAAAAGTCTATTATTTAAAAAAAAAAAAATATGCATTTCAGTTGCTTTACCATATTTTACCAAAAAGTAATTGAAGTTGCAACATCCAGTGTTCTTCTTTAGCTTCCCCTTGCAAACTCAGGTGAACACCTGGTAATCTCACCTATAAAATCTCATTTGTCATGAGATACAGGCTGATCTCCTCTGTGTGCCCAGGCCTCCAAAGGTTTTGTGAAAGTTTGCAAAAGAAATGCTATGACATGCTACGACATGGCTGCCTGCAACAACAGGCCACAGGGGCCTTTCCATCTTCCTCTCCTGCGTTTCTCTTTTGCCATTTCTCATTGTCCTTCTCAGTCTAGATCTTCTGAAGTATCTGAGCATCCTACTTTCTGCTGGATGGAGTGAGGCATTCAGGACTGAGGTCTGGATCTGTCATGTAAAGGGTTTTGATAACTTTCATGGTTTTGTTGTCTTTTTTTTTTCCCAGAGAAGTTCCTGAAGCAGTTTATGTTGAAATTTTGGCCTCACAGAAGTCATTGGTCATAATTTCATTGCCAGCATTTTACTTCCAATTGCCTACCCTGTGTTTCAGTACTTTTTGGGTTGAATGCCCCAGGTTTCAGTGTTTTTGTTCAGTGTGAAAGTTACTAGGACATTTGTGATCTTTCTTAAAAATGCACACTATTATATGGCACTTTAAGGCTTCTTGCTTGTTAAACTGCCTCAAGAGAAATGCAGCTAGAGGCTTTTATAAAGCTTAGATTAACTCCTGCCTCTGAAAATCAAATGAAATCTTTAGTAGGAAAAGGCTCAGAGTTACTGAATTTCTAATGATCCCCAAAATTTGTGTCATTCTCATCCTCTCATTCTATCCTTACCTTAAATGCTGAGTTTGCTTTGCAGTATGTGAAACAATGGCACAAAAATGGTACACTCCTGTGTACCAGAGTTAGAGTAGATGATAGCAAGAGGTCCCTTCAAACCCAAATGATTATGTGATTCTGGGATTACCATTCTCTTACTGAAAAATCCTGAAACAGAAACATTTGTTTAAAACACCTGGAATAGAGAGTGTTGAACTATTAAACACAGTTTCTACCACCTGCAACTCAGCTTTGTAGAAACTGAGTACTGAATAATTATAGTACAATAAATCTCTCTAAATGCTAGAAAGGAAAATAAACAAAAGACCCTATTATGTTAATATCTTAATACAAATAAATAGTAATCATAATTATTTTTTTATTTCTACAGAACACTTTTTTCTTGCTCCAGGGCCAGGCTATTTATAATTGGACATTAAATAAAGCCATCATATGGAGATGATTACATCTAAATTGTACAGTAGAGCAAACCTTGGATGCCAGTACATCTTCTTTATTAAAACCATTGATAAAGCAAGGTTAACTATTTAGAAAAAAAAAATAGTGTCTTCACCACACAGACACTTGAAACCTAAAAATGTGAAAGAAATATTTGAGTTATTTTGCAATAAAACCTAGATAGAAAAAGAAATCAACCATATTTGGATAGAAACCGCACTCTATTCCCTTGTAATTCCATTTAAAAAATGCAGCACATATACATTCATTTCCTTACCTGTTCAACTTTCCACTTGAGTCTCTGAAACTTTTCTCTGATTTCTCAATTTACTAAACCAACTCGCCGGATTTCCCCTAAATTTTCATGGCCCTACATATGGCTCTGGCTTTTATTTCTGACCGTCTACTCTTGAATTCATTCAGGAGGTCAGATTTGCTATTTCAACCATCAGCTTCTCCTTTCCCTAATTCTGTATGCCTTCCCCACAATCAGCGACATGTTCCCTTTATTTAGTCACTCACAGATATTTAATTGTTAATTTAGTAACTGTTCCTATATCTTCTAGTGTTTCTTCTGAAATTCCTGCCGGATCTCTACTTTCCTGTTCAGGCTGCTACTTAGATTATTTCCATTTCCACACATATTTATATGTGGCCCTAACTTTTGGTTGGGTGTGAGATTCACAACAGCAGACTTTTCAGAGCTCAGCTCCACTCAAAATCTCCATTACTAGTGACTAAATTTTAACAAGTTCTTGCCACAGTAAAAGCCAGTGACTAGAGCCAATACGTTATACCATAGAAAATAAAGTTATAGACCTGTTTTTTGTGGATTAATTTCCCACAGAAGTTAAAGAGACTTATGCATGCATTTATGAAGCAACCCCAAATCCACTAAATCTGAATAGTAAAATAGAATAACAGTATGTAGTATGGAAAACTGTTATTTTTAGATGTGCAAGTGGACAATCTGAACTCTGCAGAGTAGTGAAGCAATTGCATGCTACTTAGGAGTTATTTGCCTGCTGACTTACTCGAGCTTTCAACAGCTGTTTGTGCTCTCTCAGTTTTTCTGTTTTATTTTCTCACAACTGCTCTACCTTGACCACGAGGAGCCTTGAAGAACAGCTGGAGTGACACATTGGGTTTGATTGATGGCTGCAGGACCCAGATGGTGAACTCTCAAAAATGTTACTGGCCGATACTTTTACTGATGGAACAGTTTGGTTTTTTCTGTGGTTCCCTTAGCTGAAGCTTTACTAAATGCTGAGCAGTCACTTTTTGGCTAAGGTCCATTCAAGCTGCATTTGAATCTTGCTCGGATGGCTACAACCTCATAAAAGTTCATTGTTTATAGTCTCTCTCACTCATGGAGAGTTTGCCAGCTCATGAGCCCTCGTATTCTTAGGAATTCTTCAAAATAGCTGCCATCAATGGGATGTTTTGACTTTACTTTTACTGCAGAGAAAATCCTTTCAGAAAATCTTTGTCATGCTGTTTATACATACTGTACATTTTATGTGGAGTTATTTATAGAGCTGTGAGAGTTTTGAAAGACTGAAGCTCTCTTTGTTTAACACGTCTTTCAAACCAGAAGCATATCATAGGTCAATAAAAAAGTCTCCAAGACAAACATTTTCTTTTATAGAGTAATTCTTTCTGACTAGTCTTCTGAAACTTCTATTCATATCGTAATGTACAAATTCTGGTGTTTTTCAGGTTCCCTTTTCTCATGCTCAGACTTACAGGTGAATAATGCCTAGTTTTAATCTGTCTCAGACTGATCATTTCAGCCAAGGAATTTTTTGTAAATATGATAACCCTCACTGACGACTCAGCAAGCAAGGTTTTTCTACTGAATAACTGCTAACAAATTAATGCCACTGAATGGTGAGATTTTGACCTATAATATTGAAAATGCTGCTTGAGGGAAAATATAAAACAAAAGTCTGCAATTCTCAAAAATGTTTGGCAATCCTCAAATTGTAACAGCAAATTTTGCCTAATTTTGTGCATTGGTATGTGCAGTATGGGGTTCGGTTTGGTAATTTTTTTCTTCCTCTTTGAGTAACCTCTCTAAAAGCTACTTATAGCATCAGAAGAAATTGGTGTTCTTCAGTTCTTCTCCTAGATTTCTAGGTAGTGCTGCTGTGTTCCATTCAACCTCAAACAAATGCCCCAAATACATGACATGCATTTTGAAAAAGGCAATCAGGGATCTCTACATCTCTAATATTACTCTATGGAAAATAATGACATAAAGAGAAAGGTTTTAAAAAGAGCCACTCATTGAGCAGCCGTAAGAGGTGAAACATGAGAGTGCTAACAAGCAATAAAATAAAATTATGTTGAACTATTTGCATCTAAGGGCCCAATATAAAGCCTACTAAAGTCAATTGGTTTTTCTTCTTCTTTGCTGGTTCAACTGTTGAAAAACAACAGTTTTAGAGACTAATCCTGGGCAAGTAGCCATTAGTCAAAAATATATAACTTCAATAGATTTATTGTTACAAATCTTTTGAAATGAAAATCAAGATTTAAACCAAAAAATAGGTTGGTTTTGTAACTTCCTTTAGTAGACTAACATCTTTCTTTCAACTTTTTAGGAACACCATTTTTATGAAATCAGCCTATTATATTAATGCCAATTTTTCTTGTAATAAGAGCCTCAGTTCCCCTGTTCCTCTCTTACTTTTCAGAGATGATAATAAAAATTGGACCTTTAAATCAAAACTTATCCAAAATGGGGTAATTCAACACAGGTGCTTCAAAGCAGAATGCAGCAGAGGAGGAGAGTTCCCCATCTCTGGAGGTGTTTGGGAGGAAAGGAAAAAAAATTCTGGAGGTGTTTGGGAAGAAAAGAAAAAAAAATCTGGCAGGTTTCAACAATTCTGACAGCAGTTCTGAGCTGCTTAGAGAAATCACCAGCTGAAAATAAAAAGAGAATGTAGCACAGGTAAGGCAGGCAAAGGGTGTTAACTACAGTAAATACAGTTTATCATACGGTTATAGAAATTTATTACAGGGATATCAAAATATCTATTTAGTATAAATATCTATAAATGTATATCCAGAGGCATAAATATAAATCTCTCCATATAAACTCAGATTCTCTCACTCTCTGTTGTCACCACATTCCCTATCAAATCCACATCTAACAATAGCACTATTTCCTGTTAGACTATTCAAGATCTGCTTAGAGTGAATTTTCTACTATTCCCTGTGATCTTTTATCTAACTCTCTTACCTGCGTTAATACATTCATCATACTCTCTTTATGCTGTCATCCCTGTTCTATTGTCAGTCTCACCAGCACATTGTTTGCATCTATCCCCTGGTGGTTTTATGCAGTGCCCTGTCATGGCAGGAAAAATATATGGTTTGTTATTCATTCTTTCTATAGCTTGTTGAGCTCTTCCATATTGCCTTTTTAGGCTCTCACATTTTAGTCTCCTTCTATTAATAAATCCTAACATTAGAATCAATTCAAATAGGAAAAAAAAAAAATCCAAACCTATCATTTTTTTGTCTCTTCTTGCAAAAAAAAAAATTTTCCTGCAATAAAGCCTCAAGTCATAATCAGTATTTCAGAAGGTAAAGTTTGTAATTTTGCTTTTACAGTTTTAATCTTCTATTAGCAGAGGTGAGAAATGAAGGTAGACTGTTAGAGAGGAGGTGAACTAATTAAGCTCTCTGGCCAGAACATAGTAAGCTGTATTGCAGGTATCTTATTGCATTTGCTTCTGTTACTCTCTCTCCAGTGATTTTTAGTTTCTTGCTGTATTGGAGCAAGATGCATTTATAAGGAATTTCTACAGCTAAACATTAGTAAATTTAATTCAGAAATGTCAGGCGAGGTCTTCTTGACCATCAGCTGTAGTAATACATTCTTCATCATTTCAGATGCAGCCACAATATTTAATGATTGATATGTCCTCATGGGCTGGCTCCTTGAAACTGCAGTCTCTTCTGGAAAAGCAGTACATGTGGTGGAATGCCACCTGTGGGACCTTTAGGAACACAAAATGAAATTTGTTAAGAGATAATTAGTTAGGTAGTTAGCAAGAAAGAAAGAAAAAACTGAAAGGAAAAAAAGAAAGAAGAAATAAATTAAGTGTATCTATTTTTTAAATTCAAATTTACTGGTTTAATGAATTGCCATGTGTGTACTGTGTACTGTTGGACCCATTCAAGTCAAGTAGAATTTTGCTATTAACTGTAATGAAAACTAAATGCAGCTTACTTTTTATTACGGAATTTGAGATATTTTGTTTTCATCAGTACATCTTGATCTATCCACTTTTATCCCTGAAACCTGAAGGCTGTTTTTTGGGACAAAACCCCCTCAAAATCATGTTTTTGCTTTTTGTTTCTTAAAAATTGATTACCTTATTTGTATTTATTTTACATTAACTGATTCACTCAAACAGTGGAGCTGTTTGATACACCTTATTCTTGAAAGCTGGTAGTATCTGAAAAGATAGCATCCTGATAAATAACATGCTAATTTTAAAAGGCTAACACTTATGTCTTGTTGTTTGTTTGGTTTTGTTCTTTTTTTTTTTTTTTTAAATAATGTTAGCATAGGTTTAGTTTCACTTTGTACCCAAGGAAATAAATGCTAGGAAAAAAATAGACTTCTGCTGTGTGATATTTTCCTGGAAGTCTGGGGTCTGATTCAGAGGGAGATGAGTAATAAGCCAGGTAATGCCAATATATTAACAATGCTGATGATGTTGTCATGTATGTTCTATAAAGCGTATGCCAAAGAAAAATGCTGGCACACGCTGTGTTGAAATATCAGCTTAGTTAAAGGATTCATGATGAACCATTTGTCTTTTACCCTTACCTCACTAGTCCTGCCAGCAACCCTCCGTCTGCCAAAATGAAAAAGGGACAGCTGCCAAAGGGATGGATTTCAAAGTGTGATTTTTTTTGTTTGTTTCAGTTTTACTCTCTCCCATCTTTGAGATTTTTTTTCTCCCCTAGAAAATGCAGCATGTTGGATAATAAGATGAGTTAATCAGGAAAGCTGTTAGCTTTGAAAGCTCTGTTTAGGCTGACTTTTCTCTGAGTCTTTACACAGAAGTGGATGTAAGACCTTCAGACATCATTGGCTTCCTCTAAAATGAGGGTCTCTCTATCCAAATCAAATTCAAGCCAGAAAATATGTAGTAGACAGAAAATGCCCACAAATCTTCCTCTGCCAAAACCTTTAAGGACTGCATGGTCAAAAAGCGGTGGGTCAGGAGTGCTGGCTCTGTGCATACCTTTGTGTAGCATCTGCAGATTTGGCTAGAATAAGACCCTACCTGCAATTTAAAAAACGCTTTCCCTCAATGTGCTGTGTTGAAGGGATGAGGAATAAGTTTGTTCTTTCCAGTGCGCAGGAGAAACTTGCTGATTTGGTAGGTAATTGGACCTCCTGAGCCAACAGTGAACCAAATCTGTAGATTTAATATAGGGGTAGAGTATTTTAGCAGAGCAGAAATGGAGGAGAGGCAGCCCTGGAACAGTGTAAATGGATGCCAACTGTCTGAGCTCTCACTACCCATACAGAAACGTTTGACCTTTCTGTCAATCCGATTGAATGACTTTCATTCTAGATAAAGGTGAAAACAAGACAAAACAGAGCAGGCTGTCCCATACAGCACATGCATATCATGTGGAAAACTTGATTGCCACTTTTGCCAAGTCCTCTTATGTCTTTAAAAAGAGTGGCTGAGGGAACAGTGCTTATACCACAGGAGGATTAACACTATTAAAAGTGGGCTTTTTACATAGGGCTGAATTTTCTAGAAACAAATGCTGGATGAGTCTACAATGAAGAAAATGTTTCTGCGTGACTGCAGCCTGGTGTTCAGGTCCCACAGCTGCAGTGCGCCTCCCCTCCCGGCTCCTGCACCCAGCATAGATCCAACGTGCTGCCATGTTGGTGTGTCTATGGCCTGCCTTCTCCCAGCTCCATAGCAGGCATTCTTGATGTGAGGAAGCAAGCCAGAGGATTCCGTCCTGTGGAAGGATGGCTAAGTGAGAAGGGACATGATCTTTTCAGTATGAGCAATCCTGCTTTTAGTGTATCAAGAAGCACAGAGGATACTATAAACTGACCTTGAACAGCAACGGACTACTTGGCAAACAACATAAGAGACAACAACTAAGTCCGGAATGTGCTAACGAACCTCTTTGCGTGAACAGCAACCCTGTACCAATCATATAACTGTCTTAAGCGCGTGAACACATGTAATGAACCAATCATATAGATATTGCTTCCGCGTGCTTTGCTGATTGTCTATATAAACTTGGTAATTGTCTGAAGTAAAGGAGAACGATCATACTCGCATCGAGGTTACATCGTTACTCCGGGTCCGAACTCTCCCACTCCGACACCTTCCCCTTTATAACATCCTTCTATAGAGAATATTCCTCATTGCTAAAACAATAGCAGGGAGAAGGTCTAAGAGTGAGATTTGAATCTTGGATGTCTGGCAAAAATTTTGCATGGGGAACGCTCTGAGTCTCAGATTTGATGACATGGTAAAATATTTTTCGCCATTAAACTACTTTTTCAACGCCTCTCTTACTTTCATGTCCTGGTGGCTTATGTCCTCACTCTGTAGGTGTTTACACCTGTTCCCACCTAATAACATTCTCAAGTAACAATTTTGGGTGTTCAAATTGATGAACAGACCTGTTGCAACCCAAAGAAGAGCTAAAGTATAAAAAACTCCAATGACTTGAAGCCAAGGTTTGTTAAAATAGCTGGTTGAAAAGCCCAGACAGTGCTCTCAATGAAAACTGCAGTGTAAACTCACTTCTGAACCTAGATATTGAGAAACCCATATTGCAGAGCAGCTGTAAGACACAAATTCATAGGAAAATGTTGTGTAATGAAAAGTGGTTATTGTGTTTCTCGTAGAAGTACTTGTTTTCCTTCTAAGGCTGGCTGCAGAATTGTACTTGCTAGTGGAATATTTGGTATAAATGGAATATTTGAGTAGGATGGACAACACTACTGATGAATCTCAAAACCAAAATTGGTCCCCCTCCCAGGCAAGCTGGCTTACACAAGGGTCATATAGAAATGCAAATTCCTACGGAGAATGTTGATCTCAACGATAAAGAATAAAAAAATTAATTAGTTTTTATACTGCACTCTGGGGATGACATTTAGACTTAATCTTGCAAATAAACTTGTAATGCCTGACTGTTATTGTCACAAAACTTTGAGCTATGGCTCATAAAGGCATCCAGAATACCTTTACAAGGCATACAGTCCCCAAGCTATTTACTGATGACACTACAAGCCTTTTGTCCATTCTGCTGTAAACAAAATGGAAGATCCAGAGTTGCTGGCTGTTCAACATATAATGGCAGGGTTGCTTTTTTTATAGTTCACCTACCATACTCATGCACAATTGAATGTCTCCCATACACTGCTCTTGCCAATTCTATCTCCAGCAATTATCCTGTTCTAGTACTCCATTGCAAAGTACCTGCCAACAATGAGAGATTTGCAGGTGGTATCTACAAAGCACTGCTTCTCTCTCTTCCCTTTGCAGGCACCCCACAGTGGCAGCTGAAACGTGATGATGCTGATGTTGTTCACATAGAAGGCCATGACACAGTCCAGGGCAACAAAAATGCTGCCTCTGCTTAACCTGATCCAGATGACAGTTGTGCTCTCTTTTGCCCATTAGTTTCAAGGGAAGGTGGGTGCTGTCTTCAACAAACTAATTTTAAGCTACAAGTTGATTAAGTTACGGTTTTTTCTTTGGTTTTTGCATTTTTTTAATTTTAAAAATACATTTAAATGTAAGTTTTTTGGGTGCAGGAGTTTTCAGATGATATTTCAGCTGGGAAGTGAGGATGCAACTTTCACTGGCCACTGAAATGACTCCAGCATTGAGCAGCTCCACTGCTGGGTAATAGTCACATGCTCACAGAATAGAGATTGGAAGAGACTGCAGGAGGTCTCTCGTCCAACCTCCTGCTCAAAACAAGGCCAGCTTGAATGTCAGATCATGTTGCTCCAGGGCTTTATCCAGTCTGGTCTTGAAAATCTCCAAGGATGGAGACTGCAAACCCCGTCTTCTTCCACTGCTGGAGTGTCCTCATGGTGAAAAGGTTCTTTATGTGAAGTCAGAATGTCTCTTTTTTCAACTTATTGTCTCTCATTCTTTCAGTACAGGACTGTGAGGAGCATGGCCCTCTTTTCAGTAACCTCCCCATAGGCTCTGGCAGGCTGCTGTCAGGCCCCCTGAAGCCATCAGTTCTCTGGGCTGAACAAGCCCAGCTCCCTCAGCCTCTTCTCATTAGGGAAGTGTTCCAGCACTGATTATCTTGGTGGCCCTCCACTGAACTTGGTGCAGGTTATCAATGTTTTAATTGTACTGGGGGCTCAAAACTGGATGCAGTATTGTACATGTGGTCAAACAGTGCAAAGTAAAGGGGGATAATAATCTAGTGGCTTTCCTCCTGTTAATACAGCCCAGGATGCTGTTGACTTTCCTTGCTGCCAGAGGACACCCCAGCTCATGTTCAGCCCACTGTCTACCAACATCGCCTGTGCCTTTCCAGCAGAGCTGTTCCGCAACCAGGCAGACCCCAGCCTGGATCAGTCTGTCTCAGGTGCAGGACTTGACATTTGCGCTTGTTGAATTTTATGAGGTTCCTGTTCCATTTCTTGCAGGCATGCTGCAAAGCCCCCAGCATCTGCCACCAACAAGCAGAAACCTCAGAGAAAGAGATGGCCTCTTCTGTGGCCTACAGCTAGAGAACTACAGTGGTCATAAATACACCAGTTCCTCCTTCCTGATCTCCAACCAAGCCTGTAGGCTCTGGATCCGATAGTTCTCCTTACCACAACTAGACAGTCTGCTTTTAAAGTCAAAGGACCTAAGTAATCAAAAGGCAACAAATATTGGTTAGACTGCAAGTTAACAGGCTTTAAAATCACACCTTTCAGTCTGGAAAAGCTACATAAGAAAATTTTTATGAGTCATTTTTCTCTATTCTGAAGCCTGTACACAATTGTGATGCCTGGTTTTTTTCTGGTAGCAAGATACCAAAAAAACATAAAACAGAAAAAGAAGTTATCAAAGAATATTTCTCCCCTGAAATGTGTGAAAGGGCTAGAAATCTGGTGATAAGGTAAGGAGTTTAATAGGACAGACGTTAGTGCCATATTGGTCTTGACTAAGGCAGCCAACCCAAAGTCTTGCTTTAACCCTTTATTCTGAATATTTACATTATTCTTACCCATTGTATTCCACCCAGGGTGTCAATAGCTTAAACCAGTGACAGCAGGGTAGTTTTTAATCAATTCCTTTGGAAAATCACATAGGTCTGTACTGTTTTATACAGAAAATAGAAGTAATATTAGCTGTAATTTAAAGAGGACTAATTTGGGGTTGGGAGGAGGCTGCTGAACTGTGTCAAGTTCTTATGTTAGTTCTCCCAGACTTTCCATCTCCTGCACTTATTTAAGGAGCATAAGTACTATCACCACACAGGGCATTTTACACCTGCAGTGTCTGGCCTGGCCTTAAGCAGCAATGAAAATGGCTGCTCACAATCCTATCTCAAGCGAGGTTAGTACCAAAGCAGCCTAAAGTGGCATTAACTAAAAGCTTAAAGAATAAAAGCAGGTAAAGGGAAACTGCATCAGCCCAGCCTTTCTGGTCCCTGCTTGTCCAGGAGTGAGTGATCACTTCTCATCCATCAGACACTGTGGAGGTTTGTGGTTAACTCTTTGCAGGTGCGACTTCACAAGGGCTGTTTGTGTTAAAGTGGCCTCTCCTGGAGAGGTGTAATTCCTATCGGCTTTTTCCTCTCGTTTGGCCAGAGGCTGCTTTTGACCTTTACAGGCTTTGAAATTTGATTCATTTTGTATTACAAAATATCCATTCCTCTGGGCAGTGAATAAAAGGTCTTTGAAGTCACCACCTAGGGCTCCTTAAGTGTTTTCCCGAAGGAAGTAGAGGTGCCTGCTGCCTGCCATTTCAGTGTCCTTGCCTGCTTCCCACAGAAGCACCAAGCAGCACAACCAGTGCTGCTCTGCCTTGCTTGGGTGGAAGAAGGTGTCCAGGGAAGAACCCGCTACTGATCTTGTCTGCTTCTCCTCTAGGCACAAAACAGTGGATAGCAAGGGCTGTTCATACTGATGTGATGGGAATTTGAGGAGAAAGAGGTGGCAAAGCAGAATCAAGACAGGGACAGGGCAATGACATCATTGCCACAGAGACAACACCTAAGCATGACCGTCTTTCTACCTCCAAACACAATGGAAGTGCAATGACTATGAAAATTGCTTGTAACCACAATATGATGAGAGCTGGAAAGCAGTATCAACAATAACAACAGTGTTTTGCTTCCTGGGAAAAATGATTCATTCACCCCTTATCCTCAGAGACAACTTTTCTGCAAAATCCATTCATATGCCAACAAAAAATCTAGTTTTAAAAGCTATATAGTTGTAATACTCTCTGCTTAATGCATGCAACACTTCTCCACTGCAATTGACTGACTCCCCACCTTTTCCCAAGTAACTGTTTTTGCTTCCCCTGGACAAGAAAGCACATTATGTCCAGCATTTTTACCTCCTTCACAGCACTGGAAAAAATCTTAATACTGATCTCAGCAATATTAACTGACATTCAAGGCTGACATTCGTACAGGTTCAACTCAGAGCATGTTAGTGAGTGCTGAAGTGATAACATCCTAACGGAGTCACAAGGAGGCAAAATGTTGTCCTACTGAGGCAAAAAGATGAACTTTCCATCATGCATAAAACTATGTTTTTACATCATCAGTTGAATGTTTGTTAGTTTTAAAACTTCTTTTTTGCATTCTTAACTTTTTATTATATAAAGCACCATGTGTTGCTCAAAGCAAATTGGAAAAGGTAGGCATTGCACGTAGCAGGGGAATTAAAAAACAATTATTATGCAGAGCACCAGAATTATTTGATTACACTGCCACTGAACAGGCCCAGGCAAATACATAGTAAACTCACTTTAAAATCTTTCTTATTAAATCTTTGCAAGGAATAGTAAAAATTCTTAAGCAGTTGTTACTGCAAAAAAACAGATTCACACTCCAGAAACTAATGCCATTATTGTTTCAAACTTTTTCAGTATGTCTTCATCAGCTGTATATCATCACACAAATTAAGGGACATTTTTCATTTCAGTCATATATTTTTTCAGTTTAAACATCACAGAGAACATTCAAAACAAGTTGATTTCTTTGCATACTAACAGCATTTGAAATAACTCAAGCCATCTCTAAATCTCAGTGATAAAATGTGTTTTTAAACCCACAGACTGGCTGAATGGGAAGTTATGAACCATATCTCATGGATAATAACTGAGCAAATCCTCCTTTTTCTACTAATGCAAGATATTGCCTTTCACTCGTCTTCTTGAAGCATTACAGCAGATTCTGGGACTTGTAAACGTGGCACATGGGCTGAAGTGGGAGAGCTCAGGTCTGTGAAAAACCCTCGCCAGCACCCAGTGAGTAGCTCCATGGTATGCATATCCACTGGTCTCTGTTTCCACTCAGCAAATGTGGAAGAGGTGGAGGCAGCAGGCACAAGAAGGTGGAATTCAGCCACCCTGACCTGACCATTTCAAAGGCAGGTGCCTGTGGCTGAACTAAATATGCCTAATTACTTCTATAGTCATCAAGAGCAATGCACACCTCCAAAAGATGATTCATTTGGCCTATCTTAGGATGTGGTGAATCACCATGTATTGATATGTAGTGCCTTTTCATAGATTCCTATGAACCAGGGCCAGGATGACTAATTTAGGCTAATATATCTATCTTTTAAATGTTTAAAAATCAGGTAAGAAAAATGTCTTCTAAAATAAGGGCTCTCCTAAGTCTGCTGATGCTGTTTTACTGCTGCTGCAAGGTTTAGAAGTGGAAACTAAATCTGTTTTGCTCTGAGATTTTCTGCAGAGGTAACACACTGTGATTCAAAAGTAGGGAAAAGCAAGATTTTTCTTAGAAAGATTTCGGTAACGAAAAGAAAGTATCCTGGTTACTGTATATATAACACGACCTTTACTTTAGCATGAATTTCCCAAAATTACTTATACAGTACTTATCAATGATACATGCAAATAGTTTTTTAGCTTAATTCATTTAATCTCTCTACGGTGGCCACTTATCTCAGTGTCTTTACATTTTGTAACTTTCTGATGGTGTTTGTGCCTGATATTGGGAATAGTCAAAGCAATAATCATTATTATTTACAGGTCAGTCTTTCACTTGAGATTATCTAAATCAGTATTTAGAAAAAACTAAATTATCTCCTGGATCCAGAATAAAATCACAAGATCCAGCAAATCACTATTGCCAAATTGCCAGTTCCAGATCTAGGATAGAATTAGCTCTTCGTCTTACACTGATGCTGAGAAGCTAAGCTAAAACTTCTGAAACAGCAAAGGAAGCCAGCTGGTATCACACATGAAATTAGCCTGGAAAAATAGATGTTGCTGCCTGTGCAGTCACATCCTTTCATTGAGAGTGAGGAAGAGAATAAAACAGGGGGAAAGAATTACAGATAGAATAGCATATATCAGAGTTAAAAAAGAAACATGTTGTCTAACATATCCTGTTGCCATAGGAAAAAAGTCTTTGTGGAAAAAGAATCCTGATTAGAAAAACAGAGCTGTAACTGTACATCATTATTTTAAATGGAAATACAAATTAATCTATGGGTGGGAAAGGAAGGGAGCTTTTCAGTTGCACTACCAATGAGTATCCCTAACCCTTCAATGCTGCTGCTGGAAAAGACTCAGTTCTGGTACTTGCAGAGGCTACTGAACATGCACTTGTGCTGCTCCCCATTATAATACTGGGTACTACAGCTTCTCCTGGAAAGCCATACTGTCCCAGCAGTGGCAGCTGCAGCATGACAGCACCTTTCTGGAGACTCACCATCGTGCCCAGAGCAAACAGCAACATTCTACAGCCACATAGCCACAACAGCACCGATGGCCTCTTGGCACTTGCAAAGGCAGTGATAGTCATCACAGCCAATACAATAACAGTTATGCTATTCCAACACATAGCAACAAAAAGCTACAGATTACCCGCTTTTTTTTTAATCTATGGCAAATTTTACTTTTACCTACTTTAGAGATGTAATGATGCCACATTCCTGTAAGCATTGGTTCCCTCATTTACTAGATAATCTCCATTGCCTCTCTGTAAAGGGAAGGTGTTGACATTTGCGTATTTCTTATGATAAGGAGGTCATCTCAGAGAAATTGATGTTGACTACAGTCTGGATAAAAATGGAGTATTTCCTGAGGATCTAATCTGCCAACCACTTAATAACACCAGGAATGGCACTATCTCTTGTGAAGAAGGGACCAGGCAGTAACATACTATAGGTAGTAATTTTACAGCAACTCCACCTGAAAGTCTCCCAAGGCCTTCTCTGGCAGTAACATGCAATAAGACAACAGCATGAGTATTAAAACTTTACCATCCTTGGTAGGTTTACAGTAGAACACTGATAATTTTTTAAAAACACTCCATGGAAGACTGTTGAGTGAACTACAAGGTATGGCTTGCGTTAAGCAATACTTTGCAAGGGCAAACAGGGAATATTCATGATGCAGGTCAGTTTGTGCACACCAATTACAGGAGACAAATGACATCGGGTACTAGAAAGAGCTGCTTCAATTGACAAAGGCTCTTTCTTCATTTGTTATACATGGAAAAGCCTTATTAAATGTAACACCTTTATTACCGTGGTGCCTGCTAGTGCTATAGCAGTCAGGGAGGAGTCAGTCATTGGATGTCTACCATGAGCTACCTTTCTGACAAGGATCTCCCCCTTTGGATAATAAAAACATGTCCCTGTGCTGACCAGAGCAATATAAACCCACCAGGCAGGAAATACTCCATTAGTAACTAAAACATACGTAACATCTTATTTTCATTTTTAAGTCAAAATAATGAGGAAAAAAAGTTTATTCCTGCACTGTGACTCTCTGTTGTGTGCTCAGCAGCATATATGGGTGCTAAAAGGCAGCCACAGTAGGACAGCTGTTTTCTCTAAGAAGTTCTATATCATGTCAAAAGCTGATAGAAGCCACAGGAACTTTCATGCATAAAGAGAAAAGATGGAAATGTCAAGCCAGGGAAGCAAAATTAAGAGTGCAAGGGATCAAATAAACAGAGAGTTTTAGAAATAAAACAGATAATCTCTACCTATATACATTTCTAAAATATAGGTCTTTTTCAAGAGATATTGAAATGATTAACATAAAGAGTTGTACTAACAGAATATGGTTGGAAAATTTGGTCTGTGGAAGAAAAGCTGAATTGTTTTTGTATGGGTCTATTGAGTTCTATCCTTTCTTATTCAAACAAAAAAAAGAAGTAAATCAGAAACTTATCTCACACCAGATGTCAAGTCTGCACATCCTCTGATTTCAAAATGCAAAGTTTCACATATATCGTAGATCCAAGATTTGTAAATGACCTCTTTCTTCCTGGTAAAACAAGCCGGAAGTCTCAATCCATTGTCTTCTGCATTTTGAGTTGTTTGAAACTGTATTTTAAATTTAGAAATTGTTTTTCAGGAGCTATAATTTTTTAGTTAAAGGAATATTGAAAGCAGACCTTGAGAAATAACCCTGAGGAGGAAAATAGTGTGTATTCAAACCCTGGAAGTATCCTGGGAAAAGAAATGCAACTAAAACATATAAAACTGCATACTTGTTTTTCCAACTACTATTTAAGAAATTAAATATCTGGTTATCTTTTATCACAAGTCTTGGATAAATTCCAAAATACATTGTGAATTCTATCCAGAATTCCCCATTAGCTAGGTGATTATCAGAATATTTACTCCTTTGTTACTAGAACTTATCCCTTGCATTTTTATAAGCACAAAGCAGAAACAACAGGTTGTGAGTGCTCATCACCTGCAGCAATGACAGCTAAAATGAGCACAAATTTCACAAAGGGATTCGAAGTTCATATATTCCTGCACTGTGATCTCACACTGAGAAAGGAGAAAATGTACTCATTGTAGCTGTCACTACTTTTCAGCCTCTTCATGTTGCCTTTTTAATTTATCATTTACAGCAGTATTGGCCTAATAACAGCACCACTTTTCTTTTTGGCAATTTTATAATGCTTTTACAGAATTCTTACTAGCTGCTCTTCTTCTGAAACAAGATTTTTATTTATTATAAAATAAGAGAACAAATGTCAGGTTAAGCCCAGCTGAATATCAAAAATGGAGAGTGTTAGTTATTTCATGCCAAATTATATGTCTGGATGTAATGAAAATGCATCATTGGTACTAGAAATAGACACATCCTCCACGATTTCAAGGAATTTAACCAAAATAAATAAGAATTTGCCCTCCAGAGATGTGGCTTCATTATCATACTATTCTCTCAGATAGCTCTATCACAACATCACATGTTCTTTCAAAACAATAGCGCACCAAAGGTTTATACCTGTCTTGCTCTGACTGCCTTAAATCACTGCAACAATGGTGGTGTTGGACTTTTAAGAAATCATTGTTTTTAACTACAGGCCATTTGCTGCAGTGAATCACTTGGGGAGGGGGAGAGGTTTTGACAGGTTTTCTGAAGTAACCTTCAGAGATGAACTTGGAAGCCAGTGACTTCCGTTTAAGATGCTGTCCCGTTGTAAAAAACAAGGTTTTTAACGGACACATCTGTTGTTTCAAAGCCTTTTCCCTGTGAGGTAGTTTGTGTATTATCCTCACTACTACATCTAGACCATGAAGTATAGCTCAATGAATAACTAACAGATTATTACATTTATGAATAAAGACTACTCATAGCAGACAGCTACTTCCTGCAGGTGACAAGCAATCTTCGGCTAGGGCTTCACCTGACTAGTCATTTTGGGACATGATCACAAGGGCTGGAGACTGATGAAATTATCCTGTCCAACATCAAACACAAAGCGGTTGTAAATCAGCTGGGGCTGTGGCAGGAGGAGAACAACTCATTCTTTATGCGGTACTGGCAGCTCTTTCACCTAGTAGCTACATTAAGAATCCTAACAATGTCATTAAGTGACCCCAGGAAGAACTTGGTAAGTTTTTATTATTGACATTCATATGAATTTAGCATTCATTCAAAGGGAAAAAAAAAAAACCTACGAAACACAAAGCTGTGTTATTGTAAAGCAGTAAAATGGTTTATTGGGGGGGTTGGAGTGTACTGGGACAACACTCGCAAGATACATACATAAAATATGCCCGTTGTAACTCTCTGTTTGACCTTGTAGAGCCATGTAGGTGCTTAGCCGACATCCCATTATAATATCCCAATGGCTTGCTCCATAAAAAGAAAATGATAAAAGTCTGACCTCTGCAATATAACCTTTTCTTCCTGCAGAATAAATAATTGTTTTTCAAAACAAATGTAAGTTAAAAAGGCTGCATCTGCTGATGATGACCTGACACAGACATTATGTAAAGAAACACATTTTAGGAAAGTATTTGGATGTTACCTTTAGAAAGGTTCAGATGAATAAATATATCCATAGTTGTCCATATGCCTAGGGGCTTATTTCTGTAACTCCTGCTGCTGCTATTAGAGAGACAACATGTTAAGTCTGCCCACAAGCAATGAAATGATTAAAAAAACATTCTCTGTATAACTACATGGGGAAAAAAATACCTTGCAGACATAAAATAGCTGACCAAATCTTCATTAGAGAAATATATTCTGAGGGGGAAAAAAAAAAACACAAACACGTCTATCCAGGGTAGACAGAGATTCAGTAAAGGCAATTGTTTTGATTTTTGCAAACACACACACCTGCTACACAAGAACATTTGAGCAGATCTGCATGAAAGGAAAAGGCACATTGTGATCAGCCACTTGATTTGGGAATGAGAATGAAAATGGTGTCTGTACATTTGTGTATCCTTTAACTCCAGTAGCTAATTCCCCAGCTCTCTCTCCCCTTCCCTCTCCAACAGTCTTTTACCCATCTATTAGCAAACAGACTTCAAAGTAATAAGTGTTTCATCTCTGTTAGGTTTTGTTACTGAATGTCACAAAATGTAGTGTCAGGATTACTGGTGGAGCATTTAGGATATTAGATATTCAACACAGGTTGCACAAATTACTAATAAGATGATTGTGGATTCAGTTTAGTAATGCAGACCTGTTTGGAAGATGGGAGGGGTACACATCTGACTTCTTAAGGGCTTTCATTTTGATGAGCAGAATTACAGGCCTTGTTTCAGTATTTATACATATCTGTGTGCAGAATGATTGCTCTATATAACATTCTGCAGCACATGATATGTATATAGTGCACCCAATCCACGTATTTTATAAAAAGCTCCATTTCATAACACAATTCCCAAAGCTCTTTCTCTCTAATGTCCTCTTGCCTCAATTCTCATAATAGAAAAATCTGTCTTCCCTGCCCCCCTGAAAAAAAATCCCCTCCTCACCAAGGCATTCCCAAAATTCTCTAAAACATAGAAATACTGAAGATCAGGGAAAAAAAAGATCCCCTTCAGGGGAAGACATCAAGGGAAAGAAATGAATGGATGGAACAATAATCCTCCAATATGCCAAAGAAATATATTTTCCAAGTGCTTTACTTGATGGCTATTTCTGTGCTCTCTCTCGGCAGTGCTCCTTCAGCGCTTACACTTTAATTGCCCTGCACTTTGTTCGCAGAAGGTATGTGTTGGCTGGCCGCCAGCGTTGGCTAAGATTCGTCTTGTCACTACAGTGTCTAACAGCATGTACAGAACAATATCCCAATTAGATCCCTAAGTGCTGGAAACATGATACACCGCCGTTATGTCTCCCTGGGATTGAGAGGTAGGAAGTTTGGAAAAATAGATTAACCATTAATATTCATTCTGATCTCTTGCAAGGTAACAGTAAAAGCCTTGACAAAACTATTTTTTTAATATCATAAATCATTGCGATGATCCCACATTAGTGCTGCCAGTGTGGGTTAGAGGAGACTGAGTTTAGTACCCCTCTATGTAGACCTATGTCATTAGCAGAGTTATCATTTTAACTTTCAAAAGATCGTGGGTTAAAATTACAATCCTGTCAGCATTTTTCGTGAAGATTCCCCATCACATTTTTAGCAAAGGGATCTATTTTACCCCTCACTATACAAATCCCATCTTCAGGCCTTGTGGCTATTCCAAGGGAGAAATATTTAAAGATCTGCTCCATTAAATTTTTGTTGAAATGCATTCTCCAAAGTGCCATGAGAAATAGGGAACTCTTCTAAGTAAAAAATAATGAACAGAAAACACAAAATATTGTGAGGAATTTGACTTGGAGAATTTCCTTCTGTCCTCCTTTTCTTAAAAAATATTGCTCCTATGAAAAATGACTGAACAGTTACATTAAGCCTTCCAGAGTCAGTTCTGATTTTCACTGCAGCATTTTGTCTGTTCCAAACAGTCAATTTTCCTTTCATTTTTAAGGGAAAAAAATCTTAAAAGTGGAAAATAAGTTAGGTTCCTCACATTTTCATTGCTAAAACTCACATTTCCAGCTTTGTCCTATTTTTAAAAATGAACTGATCTAAACACATATGTAAGCCTATTTGAAAAATAAAGTGAATTGGATATCCTGCATCCTTCCCAACTTGCTCATGGTGTCTCAGGAATAGACACTGACAGGACAACAATAATTTAACTGCTGGGGCCTACATTTTCCCAGGACAATTTGTTGCTTGTGAATGGCAAAAGATAAAGTCATTCTCTAATGTGGGATCCTATGGATGCATAAAGGGGCTGGAGCCCCACAGACTTACTTGCACTTCCTATTCAGTGTTCCAGTTCCCATGCACGTCGAGGTCATTCATTGCAGAGGATTCATATAAAAGTGCCAGATGTCTGAAGCACGAACAGTTTTCTAGTTTCCAACTAATTTTTTAATCTCTCACATGAACCCTAAAACT
The DNA here is from genome assembly GCA_020745775.1 of Theristicus caerulescens. Lineage (NCBI taxonomy): Eukaryota > Metazoa > Chordata > Aves > Pelecaniformes > Threskiornithidae > Theristicus > Theristicus caerulescens. Next base: position 35,054,728 of record CM036558.1, on the reverse strand, counting down.
CCTGGGCTACATTCACACCTTGTTTTACGTGTGGAAATCTCACAGATGCTGTAAGCACTAACATCATAAGGGGGATGTGGACCACAAAACCGTTCTCCTGTGAAGCAGGCTGACCAAAGCAGACACAACATGGTCTCACTGGGAGGATACATGAGGGACCTTTGCCTCGAACAAATTTCTGTGGCTGTGAAACAAAAGCCAAGGAATTTCTTTGACTTGAGTGACTCTTATCAACCTGATAGTATTAAACTCCAAGACACAGGTATACTTATTTCTGCACCTTCCTGTCTGCTAAAATTATTTAGTGCACATAGCCTTAAAGGGTTAACATGGAAAGGGAAGCCAAAAGTGTTACCCTAGACTAATGCCAGGAAGCTGACTTTACCCTGGGGGTGGCCTACAGAGATGGAGGGAAGAGGGAAGCCCGCCAGCCTCTCATCCCTGTCCCACACCGCAAGAGAGTGGAGTATTTGCCCACCGTGAAGTACCTCTTCACCCCTTCACTCCCTGCATGAGTTCCAGACAGACAAGGGTAGGGCAGCTGAGGCCACTCACTGTGCCAGTGTAAGGAGCTGCTGCCTGTTATTTTCCTTTCCACCCTGTCTGCTGCCCGGCCATGTCCACCACAGAACAGGTAAAAAGGTCTCGCCATTTCTGTGCAACACCTAGGCGGTGTTCAGTTTGATGTCAAGGTGTGATCCACGTTTCGGTGGATACATGTGAGACCCTTATCCATGCAGGTTACCCCTGCCCCATCTTCAGTGCCACCTGCACTGGGGTTTCTGCAAGGCCCTGCTAAATTGGTTTCCCACTATTGCTTTGCAATTCCCATAATTCCTGTAACTCTCAAAGTACCATAATCGCCTTGCAGACATCTCCTCCCCATTCGAAACAGTCCCAATGCATCCAACTTGCAGCCAGTGGAACAGGATTTTCCTCACGGAAAGATTTGATTGTAGCATTTATAAGAAAAAGATACTTAAAACCAGCATGAATATTAAAATGAAAGGTTAGGTGGCATATATCTTAAATTTTCATAATAGGTAAAAGTGCATGATATCATAGAAAATTCACCCACATTAATCTGGTGGAGCTCTAGATAATAACTGGGTATGCACAACCTGTCTGTGTGGGCCCCCTAATCTTTAAGCAGATTCAATTGGTTATAATTAAAGGTTTCAACCAAAATACTAAAAAGAAAGATACAAACTGTCTATCCCCAAAAGAAGCTAGAGTGCAGCAGTGTAAACTACTGCTTATTTTACTGCTTATTTTCATTCAGTAGTGAAGAATACATACATAGATTTAAGATTAATTCTTAAATTTTCACTTAAAAACTTGTAACTTGTGCTGTAGCCTATCTTTTTTTTCTTCCTGGTTTACAGGCATAAGATTATATTCTAATTTAATATGTGCAATATTATTGTTTTATTATTCAAATAGCAGTCCTCAATGTTTAAAAGAGTCTGCTTTGCACACAGGTTAAGCTGTTTGGTTGCATTTACCATAAAGTTGAAGTACAGGTTAATATTTTCAGCTATTCATTTGATGTGGTAGCCACAAATCATTGTTCATGTCTGTAGCTGTTATGATTCCAAGGAATAAAATTTTCCAGTTAGTTGAAAATTAAGTCAGGCAAATAAAAAGAGTAGTAATGATCTTAGATCTGAAAAAATAGGATTTCTTAAAGTTTTCTGAAGTGCAACTCAGTTTTTAATATAACTCTGAATATTTTGCATGTTGAAGACAACAGTGAAGTCAAGATGAAATAAAAAATAATAGATTCTTGTAGTACCTTAATACTCTGGGCAACTTTTCCTTCTTTTACGGTATCACATTTTTCCTTCTTTGAATGAATGAATGAATTTGTTGTAAAAGATTTATACAAGCAACAAGGAAAATTATCTAAAACTACAATATTTCAAGAAGAGTTTGAAAGATTAAAAGATTATTAAAGTTTAATCCAGAAAGATTAAAAATCTGCACATGTGTTGGAACTCATTAAAATCAAGCCGGCATGTGGGATTGTAAATGATCACACAGAGCAAACAAGAAAGTGTAATTTTCACACACACAGGTTTTACATGTGTTCAATGTAAAATATATTTACAGCTAAAGGTTATTTGAACCATATGGGTTGTCTGTACTAGTAACCTTTTTCTACTATTGCAGCAAAAATCAAAAACTTTTCAAATAGCAATATGGGCTTAAATCCTGGCTCAAATGAAGTCAACAATAAATTTTCACTAACTACAACAGAAAGAAAGATTTCTCCTGACTGGCTTTTGAATTTTTGTTTACACAGTGTTAACCTAGTAAACTATACAGTACAATAACATCTTGTATTTTCTTGCCATAGGATTATTGAAGAATAATTGTGATGGTTACTAGCCATTTGGCAAATTGCTTCAGTAACTCAAATCTTAGTGATAATAAAAAAAAAAACAAACACAACTATGGATTATTTATTTATATATTACATACTCCAGTACTAGAAAGAGCCTTGCTTTGTGGCAGCATATGGATGTATCTGGCAATGAGACCTGTCTTCCACAAGGACAGTTATCTCATTTGCTATAGTGTAGAGCTGACAGTCCAGCACCGGGAAGGAAGGATCCTATTTTGGTGGTTTACTTGCAGCTAGATCTTCGCAACAGTGACATAAACTTACATAGCTGGTCTGATCAGGCTTACACAGTCCCACCTTTGTCTCTGTGGATGAGGAGCAGCTGAACCATTAGCTTGCACAAATAAATGGCCATTAGTTCACTATTTCATCTATTTTCGAAGGAGGATGTAGACCCTACCAGCATTTGTGCTTATTTTTTATCTAGCCCAGGGAAAGAAAAATGCTTGTGGCACACATCCAAAAGGTAAACAGATCAGAGGGATGAGGAATCATATAAAACTTCAGCACTGTGATAAAATCCTGAATTAATAAAGCAGAAATAACCAAGGCTTTCCAGAAGGAGCACAACCTGGGTATCTTCATTAGTGTGTGCCCCAGTGGTGTACTTGTACAAAGGAAAAGATTCAAAATGTACAAATCCCTCCTGATGTTGATTGGCATTAAAGTTTTTGCTGTCGTATTTGTGCTAGTTTTGTCTGGGTTAGAGTTAATTTTCTTCATAGTAGCTAGTATGGGGCTATGTTTTGGATTTGTGCTGGAAACAGCGTTGGTAACACAGGGATGTTTTCGTTGTTGCTGAGCAGTGCTCACACAGAGTCAAGGCCTTTTCTGCTCCTCATACTGCCCTGTGAGAGAGTAGGCTGGGGGTGCACAAGAAGCTGGGAGGGGACACAGCTGGGACAGCTGACCCTAACTGACCGAAGGGCTATTCCGTACCATATAACATCATGCTCAGCAATAAAACTAGGGGGAAGGTTGGCGGGGGGGGCTGCTGCTCGGGGACTGGCTGGGCATCAGTTGGTTGGTGGTGAGCAATTGTTTTCATTTGCATCACTTGTCTTTCCTGGGTTTTATTTCTCTCTCTTTGTTATTTTCCTTTTCATCACAAATTATTATTATTATTATTATTATTATTATTGCTATTGCTATTGCTATTGCTATTGCTTTTATTATTATTACTATCTTATTTCACTTATTAAACTGTTCTTGTCTCAAGCCATGAGTTTTCTCACTTTTATTCTTCCAATTCTCTTCCCCCATCCTGCTGCAGGGTAGTGAGCGAGTGGCTGTGTAGTGCTTAGGTGCCAGCTGGGGTTAAACCACAACGGTATTATCAAAATCTCACCCATGCTCTCTAGAAGACCTGTTTTTCTTGCCTCTCCTCTTGGTTCCCAGAAACCTGACTGCTATGAACCATAGAATATCTCAAGTTGGAAGGGACCCATAAGGATCATCGAGTCCAATTCTCTGCTCCTTGCAGGACTACCTAACACTAAACGATATGACTAAGAGCATCATCCAGATGCTCCTTGAATTCTGACAGGTTTGGTGCCATGACAACTTCTCTGGGGAACCTGGTCCAGTGACAGACCACACTCTCAGTGAAGAACCTTTTCCTAATGCCCAACCTGAACTTCCCCTGACGCAGCTTCATTCCATTCCCTCATGTCCTATCACTGGTCACCAGAGAGAGGAGATCAGCACCTCCCCCTCTTCTGCCCCCCTTGAGGAGGTTGTAGACTGTGGTGAGGTCACCCCTCAGCCTTCTCTTCTCCAAGCTGAACAAACTAAGTGACCTCAGCTGCTCCTCGCTTCATTCTGGCTTGGGTAGGGGCCCCATTACCTAACCACATCCCACACCAGCTGCCTGGAACATGAGTGGATCGTTCTTGAGGACCCTATAGCAATTTGGTTGCTGATATTCATTGAGATATGTGAGGTTACATTGCTCATTCCCATCTTGATTAATCTCAGTCTAGCAAAAAATGCTACACTTCAACCCTCCTTCCTTATTGCCCTCCCCCCCGCCCCTTATTTAAAGAGAAATATAACTTTATTTCATTAAAAAAGGTAGAAAGCTTCTTGAAGAACTTTAATTGGGGTAAATGCAGCTCAACAAGAGCTCACCCACTTCTAACTGGGCAATACAGAGCCTGCCTCCCTCTTGCATATACCAACCAGTTGAGTTTAGTAATTCTTGTGTATAGCACCACGGCACTGCGTTTATGGTCCTGTGCCTCCTCCTCCCGTGTTTCCATAATGAAAACTTCAAAACAATTTGTTGTTATGTAGAGGGTAGAGGAAAGAGAAAAGAAGGGGGGGGGGGGGCGGAGAGAGAAATAGAGAAGTAGAAGTAGTGTTAGTCTTTGCACCTGTAGTGTTTAAGTTATCTCTGTTTTCATGATTCCTGAAAGCTTACATTTTGTGAAGTTTTCATTTTATTTTAGATAACAGTCCCCAGAATGGCAAACCTAGTGAGTAAGGGAAAAAAATCATTCATGTACGATAATAAATGGATTTCTGCCAATGACAGGTCATGATACAGAAAAAAAAAATCTGTGATGACCCTCTTTCCTCTGCTCTCATTTATCTCCTACTGGTGTCCACTGATAGATTTTTGCTGTATGATTTATTGCAGAAAAACACCACCTAGAAATGGGCTTTTGATAAAATTGTTCAAGGATTCCTGGACAATAAATCCTAATCTTTACACGCATGCTGCAAGATGTTTCACCTTTCTTATGCTATAAATAATATATGCCAAATGTGATAATAAATCCATACATCTAAACACTATCTCTGTAGTTTAAGAAATAAAATTATGATATGTAAGCCTGATGTTAATAGCAGCTATATAATGCTGGGAATATTGATGGCAATATTTGTTTGTTTGAGATCCAAATTTCCAGCACTGTGTTGTACTGAAATTTCATTGCTTTTATCAGCCTGGATGGTTATGTTGTGTAAGGAAATCTGTGATAAACACAACAGACACTAGCTGGTTTGAATCAACAAAGATGCTCCTGTAAGTCTGCCAAGAACCTTGCTGAGGAAATCAGCTGAAATTTTCAGGTCTAGTCTATGCAAAGACCTCTCTTCATAATTAATCATCTACAGTAGGAAGTGTGTGATAGCATCTGTCACCTCCCTCTGACCCTACAACTGTTACAGTGGGGTTAAATGTGCACAAGCCCAGCATTTAAAGCTCTCTACAAACCATAGGCTCAAGGTCAGGATCTGGCTTAATTTTACTCGAGAGTAGGAATGAAGTATAACTTCTGGCTAGAGCATATTTCCTATGGTAATGGGTCTAAGCCCAAAGACTGACTTTAATTACTGAGTCCTGTACAAGCTTTAAAATATTGCAAGCATCTTTCCCTTCATGCACCCAGACAAAACAAGCAAGCCTTTATCTAGAATATGAAAACAGAAAAATCAACTATTTGCAGTCAGCGCTGACCATTTGGGATGTGGAAAAGGAGAAACTATATCAGAAAAATAAGAATAACAATGATTGCAAGAGACAGAGGCAAAAGGTGATATGAGAAGAGTGAATGACAGAGAAAACAAAATAGCTCAATGAAATATACTACTCAACTATTGTTTCTGTAGAGACAAACTTTTTTTTTTTTTTGAGTCTGATGCAGTCAATTTTGACTAATTTTTCTGAGTTATTTTTTTAAAAAATTGAGCATTGCAATACCTGGTTGCTTTTTTATTTCCTGCCTAAAGGAAATAAAGTATCTGCCATGCACCTGTGCAAAAGAGAGAATGTTAGCACAGTATTTTCCATACATAATGACTTGTAGAGGATTTTCTGATAACATCTGTGAAAGAGGAATGTATTCTACGCAGGAAAACTGAGAGTGCTAAGTTTGGCCACTGAAACTTAACAGACAATAATACTGAAATACTGAAGGAAAAGAGTGGGGAAAACTGCAAAGAAAAAAATCCTTTGATTGGAAGGGGCCAAACCCACATAAACAGTGTGTTTGATTTCAGCTGTGTCCTCTGATCTATACTGAAGGTCAAAGAAGGAAATGCCACAGAAGTTATGATTATGTGAAATGAAGTGAGAAACAATGATTTAGCATAATAAACACTTCCCGCAACTACAGAATGTTCTGCTCACTGAAATTGTCTCCCAGGTGTCTGCCTGTCTCCAGGACACATGGATAATCCCAGGCTGAAATGACAGCAGGGCATGTTGTTCTTAGAAATGCATGACTAATGTTGGTTTATATGAAAGGAAACTCACCTCGCCCCTCTAAAATACAGCAGAAACCTCTCCCTTCTGGTTTGCCTGAGTCAAAACATCAACTTTACACCTTCAATTCCTGGATTTGAATTTCAGTCAACCGTAAAAACCTATATGATTTTCTTGATAAATTCCTCTGTCCTCTCAGACACAAGACAGACTAAACTACTCCTATACTTGAACCATGTTCTAAAGGGCGCTTATTTCTCTACAGGCAACAACTCTAACAATTCTGAGGGGAAAAGCTTCTGACAAAGCATTATAGGCCATCAAGCCTCTGCTGTCATGCTACTGCAGTTGCAGTTTATGAAACTATTGAGCTCAATTTCTTGTTTTTACAAATGGACCCCAGATTCAGTCTGGGTTCAAATCTCTTTTCTCAGATCAGCTATTCTGTCCTGCCCCATGCCAGAATTCTTAAATTTTTTTTTTTGGCAGTTGCTTTCTGAATATAGAATAAGACCACATGCTGGTTTTGGCTGGGGTAGAGTTAATTTCCTTCATAGGAGCTAGCATGGGGCTGTGTTTTGGATTTGTGCTGAAAACAGTGTTGATGATACAGGGATGTTTGTATTATTGCTGAGCAGTGCTTGCACAGAGTCAAGGCCTTTTCTGCTTCTCACCCCACCCCACCAGCGAATAGGCTAGGGGTGCACAAGAAGCTGGGAGGGGACACAGCTGGGACAGCTGACCCCAACTGACCAAAGGGCTATCCCACACCATATGATGTCATGCTCAGCATGTAAAGCTGGGGAAAGAAGAAGGAAGGGGGGACGTTCGGAGTGATGGCGTTTGTCTTCCCAAGTAACCGTTACACATGATGGAGCCCTGCTTTCCTGGAGATGGCTGAACACCTGCCTGCCAATGGGAAGTAGGGAATGAATTCCATGTTTCACTTTGCTTGCATGTGCGGCTTTTGCTTTGCCTATTAAACTGTCTTTATTTCAACCCATGAGTTTTCTCAATTTCACTCTTCTGATTCTCTCCCCCGTCCCACCAGGGGGGAGTGAGCGAGCAGCTGTGTAATGCTTAGTTGCCAGCTGGGGTTAAAACATGACAGACCATTAATTTATTAGATTTCTTCTTCTCCATAAGAAGTTTCCTTACCCTTATTTTTTTCTGCCATTTGAGTAAATTTGTATCTATTTTTAAAGAAAAACATAAATTAAAAAGAAAAGGAGTAGAGATGGCTGAGCACAAATTCAGAGAATGTGTTTTAATAAAATGAAATCTTCAAATTCAGAATAACATTTTGTATATTCTCCAAGAAAGCAGACAGAAATCCTACCATAAGGACATGTAAGGCTGAGTAAAGTTCTCCACAACAAAAGCAAATTCCTCTGAAAGTTCCAAGCTGAAAATTTTCTTAGGTCTGCTAAAATGTATATGTGTGGGAAGTGATCAGTCTCCTTATTTTGCTAAAAATCACGTCATGTGGAAGTGAAGAAAATCCTCGCTCTCCTCCTTGCCTTGGGAGCTCCTTCATGAATGCACTCAGTATTCTGACCTGAAAGTGCCAGAAAAGCAGTACGGAGGTGAGCACAGCCACCATAACACTACATCCTTCACCAACGTCACCCAGCTTGCTCAGCTGCCTTCACTTCAGCAGGTCCAGCCTGAAATATCCGTAGGTGTGCTTCAAGGACCATTAGCAGCTGGTACCAACTGCATCCCATTTCCATGTGGAAAGTGTAAGGCCATATCTACTTCATCCTCCCCAGGGACCTGAGCCAACCTTGCTGTATTTTCAGTCTCCATATCTCCATGGATGGTAGGGAGATATTTACTCATTCTGGATCAGTCTGTGGTTTTTTTTTTTTTAAATCCAAAGAAGTTGCTACCTGATTAACAGATTTTTGTGCGTGGATGGTATGGACACTCTTGAGCCTCCTCATAATAATGCTGGTGCCTTGCAAGAGCAGCACAATTACTATAGCCGCTTTGTTCTCCTTACCTTCATTTGTCTTATTTATGTATGAAATATTTTTCAAGGTTCTTTTTGAAAAAATATGGATTGCAAATACATATAAACTAAAATAGTCCAAAAGTTTGGTGAAGCAAAACTGTGAACTGAACTCAAAGATTCCTGTGAAACACCTGTTTTCCCTGAAAGTTGGGTGATTTGGTTTTGGAAAATTGAAAACTGGAACATGTGAAACTTTGGCCTAGTTTTCAAAGATTAGTATTAAAAAAATGCATTTTGGTTTTAGTATTTTTATCTGTGTTTTCAAGGAAAAAAAAAAAGCTTGAAGTTTTCTCTGGTTTTTTTAGGAAAATTCAGAAGTCGCTTGACAAATATCTACTACTGCATAAGCTTTTAGCACATTGTGCTATATGACTATAATTATATTAATTCTTACAACAGAAATTTCATGAAGATTTTCAGTTGGATAACATGACAAAATTATCAAAGAATGAAGTTTAAAACTTGAGTGCTAAATATATCAAGATAAAGTTTATTCAAAGAATTTTTTTTATTTCAGTGATCAGTTCCATTGAGAGTTGCTAATAAATTGTACACCCACACAAGCATAAGCTCATCAGAAGTAAATACTACCTTGTATGGCCACTGTAATTTTTTATTAAAATAGATTATGATTCATTGAATTAATAATTAAAAATTGAAAACATCTCTTTCCTACTCTTTACCAGACTGGGCTACTATATGAATTTTATTTAAAATAATTTTGGCGTAAAAGTAGAGAGTACCTTTCAAAGACAGTGGTACTGAACAAAATAAATTGTTCAAAAAAATTAATTTGTTCTCCATTCTGCAGGCAAGAGCAAAGTGGTGCAGGGTAGCAAAGAAAGGAAAAGAGCAAAAGGAAGAAACCTCTCCTGTCAATGTCTGGTTCAAACCCTGGCTCAGGTACATCTGAGATAATTTATGGGAGAATAATGATCTGCATCAGGAATCTCAGGCTCAACCTGCCACATGACTGAGCTAGTTTCTATAAAGAACCTAGCAAGCTGGCGCCACAGCAAATGAAGAAAATGAGTTTAATCACTTTACAAGCTTTCTGCTTGTGGTCTTTCTGGCTGTATCTGAATGAAACATAGGAAGAAAATAGTCACAAAAAGGTATGCTGGATGCCTCTGTAGTTGATGATTGTTGGGATCTGGGGGGAAGGAGGGGAATTAGTGTACCTAAGGGGATGTCAGACAAGTGAAAACAAGGATGTTTTACAAGCAATACACTGCAAGTCTGGGGATCACAATGGGAAGGATGTGAAAGCAGTTACATGTCTGTCCCTTAGAAGGGGGCCAGGCAACTCTGGGGATAAGGGTATGACAAGTGGGTAAGTAGTGGAGCTGGTAGCAAAGGCAACTTCCAAAGCAAGGTATTCACACGACCAGAAAAGATCTATCTGGCTGCACATGTAATATTTCTAAATAATATTGTTCCCCGACCCCATCGGCACTGTAGCCATTGATCTGCAAAACAGCTATGATTAAAAACACATCCAGCAAGATCCCTTTTAATGTTCCATAGCAAGACTGCAATTCTGTGCTCTGAAACAACTTTGCAGACACAACTATGTGATGATTCAGGTCAGGGTGAATCAGAATGGTGAGAAATCTTAGGGTTAGAAGGGAATTATAAAGAGAAGGAACATGATTTTGAAAAGGAATACAGAATATTAATTTGGAATTACTTTGTGATATGGTTTTGAAAAAAGCCATAACTTTGGAAAGGTTTTTGAAGTAGGAATAAGCAGAGAAAGTACTAGACCCTTCTTTTTTGCTCTCTTTCATATAGAGATTAAAATTTAGGGAACAAAACTTTAACAATAACCAAAATGTCCACAACTTAATGAGTGCAGACATTAAATCAATAAGATTTTATTTTTTAACTTTTTGACAGTGCATTCTTTGGCCTGTTAACACAAATGTGTGCTATCAGGAACTAATTCATGCTAAGACTCTCAGAGCCCAGAAGGGGCCTTCCAATAGCTTGCAAACAGTAAGAGTCCTCATCAACTAATAAGTCCAAGAAAACTGCATCAGATGCAAGGTCAATAATGGCCGACAAGAAGCAAGGCTTTGTTCTTCCCAGAATAATTAAAAAGGCTACTTTCCCCATTTATCCTACTTTTTTCAAGTGACGAGAATATTTTAACTGTCCAAACACATGCTAGAAAAATATTTTTAATAAAAATAAACAAAAAAAAAAACAGGGCAGAAAAGCTGCTACATTGTGATTTCTTCATTGTCACAATATTGAGGCACAAACAGCTTTCATTTTTCATCAACATCCACAGAATAATAGAATACTTGAATGGCTGCATGGCTTCTGACACTGCAGCCTATACTGCATTGCATCAGCATTGATGGACACATTAAGACAGAGAGGAAAAATGAAGAGGCAGAACTAGATGGCTTAATAAGGCTTTCTGACATCTTTTGTGGCGGAAATAGCTCTGTGGATAGTGGTGTCATTATTAACATCTAGTGCTACCAGCCATATTCACAAAAGCATTTACAATACAGTCAACAGGCTGAATTTATAGTTGAGATAACTCCATGGTAGTCAACACAAACAGGACTTAATGTGATTGAGTAAACATCGCAGAGTCAAGACGTAGGTTTCCAGACATATAGGTATGGCGTGGGGAAAAATCTAATATTTGCCACTGGTTTTATTGAGACTTTGGATGTCATTGCTTTCGTCTTTTATGTAGCTGTGCATATAAATTCACCATACGTACTATTCAATACAGACTTTGGGGAACGTCATGTGTATCCCATACACTGCAAGGACAGGGTATCCTAGCCTGCTTGGAACATGATGCTTTTGGTAGACAAAGGACCCCCCAGCAGCCCCCGGGAGCTCAGCCAAAGGTCTGTTTCTAAGACCTCAACCAGATGAGTCACTTGGTGCCACAGAAGCCATCAGCAGAAGAAGTGTCTGTTCTCAGGGGACTGCAGTGACTGTGGCCTGAACCTGAACCTTCAACAGACTAACAGTCACTTGCCTCTAGCACAGACTCTTTCACATCTGACTCTCAAACTCACTCGGCATTTGATTATGTCTAAACCCAGCAAGCAAGGTCATGCTACCACCAGTTTTCTATCATTAGCCTTCAAAACAGTTAACAACTTTTCTCTTCTGGACTCATTGATTAAAAAACTGTGAAAAAAGGGCACATTTGTTGCCCCGAGGGAGTGGTGTGAACGACGAGGGAGAGCAATCCAGGAGAGAGAGAGGATGAGCCAAACCCTGGGTGGACAAAGGCTCTCTGATTCCTCTTTGATGCCCTGGAGATTTTAGTAGATCTTATCCTATTTTTTTTCCGGCATTTAATCACCAGATCTCCACTGTCTTTACTGAGTTACTGTTAATATACACATACATGCCACATACCTGCAAGTCATATGTATACTCATATGTATACTGAAATGTATTTGGATTTTAAAGATTTTTGAGTGCATCATGAGCATATTTGAGAACATAATTTAAAACAATTGTCATTGATAAAAATAGCAAATTGGATAAATAAAAGTGAAGCTTTAATTGTTGTATTTGAAAGTTTTTAATGGGGTATAATTATGTATATCTGGCCAGGCTTGAAAATATATTTTAGATTTCCCACTTAAATAACAAAGGTGTAAAATGAGTCACAAAGAATATCACTTTATACACTTGACAGGATTGAAAAAGATTAAATTACCATGGTTTCAGGTATATAATCCACAGGTTGTCTTAAAAAAAAGTAAGAATTTTTTGCGTTCTCAGGTTATGCACGAGGGAGTTTACACCAGAGTCAGCTGTACCTTAGTAGCTTTCATATCTCCATCTCTAGTAATGTTGCCTCTCTCCTCAACAGGCCTGTAGCTTCTACCATTTCCTTCTTCCCCACCTCTGTCTTTCAATTTTGTGCAGTTTATGACACTATTTTTAAATGCATAGGGACTATCTAATGAGAAAATCATACATGGGAAAACCGGAAATTTTAATCCTAATGTACCCTGTTACACCCACAAATGAAATACAGAAAAAATACATTAAAATAAATAAACAACCTTTTTTTTGAGACCACAACAAAAAAAGTTTGTTTTAATAGGAAATATTAACCAGAGTTGGTTTGCAGTTTCAAAGAGCTCTGTGCGTGGAGCAATAACATCGCTTATCAGGCAACTTCAAGTCCTACAGAGTTGCTGAAAGGTAGCATGCATGTAACATGGCAACACAAGTGTAGAAGTTATGTGTTTTCCTATTTGGCAGAAGTGCAGAGGTGACCGAACCAGGACCCCTACTATCATTGCCTGTCGCCACTTCATCATCACGTTCATGAGAGTTTCCTGTTCAGTCCACAAGTTAATTCCAAATTTGCTGCTCTTACACATCCCCGTCTCTACTGAACTACATGGCAAGTCCTCTTTTCAATCTCTGAATTGCATCTTGAAGATGTGAAATGTTTTCATGGTTTTAAAAAGTGACCATACAAATTAATGGAGGAAAAACCCTTTCCACAAGGACACTACTGGTGGTAGACCGTCCTTCCTACTAGAGACTATGAGGGTATTCTGCAGAGACCTTACCGTGTGATTGCCTTGTACTTACACAACTCCATGGACAACAGCCCTCAGCTGATGTTGGAGACAAGATGTGAGGCTAGGTGGATATCTTTGGTGTAAGGCATTTCATGCTCTGATCACCTCTGCTGTCACATGGGAAAAGAATAAACTCTCTGCCTTTGACAACTCAGGGATCATAGAATCATAGAATCATAGAATTGTTAAGGTTGGAAAAGACCCTTAGGATCATCAGGTCCAACCATTAACCTACCACTGCCAAGTCCACCACTAAACCATGTCCTCAAGTACTGCATCTACCCATCTTTTAAATACCTCCAGGGATGGGGACTCAACCACTTCCCTGGGCAACCTGTTCCAGTGCCTGACTACTCTTTCAGTAAAGAAGTTTTTCCTAATATCCAACCTAAACTTACCCTGGCACAGCTTGAGGCCATTTCCTCTCGTCCTATCACTTGTTACTGGGGTGAAGAGACCAACCCCCACCTCGCTACAACCTCCTTTCAGATAATTGTAGAGGGCAATAAGGTCTCCCCTCAGCCTCCTCTTCTCCAAACTAAACAACCCCAGCTCCCTCAGCCGCTCCTCATAAGACTTGTTCTCTAGACCCTTCACCAACCTCGTTGCCCTTCTCTGGACACGCTCCAGCACCTCGATGTCCTTCTTGAAGTGAGGGGCCCAAAACTGAACACAGTACTTGAGGTGCGGCCTCACCAGTGCCGAATACAGGGGCACTATCACCTCCCTGGTCCTGCTGGCCACGCTATTCCTGATACAAGCCAGGATGCCATTGGCCCTCTTGGCCACCTGGGCACACTGCTGGCTCATGTTTAGGCGGCTGTCAACCATCACCCCCAGGTCCTTTTCAGCCAGGCTGCTTTCCAGCCACTCCTCCCCAAGCCGGTAGTGTTGCATGGGGTTGTTATGGCCGAAGTGCAGGACCCGGCACTTGGCCTTGTTGAACCTCATACAGTTGGCCCCGGCCCAACAATCCAGCCTGTCCAGGTCCCTCTGCAGGGCCTTTCTACCCTCCAGCAGATCGACACTCCCACCTAACTTGGTGTCATCTGCAGACTTACTGAGGGTGCACTCAATCCCCTCATCCAGATCGTCAATAAAGATATTGAACAGGACCGGCCCCAACACGGAGCCTTGGGGAACACCACTCGTGACCGGCCGCCAACTGGATTTGGCTCCATTCACCACAACTCTCTGGGCTCGGCCGTCCAGCCAGTTTTTAACCCAGCGCAGAGTGCACTTGTCCAAGCCGTGAGCAGCCAGCTTCTGTAGGAGAATGCTGTGGGAGACGGTGTCAAAGGCCTTACTGAAGTCCAAGTAGACAACATCCACAGCCTTCCCCTCATCCACTAAGCGGGTCACCTTGTCATAGAAGGAGACCAGGTTAGTGAAGCAGGACCTCCCTTTCATAAACCCATGGTGGCCGAGCCTGATCCCCTGGTTGTCCCGCACATGCCGCATAATGGCACTCAAGATGATCTGTTCCATGACCTCCCCCGTTACCGAGGTCAGACTGACAGGCCTGTAGTTCCCCGGATCCTCCTTCCGGCCCTTCTTGTAGATGGGTGTCACATTTGCTAGCTTCCAGTCATCTGGGACCTCCCCGGTTGACCAGGACTGCTGATAAATGATGGAGAGTGGCTTGGCAAGCTCCTCCGCCAGTTCCCTCAGTATCCTCGGGTGGATCCCGTCTGGCCCCATTGACTTGTGGGCATCCAGGTGGAGGAGCAGATTGGTGACTGCCACCTCCTCGACAACTGGGACTACATTCTGTGTCCTATCTCCATCTCCCAGCTCAGGGGCATGAAAACCTGGAGGATGATCAGTCCAACTATTAGAGACTGAGGCAAAGAAGGCATTAAGTACTTCAGCCTTCTCCTCATCCTTCGTGGCCAAGATTCCCTCCGCATCCAACAAAGGACGGAGATTCTCCTTTGCCCTCCTTTTGTCGCTGATATACTTGTAGAAACATTTTTTGTTGTCCTTGACAGCAGTGGCCAGTTTAAGTTCTAGCTGGGCCTTCGCCTTTCTAATCTTTTCCCTGCATATCCTCACCACATCCTTGTAGTCCCCCTGAGTCACCTGCCCCTTCTTCCAAAGGTGGTAGGTTCTCCTTTTCTTCCTGAGCTCCAGACAGAGCTCTCTGTTCAGCCAGGCTGGTCTTCTCCCCAACCTGCTCGACTTGCGGCACATGGGGACAGCCTGCTCCTGTGCCTTTAAGACTTCCCTCTTGAATAACATCCAGCCTTCCTGGACTCCTTTGCCCTTCAGGACCGCCTCCCAAGGGCAGACTCTGTTAACCAAACTGCTAAACAGGCCAAAGTCTGCCCCTCTGAAGTTTAGGGTTGTGGTTTTGCTGGCCCCCCTCCTTACTTCTCCAAGAATCGAAAACTCTACCATTTCATGGTCGCTGTGCCCAAGACAGCCTCCGACCACCACATCACCCACCAGGCCTTCTCTGTTCGTGAACAGCAGGTCCAGCGGGGCACCTCCCCTGGTTGGCTCGCTTACCAGCTGCGTCAGGAAGTTATCCTCCACGCACTCCAGGAACCTCCTAGACTGCTTTCTCTCTGCTGTGTTGTATTTCCAGCAGATATCTGGTAAGTTGAAGTCTCCCACAAGAACAAGGGTTAGAGACTCTGAGACTTCAGCCAGCCGCTTGTAAAAAACTTCATCTGCTTCCTCATCCTGGTTGGGTGGTCTATAACAGACTCCCACCAGGATATCTCCCTTGTTGGCCTTTCCCCTGATCTTTACCCATAAGCACTCAACAGGAGTCATCAAAGGGATGTCAACAGCTTCCCTTTGCTGGCAGAGAAACATGGGAAAAGAAAGAACACATAGCAGCCCACTACAAGGCATAAATAAAATATTTCTCTAATGTTCTGGCTCTCGCTGTCAGCATCCAATTTAATAATAAAGAAAGATTTTTCTTTACTCAAGCTTGGCACTGGGGCTAAGATCTGCACAATAACAGCAGTCTAGTAGGTGCTCAGTCCATCCTTATAGTGTATATTTCTATACAACTATTATGCAACTTTGGAACCAAACCTGTATAAGCAAATTAATATTTGTATGGGATACTGATAATTGACTTAAACAAGAGGTTTGATTTTTCAGTATAATACCATTAGGCCATAAACTTTGTTGTGAAAATTAGGATTTGTACCATTTTTTCAAATCATGACTGACTTTTCCACCTCTGATCTGTAGTGTAGTTCAGTGATTCAGTCTAAATACACAAAAAAAGTAACTAAAAATATAGCAAGGTTTGACTAATAATCAATTTGCAGACTTCTAAGAGCTGTCATGACTTGTCAGTCTTAGAAAAGCAGGTAAAAATTAGTTTTCCACCACTAAACAGAGTCACAAATAGCAGTGGTTTCCTTGGAGACTTAGCAGCAGTTCTCAAAACACTGTACTTGCAGGAAAAGAGTGACTTATAAAGTTACATTCCCTGTCCAAACTTTAATTAATCTCCTCTCTTAATAACATACACCCACATCAACTGTGTGTATTTGGTACTTATCTCAATACACCCTCCTCCCAAGTCCTCTTTCATGGTACATACATAATATATGGTGTAAATGTGTAACTTGCAAGGATTTTTTTCTGTATTGATTATAAAGTGCAAAAATAATAATTCTACGGAAAAGTATTTATGACTTTTTTAAAATACATATTTTCCTTAACTATCTGCAATGAGGAAAGTAACTATCAGTCCAGGAGTTCTAAGGTTCCTGACCTAAAAAATGCATTGCAGGTGACAAGAGCGTTATTGTCTCTTAAGCAAACATCATGAAAATAAAACCTTGAAGTCTCCCTTGAGGACAGAAATGGCAAAAAGGCAACACAAACTGACAGGAAGAAAGCTACATCTCATTGCTCCTCAAGGTGAGCTGTCTGCAGACTGGTAAGTGAGACACAAGTTTTTGTCAGGTTTGTCAGTGGGTACATGTGCCTTCAACCAGTGCTCCCTGTCTCCTGCTCCGTACAGAGGAGAACAACCATTGGGGCTCTGGTTTTGTCATCTACCACCATTTCACAGCTCATCTATCTACTTTCAACACCAGAAACATAGTAGAAAGTCACATCATAAGTTGTTCAGCATTTTCTAAAAGGAATGTTTATATTCTTTATAAAAAAGTGTTAGGCTATATCTATGTGTATAACTACCTATAACTATCCGATAATTATATATGAGAAAAGCATAACACATTATCTATAGGTAAACATATTCAAAGTTAAGGAACAATCAGCACAATACTAAAAATATTCCAATTACTTTGTCTAACTATAACTGAAAAGTTAATCATTGCAAGTGTCTTCGACAACTTAAGTAAAATGCAAGTAAGAAATTCCAACTTGGTAAGAAACTGCTTTCTTGGTATTGCAGTTGAAATAATTCAGTTCTCATATACTGAGCATCAGGAATTTTTGAGGATGGCAAAAGGCATTTTTTAAGATGAGCTAATTAAATGAAGTGCTGATTAAAGTTCTAAGGCTGCAGCACTAATCATTTAAAAGTTCTAACATTTCAGAGCTAGAATTACATATTTATAAGTCACAATATACTGAAGGAAAATGTTTCATACCCAGAAGACCAGATCATCCAATGAATGACCTAGAAAGGAGAAAGCAGAACTTGTTATTAGTGGGAGTTTAGCTCCTTGCTGTACAACAATTAAACAACATAATAGCCTTGATTTGGTCTGCTGTGGACATCATAGTCCAGGGATTCATTTTACATCTATTGTGTGTACAAACCATTTCAGGCTTGTCCTTTAACATTATGTGAGAGCGTATATGTTCATCCCATGAGAAATCTTAGCTTGCGTCAACAGCAGTTATTACATTCATTTCATTATTCCATGAAGATTTCATCCCTGTTCTCTCTCATCTTTCTAGACTGTTAAATTTTTGTTTACACATCAAGCACATGGACATACATATTTGTGTGTGTACATACACTTTCTCCAGTTCGTTGTCATTTTCAGCTTCTTCTGATGTCTTTTCTATTACTGAAAACAGTGTGCACAATTCTTACGTACAGCACTTGCTTATTAGTTCATTTGAACTCCCATCAAATCCTGTGTTGCCATTTATCTCTGATCATAACCAAACCTATATCTAAAACAGCAGAATACTGATTTTCTTTCAATCTCAGTATACACAGCAGTAGGCCCAAACTGGAATCTCTGTTCTGTGTTGCTCTGACTTCATAAACAGTTCACATTCAGATCAATAGAGTTGAACTCAACCCAATTTAAGTGGCAAAACAGTTCTACTTTTCAGGTCCAGTTTTAATGAAAGCACTTTTCACCAGCACAGCTCCCAAATGGTCTAAGGTTATCATCTTAGATGGTAACCTAATCATCTAATACAAACCCAATACATTGTGAGGATTTTAACAGTAGCTAGCCAGACCCACAATATACTTGGTTTTCAAACCAAAATCAAAACTTAGCCTAAAGTCTAACCTACTTTATAAACTGCAAGCCTGATTCTCATGAGTTTCATACTATCTCTCTAGTCTTGGGCCATCTTTCAATGATGTCCAGTAACATCTACACCCTCCTTCCTCTTCTCACATGGCCTCTTCATTCTACCGTGGTGCAGACAGGATTGTCTATAAATAATAATCAATCCCTTACTGTATATTTTTACATACAAGTTACTGCTACAGTGCCATAGTGGGTTCATTTTTTATCATACTTGATCTATTCTGATTTCATTTGTTGATTTTCCAGAAGTAAAACTCTTTCCTCTGTGCTTCATTTTTTCACTTACATGACAGTGTAACTAAATAAAAGAAAATGTCTCCTCTGCCCTATATACTTATTATCTGTTGTACTTAGGTCAGCTTTCCACATACAGTGAACAGATCTTCTGTCATGTTGTTTCTACCAACTCTTCTGCTTCCACAATGCACATTAAATTTTTACTGCTGCACACATATATCAGAGAATTCAAAACCAACAATGCCAGGGAGCTGAGGGTGTAAAATCCTTGTCTTAAACCAGGTGGTTTCAGTAACCCATAGAGCAGCCATCTCTTGAAATGCCTCACATAGAAGCCACATAAGTGCCTTTTGAAGTGAATGACACTTACGGAAAGCATGAAGCCATGCAGTGATATGATATGTGTGAAGAGACGGTGGAAGGTGGCTCAGGCTGGGAATCAGCCTGGCATCTGCTACAGTGAGCAAAATGTCTCATGTTGGCCGGAGACCACTGAAATCTCCATGTGCCTGCGGCTTCTGAAGCTCTCATGAGCCAGAATTTTCCATGGCATTTCAGCACACCCTGTTTTAGTATTTTTTTTCTTTTTAG
This sequence comes from Theristicus caerulescens, assembly GCA_020745775.1. NCBI lineage: Eukaryota > Metazoa > Chordata > Aves > Pelecaniformes > Threskiornithidae > Theristicus > Theristicus caerulescens. The sequence continues at coordinate 35,035,173 of CM036558.1, read as the reverse complement.
TATGCTTTTGCACCACTTCTTTAAGATATACGTATAAATGCAACAGATTTCACTTTGCTGTACTTTGTGCATGCAGCTCTGGTAATGGGACTTACACAGACATTTCAATAGCTGAATAGATTCTTGTGTTTTATTCATTCAAGTAGTCATTCTCAATTCAGTGGCACCCTTCCACCTTGATAGCCTGTAATTATAATAATCTTTAGCAAAAATAAATTAGATGTTTAAAAATACTTCATATTTGGCAATCTAATGTTTCAGTATTTTGTTTTAAGCTTAGACCTGCTGCTTGTAAGGACCCTCTTTGGGGTGGGACTTCATTTTGTGAAATTTTAAATCAAAATTTGCATGCTGTGTAGACTATAATTTATATTTGCATACACAAAGCTAGAGTTCTTAATTTTTGTACTATACATCCTTTACATCATAAATGCATGGAGGACCTTTAGTTATAGGAAATGTGATCAGGCTGATTCAGAATATTTTGTGTATTTCCCATCTGTTCCCACTAACTTATTGTATGGTTGGAGCAAGTCAGTGAAAGGGCAATTCTGCCCTTTCAGTTTTTAAATTCCTACTGAGTTCAATATTTATAGAGTCAGTATCTTACTCAGGAGTACTTCATATGAAACTTTGCTTCAAACATTGGTTAAAGCCTCACTATGGTTAACCTAGATGCATCAGTTTCTGGGTTTTAGGCAGAAGGCTGTAATTCTACTGGTTAATATACTAACCACTTTTCAAGTGGTTTCAGTGCAAATGTTATAGGGCTTATGTGAAAAACTCCCTGCTTATGGGAATCTGGAGAAGAAAGTGGAAAGGGAAGTTGGTAAGGCAAGATCTAAGGCTGCAAAGTGCTTACATTATCCCCTGCAGATACCAGTTGTGAAGCAAAATCATGGGTCTCCTTTTCTTCTGGGAGCTGACCCATTGTCTACTTATCCATAGCAGACAGTGGTTATTTGCAACAAATAAATCATTCCCATTAATTGCTGAGTTTTAAACTACCAAACCTCTACTAAGTACTCTTATGGTACCTTTATAAAGCTGTGTGAGGGACAAAAGAGTCACATATTCCTGCAAATTTTGTCACAATACAAAAATCCTTTTTCAATGCCAAGAGTAGATTATCAGTTATACTCACAGCACTTTAAAAACATAGATCCCTAATTGTATTACAGGGACAGAGGACAAAAATGTTAGAAGGCAACTATACAAAGAAGATGTGTTGCCCTTGTTCTGTTCTTCGTACTAGCACTTCTCCTTTTTACATACTAAGAAAACCCCTATAATTTAGAGACCAGTCACGGAATGAGCATGCCACTCATGGCTATTTATTCTGGTTATCTGCTACATCCCTACTTCCAAGGCTGCGCAAGCACAAGTTAGAAATCTCTTCGGAGCTCTTAGCTGCGTATTATGTTCACCACCTGAAGCTCACTTGAAAACATTAAGCACTAATGTAATACAAATGAAGAATAACAGGAAAGAAATCCAGCTCTTCATCTTTTTGTCTCCTCATTGTGAGAAAAATATAGATACACAGCACCAGGACTGCTGATGAGCCACTACATCTACCTCAATTGAATATACAACTTAGATTTTACTTCCATTTTCCCTCTTTACAGTCTACTCACTAGGTTCATTGTTATTAGGGAAAATGTCTTTATGCTGAAAGAGGGAATACCTCTTCTAATGTTCCTATCCCACCCAAATTCAGACTGACACAACAGCTGGGTAAGTGGGGGAAGACAGTGTGTAGGACAGAGTGATGAGAGATGCTCTCTCACAACCCCTGAGAAAGCAGGGCATCTAGGGACACATGCATCCTGAAAACAAACAGGAGGAACTGGAGGCCCATACACAGATGCAGTGCATGGACATTACTGGTCTCAGTCACAGTCTACACAAAAACACACCTTGAATGCCCAGAAATCTGCTATGAATGTAGTGACAGACCTGTTGAAAGCTTATGGGTTAAGATTAGAGGGGAAGCCAACAAAGTGGGATGTTCTGGTAGTTGTCTGTTGTAGACCACCTGCTAAAAGCAGGCTGGTAAAGCCTACTTTAAGGCTTAGCACATGCATTCACAGCAAAGGGAAGACCAAGGAACACACGGGCCTCCTGATGAACAGAACAAGTGATCTTGTAACATAGGACACAGAAAAGGGGTACTTAAAGCTTTCTTTGCCTCAGACTTTACTGGCAAGATATGCTTTCAGATGTCCCAGATCCCTGTGCAAATAACATAATTTTAGTGGAGAACAGTAGTACTCACAATAGATAGGCATTGTGTTTAGGACCACTTAAATAACCTGGACATATACAAGTCCATGGGACCAAACGAGATGGATCTGAGCTGGGCAATGTCATTGCAAGTCCACTTGCTATCATCTTTGAAAAATGGTGGTCCATGTTGGCCAAGAAAAGGTAAATCATAGAATCATAGAATCATAGAATTGTTAAGGTTGGAAAAGACCCTTAAGATCATCAGGTCCAACCATTAACCTACCACTGCCAAGTCCACCACTAAACCATGTCCTCAAGCACTGCATCTACCCATCTTTTAAATACCTCCAGGGATGGGGACTCAACCACTTCCCTGGGCAGCCTGTTCCAGTGCCTGACTACTCTTTCAGAAAAGAAGTTTTCCTAATATCCAACCTAAACTTACCCTGGCACAGCTTGAGGCCATTTCCTCTCGTCCTATCACTTGTTACTGGGGTGAAGAGACCAACCCCCACCTCGCTACAACCTCCTTTCAGGTGGTTGTAGAGAGCAATAAGGTCTCCCCTCAGCCTCCTCTTCTCCAAACTAAACAACCCCAGCTCCCTCAGCCGCTCTTCGTAAGACTTGTGCTCTAGACCCTTCACCAACCTCGTTGCCCTTCTCTGGACACGCTCCAGCACCTCGATGTCCTTCTTGAAGTGAGGGGCCCAAAACTGAACACAGTACTTGAGGTGCGGCCTCACCAGTGCCGAATACAGGGGCACTATCACCTCCCTGGTCCTGCTGGCCACGCTATTCCTGATACAAGCCAGGATGCCATTGGCCCTCTTGGCCACCTGGGCACACTGCTGGCTCATGTTTAGGCGGCTGTCAACCATCACCCCCAGGTCCTTTTCAGCCAGGCTGCTTTCCAGCCACTCCTCCCCAAGCCGGTAGTGTTGCCTGGGGTTGTTATGGCCGAAGTGCAGGATCCAGCACTTGGCCTTGTTGAACCTCATACAGTTGGCCCTGGCCCAACAATCCAGCCTGTCCAGGTCCCTCTGCAGGGCCTTTCTACCCTCCAGCAGATCGACACTCCCACCCAACTTGGTGTCATCTGCAGACTTACTGAGGGTGCACTCAATCCCCTCATCCAGATCGTCAATAAAGATATTGAACAGGACTGGCCCCAGCACTGAGCCTTGGGGAACACCACTCGTGACCGGCCGCCAACTGGATTTGGCTCCATTCACCACAACTCTCTGGGCTCGGCCGTCCAGCCAGTTTTTAACCCAGTGCAGAGTGCACTTGTCCAAGCCGTGAGCAGCCAGCTTCTGCAGGAGAATGCTGTGGGAGGTGGTGTCAAAGGCCTTACTGAAGTCCAAGTAGACAACATCCACAGCCTTCCCCTCATCCACTAAGCGGGTCACCTTGTCATAGAAGGAGACCAGGTTAGTGAAGCAGGACCTCCCTTTCATAAACCCATGATGACTGAGCCTGATTCCCCGGTTGTCCCGCACATGCCGCATAATGGCACTCAAGATGATCTGTTCCATGACCTCCCCCGTTACCGAGGTCAGACTGACAGGCCTGTAGTTCCCCGGATCCTCCTTCCGACCCTTCTTGTAGATGGGTGTCACATTTGCTAGCTTCCAGTCATCTGGGACCTCCCCGGTTGACCAGGACTGCTGATAAATGATGGAGAGTGGCTTGGCAAGCTCCTCCGCCAGTTCCCTCAGTATCCTCGGGTGGATCCCGTCTGGCCCCATTGACTTGTGGGCATCCAGGTGGAGGAGCAGATTGGTGACTGCCACCTCCTCGACAACTGGGACTACATTCTGTGTCCTATCTCCATCTCCCAGCTCAGGGGCATGAAAACCTGGAGGATGATCAGTCCAACTATTAGAGACTGAGGCAAAGAAGGCATTAAGTACTTCAGCCTTCTCCTCATCCTTCGTGGCCAAGATTCCCTCCGCATCCAACAAAGGACGGAGATTCTCCTTTGCCCTCCTTTTGTCGCTGATATACTTGTAGAAACATTTTTTGTTGTCCTTGACAGCAGTGGCCAGTTTAAGTTCTAGCTGGGCCTTCGCCTTTCTAATCTTTTCCCTGCATAACCTCACCACATCCTTATAGTCCCCCTGAGTCACCTGCCCCTTCTTCCAAAGGTGGTAGGTTCTCCTTTTCTTCCTGAGTTCCAGACAGAGCTCTCTGTTCAGCCAGGCTGGTCTTCTCCCCAACCTGCTCGACTTGCGGCACATGGGGACAGCCTGCTCCTGTGCCTTTAAGACTTCCCTCTTGAATAACATCCAGCCTTCCTGGACTCCTTTGCCCTTCAGGACTGCCTCCCAAGGGCAGACTCTGTTAACCAAACTGCTAAACAGGCCAAAGTCTGCCCCTCTGAAGTTTAGGGTTGTGGTTTTGCTGGCCCCCCTCCTTACTTCTCCAAGAATCGAAAACTCTACCATTTCATGGTCGCTGTGCCCAAGACAGCCTCCGACCACCACATCACCCACCAGGCCTTCTCTGTTCGTGAACAGCAGGTCCAGCGGGGCACCTCCCCTGGTTGGCTCGCTTACCAGCTGCGTCAGGAAGTTATCCTCCACGCACTCCAGGAACCTCCTAGACTGCTTTCTCTCTGCTGTGTTGTATTTCCAGCAGATATCTGGTAAGTTGAAGTCTCCCACAAGAACAAGGGTTAGAGACTCTGAGACTTCAGCCAGCCGCTTGTAAAAAACTTCATCTGCTTCCTCATCCTGGTTGGGTGGTCTATAACAGACTCCCACCAGGATATCTCCCTTGTTGGCCTTCCCCCTGATCTTTACCCATAAGCACTCAACCTTGTTGTTACCTTTGTTGAGCTCAAGACAGTCAAAACACTCTCTGACATACAAGGCTACCCCGCCACCTCGCCTTCCTTGCCTGTCCCTTCTAAAGAGCTTGTAGCCATCCATTGCAGCACTCCCGTTGTGTGAGTTGTCCCACCATGTTTCTGTAATGGCAACCACATCATAGTTTCCCTGCCGCGCAATGGCTTCCAGCTCCTCCTGCTTATTGCCCAAGCTGCGTGCATTGGTGTAAATGCACTTGAGTTGGGCTATCGATCTCTTCTCCAACACAGGCGTGCCACCCCTGGGCTCATCCCTAGCAGGTCTGGTTTTATCCCCTTCCCCCTTCGAGTCTAGTTTAAAGCTCTCTCAATGAGGCCTGCTAACTCCTGAGCCTTATGCCTATCCTCAAAATAGGCGAGAAGAATTTAGGGAACTCTAGGCTGGTCAGCCTCACTTCCTGAGAAAATTAAAAGTAAGTCTTCATGGATGCCATTTCCAGGAACTTGAAGGACAGGAAAATTAATAGGAACAGCCAGCAAAGATTTATAACTGGCAAATCTTACCCGACCTAACTGCTTTCAGTGATGACATGAGTGGCTTTGTGGCTAAGGAGAGAGCAGTAGATGTAATTTACCTTGAATTTAACAAGGCTTTCAACATCGTTTTCCATAATTTCCCTGAAACCAAATTGGGATTTGGACTGGGTGAAATATGGGTGAAAAATGGCTTGATCGTAGGTTCAAAGTGTTGGGGTTAGCTGTTAGAAATCTAACTGGTAGCCAGTTATAGGTGACACCTCTCAAAGGTCAATGTGAGGTTAGCACCATCTAATATCTTTGTCAGTGAACGATCAATGGGATGCTATGCACCCTTCAGCAATGTCACAGCTCACACCAAACTGGAGGTGAAGGGTTGATACACTGGTGGGCAAGGCTGACACACAGAGGAAGCTTGACAAGCTGAAGGACTGAATTGACAGGAACCTTATGCAATTCAACAGACAAATGCACAGTTCTGCATCTGGGGCAGAATAACCCCTTTCATTGTTACAGCCTGGGGAGTGCCTAGTTATGCAGCAGCTCTTCAGAAATCAATCTGAGGAACCTGGTGAAGAGCTCAGCCGCCAGGCCAAGGGAAGTGGGTTTTTTTCCCTCTTCTTGGCATTAATGAAGCTGTGTCTGGAGTACTGTGTCCAGTTTTGCCCTCCCCAGAACAAACTGGAGTCCAAAAAGGGACCACTGAATGGTTAGGAAGATGGGTTTGTTAAGCTAAGGGGAAACCTGACTAATGTCTTCCATTGACTAAAGGGAGGTTAGAGAAGGCTGAGCTGCACTCTTCTCAAAGATTCATAGAGGAAGGTGGAAGGTACCTGACAGAGGTTGCAGCAAGGAAAATTCCAGCTGAATATAAGGAAAACAGTTTTTGCCATGAGAGCAGATAAGCACTGGAAAAGGTTGCCCACACAGGTTGTGAAATCTCCATCCTTAGAGATGTTCAAAACTGAACTGTGAAAGTCCCATGGTAACTTGACGTGACTTCTAAGTTAGCCTTGCTTTAAGCAGGTGGTGGTAATATTTCAAATATTAACTAATTTGTGCTTGCCCTCATTAGAGGACAATAGCTTGCAGACGCCTGAATTCATAGGCATATGAAATAGGTATATTCACCTAAGCTGCAGCTTTTCTAAAACCTCCTAACTTATTTCATCATTTAACAGCCTCTTTCACTGTTTCCTTGTTTGATTTTAACAGTTTAGATGATGCAATCTGCTCTGGCAGGTTAGTTTTGGTTTTAATATAGAAAAAGAAGTAACTAATGATACAACAATGGTTCAAAGAATATCTATGGGAAGAAAGTTGGAAAGAAAATAAATCAATTCATTGAAAGGTTTGTGTGTGATTTGATTGGGAGATAGAAAGTAGTCAGTAGTAACACAGGGTATGTATACAGAAGTATCAGAAAAAAAAAAACCAAAATGGAGAAACTACTGAAACTAGCCATAAAACCAGAGAGAGATGACAGAATCATACTGTAACAGTGATTGTGACTGAAATCCAAGTGTTTCAGTTTGTCTTGCTTGGGAAGATGAGAAATAAAGGAAAAAAAGTGGAAGAGCATTAGAGTAACTTCCATCCCAGAACTGCCTATCAGTTGAGCATCAATTGAGAAATGAAGGATTTTAAGAAATCTACCAAGTTTCAAGAGATATAATACTACTAGAAACTTTTATTTGATAAGGAAGAGAATACACAAATCTGATCTCCTATAATGTGCTTGAGAGCAAATTTGGGGGAAAGTGTTAAGGTGAAAGGAAACTGGGTACATGGCAGCACAGGTTTATTAAATGTAAATTGTGCCAGAATGATCTGCCAACTTTACATTATAAGCTACCATCTTTCTAGCAAAAGAAAATGTGCTACATATCTTTTACTTGAGTTTTGATAAAGCATGATATGGTGCCAAAAATGGCAGACTTATTATGAGGGAAAACATAAAAAACATTACAAAAGAACTGTAAAATGCATAAGGATCTGGTTAAAAGGAAGATGGCAGGGAGTAGTGCTAGAAGAGAAGCTACATGTTGGGAGGATATTAACAGTGAGTTCTTCAAGGTCAGTTCTTACCCTTAGAACAGGGATCATGAGACAGAAGTTTTCTGATGTTTTCTTCTGAAACAACGGCACAAAACAAAGTGTACTGATGTAATTTGTTAGGACACATATTAGGATACAAAGGTAGATGATGAAACCATACGGAAAGCTGGACTGAACAAATGGGCCATATTCAATGGTGCAGTATGCAAGGACATACACTTGTGGCCTATTAATGAGAAGTGTTGATGTACAGGTGACAATGACTGTTTGAGAGGACATGGGTGGCATTTTCAGGAAGGTTAAGGGTCACCAAGCTTAATGCAGATACAATCATAGAATGCATCAGCCAGGATACATCAGTGAAAGCAGAGAAATATTACTACCATTAAATGAGCTACAGTTGAGATCTCATTTGAGGCACTGTGTATGGTTTTGCACATTCATTTTCAAGAGCAATGACCACGTACTGAAACAGACACAGAAAAGATATTGAGACAACACCGCAAAAAAGGACAAGTACTAAATTAGAATATTAGACGAATTTGAATTTTTTACTCAAGTGAAATGAAGAATGAGCAAGGAGATGGCTGAAATCAAGGAGTGTGTTGGGTCAACAAAATAAGGAAGCAACCTTTAGCATAGATAAAGCTGTCACAAGAACAAATTTCTATAAATAGGCCATAAACAAATATAGGCTGGAAGTTAGAAGGATCCTTACCTTTGTCTAGAGAAGCTACGTAGTGGGACTGCCTTCCAGAAGGAATTAAAAAGGGAAAAGAATGGGGTGTAGGTGCCACCCAGCCTTTACATTACTCAGGGACTCCACTGCGCTGAGGGACTCCTCAGGCAGTCAGGTCTATTGACCTCGTGGGCAGCTTGTGCTGAATGGAGCAAGCCAAGAGCTTGCATGCAAGCTTTTACTCATATCAATAGAGCAACAGGTCTTTTGAGAATTATACAGACTTTGGACTACCTGCCCACATAAACAGTTAGTGGTGTCCTGGACATGTGTACTCACACACCCAAACACACACAGGCAAACAAAAAACACTTTAGGGCCACATATATTCATCTCAAAATTAATGGGAATTAAGCATCTCAACAGTTTTGATGCCTTTGAAAATCTCTGTGTCCTTTAGGGCCTGAATACATTTGAAAAAAAATGGGCTGTAATGTCTAGGATGCCATTAATATACTTGTAACGCTCACAGAAAGAAAAAAAATACTAAATGACCTAACCTACTCCACTACCAGGAAAATCCATTTAAACCAAGCTATTTTTAAATAGACTTAAGTGGTAGAGCTTCCAGCATTTTTCTCAGAGAACTACTACACAGTTTAATAGGTCTAACCAATGTACTCTGATTTATATCTTGGGGTTTAAAAAAACCTTGTATGCTATCAGTCTTCTCATTAATTTTTATATCCAGCCAGCCGGTGCAATAGTTGAATATTTTGATGTCTCAAGGTTTCTTCTGACCACGCTTGGCTTCACACTTACTAAAAAAACACCTTAAGACACTTCAATAAACTTAATATAAATTGTTAATATACACAACTTTTACATACAAATAAAGAGAAGTGATTTATATCAGAGTTTATTCATAGCATGACTTGGCTAATTAAAGTACACTTTTTTCTTATTACATTTTGTGGACTCCATTACTGTAATGCAGGGAGCATCAAGCAGTGAGGGCAAATGAGCCTGGGGAGAAAAATATGCCACATTTGCATCCTTTGTATAAGCCCTGTGACATTTTGGCTAATAGAACATAACACGTTGCTCTCAAACAGGTCTAAGAAAGAGATCCAATACCTAAGTATGTTGATAGAAATCTAACATGTCTTTGAATTGTCAATGTTGCTTTTTGAAAGTGTGTACATTTGTATTATGGATCTTTATGAAAGCATGTCCCAACCTATATGCGAATACTATAATTGTACAGTAATAACACAGCACACATAGCCAATGTTTGCACTTTTCAAATATTAGCTAAATTATATAATATTTGGTGAGCCTTATTTTTAAGCTCCACCATCACGGTTTATGTGTTAAAACATATAGATTTTTTTTAACACATATAAAAAATGACTTTTTAAAAAAGTATGGATTTTACAATTTCATTGACATAAGGATGAAAAAAAATTGGACTAAAATTAGGATTTTCAGGTGAATCTTTGTGATATATTTTTACACACATCAAGACTGTCACCTGACACTAAGGGGACAAAGACATTCTTGTAAATGTCAACATACCATATTAAAATAAATATACCTTCGATAGGTTTCAGTTATTTAATTCTTGAATTACTGATGAAGTAAAATATTCAATTGCTTATTCAAGTCATTGGTGGTCTGAAATTTGTAGCATCTCTCAACTTTGGGCAATTATGTATTATGCAGGTTCTTCCCCAAAATTCCCAAGAAAAATTCTTTCACCCTTAAAGCTTTTTTCAGTAACTCAGAAATATCTAGCACTGCTGATCTGTAAATAAATGATCACACAAAATCTTGGAGCAAACAAGCAGGAAAACAGGTGTGTTGAACCTGAAGGCTAAAATTCCTTTTAAAGTATGCAAAAGTGGGATAATCTTTCCAAGGATCATTCCAGTTTGTGTCATGGTCATTTAAGGGAATCTTAAGTAACTGCAGTACTCATATTCATCCAAACAATGGGAGAACACTCAGATTATATGAAATATTCATGCTATGTCAAAATACAATGCCAAAAGGTAGTGGTGCTTTCTTTTAATATACAGTTTTAAAAAGGACAAAGTAAATAGATTATAAATGAGAGGTAGAGAGAATGGTCAGGACAAAATGAGAGCACATTTAATTAGAGATGCTTAAGAATCCATTGCCTTAAAAAATATGTAGCAGTGGTACTTACTAATTTCTTGAGTTCCATCCCTTGCCATGGTGTCAGGCACATTCTGTATGTCCACCCCATACAGCTATAGCAGCATACAGAAATATTGCACAGCTGTTTCTTCACTGAGAATGCTTAATGGAAACAGAAAACGGTGAATATGTTGTTGTTTATTTTGGTTTGTTTAGATTCTGGCTATATCGGTCTGACATTATGGAGATGCCCACAGTTCCCACCCTCTCAAAGAAATTAGGGGATCTCCTGCTTAAAAGTAAACATGATATTTTTTTAAAGAGGGGAGTGTTAAGAGTAACTGAGCATCTGAAATTCCTCAGGCAAATCAAACACTTTGGTCCAAGAGTACAGAACAACTGATCTTATAAAGACTTTGATATTCTTTGTCGCCAGGAAGGGATTGCCTATCTAAATCAAGGCCAGGTATATGAACCAAAACAAGCCAACCAACCACTGTAGAGTTGGGCATAAGAGGTCCTAAAAGCTTAAAAAAACAGCTCTGGCTGGCCTGGAGCCATTCATCAGCAATGTAAATTTTACTTAAATGTATATTTAGTGAGCCTATGTGCAATGTTTGCTTCTCACACTATGTTTTTAAGTAGCAAAAAACCCTCATTCTTTAAGTAGAGCTTTCCTATCAAGCCAATATAACCTATCCAAGACACAAATAGTGAATAGGAAATAATAACAGCAGTAATAAAAGATATCCTATACATTGTGAGTCAAAAGGGTAGGTTTTCAGCACATGAAAATTTACAGTAGTTTTTCATTGCTGTTTTGTACATGATAGCAAAATCTCTGCCATTTGGTTACTAATGAAAAAAAATGCTGTATCTCATTCAAGGGCACACAAAAAAAATACCCAACCCACCATCCTCATTGCATCCAATAATATGTTCCCTATTTGAAATGGTGCTATTGCATTTAACCGGCTTTGCCAGTTTTGTATACCATAAAAATAAGGGTTATGAAATCTTATTTAAAATAACTGCATGCAGGAAGAAGGAAATAAACTGCGTTAATTTAATCTTCTTTCCTAAATGTTAACAGCAGTGTAAAAATGGATGCTCTCATCCTTGTAATCAGTTGCACGGTGCACAAGGGCAGCAGTCTCTGGTGCCTCATCTGTGAACTAATCTTTCATTTCATAGCAGATCTTTCCATATCAAACAACACAAATGACTTAATTTGCATGACAGGATTTGTAACGGGGCAAATCTAGTGTCAAAGTCGATTAAAGATTACACCGGAGAACTATCATAATCAGTACTCTAATGAGCCTAAATAGTACATGTAAAGTCTCCCCTTTTTGCCATTCCAGTCATGTATAAAAGGGAATGTGTTTCTTTTCATCGGTGAGCCAGTCCTTTGGTTTGCACATTACGCCCTACGTTGAGCTAAAGTCATGTCAGTCTGGTTTCAGAGGGAGAGAAAGGGAAATAATAAAGCAAACATCACTTCACAAATGACATTGCTTGGTATAAGCCAACGTTTGAAGCCCTTAATTCTTCTAATCTGCAAAATAGTCAATGCTAATGGGTTTTTGCCTTTGTGAAAGCTGATGCATAGAAAGAAAAACTTTAATGAGCTGCCTGGGTTGTATGCTTACAGATACCTGTCAAATGTCTGTCATCTTAGCTATCGTTGAGGCATTATAAAGAAAGTAAGAAGGAAGGAACGACAGTATTTGTACAAGCATTTTCATGCTAAAATGGCACAATTTTCTTCCTGTCATAATTTCATTGTATCTGAAAGTCAGAAAAGCTTAACCCTTTCAATAGCACATCCTGTACAGAATATCACACATAATGTTTGAACCAGCAGCTTTAAAAATAGCATTATAATTTTGTAAACAGCATTTTCTGTTAAATTTGTTTCATAAAACTGAATTATCTGTATTTAAAAAAATGTGACAACAAATTATTGGAATCAATTGCTGCACTTTGGGGAGATCAAGAGTTTACTAAATGTAACAAACCCTCAGTGTGAGAGTCTGTCATCAGAATAATTCCCTTCTGAGTTCTTAATTTCATATCCCTTTGTGTCTTTACACTGGCAATATGAATAGCAACGTGAAGAGGTCAACAAACTCCCCTATTCTTACTTTCTTTTTTATTAAAAGAAATGGGAATTTGAATGCATCTTATTACAAGCACACCTGCTACCTCCGCTGTTCTAAGTTAGAGCTAAGTTGAGCCAGCCTTGTTTTCAGATATTTATAATAACTGTAAAAAATTTTCCATGAACTGAAATCATGCAGTCAGAAGTCTTAGTGCAGGTGTGCTGATTTTCTTTCCAGATTTATGGCCCATTCTCACTGTTTTCAAACAATTCAGGCATCCAAAGTATGGACATTTCAGTGCAGACCTATGTTTCCCTCAGTCCAAATATCAACCTCTAGTTTGAGGATCTGCATGCTCTGTGAATTTGAATACAGCTTTGGGAGTCAGGATCAAAACCACACTTAGGTACATGCTGAAATCTGTTCATGCACAGAGCTGTTTGTAGAATTGGGGCCTTCATTTGGACAGAGGACATACCAGAATATGCAGAGAAAGGGTATTTCTTTTGAGGCGTGCCTGCCGAGCCCAGCAGAAATCAGGACTAAGGGTTACGGTGGCAGGTGCTACCGCCTTGCTGCCTGTCTCTGGGTAAATCACTTACACTCAGTGTTTTAGTATCCACAACGTAAAGCAGGATAAATGTTCCGAGCACTCTCTCACGAGTGCTTGGAAGCCTCATTTATTCCTGCCTGCAAGTCATTTTGGTGATATTTTTGCTTATTCTATCAAGCTGTCAGTGTCAGTACTTCAGGGAGGCATTTCTGTTATTGTTCTGTTATGTCTCTGTTGTTGTTTTTACCTGTACTTGTCAATCCTCATTCTGGGGGCTGCAATACTGTGTCAAGGTGTACTAAGGCATGACATATTTCAGTGCATCTTAAATATTCTTAAAAGGCCTCAGGCGCTGTCTCGTACGTTTTCATTGAGCCATTACAATCCAAATAGAACAACTTTTATGAGTGTATTGCATCTGTATTGCTTCCAAAGGACTCACTGGGAGCTCACTGACAGTATCTTTCATGCTTCTGCTGCAGGTGAGGATCTCAATGGACATTTTTTTCCCTCACTCTCTCTTTTTTTTTCTTTAAGCAAATGCACACAGAGAAGACAAACATAAGACAAAATGATTTAAGTGGCTTTAAAGTCTGAGATTAAACAAACAAAAACAAGGAACGATAGCTGAACTTTTTCACCCAAGCTGCACTGGGTGAAATTTATGCTGATGTCTCCCAACACCTACATTTCTTATCTAGAAGCGTAGTGTGTGTAGGGAATCAGGGGATTTAGGGCAAAAGAGCTACATTATCAGAAAAGTTGCTATTGTCTTGCTTAAGCTACAATTTACAGGTATAACATGCCTGAGAACTCTTAATATTTGATGTTACTGAATGTCAGACATTCCCACACTGAAAGAGCAGCAAAATTAATAGAAAGGTTACTGCTATGGTAGGTAGAGGAGGTTTCCACACAGAATTGGTTGATCTAATATTTTTTTGCTATTTTATGCTACTTCTTTTAATTTCGGAAGTTTTCAGAGACTGTACAGAGAGGAACCAGCTGTCAGAGGGGAAATACAGCTCCCTCTAAGGTCCCTTTAAAACCACAGCATCCTGCCAAACTATCCCAAAATGGGGAGGGGTAGAGGGGGCAGGAACATCCCAGTGTTTTCCCAGAGGTGATCTTTTCAGCCCATCAAATCGTTGCTTCCCAACTTTGTTGAGAAGTTGTTTCCTGGTGTGTGCCTGGCACAAGCAGGCAGCAAAGGAGTCACCCCGGGAACTCCCCCGGTCCCTAAAGAGCCCTGACCTTCCCGCACGTCACCTGCCAGTCCTCCTAGGAGGACTCCTTCTGCACAACGCGATGGTGTGGCAAACACACCTACTTTAAGGGGAAACATATACTTATTAATCACTCTCTATTTAAGTTTAAGCGTGCTGAGCACTGAGCCATCACTCATCCTGACTGGTGTGTTTGGTACGGCGGCCACAGCGCTCGCACCATAATCCGGAGAGCTGAACTCTAAGGGGTTAGCGTACAAACGTAAATAACATACATTAGCAGCGCATGTTTAGCTCCGACTTGGATTTCATCCACTTTCAGATATGAATTATTCATCCCCCATCTCCCTCCAATTGTTCTTTTAATTCATATTGCAGTTGTTAAAAGGTTAGAAGCCATGTTACTGAATAATCCTTTACTGTTTCCCCGTGGCAATTTGCGCCCAATTTTTGCAGATTTCAAGCCTCCGCCATCCCCGCCGCAGAGTTCATTTTTATTGCAATTCCCGGCTAGCCTTTTCCCCCCGAACACTACCTCTCTGACCTTACTGCTATACCTCTGATCCCATGCACCCCAGAAGCTGTCACAAGTCTCCCTCCTTCCCAGGAGTTGAACACACAATAGAGAATAGGCCCTGGCTGTGAGGTTCAGCAGCCATTAACCCCTACCAGCTGTTCCTGCAGGGAGCCTTCTGTGGCTGAATGTCCTTTCTCTGCGGAGGCCCTCATTTCCACTAATCTAACTATTGTTGGGTAGGAATGCTGACAGGAGAAAAGAAATTTTTCTTGTGTCCATGCAAGTGTGTGTATCCATGTGTAAGTGAAGGAAGAGTGAAGGCTAATTTCTATAGTGGGCATGAATGGAAGGATTGGGAAAAAAACTAGTTAAAATGTGTTTACTTGCTTAAAAGGCTCAGTCAATTTAAATAATTTCAGTAGTATGCTCTATTTTGGGGGGGATGGGAAGGAGGAGGAAGCAAGTTACTATTATCATTTTATGCGAAAGCCACTGAGAGATTCCCCTGCATTTCCTAAACACTTCTTAAAATGTGAAAATAGGACAAATGTATGAATACAAACTGTGAATGAACAGAAACGCATTGCAACAACATCTCATCTTTTTAAAACAACGGCCCTGGGCATCCAAAGAATTACCTTTATTTCACATTCATTGTCCATTTTCAGTAGACCGATGATTCAGACTCTCTTGAAATACACAAAATGTTTGTCAGGTTTTATTAACAAATTCAGGATTCTGTGCTAATACTCTTGAAAGTAAACAAAATCAACTGGGAAGAAAAAACCATTTGATTTAAATGATCGACATTTTCAAATAACCAAACTGAACTACTTACATCTCTCACAACGGCATCATTTCTAATCACATTTTAAACTTGCAATTTAAAATATTTTCATGCAACACTAGTAGACATAACAGACTAAATCACAAATTAGCATTAGTGTTGCTTTTCTTTTTCAAGCCACACAGGTGAAAGAAATAACAAAAATGTAATTAGCAAGAAAGAAAACTATTTTATTTGCTAGAAAACTGCATGCCATTTTAAGTTTCAATTAATTCATCCTTTTCTCTAAAAAGATTGATAACAGAAACTGTTTTGAAATTTAGTGCTCCATTTTATCACTTGATAAAGTTCAGCAAAATACAACAGTTGGTCTAGTTCAAATCAAATTAGAAATAATTCATGTAGAAATATATTTTCTGGGCAATTAGACTGTATCGTAGTAGGGCAAATGTCTGATATAATAAAGCTCTACTTTGCATCTGTTCCTGTGTCTAGACGGCTGCAATTACTAGTCCTTACAACAGCAGTGGCAAGATAAAGCACTGCTTACAGGTTATAGCTATTAAAATTCAACATTTTCTTTCTTTGCCCCCCTTTATTACCTAAATCATTTGATTGTTATAAAATTTAATTTAATTTAATGAAGTTGCACTTTCCTCATCTTCAATATGAACACAAACACAAACAAACAAACAGTACAGAATCCAGCTCATTGTTTCTTCCCAACATTAGCTGCCATGCACGGATACTGGTTTCATTGAAGTTAAATATGTGCAAATAATGCTTGCTCAGAGCCCAAATGGCAGAAATGGCTCTGTGGATAAAGAGAAGACCTGAAGCCTCATGACTGTCAATCTGGCATCCTTCAAAGGCACTGTAAAAAAACCCACACAACATAGCAGAGAATGCATATCCCTAATTACTGTATTTGGGAAGATGAAAGGCCTGTGCCAAGGAGGGTACGTTTGTAGGTAGATAGGTAGGTTTATATCCCTAATAGAAAGAAAACCATCAGTTAGCCAAATACAAACTTAAGGCCATGCACAGCCCTGCATCTACAGGTTGAAGCCCCACTGACATCTCATGACACCAGCAGGAGCTCTGCCTCCGCACTGACGTCTCTGCTCCTTTGCTGGAGAGGGACGCCAGCAATGAGTAGGGTGTGCTGCATCAGCTATACTTCAGACGTTGTAAATCAAGTAATATGGGGTTGGAAGAAATCACACGTGAAAACAATGGGTCCAGTCCTCGAGGTCACATGGAAGTACCACTTCTTTACAATTTTGGCTTACTGAGTACACTGAAGGATTATTTCAGCAGGATTTCCGAAACTGCAGTTTTACACAGTTCATGGGCATAAACAGTAGTTTCTGGTGTTAATGAAATGGCTTTCTCCTTTAAGTTCTCCCTATAATTACAGGGTTTCTGAGTTTCTAAGCAAACCTGAGCAAATTTTAAGTAGGGCTTTGTTTAGACATTCTAAGATATTAAATCATAGTCTTGAAACCCTGCAAAGAATCAAGCACCTAGCAATAAATGGCATTTGTGAAATATTTCATGCAAAGAAAGACATTCATTGAAACAAACACAGGCCTCTTGGCTAAATTTGGAAATAGCAAAACGCAGAGTATGTTGCACATTAAGGGGATCCAGTGGTAGATACAGGACCTCGGACACAACGTTAACCAAGGCATGCCGGTATAAACAGAAAATCGATACTGCATGAGGTGTCATCCATTTGTAGCTATTCCCATTCAGACTTTGTTCTTATCATATTCATATACTAAGTTGAGTGAGGCAGCATCTATGCTTACATGAGAGAACTTCAAGGGATGCTTGGGTGGCATAGGAGAAATTTTTTATGCTGTTTGGAATAAACTACATTCATTGACTAGACCGCAGTCAGATGCCAGCTATGTGCCTATAACCTTCCTGCACCAACTTCTCCCAGCAACTTTAGACATCTAATGTGTCTGCAGTATCTCATCTTTGTCAAATAGGCTGCCTTGTTAAGCCTTGAGATTTCTCTTTAAGGGCAAATGTCATTTGGAATATGGATCACGTTTCAGATGGGCCAGAGCAGTCCCCATGTAGAATATAAAAAGAAGACCAGAAGGTCCCATAACTCTGTTTGAAAGAAAAGCATAGGCTATGCTTTCTAGTACTGCTGACTCAACTGACTGCCAAGAGACTGTCTGGAGTTGACCCATTAACAGTTAATCTGAAATGCAGCTGCCACACAGTATTTGCAAGGATACAACATGTTTCTTCAGCCTCATAATGGATATTTTATCACCAAATTAACTTCCTATCTAAAACGCTGGAGTTCGTTTTGTCAACATTTCAAAAAATGGTGATGAACCTTTTGTTCCACCTGTGTTTGCAGCTTCTCACACAGGGAAAGTGTCGCAGAAGGCTCCACTTGCAGAACAAGTCTCCAGCTTCCAGGTCCTCAATACCGACATGTCACATCCCTAAAAGGGAGGAACTCTAGAAATATCCAGTAAGGTAATGATAGTACCTAATAGTGCCACATGTTATCTTCATCTTCATTCCACTTGCAGTGAATAGCACAGAATATGGCTTTCATATAATAATCTAAACAGACATCCCTTCAAAATGGCTTACCAAATATTTTATGCTATATATTTCATGAAAATTATAGAATTTGTAATTCAAATATGGCAAAACCCAGGGAAAAGCACTGTGCCAGAATCTTAGACTGATTTTTTGTATGTTCTTACTTTGTCAGGAAAACGTGTGAGCATAACTCATGTCTTAGTCTGCAATGAACTTGGAACACCAGCTCTCAGAGGTATGAATTTCCCCAACCACATTACTCCAGACCCAAACAACTGCATGCCTCTGCAGCTCAGAATTTTATTTTTATTTCTTCCTGTACTCCAAAATTCAGCTCTTTGTACCAGAAGTTGTTATTTTGCAGCAAGTGGGCACCCAGCTCTTTGCTACCTGACTCCTCACCCTTCTGAGATCTGCCTGCAGCTGCCTCCCCACTGTATTTCACCTCATGCCTGCAAAGTGTTTGGATTATAGCACAGGTTACTGTCACCGTTCTGCCACAAGAGTGGGAAGGGAGGAGGAGGGTGACTGTCCAGCTCACTGCCAGGAATTAAAAAGATCACTTTGGCATGCCTCGAATAAACTGTTTGACAGTGATGGTTTTTTTTCTGACTGTGTGCTGCAGTACTATATGTGAGTTTGGTTATGGGACAGGTGAGATCACTCCTTAGAAGCTATGCTAAGACCATCAATGGATATTGAAAACTAACACATTAAAGAAAGTGCTAGATCTTCACAATCTGTGCAAAAGCGAATAAAAATTACAGTGGTATGTGCTGCCATCAGATCAATGACAGCATAGGATGATCAATACATATGCTAGAAGTGAGGGAGGAGTCATCGGAATTAAAGTCTGCCTAACTTCTGGCTGGGTTGTTGAGGTGGGAGTATGTGCATGTTAGGAGGAGGTGGGGAAGGTTTGGTCGCTTCCGGAAGTTGTAATTACAGTGCTAACAAACTGCCTGTCTGTGATTAGTCAGATACAAACTGAAAACTGAGGAAAGCCTTGGCTACTTTTTGAACAGAAGTATTCAGCTAGTTATTGAACTGGCTGACTGGCTTCTTAAACATCCTGTTGTCCCTTCCCCACTTCTGTTTCTCTTACTGACTGCTATTTGGAGCGCAGTCTTTTCTTAAATATAACAATTTAAGAAAGTAATGTTTCAGGAAATGCTGACATGTCGAATTTTCTGCTTTTCAGGGGTAATCAGAACTGAAATGGTGCTTCTGTGCCTTTTTTTTTTTAAACAGAGGATGTTAATGGATTTTCAGTCATGAGGCAGAAAAAGATGACATTAAATGTCACCTGATGCTGAAGAAAATACAGAGACTGTTTAAAAAAAAATTACATTGAAACCAAAATTCCCCTCATGCTTCTTTCTATCAGGAAGTCTGTTATTTCATTTGTCATTTGCATGTTTAAACACAGAAAGTACAAAATGCTGTTTTTCAGAGACTACTGGTGTGATATCTGTGGCTTTAGTAAATGATTCTAGCAAGACACAGATCACAGTAAAGTATTCTTTGAGCAGTGTCCAGCTCTGGGAACTTTTGCCCCCAGAGTATCTCCTGCTGATATAAAATGGCATTGAAATGTACTATAAAATATTTCGAAACACTAGGCTAACATCATAGATACAATTTCTAGCTGCGACATACGTTATTAACCTCATCTCGTGAGCAGGAAATCAACCCTTATCTAGTCCATCTACTCAGAGAGTGTGCATGTGTGTGCAAAGGTACATCTGATGTGCTAACTTGGTGCAACTGTTATTTCTTTTTAAATGGCTCTGAAATAGAACCACACAATCATATTTAAATCTCTTATTAAATGGAAATACCCACATACCGTCTATAGAGACATCATTTGAATTTACTACAGGTTTCAAACCGCTGCACGGACACCCTGGTCATTAACAATCTTACCTAAAATCTCTGCATACTTTCTGCCATTTGCCACTTTTAGAGATCCATCTTTCAAATCCGTGCATGCAATTCTTTTCACAAACTGACATCCTCAGGAGACTAATAATAATGTCCTGGATATTACTGAATCAGTAGTTTGTACTAACACAGGTTTAGAGTCAGATGTTTTTAAACAGCAGAATAAGAAACCTCCCCAGGCAATAAGCAGTTCCTAGTTGTAGAAGGTCTGGAGATAAAATTGTAGTTTTTACTGTTACTCACTATGAAATAAGTAGCCCAGGTCCCTCAGGGGGGCTTATAATGAGTTTTAAGTTCCTTTGTTCACCATTTCTTAGAGCTCCAGTCATAACTAGAGACTGGCTGACCTCAGAGATGCCTTAAATATCCTTCATATTTTTAGCATCAATTAAACAAATCTGTTTTGCACAACAGATCACAAGAAAATCAAGAGATACAGTTGCATTAGCTGTTATCTAAAAATGAACTACATAGTTTTTGCTACTCATAAGTAATACAGCATTCCCTAACATGTCAATAAAACCATATGACAAACCACAGTGGGTACTCCAGCCACACGTGTGCGCGCGCGCGCACACACACACAGAGAATCAGGTTCCTGATAGACTTTAATGAACATATAGATTACAGTCTTTTGTAGCATAATCTTACTTGCTCAGATGGTGACAATATACAACATTTATTTTAGGTCATGAAATCAGTGTTGAAATTCCTTTTTAAAAACTTTTAGGTCAGCTGCTCTACTCTTGAGATCTGTATTCCAAAATATCCAGATTTTGTATTCTAGTGGAAGAATAAAATGAAATATATTTAGAAAAGCAAATTAACTAGAAATTCAAGATGACAAGCAGGGAACTTAATTTTCTGAGAAATTAGATCTTTGACATTCTGTCTTGTGCTAAGCATTAACACAGAGCTACATTCTGAAAGCAACCTGCTTCAAATTACTATCTTTTTATTTTCAATTTCTCCTGGCATCAAAAAATGTTTGGGATCTACTTCTAGTGGTGGCCAAGAAAGCAACTTTCCTGTCCTGTGAGAATTTGGGATTTCAAACTGGTTTCCCATGGTGAACTGAAATTTAAAAAGCCCTGAAATTTCAAATATTCAAAAAATGTTATGAAGAAAAAAAGTGCATTGGGATACAACACTCTGTGTTAAGAAATCCAAAACATTCTACTTTCATTTTGACCTTTTCATTTGGGGACAGCGGGATTTCAAGTATTAAAGTAGCTACTGTTTCAAACCAAAGCTCATAAAGTTTACATTTTTCAAATGCTTAACAAGGCTGTTTTGACAAATTTGGAAGTGGGTCTTTCAAAATATTTTAGAGTCTGGAGACTTACTGAAAGCAACGCTTCCCTGGCTTAATTTCACTAGTTCAGAATTTTCCAATAACTGAAATACCAAGTCAGAAAATTATTAATGTGCTTTACTTTTTTCTCGGTTTTTATTGTCATCAGAAACAACAAATAAAAATATAGTCTGGCACTGCTGATCAAAATTAATTCCCTAATACATAAGAGGTTACAGGCCAAATTCAGTTTTCATTTACAGTAGAGAAAAATGTCTTAATACCATTAAGCTGTGCTGGTGAAGCTGAGAGATTATGCAATATAACAGTCATACAACAGATCCCAGCCATATCCACTTGCTGGTATTCCTCCACTAAAAAGAGCATCTCAGGCTCTGAACAGCTCTGCAGCTGGAGATGTCTGGAAACCATCTGATGATACACAAGATGTGCATTTTTAAGCACACTGCTCCTTTCCGAGTGTGCATGCAAACAACCAACCTGCTTTTCCCCAACTCATCCCTTTGTCTAGTTAAAGTCCAACATTGCATGGGTTTTTTCCCCGCTGATTGCATGTGTGGCTTGCTGTTTAATTTTGCTGCCATTTCTGTGTCAGTAACGCTTTCCTATAAGGTGATAATATTTACCCAACACAAGGTTATGGGACTCTTATCTGTCTACATTTGCACCATCTCTGCCTCTGTAGCCCCCTTACCTACAAGCCTATAGGCAAACGTGCACACATACACCCTGCAAGCAGCGAGATAGCAGGGTAGACAGACAGACAGATTCTCTGAGCAGGGGTTCTTTAAACTCCCTGCTTCACATAGGCTCGTAGATCTTTAGAGAGCCAGTATCTTTCAGAAAGCATTATATCTAAGAAAGGGGGAAAAATACAACTATTAAAACGCACATACACTGCTGGCACTGTTGTGACAGCCAGCAGTATCGGCGTCAGTCAATTATCTTCACAAATGCCTCTTGTGCTAATGAGCACTCACAAAAATCACCAGACTTTTCTGGCAAGGAGAAAAGATCAGTTTCATTGCTTGCAGAACTAATTCAGTGTACAAAAGTGAAGGCTCCACCATCACTGCCTCTTTTACTGCTCCTTTTGTAAAGGCTTTTGATGTGCACTGAAGAGATCGGTCTGTGTTTGGGTCTCTTCATCTCCAGTTCATTGCCTGTCATTAACATACATATCCATATGAAAAGTTTGGTAAGTCACTAACAGCTGTCCAGAATGGAGTTTCAGGAAAAAAAGGACCTATTCCTTCTCAAAATGCTGACAATACTATTTAGCCCTTTTTGGCAATGATATACCTAACTTTTTAAAGCCGCCTTTCACTCAAAAAGCAACTAGGCATAATACTACATTCAAACACATAGTGGTTTTCATTTTGAAACAGTCATTTGCTGTATTCAGAAAAGGCCTATAGTTGCCAGAAGCAAAAAGAACTCCATCATTCATTATAAAAAAAATAAATACTTTCTGAGTATAGCTTTTCAGTATCCCAGATAACCTCACATATGCGATTTAACACAGGGGGAAAAAAGCCCACAGCAGATGCTCCTGAAGGTCATTTTATGCACACCGAGTTCCTACTCAAAATTATGAGAACTCACAGCTCACAGTCACCAGCAATTGTGAGTATTAGCAATGAAAGGGCACCAAACCTTGTCGATAACAGTTTAGCCGTAAGATGTTAAGGAAAAGCAGCTCCGTTTCTCTTCTGACAGAATTCAAAATCAGCCTGGGAGACTCACACCAGGAAAGGTAGAGTATAGATGATATAACTATTAATTGGAGTATATCACATTACGTAGTCTGTGCTCCTTCCTATATGAGACTATAGTAAGTAATTTGAAGTAAATTAAAAATGGCTTCACTGTATGTTGCACAGAGCATACTCAATAATTTTTTTTTTTTTCCAAAAAGAAGACTGAAGAAATTTGTCATGAGTTTACTTAATTTCTGCTGCTATAGGTATGCCTGCCTTTAAGGAGTGATCATAATATCAAACTTAAAGACGAAGAACAACAAAAAATGAACAACATAGCTTTAAAAATAATGAATTAAAAGGTTTTCTCTCCCAATCACTTGGGCTGTAGCTTAGTCATGTCAAACTCAGAAAGAAAACTTTTGATTGATAAACGCTTTTCTGTCCAGCCCTCTCCCCCCAACAACCACTCTGGAGTTCATGACCCTGAGCCATAATTTACAATACCTCGCGCCCAAGGTTTTCTAGGTCTTAGTTTGAAAACTATAGTGGGTGCATCTGTGTCAATTATCAAGGGGTTGACATAGTTTTACAGGCATTTTTATCAGAAGCAAAGTGCCCGGCAGGCTACCGACCACTAATTCTGGAAAGATTTTATTCCTGTACTGATCCTCCCACCATGCAAAACCAGCTTGTGCTGCATAAAACCCAAGACTTTAATCCCACTTGTTGCTTCCTTTTTTTCCTCCCCCTTTTCAGAAGCATCTCTCTCTCCCACATCAGTCAATAAAATCTTTAACTCTGCCTATTTTGATCGGAAAATTAAATCTTATTTATTATGCATCCTGTTTGTTGTCTTTGAAGAACTTGAGCATTCATTTAAAGAGGGCCAGAATGACTTCTTAAACACATTTCTCTCTTTGCTGCAATTAAACAAAGTGGAGCTGTGATTAGTCCACCACAGGGGGGAAAGAAAAAGACACCCTTGAATCAAAATGGGGGGACCTGACTGTGCATTATTGTCTCACAATGCAGGAGTTTATTGCTGAAACCTGCTTATCGCCTTGCACTGCAAACCATGGGAACTTCAGTCAGGTGGAAAGTTATTCTCTTCTCTGGCTGAAGCAGCTTTAAGTATCGTAAGAACAGCTAAAGCCACTAAAGCTCTTCCTAGTAACTGAGACATTTAGGATAATCTTTATGAGAGTTTTGCACGAGCTTCTGCTTTTTGTTGCAGTTAGAAGTAGAGTTAATGATGAGCTTTCACTGGCTTTTTCTTTCTCTTTTTTTTTAATCTAAGCCAAAAGCGCCTGTTTAAGTTAAGTACCACCTCCCTCTAGCCCTTGGGAAACCACTCAAGAGGGATTTGCTTGGCTCTGTGTGCATGACACATAATGAAAACAATTTTACGCTGTGGAGGGAAGTATCGGGCAATTACTGATGTAACAGCCACCTGCAGAAGCGAGGCCCTCGCTGGAGCACTGGGCTGTTCATGAATATTTTATGGTGTGATGTTATTTTGAATGGCTGGGGCAGGTGAAGGGGGCTGAGGATGTAATAAGTAACTCTGCTGGAGACTGTGTCGCAGCTCTGTTTCTCTGCAGTGGTCCATAGTGTAACACCAAGAAGAATCCTGACCCTGCATAAGACTATGCAAGGGCAGCTGAGGCTGAGGAAAGATGATGTGACAAGTCATGGTGGGCACCCTTTAAAATCTGTTGTCTAGCGATTTTACACATGATGTCCGGCTTAAAAAGCCCCTGCATCAATCTTGTCCAATTTAATTTGATAAACTAAGTGTGGATAAGGATTAAATGAGAATTTTGTAATGGAGAAAACTTGTTCTTACTCTTTAATCCATGAAAGATCTTATGAGGTAAACCACATAAAAATTAAAGCTGTTGCTGTGGAAAACAGTGTTGCTTCTTTGTTCTGTATTTGTTTTAAAATCTAGCATTCTCTTAAGAAGTAGAGTACAAATACTTATATATAGTTTTTACTGCCAGCACATATTCACATTTTACTCAAAAAGAATCACTTCAAAGAAACCTTTTTAGAAAGTTGTTGTAAGAAGTGCATTCATATGATGTCACTTATTCCCAGTAGCAAACCTGAAATATGTATTTTAACTGAAGCGCAGTATTTTGCACACATTTGTGTTCTTTGCTACAGAGAATTTTTTCATTCCTGGAAGAGGCAGTGAAGAGTTAAACCAGTCGTGATACAATACAACATGAAGGGGATGTGTTCAAAAGCCTTAAGAATTTGTGATGACGTTGGCATATTTAAGATCTTCAAAAAAAAAAAAAAGGAACCAAACTTAGGAATAGGACTAAAATATAAAACATTTATTTTTACACTTACCTGCAGAAAATGAAAGAGAATCACAAACAGAGCAATTGTCTTGTATTATGATTGATATCAGAGAGATGTGGAATAGTCTTTAAAAATATTTTTCAGCTTGCGTATTATATGCATTCATAGAATATTGTACTTGAAAGGAAAAGCTGAAGAGAGTTTCACTGTAAGCTGTGGAGTGAATAGCTGAAGGATTCTTTTTTAAGAATAGAACATGTTTAGAAAAAGGACACAAAAGATTTACAGAAACCTTGGACAGAAATTGGCAACAAGAACTGAAATCCTGAAGAGCGACTGAGAAGGAAAATGTAGCTTACCATACGCTGAAAATAATGTGTGGCAACACAGGAATTCCCAGAGTGACAATTGGAAGATTATAACGATACTCTTTAATTTTTGTAAGAGGTAGATACACTCATAACATTTCATAACATTCATTTATAGCTTGCACCAGTAAGAAATAATACAATGTTATGTTAATTTTCTATTATAACGTCACCTTCCTAACAGAATACTGAAGTCGTGCTGCTTGAGACAGTAGAAATGGTTGTCTCTCTTGTTTGTACCGCAAAGATTGCAGAAGTAGCCTGACTAGGATGATAGTACGTTACACAATTCAAGCCACTATTTGCTCTAAGATTTCCTGGCTAATTATCTACAGTCTGATCTAATCAATCAACATCAGCATTAAATATCCAGTGAACAGTACACAAAAGAGAATAATATATGCCAGAGTGTTTTTCCTAGATTATCTCACTGAAATGCTGATATATATGCATCTTCCAACATAACATAAATCTTTAGTGAATGAAAAAACAGTAAAAGAACATGAGACACCCCTATCAATAGCCTCTCTTCTTGGACTACAATGGCTCTGTACCTATGTTTGGAAATTCAAGATAAACACAATATGAAAAATTAAAAAATATTGTTACAGAATAAATTACATTTAACACTGAAACAGTGTCCAATAAAGAATGTGCTAATTCAGCTCCAGAATAAATGTTAAAGGTGCTGTGTTTTAGCAATTTTATGTAGACTGAATTATAAAACAGCAAACATGCAGTAAATTTTGGATACTTATAATTAGATTTTCAACGTAAGAGATGTTAAGCTCTGTATGTAAACGGCATTATTCAAAAGCTTGTCTTGTAAAAGAAAATTGCTGTTTGACAATTCTATAGAATATTCAAGAAAGGTAATTATACTGCACTGGCTGTTAAAGACGCAGGTGTTGAATAAAGTCACTGCTTCAGCTTTTACAGAACACTATAGAACATGAAGAGAAAGGAGACAATGACATTAGCGTGGTTCCTAACGTGAAATGTTCACCTCTGCAACAGGAGTTTATATTATCCAACTTTCTTTATAGATATACAGAAATTATGGATCAGCCCTCGCACCTTAGGTTGTTGGATTATTTCAGCTCTTCCCACTTCCTTACAAAAAAAACCCCTAACGTATACAAGGCCCTGATGCAAAATTCACCCAGGCAAAGTCTATTTCCACGAGTGAAATGGAAATGGCAAGAAACCAGAGTGCCTCGTTTTTTAATGAAAGGCCACATAATTAATCTGGAAAACAAAAGTGATTGACTAGCACCAGTGTGAAAGAAATGTACTGACTGACCCCCAGCGACTACACAAGGGCTCTGTGTCACTGTTGATCCACAGCTAACTGCTTTCTGAATTGCCTGTCCTTTGATACAATGCACCGCTCAGAGAAGCAGTCTAAAAATAAGTTCATTATTAGAGTTACACTTTTAATTAAGATGTTAGAACAATCAACAAGCGTGCGTGAAACCAGAAGAGATGACATTTGGAAATATGAAACCTCGTTAAGGGCTGCATTGCTATTACCGCTCCTTACATTCAAATGGCAAAGGAAACATCCAGCTGTTAGATAAAGGATGCCTTTCGTCCAGTTCTTAGAGCCAGGTTCACATGTGGACTTGCATGTGGTGACTCTCAACTATGCTTCACTTCAAAATGCCCCATGCCAGGAGCAGAAAAGACAAGCCAAATCTCAGAGCCTCAATTTCTTAGGCTGGGCATCTAGGAGATGCCGCAACCCTGCACAGGCCACAGGCTCAGGCAACTAATAAAAAATTCCATTTTTCCTACAGGCTGCACTGTGTTGGGCAGCGATGTTGCATGGTGTTGCAAGGGTCCAGAAAGTCTCCTGCTCTCTTGACATCCAGGTTATCTCTATTGGAAAAGAGGACCTGGTTGGTGCAGGCAAAGGCAACACTTCCTAGGGGTTAGAGCGCTGTCATAGGAAGCAAGTCCTAGATCCCAACCAGCTCAAATTAATTTCCTGCAGCAATAAAACGGCCCAAATAGCCAATTTATAATCAAAGATACTCTCTGTACTCTTTGTGGAGACAAGGATGCAAAAGTCTACGGTGAGGAAAAAAAGGAAAGGGGAAGGGCAAAACAAGAGGCAACAGGCACTCTTGCTTGGGCTGGGAAAGGGAGCACAAAAATTGTATTACAAACAGGCTTAGAGAAAAGATACGCACCAAGATAATTAAGGACATGTGGATCTCCTCCTACAGAATTCTGTACATGTCCAAGCAGGATTTCTGGGGGTCACTTGGATATAGTTGCCTATCCTGTCCTTACATTGCATTTGAACCACCACTGTAAGATCCTTTTCTGGAGCTGCTCTAAGTGCTTGAGGTACATTCTGCTCATTTTTTCTAGGAGCAAGAGCTCTACTCTACCAAAAAAATTAATGAATTAACAAGGATATGTTCATCTTACAAATCAAACTATGAATTTGTTAGAGATGTTTTCAACTGATGAGGCAACTTCAGGCACCTTCAGGTGAAGAGCCCATAGGAGGATGAAGCGTTTTCATTACATGCATTACTCTAGTAAGTTTCTATACAGTTACATTTTTAGGCAATACAATCACCAATGTCATCACAGTAATGGACTCATGCACAGCAGCTAGTTCTGAGATAAATTTACTGAAAGCACCAGCTTCACTGAACAGTACAAATAAGCAGGCACCAGAAAAGACACCCTGGAAAAACACAGAATGCAAGTTAATGGTAAAGGCAGCAAATTTCATTATTATCTCATGCGAGAGTTAAATGGGATCACATTTGGGATAAGAATAGCTTCCTTTCTTGCTATGAATGGAACTGAACAGAAGGCTAAAAGATGCCTGAAGTGATATTCAGCATCTTTCAAAGCTAGAAATACAAACCTGGAACATCAGCTCAAAAATCTGCAAATGGTCTGCAGGACAAGGCTGTGGCACGATAAAGAAAAGCTTTATTCTGCTTAGACTCCCATTATTTCCTAAATCCATCAAAATGTATAAATTAGGTGGGTTCTGGGCCTTCCTTTCCTATCAAGAAGCTTCTTAAATCAAAAGGAGTAGACTGAACGTAATGGCTACCATTATCAGACTTCTTCACAACACTCTATTATGCATCAGCCAACAATACAGAAGGCAAAGATGAAGGGATGCTTTAGCTACATGCAAGAAGTATAACATATCTTGACCTGATTAAAAGATCCTGTTCACATAAGATCAAGGTTTTATATTACTCTTTGTGAGCTTGTGGTAGGTTTATGTCACAGAGATAGGATATACCTATAGATCTAGGAATAGGACTGTGGAAGCCAGGTTGACAAATGAACCACAGAACTCTGATCGCTCACATACTGAGCACGAACATAAAATTGCAGTTGTTGTGAAGTCACTTTGGTGCCTCAGTTGTGATGGAAGACAAATTTCAGGACTTCACTTCCCCAAAGTGTGGAGGGGTCCTGCAGAGGCTTTAGAAGGCATGAGAGGCGTGCTCCTTTTCCCACAAATACTTACTTATCTGTACTTTCCCTTTGAAATCAACTGGCAATTAAGCACCTTAATAACGTTGATGCCGTGTCACATACATACAGTCTTAATAAATCAGGACAAATGAAGAATCAAAAGATTTCTTTAAAGGCAAAATTAAGGAAGCTTCTTGGCACTGGAGAACAAGATCCAGATTATTCCAGGAATTTTTATTCCAGATAGAACAGAAATTTTTCTAGTCATAAAAGCAAAATGTGGAAGATAAATTGGATGGAGATAGTGGAAGGATTAGCAATACATTGGCTAGTGGAGAAAAGAATTCCAGGGGAGAAGAAATGTACTTAGCACTGATATGATGAGTAGCAACATCACTTTTGAGAAATGAGAGCTGGACAGGCAGTGGAAACCCCACTGGAAATAAGGGTCACTGGTCATATTTCAAGTATGCTACTTCTTCCCCATTTATTTTTTATTACTACATTGTAGAAAATGTTTTTTCAAAAGATACTTTGTTTAGGCTTACTATATAATACTATTTATTTCAGATTTTCTTGTCTTCTCATATACCTAAGGACATTTAACTGCCTAAAATCTTTCCCTGTACCTGCAAAGGCACAGCATCTTGGATAGTCAGATGAGAAATGGCATGGTCCTAGTTCCACGGAGATCCTATTTCTGCAGGACAAATGGACCAGCACTATAGGTCTACACAGGGGTGAAACCAGACCTGATACTCATAGCACTGGCTCTGCGGTGTGTTACACTTTATATGGTGTCTTGTACAGGCAGCTGGAAGTGGGAAAGATGGTGGAGTGTAGGATTGCTCCTGTGATTACATTCCTACCTTACAAAGGTGGACAATTCTGGGTTTGAGCATGAGTGGAAAGAAGGATAAGAGCTAATTTCCAACCACCATGGCAGGTGGCCTGTCTTAGAAGACAAGAGATTCTGGTAGCAAGGAGGAGCAGAATGCAAGGAGCACAGAAGACAGAGACAGGGCTTGGCTATGTTTTTATCCTGCCTAAGTTTTCTAGACAAATCCTGCAGAACTCCAACAAATCAGCTTCAGCAAGAGAAGGAGCATTGACCCTTCAAGTATGCTCTATATCACAGATAGGGATATGTGGGAGCAGGAGCTCCATCTGGCCCAAGGAGACCAGAAGGCCAGACAGAAGTACTCAGCTGCTGTGAAAATGGACCTCAGTTCCAATAGTCTGAACAACCCATTGGATGGGAAAGCAAAACTCTTCCTGCACTTCCTGCAAGTCCTCTTCCCCTGCTTCCATTTCCTCAAAGAAAGTACCTAGTCAAAGGGTTAATCTTAATCTCTCTTTTAGGAGGGAAATGTATTTTGTTAACTACCGAGTCTGTGTTCCAGAAAGGTGAACAACATGGTTTGGAAGTTGTGAATTACTCTTACAGGGCGACACAATGGAAATGCATGGTTTTTTACAGATAAGATGGGTACCCTAACATAAATAGGTAATAGAATGAGTAAAGAAAACAACAACATCAAGAGTGAAAGTACAGAGGTAACAGAATGAGGACAGAGCAAGAAAATCTCTTGGTAATACATTCATTTTTATCCCTGTTTTAATATGTCATAAATGGGAATTTGTGCTTGCAATCATTTGAGTTATCAAGTTATGTCATTACCATCTCTGGGCTCAGTTTGGCTAATAAGTGTCTCCTGATGAGTTCTAGAGGAAGTAACGTTAGGTGCCTAAGTGAAGGCAAGAGAGAAGATGAGTGCCAGAAAAAGTGATTGTGAAGATGCATTTGGAAGAGAGCCGTGCAGCTGCCATCTCTTTGTCATGTTTTTCATAGAGTAGAGAAAGAATCAGACACTTGTCTTCCCAATCATGGAAAACACGTTACAGCCAAGCATTCTGGTAGCAACCGATAATGCACGGAAAAGGGGCCAGGCAGCAAGGAAAAAGCGTGAGTAAAAACAATCTCCCAAGTCCCTTTCCTCCATAACATAATAATTTAATAATAATTTAACCAGCATGCTTGAGAGAGGAATTTATTCCCACCACCAAGTTGTTTCTTTTTTCTTTCTTGTTCTTTTTTTTTCATAGCAACTTTCCATTTTTATTAAGGACCGACAGCAAAACTACCTGAAGCAACAGCTTCAATGTGCTTTCAAATGTTGGTGATTCCCAGAAGAGATGGAAAAATGCCTGTGGTTGCTATTTCAGCATATGTGAGGTGAATGTTCAACACCTGTGTTATAAAGCACAATTCATTTTAACAATGCTATATCAAAAGAGTATCTCAAAAGAGTACCTTATGAAGAGGCAATTGATTCAAATAGATAAGATAATTAATATCAGTGATTTACAGAGAAACATTTTTTCTCTGTTGGTACCTTGACTTGAATGATAAATGGCAGGTGAAATCTGCTTCAGCACAGGAACTCAGCTTCTCCCCAATGAGTGTCTAAAACTAAGGCAAATTGTTGAAGAAAAAACAGCAAAGGGGGAAAGGATGTTATAATGATTTCACAAAGCCACTAAGCCAAGATCCTCACAATAGCAGTCACTGTTGAAGACATCCTACCTTGTAACAAGCATTGCTTTAGAATTCACAAAATCAAATCACCTGCTGCTGTTTCAAATATTCTAGTAGAAAAGGAGATTCATGATACAGTAAAAACGTGTATATTGCTGTATGTTGATTTACTGCTGCTATTCATATCCAAAAGGATATGGATTCCAGCCATACCATGGCTATATAACTGTACAGCAGTTCCGAGGTTTCTTGGGAAAGGAAGCATATGCAGTGTACATACTGTAAAACATGTTCTTATTAATACTTCTCAGTATGCACAATCAAAAAGAACATCAATCTGGTTACATTCTCAGATCAATCCTGCCCCCCACTGAAGTCAAAGGAAACTAACCTGTTGGTTTCAATAGCACCCAGCCTTTTATAAATTTGCAGACATTCATATGTAAGAAGCACGAATTCAGTGTAAGAAGCAATGAATTATTGCTCAGAAAAAGCAGTGGGTTCTTACAGCTATGTGCTGAGCGTTATGAAATGTTGTGATTGGTATACCAGCTACCTATTTCCACTAGTGTTCATAGAAAAGCTGTGGATAAATTTCACAGGTTTGAAAATTTATTCCCAGCTATTTAATAACCAAAGTTATTAGAGAAATGTTAGATTGTCCAAGACAGTAACAAAACAGGTAATGAATACTGCCACGAACTGCACAAAACCTTCCTGTGCAGATTTCTTATTGTAATGGTAACCCTCATAGATCAACATGACACTCAGCTGAATTAAGTTCAAATTTTCCTAAAATAATTTTATGATTTGTATATAAATCCCTAATTTTCCTATTTTACATTTAGCTTTTGCCACTGGGGCCAACGCACCAGTTTAAAATCATTTTGATATACATTTCTTGTAGTTCTTCTTTGACTCTCTAGCCCCCATCCCACAGCAACTTGCATGCCATCTTCCTTTTCAGCTATCTATCCCAAACCTATCTGGCAGAAACTAAACATGGTTAAACAAAATCTCATGAAGAAATGTGTGACATTCTATCAATAACTATTTATTCATTGCCTATAACTAACACCTCATTGTAAAGTTGTACAGCAATATTCTGTTTTCAACATCAATAGTGATTCCCATCTAAATAATTTTGCTTAAAACACCAGGACATGATTGCACTCATAAAAATCCCAAACCTTTAAGTAACCATAGATACTAGAGCACAATAGGTCTCTTAAATTATTGTCCCTTTATTAACACATCCACATCGATATGCTCTGTGTAACTAACCTCTTTTTGTAGTGTTTAAATTAGCTTGATTCAACTTGATTTGGATTTTGCTGTTTCCATGGAGCCCATGGAAGTCTGACTGAACAAAACTTTAAGGGAATCATAAACAAATCCTTGGTATAGCTGTAAAAGCATCTCTGCTTTTGTATTTAAGGAAGTAGTTAACCCTGTCAAGAATTGTGGTTGAAAAGCAGCTAGCCATCACTTTTGATATTTTATAGTAAACCCCTTACTATTCCCAGAAGAAATCTCGACTGTTTAAGTCTCTTGGCCAAGTCCTACATTTCTATCGGCCTACTTGCTACACTAAGAATTTCAGTATCAGTTTTTGCATCCATTACTGTTTATTTAGCTTAGTCACATGATGGAAGAACAGGACAGAAAATATTAAGTTCATTCACTTAAATCAGTGGGAATACTAACATGAATAATAGAGCCAGCAGAATTATCACTTTAGCACAGGTTTAATTTAAATAAGGTGAATTTTATTTCTTCTTGTAATAGAAGTGTGTTATTTTTTTTCTGAGGAAAAATCCACAGATATTTCTTCTGTATATGCACTAAACATATAGATCTAAAGTTAGAACCACTCGTCTCTATTAAAATAAGCTCACAAAAATGCATGCTCAATCCTTCAATTACATACAGGCACAATTTTAAAAACTTTGACACTTGCAAGTGATGTCAAAGGTTACCCTCTGAATCTGCTGAGGGTAAATGAACTTGTGCACATTCGAGTGTCTAACTGTTTAAAGTACACACATAGCAGAAGTTCTGGAGAGCAGGCAGAGGGCCTGGTATAAATATAATGCGATCTGGGATATACATGTACTGTCATTTGGTATGTGCATTATATACATAGCTTTATATATTTACTATGTGTATTTCTGTTATATATTACTATTAAATCCATTCCATCCACTCAACTGTAGGTGCATTTTTCAAGGACAGTATAAAAATGTCTACTATGATACAGTTTATAAACTTATTGCTGTATTTCAGTCACATTCAAAATGTGTTTGAAAAATACACTTGTTCAATAACACTCAGTTGGAGCAATTCTATTTTGATGGAGATTTTCTGACTTGACTCCCAAATTCAGCTGATCTAGGTATGTGGCTAGGCAGCATAACCACTATGAAATCCTTTCCTATCACAAATGCTTATTGCCTTTGCAAATAGCTGGCTGTCAGAGGGGTTTACAGCTTTGTAATTCAGACAACAATCAGATCAGTGTTTATGTAACCCAGAGGTGATTCTGTATCTGGGGCTACCCTCTGCGTTTAGTTCATCATAATTTTCCTCCTAGTGTGGAATGCTATTGTCTGAAGGAAGTTTATGGCTTTTTCTGTTTAAAAACCCAGATTATCTTGATGGGTGGCTTGGATGATGCTACAGAAGACCATATATCCTGTCTCTGCCCTGAAGGCTTTTTGGCCATGACCTCACCTTTGCCTGCTTATCTCGAGGATATCAATGCCAGTATCTCTGCTAACCTCACAGAGTCAGGACTTTCCAGGAACTTGGGGATGAGGCCATGCAAGTCAAGTGCAAATCAAGCAGTTGGTTCTCTCCTCCTTGTACACAAGGGTGATACAATCCACATTTTAAGCTAAATGCTATAAAAGACGTTTTGACAGTGGATGCCAGGGAAGCAATTTTCATACTTTAGATGTTACTGGAAAGCAGCCTTGTGGTAAGAACAGCAGACTTGGATCAAAGCTCAACCTCTTTTGGAGCGCTACCATCTGTAGTGAGCTATTCTCAAAGTATAAATTTTTGACATATAACCAGAAAAAAGACCTATCGGTTGATTTACAGCCCTTTTCAACAATAAACATAGACAAAGCATATACATTTTAGAGTTTAGCTGAACATACTCAGTTCTAGATATATTTACTGAAACTTTTAAAAGCTTTTATGAGCTCCTCTGAAAATTCAAAATTCAGTGAATACATGAAAAAGTCCTGATGGATAATTTTCAGATAAAATGTTACAGACTGCTTGATGAGATCATCGAATCCACTCCTTTAGCTTAGGTGAAGCCTGCTCAACTAGGAAACAGACAGGCCGAGATCTAGTCTCACCAATGACCTCTCCAAGAAAATTAATTAATTGGCATGTGTTGTGCTTTGTTAAGGAACGGGAATAAGATACTTCATGCATATGAATTAAATGCTTGTTGAAGCCAAGAGGTCTTCTTTTTTAACTAACTCTGTCTGTTTTCCCAATCAAGGCACCCTAGAGGTACATAATGAAGTTGTAAGTAAATAGCATTTTTAGTTATTAGGAATAGTTGGGGGAAAAAAGAAAAAGACAGAAAATATTTCTTTTTCTTGCCAAAAAGTATTTACATGTCATACTTCATCATTAATAGCCACTGCATTTGAAGGTGCAGACAGTAAGGTCGTTTGGGTCCTGATGTTAACATTTTGAAGCAGAAACAGAAGCATAAAATGAACTCTTACTTATGTTTAGAAGTTATTTCTATACTGAGAATACAAACATAGAAGGGAAAATGACTGCTTAGCAATAAAAATAATCTTACATTTGAACGTAACAGCATCTGATTCTATAATATTCACTCCTGTGAGTAGCCTATATTCACCTTAGCAGACCTATTTACTTCAACGTGACTATTTGTGCATGAGAAGGTTGTGGGACTAAAGTAACAATCTACTGTTACTTTTCAGGGACAGCCACCTCAAACCCCTATGCTCATACTCACAAGTGCAGATAGAGGGAAGTCAGCCCAGAATGGAGTTATACCTGCAGCAGCACAGGGGGACTTCGTTTGGAGATTATAATGGCCGGTTTTAGCACAGCAGCTCCGGTGCATGTTGTAAAAATGTTTAAGACGAAGCAGGAGAGTGGGAGCTGGGAGGGAGTTAAAAACATGTCAAAAAAGTCTTAGTAGACAAAAAAAGAAACAGAGAAAAAGAGCAGAAGTAAATTAATCTTCCTGAAGTATATTACATAAGGGGAAATGCTTGGTAGTCGTTATTTGCTGTAACAACTCAAGACAAATGAGCAGCCGGTGTGTTAGTTCTGATGAAGGACATGCAAGAAAGACAATGGCTTTCCATTTTTAAGTTAATCAGCACCCAAGTGATGTATTTCTGAAAAATAATAAAATGGATTAATCAGGAGCTAAGGGAAAGAAGAGGGCAGACATTTTATTTCCACCACGTGTGGATGAAATATACATAACATAATAAAGGGCTGCTGTCGACTATCTGCAGGAAGAGCACCTGGAAGATTAAAGCTGTGGACATAACATTAACAAAGTACAGACCACACTGAATTAATGAGCACTGGAGATAGACATTCAGTGGAGTCTTAATTTATTTTCCTTTTCTAGCTCATCCTTTAAGAAAATGACAGTGTCTTCTTATCGATTTTACACTCAGAGATCAATCAGAATTGCCCTGACTCAGACAAAATTTACAGCACTCCCTGACAGTGCCTCGAGCATCTGGGCCTAAACAGACATTACAAGGAAGCAATATATCATGTTTGTATGTAGAGCTTGACATGCTTAAAAATAAGCTAATCTGTAGTGGAATTTCCTTCTTTTTGACAAGTTGCTCTGCCCAGCTCTTCGGCCCCTTGTTATGAATTTCTCTCCCAGCTCTACTATTAATTATAACATGCACATAGGATTCATGTATTTAGACCCTGAGGGAGGTCATCTGCTCTGCAGTTTTAGATAAAATATAAACTAACAGATCACTCCTACTTAAACAATGTGAAATGTCACTCTGATGCACTCCATAAAAAAAGCTAGAGGTGTTCCGTCAAGAGCTATGATCAATTCTGACAACCCAACAATATCAGAGCTAAATGATGGGCCTCTACATTCCCAAACAGGCCTCCATGGAAATTGCTGTATCCGGAAGATCTTTTGTGCGAGTAACTAGCTGTATTAAATGCAATAATTACAGAAAAGACACGAGCTGTGATGTTTAGGCAGTTGTTGGCTAAGCTAACTTGCTTCCACACTACAATTTAGCTTGTACCTGGGGATTGCCTCCCAACTGACTTTTTACATGAAAGGAGGAAGATAGGTCTCTTCTACACTACAGACCTCAAGATCAGCTAGTTCCTTGTGGGCTCAAAGGAGAGACCTGTTTTACAAAATATTTGCTGCATTTCACTTGAAGGAGAAAATCAAGACCAGAGTTCAGAAAGAACTAGCATGTACCTCAGAAGGACTGAGGATCAGCAGGCTTTCGTAAATTCAAGCCTGTCATCTCCATCAGGCAGTGCTTTGTTGGTCACTTCAACACTTAAAAGAAGCATTGGGGGACCAAGAGCTAAAATGAATAAGGAAGGTCCCAAAAACCAGCATATTTTTGTGGGGTGGGTTGTTTCTTTTTCATTTTTGATCACCTGATAAAATACTGGTGGGCGGGGGCAGGAATCCCTTTAGACATTACACATTTTCTACATGACTCAGAATCCTTTGTTCCCTTTGGCTTTATTAGGAGGAC
This sequence comes from Theristicus caerulescens, assembly GCA_020745775.1. Classification (NCBI taxonomy): domain Eukaryota; kingdom Metazoa; phylum Chordata; class Aves; order Pelecaniformes; family Threskiornithidae; genus Theristicus; species Theristicus caerulescens. Next base: position 34,997,509 of record CM036558.1, on the reverse strand, counting down.
TGGGAAGTTCAGCATATCACAAAGTCCAACCACTTATACTTAGTATTAAAGGAATTAAAAATCTATGTAGTATAACCTGGGGTACCTGGCAGTATAGCGTAAAACATTCCTCTCCCTTGGAACAAGCCCAAGTGCCTCATACACTGCTAAGAGATAAGAATCTGTAGATATCCATCCTCATACACGGACATCGATTTTAACATCACTCAGTAAAACAGCTGTTTCTGTCTTACAGACTGTACTGCTTACTTATTTGGATGGGGTTTTATTTACACTGGATATTTCACGCGAGACCTTTTTTTGGTCCATGAAAACAAAAAAAAAGTGTTTCTTAGATAAGTTAAAATGAACCTGTTTGAACCTGCCTCTATGACATCCATGAAGCCACAGCCAACACTTTCAAGACTTTGAACTGCTGTTATAAAATTCCTCGTTCATTAAGGGTCCTGTACACATTTCATTGGGTTGAAAACTAATAAGCAAAAATATAAACTCCTCTTATTTGTGCCAGCAGAACAGAAGCTGTTGCCAAAGGTTTGCAAATACACATTGTAGCAGAGGATTCTGCTGTTTTCCCATGTCCTAATTCTTCATGCTAGTGGAAGTAAAAACATGTAATTTTTGGACTCATCTTGAATCAAGGATGAAGAAACAAAACTGATACCAAATGGGTAGAAAGATAAAATGATAGCTGACTTGCAATTCGAACTCTGAAACACAAAAATATGACAACATGCAGAAAAACAAATGCTACATGGTTTATTTATGATACCTCAGTATGATTTGCCCTCAAGTACTATGACAGTAAATTACTATGGTTTCAAAAACCAGTATGACGAGCACTGATTTATTTTACTTTTTCTCCTTTCCCTTCATTTGTGATTGTCTGACACAGTGGGACCAACCCTCAAGAAATTAGAAAGATATCATCTTCCGTGAGGGATATTGCACTTATTTTCCCTGCAGGTGTCTTTTTCCCCTGATATTGTCTCTGCCTTTTTTAGCCTCTTGGTTCTCCTTTCTTATGGGACAGTCTCATGCGATCTGAGCACCTCGCCTCTCTCAGCATAAGTGTGAGAAGAATTCAGTATTATCCCAAAAGGAGGATAGGGACAAGTTCTAAAGTCAATCAATTTTATTTCACTTTTGTATTTGCAGACACTATCATGGGCATTTGCCATGATCAGCAGATTACCTTATGCAAAAGGACGCTGAACTGGCTTGGTCTTTGAAGAGACCCCAAGCTCTGACTAAAGCCAAGGGCCCAGTTTTTAATATAGAAAATAATTACTGAATAACTCTGCCAATAAAGTCTGGTGTTAGGTTAAGCATTTCAAATACAACTACTAATCTAGGATGTGTCTGCTTCTGTCAGCCTAATTGGAAGTTTCTTCAAGGAACCTAATTTCAGACAATGTTGAGTACTTATGCACGCAAGATGTGGACTGTTTAAAGATATTGTAGATTATCCAGAGCACAAATCTCTCACTGGGTCTCAGGGCTCAGTTCTTGCCCCTGGCTATACCGCAGACTTGTTAGGGTGACAACAGACAATTCATTGCTTGACTTTTGAATTCCAAAAATTATCTGCCTCAGCTGGCCATCTAACCTCCCTCAGCAATCTGTGGAGAGAAACGTTGGACCCTGGAAGGAAATTCATCCAAGCCTTATTTTTAGACTCCTAGACCAATTCATCCCTTGCTAAGCCAGGCAGCATTGTTCAGTTTGCAGCCTGTGCAATGGGAGTGACAAGAGGTCCATCCTGGCAGCCACACTAGGAGGATGCAGTGATGCTGTGCTCCCACAGCACAAGTCAGGTGGAGGAAAGGGCTGCACAAAAAGCATTCACTGCATTCCAGCCTCACTAGATCTTCTAAATCCCCGTATCTGAGATTCATAGGTACTACTTGAAACAGCAAAAGAAACCATAAAAATTTCATCCGCTTCTGAAAAGGACAGATTCACTCTCACAGCTAGTTATAAAATTTATAATCATTTGCATTTATACTGACAGTCTCCTAAGTAGTAGACAACATTCTTCATGAAGCTTTAAAGCTATACTCACTAGTAAACCAGAATACTTACTGTACTCTTCTTCCTTTACAGATACAATGTTTGGTACTTGATCTTATTTCCTTTAATATCTTTTTGTCCTCGTTTCGGCTGGGATGGAGTTGGTTTTCTTCCTGGTAGCCGGTATGGGGCTGTGTTTTGGGTTTAGGTTGAGAACAATGTCGATGATACACTGACGTTTTGGTTCTTGTTAAGTAGTGCTAAGTACTTGCTAAGTGGTGCTCACACTGGTCAAGGACCTTTCAGTTTCCGATGCTCTGCCAGGGGCACGGGAGGCTGGGAGGGGGCACAGCCGGGGCAGCTGACTCAGACTGGGCGGGGGCTATTCCATACCATGTGACGTCATGCTCAGTATATAAGCAGGGGAGTTGGCCGGGGAGGGGTTCGATCGCTGCTTGGGGGACGTGCTGGGCATCGGTCGGCGGGTGGTGAGCAATTGGACAGTGTACCGCTTGCTTTGTATTACTACTGTTCTATTTTTTATTTTATTTTACTTTAGTTATTAAACTGTTTTTATCTCAGCCCACGAGTTTTCCCCTTTTGCCCTTCCGATCCTCTTCCCCATCCCACCGGTAGGGGGTGAGTGAGCGGCTGTGTGGTGCTTAGTTGCTGGCTGGGGTTAAACCACGACACTTTTTTTTTAATATTTTTCAAGCTAATACGATTTTCCAAAGTAAAAAGTTTTCTATTGTCACATATAAAGAAATGTGTTATTGGAAAAGCATCATATATACTATGCAACTTGGTCAAGAATAAACTATAGGATTCTATGTACCTTCTAAAACTTCTTAGTCAGTAATACATCTCACCTTTTTTTAAACTGATGGTGCCTAAGGAATAGCAAAGATGTAATTAAATTATATGTCTTGGTTGAAATATTTCATAAAAGGGTAAGTACTGCTAAATATTATAAAATCCTGAAGGAAATAATAGTTACTGCTACAGCATGTAAAACACACAATGGAAATATGTACCTTTCAATGTACACATAATATCTGTGCCAGCATCTCTTGCACTAGTAAAAGAAGAAATAGATTATGTCTCCTCACACACAGGTAGGACCCTGTGTCTTTTTACTAGTCATGCAAGGAATAACAGGTGGCATTGCTGTTGGCATGCTCTCTTGGGTGTTCTGCCATGCACGCAACTGTCATTTCAGTTTACAGTTCAAATGCTACAACAGACCTTAGGCGGAGAGAATGTGCAACTACTCATCAAAACTTTTCTTTAATACCCCAGTGAATTTCACCTGCCACCTGCATAAAATGAATATTTCTGGCTGAGTCGCAACACATGAAGCATCACACACATCATATTTCCTTCAGCATCTTCATATACCTGAACTAACTGTAGAACACATCATGCAAGATATACCATATCAACCAGACAAAAAATATGGACAGTTCTGAAAGGTATCCCAGTTCTGAAAGGTATCTCAGTCCTTGCTCATCCTGGAGAAACCTCAGCATCCCAGATGCACAAGGTCAGAGACAGAGGCACTGGAGTATGTTGCCCTGAAGTCTCCTGCACTTTCAAGAAAGGTCACAGCTCACCAGAAGCTCACCATGCTCTACAGCAACTACCAAACATGGGAGAGGAGGCCTCGAATCACCAGCCTCCCAGTCCAGGATGCTAATCACCGGTGCTGCTGAGATTATTTACTAATTACATCACGCAGATTTGCACTAGAATTCCCATTAAATTCCAGGAATTCTTGTTGCTTAACCAGTGTTTTTTTCAGCAGTAAAGGAACATGTACACTTCCTTAGCAATTCAAAAGGCAGGACAATTATCCAAAGGAAATTACACCATGTTTAAAAAATGGCTTTATACTTTAGTCTGTTGACCTCCTATAATCTCTTTGCTGAAATGTAGTATAATTGATCAAGCTATATTTAGTGTAAATTCATTGAAATGATGAATCTCATTTTCTGAGAGCCTGAGGGCACATGTAGGCAAAGCTACAATCAATCTATAAAACCACAATACAGCTACACAAAGAAATTAAAAAGTGTATTACTAGATTCACCAGTAATTAGAGAGCTCTGAGTAAAGATATTGAATATCCTACAAACCCTTAGCTTTCCCTTACAAAGAGGGATACTGAAAGTGGGTTAGGAAAGTAAAATCATTATGGATAAACACTTATAAATATCAATGTCAATATGTTTTAATGGTAGGAATAGACTGAATTCCTGATGAATTTTGGAGGGGAATCAGACTGATCTGTTCTGAGGTAGACCTGCTCCTCTGAAATCGTGAGCAACCATGAAATTGCCCGGTCATCTTTTGTGGGCTGCAAACAAACTATACGTCAGAGTGAATATTTAGTTTATAAATTTGGGCAAGACACTTACAACTTGCATCTGGGTGATGACTTTAGTGCTACTAAAACAGAATTATAAAACAATAATAGCAAACTGCCAGGAATTTCAGGAATTGGAGGATGGCAGATTAATCACAGAACACTCTGATTTTAAAATAGAAACCTTTCATGCAACAGGAGACATATTTCTTCAGCACTATGTCTAACTTATGCACTGAAAGGGCTGAGGAGCCTTTATCCAGCATGGCTGATCCAGCTCTTTGAGACTTTTTCTTTAAAAGGATGAATATGTGCATTGACAGAACTTGTGATGACTCCCCAAAAAGCATTATAAGGCCAGAAGACTCTACTGCAAAAATATGTATGACATTGCAGAATATCACTCAAAAGGACAGATATTCTTGCGACTGGGCACACTGGTGGAGCAACTGCAGAAGTCTGCATAATCAAACAGAAATTTCTACCTTTGTTACTGTAGCCCCACACTGCAGCAAAGGGGAAGGTACTTTGCCAATAAGTAGAAAGGCAGAGAATCAAAAAAGAATTGCTCGGTTTCCCAATGCTTTGTAAACCTGCTCACCTAACAACCATATTTCCTTTGTCATTTATGCACAGAACCTAAAGAACCATCAGTAACACCAGAATTTGACGCACAGAAAGCACCTTTTAAAAAATGTCACCAAAGGCCAAAACACATGTCCTGGGTGCTTCAGGTCTTAGGTGTTAGAATTTCTTCCAGTCATTAACTGTGCTGAACTGAGCATCTCTGGCTGTCCTATTGTGATTTTACTTTGATCAAAGATAGGTGTTTCCTCCTCAGTGAGAGAAAAGGTGCAAAGGCACCCAGCCATAACTTACAAGGGAAGAACCCCAAGACCATATTTGGGAAATAAATAATTGTAAATTAGTTGGTTTAAACACCCAGCTTGGGCTAAAACACACGCAGGAATATGCAAATCCTAAAAATCTGAAAGCAGGCAAAAAATCAGCCAGCTCCTTACCTTAGGTTACAACTGTGAGATCTGGGTAAGAACATGGAGGTGGGAAGGAACGCAAAAGGGAACTGAGCGTCCCAGCTGGAAAGGAAGGGGTGGCTCCAAGCAGCAGCCACATCAAAATGGAAACCTCGTAGAATCAGCTCTCAGACTCTGGCTGCTTTAAGCAGCCAGAACCTAGAAAGGCATCTGCAAAAGTCTGTGTACAAAGGGCTCCTACTGGGTTGTGCAGGGTCTCACACCATATTCCCCCTTTCACCTCTCAAACACCGTTCTTTTATTCAGCATGAGTCTCGCACATTCAGAATGCTCTATAAATGAGTGGATGAGGAAACAATAATGATACGGATAGGTTAACTGGAGTAAGAATTAGCTTCAAGATGGCCTGGTAAGGATAATATTGTACTGTTAAAGCATTACTAAAATGTACCTGATTCTATTTCTGAGCAAAACACAGTATATTCACGTATTTCATTTGTTTCCTTGACTTCCACTGCTATAACTGCAACACTAGAATATTTGAATGAGTATTCCTAGATGGTCCAATACTGTGAGTCTAAGAAACTGTTGCAGATCTGAGGCAAATCTGGGCACGCAGAGATGGGAAATAATCTGGCTCTAAGAATCAGACTACATGAGGGGTTCAGGCTGCTGTACAGTTCATCATTTCATCAATTTGCTACACCAAGTTTCTTATCATTGTAGTTAAGGCAAGGAATAAAATTTTATCCTAGGTAAGGTAAAAAGAAACAAAGAAGGAGTGAGAAATAAATGTTTCCATCAATTTGGTCAGAATGACCATGAGAGGTTGGCTGGTCCAGGACAGCAAAACTCTCCCCCTTTCCTTCCATGGAAGGGAGTGTCACCAGAGAGCATCTTGCAGGGAGGCTGCAGCCACTAAGATGCCACCACAGGCACAGGGATTTTTCCTTACCTTTCCTTTTCCTTTAAAGGTTTATATATCTATTTGAATAGGGGAATAGAACATGACAGGACAAAATAAACAGTAGGGAAACAAAGGAGTTTTTTCTATTGCTTTTGAGAGAGGTTTCCTCTTTCATTTACTGCAGAAACTCAGTTACCTCAGTCTTACTGGTGGGAGCACAGTTTTGGTTTGTTTTGTTTGTTTTACACTAAGCATATTTTTCCTTTCTTCTTTTTTCTAAGTCAGAAACAAAAAAGTTCACTTTTCAGGCATAGCTATTGCACTGTAGCAGACTGGACTTACAGTTAACTGCAAATACGCTACTAAAGTTTGCTAACTAAATCAACGCTATCTCTTCAGCTGTAAAACTTTGTAAGGTGGAGTTTATGTAGGGTCTCAAATGCAGAAGTGTGGCCAATTGTGGTGCCTATCAGATTGAAAATAAGGTAGGAATGTCATTATAGAGTAGTAACTGATACCAGAAGAAAAAGTCATAGCAGGCTAATGTGATAAGGTACTGTATCATTCGATGAGTAGGAATACTAACATTTCTGTATTAAAATGGTATTAGTGGTATATTAGGCTAACATGATATGACAAAAAAATTGCAAACAAAATACTATAATTTAGTCTAGGGCATAAATGTGAGGGAATAAAACCAAATATTGTCACAGAGGAACACCCTCTTTTCATTTAGAGGAACATGTGGAAATTTTGTGATAGTATTTGGTGTCGTGTCATACTGATAAAGTTCATGAGAGATTACATATTGCTATGCGAATTGTAAGTTAGTACAAATGATATCTTATATCTATGTATCATTTTTACTCCAAGGGATATCAAAGAGCTTTACAAACATAAAGAAACGTACAAAGCAATGCCTCAATGCATCAGCCTCTAGCCTGCAGCTGAATAGGCTTCCCAACAGTCCCCAATTTTTTAATTAACCAAAGTTTTACCCAGCTGCTTGATGGCATGACAGAATTTATAGAGTGGTTGTCTTTTTTAAACATTAAGTTTTACACAGTAAAATAAAGCCCCTTCAGACTCCATATCAACCAAGCTCTGAAGAACCTTCTGTTTGCATGAAATAACTGGTAAAAACTGTATATCTGTATAAAAAATAGCATTAATTTATAAAAAATAGCATACAGATACTCTCTGTAGGATTAATCTTGGGATACTTACTCTGAATGCAGTAACATTATTCAGACACAAGAAAAATTCTCAAGACAAGTTGTTGTTTGATTCCTGTCATCCACAATCAGTTCAAACTTCAGTGATGTGCCCCCTTACCTTTTTGAGCAGTAAACAAGCAAGGACAGGGACACTTCCAAGCCAGTTTCTGCTAAGCTCAGCTTAGAACCATTCATCACAGAGCTCATGCTGCCAAATTTCCCCTCATTGTCAGGCATCCTGAAAACCAGAACATACGTGTTATATACATACACACACATACACAGGTACTTTAAAAATGGATGGATCTCATTAGGCCTTCATTTATAAACTCAGCAATGCTTAAACACATTCCGCCATAAAATGGCTAAAAAGATGGTAGTATGTATTCCTCTCTGAATGTATTTATTTGCTCTTACTTTGCAAGCCTCATGGATCCTTGTAGCTCTCAAACCACTGGCGAAATTGTCCCCTAATTTTAAAATTATTTTACGACATTTATGTGTAATAAAGGAGACTAAGATTTTTAATCCTATTGACAACATACGCAAACATATCGGTGCAGAAGTCTCTGGTAGTTCACCAATGAATGTATTCATTTAAAGGTGTATTCAGGACAACAGCATAGTCATGGATCACAATATTTACTTGCAGTGACTATGTTAACATTATCCCATTTATAGCACTGAAGGCAAAGAGTCAACACTGAAGTCAATGCAACAACTAAGTCTTAAAGAACATTATTCAACAAAGAGCTAATTACTAACAGGGAACTGTGGACAAGTTTTACACAGTACTTCCTTGTTTCTGTTCATCTACTTTACGCTATCTGGAATTTTCCACTTTACAATATGGAGACAGAGTCCATTTTGTGCCATGAAACTTCTTCACCCCCACAGATAGTGGTTCACCATCAACGCAAAGTTTCTGTAGCAAACTCCTTGAATTTTCTGTTGTTCCCTATATACGCATTGTAACTCTCAAAACTCTTCAGCTCACTCTGATAATCCAAGACTTAACTTGGATTCCTCTCTGTCCTTCATCCCACTGAATCAGCCTATCCAAATCTTGCCACCACTTCCATTATTTTGATGTTTTACTGAACATATATTGCCCCATCCCAAACCCACGGTTTCTCTTTGCAGCTACACTGTTCTCACTGCACCAAGTTAAAACTCCCCTCCTCACCTTTTGGCTCCATTAATGCCAGCTTGCTTCAGCTAGTGACTCACTTCTGCGCATCAGTAATACCAGGTTTGATCATCCACTTATTCACTGCTGCCACACCATTGTGTTGCTTTTTGAAGAGTGGAACACCATTCTGAGGTGATGCCCTCGTTCTTCACATCAGCACTCAGGGGTGCATGTACAACACTCTCAGAGTAAGTTGAGCGGTAACAGGTTGTACTTGACAATGTGTATGTACTATTAACATAAATATAAGGAGATAAGAAGTTCAAAATCTTCTTCAATTCCTCTCTCTCGGTTATCTCCTCCATCTAAATTTTTCTGATAAAAAACAATTACATTTGATATTGAGGTATTTTTTTATTGCTGTATTCTTTCTCTCTACAAAGGCTCAGATACGGACAGCTTCCTCTCCCCCTGCCCCACAAAAACGGTAAGTTACTCAGAGCTGGGAGACACTGTGTATGTGTTTGTGCATACAATGACTTACACATGGAGATCACTAGTACTTTATGCAGCCTTCTGTGCTATAGGTATAGAACGGGAACTCAAATGTGTGACTCAATATTCAAATTTATGAAGGAAGGATAGATTTGAAGACTTCTGCCATTTTCTAAAACAGAGAAAATATGGATTTTGCACTGTTTTGAAACAGAATCACACTGTCATACAGTAGATTTCAGTGATATTTGTCTTATACAAATAAAAAAACCATGAAAATACAATCGGGGAAGCACTTTGCTTTACTTAAGAGTACAGCTGTAAATAAATCATTACATTGCATCAAAAGTACTAAAATCATCAGAAAGCTTAGTCAGAAGATATTTTTTTTTAATTGGTAAAAGAAAAGAGAGGACAAAGAGTAAAATAAATCCTTTCAATTTTTTGTCGTTAGAACAGAATTCTTAACTGTAGGGGGTAGAATGATGCATCCATTTGCACTTACAGTACCTTATTAGGGAATGACTAAATTACTTGTAGAGCCCTTTCCGTGTCGCCACTTATGAGTAACGATATAATTTCCTAAATCACATAAATAAATACACAAACTAAACTCTTGGAATCCTGTACTTTTTTGTATCCAGTATTATAAAAATAAATGAGAATGGTCATTTTTATAGAATTAAATTTTATTTTCTGCACAGGAACATGTTCAAACATTTGCATCCTATTATTGCTGAAACCAAACTAGATAATATGCAGCTTGTGAATTATATTTTTCTTTCACTGTGCCTGTATTTACAAGACAAATAGCTGGCATCCCTATTCTAGCACAAGAAAAGGTTTATATTTACCTTTATTTATACTGCCCACAGTATTTCAAAATATTTTATGCCTAAATGTCTGAAAAAGCTAAGACTCTCTAAAAATACATTTTGTAAATGTATAGTGATTTGAATTATCATAGCAACTAAGATTTTGTATATTTATTTCCATATCTTAAAAAGGAATCTCGTATTATTAGTGACGATAATGTATGTGTCAAAAAAGAGGCATCAAAAGCACTTCCTGTGCACTTGACAGGGTGACAAAATATTTCTCCTATCCTTTCCTAATTGAGCTGCTGTACAAAGGGAGACATTATGATAATATTAATAATAGTTACATGGATATTTGTAGGTACTGTGTAACCCTTCAGTCCATTTTCCCAGACAATGGTGACTACAAAGAGGCTTCAAAATAGAACATCACACAATATGAATGCCACTTTTTTCTATCTTACATTTTAAAAACATCATTGAAATCAGAAAGTTCATTTACAAAGGACTGGCAGTTGCAATCACAGCAATAATGTAGTGCTGAGAAAAAAAGGGTAATTGGTTTGGTAAAGATCGCTTTCCATTACACCATAAAGCACTACACAATAGGAAAGGTCGCCAATTAAGCAATCATGAATACCAAGTACTGAAGCTGATGAAAATAGGGCAGTGGTTTAAATAGATTTGCAAGCAATTTACCTTTTCACAATGTTGGCAATCTGATGCAATTTGCTTGCAATTTTGTCTGCTTTCAGTAGCACTCGAAGCTGACACTACACAGACCAAATGGCAAAGAGGCCTGCATAGAAAATGTAAAACTATCTTGGCTGCATCAGGGAACCAGAATGGTGGTTCATCAGGAAAATTACAACAATTAACATAAGTGCTGCAAAAATCAACACTTTAAATGTCACACTCACTAGTCTGTCCAAAGACTGTAAAAGTACCATCTCCATTGCTGGACTAACAGTAAATATGAAGCAATCACCACCAAGCCTTGAGGCTGATGGCTTTACAATTGATGTGACATTCTCTGAGTGATAAAATAGCCTCTCATTTTACAAAAGTAAGGATTTTTCTTTTTTAGATTTAACCTGGATTATGTCAACCCAAAACTTACATTTAATTTTTTTTCAACTCTTCTTCCAACGAATCTGTTTTGCACTTGAACATGTTCTTTACTTGTTTTGATGTTCTAAAAAACGTCATGTTTCAGGGAATTGGAGCCAAACTGATAAAATTCAAATATCGATCTGTTCTTTTTCAATGTAAATTATACCCAAGATTTATATCGAAATGTGTTAGCTGCATGATGATGCACTTGTGATTAGGGCTTGGTTTACAGTCTTGGGAAGGGGGCCTCAAAAGGTAACCGTAGGTACTCCCTCAGGTATTGGTGCAGAATGCAGGATGCCTTTCCACATCTCTATCAGAGTAAGCCCAGCAAATGTGAAAGATGACTTTTGAAGTAATTGATATCTCATGTAACGGTTCCCATGTTAAAGACAGATATAAATTTGTCAGATTGTGAGCGAGAATTGACTTATGGTGTATATTTAATGATTTATTCTTTTTTAGTGAACTGCAGCACCAAATAAAGCAGTAATGCCTTTCTCTGACATTACACAGGAGAATAACAACTTTTTCTCTGACTTCACATCCTGAAAATAATGCACATCCTTTGTCAGATGTTTGATCCCAAAACTTTACTAAGAGAAAAAGTGTCACCATTTATAACCTGATTCAAAATATGTTCAGGTCAGTGGAAGTTCAGGCATCTAGCACCTTGTCATTCCAAAAACTAGCTAGATTCAGAGAATCAGAACACTTGTACCATTTACTTTTTTTTCACAGCTCAATAAATGTACTCTGACGGCTCTAGAAGCCAAGTGTTGTTAGCTCCCACAGTCATCTTTTTTACATCATGCATGCAGTCAGAAATGGCTGATCCAGTGAACTGCTCTGGGTATTGCTATTCAGTTGACAGGACCATTACCATGCTGCATACTGAGCTGCAGTAGATCCATAACTACTACGTAGCTTATATTCATTTAAATGGCTGGCCTTGAACAGCATCAGTCAGTTGTTAAGGATTGGTAGCACTAGGGATTTGATAAGAAAGAAAACATTTCACCAAATCTTCAGTGGTATAACACCTCCAGTGAAAAAATGCTTAAAAATCTTTTGTTGTCTCTATCAAAAGGAAGAAGACTGCTATATACAGTTCTGAATGGCATTAGCTGCTTGGTTAAATATGACACAAGTGTAAACATCAGATAGGCAATATGAGAGATACGTAGTTTTCTTTTTGTGTTTGAAATGTCCCACCAGACATTTGCTAGATTTTTACTACAATTTGACTAATATTTTGATGAATACAAAACAAATTAAGTATTGCAGTTAAAATTGCATGCAACTCCACTGATTTCCATAGAACAGTAAGTTACGGATAAAGACAACAGAACAAATACGTATTTAAACTACTCACAGGGTTCTGCTGCTATTCCAAAAGCCTTTCAGCTGAACCTTCCTTTTACAGGCTTCCCTCAGTGCCCATCCCTCACCAAGGTTACACATACAATTGCAGTTCTATAGTAGTTTAATTCCAATCTACTTCTATTTTGAAGCAAAGCTCCTCTCCATTCATTTTTGTTCCCAGTCTTTTCCTTTCCTATTTGTTTGCCTTTTACAATATTCTCCTTTCCTGCCTTTCTCCTATCCATGCAATGTGGCACTAACATGACATTTGACAATCATCTCAGCACTTTCTTTTTTTCACCATTTCCCATTCTTCGTGTGCCTCACCATCCTAACTTCAAAAACTTTGTGAACCTTCCACATGCTTCATCATTGCCAAATCTGTAACATTAAGGACAATAAAGTGCCACTTTCAGCTAAGGGAAGACTACTGGGAAATCCTAACTGCACTTAATATCTGAACATAAATTGCACCTTGATTACACTTTCACCTGCTACTTCACCATCCCTGGCTGGTTGGTACCTGTGCACATGAACATTGCCATGTTTACTTGCTTGCCTTTATAATGTACATTACACTTATCAGTTGGCTCATTCCTTTTTAATTACAGTGTGTTCTGTTCTAATACTTCAAGGGGACAGCAATACTGACCATCACAAACGTGTATATATAACGTCCACAGCTGGCTGAAAGGAGAAGCATTTTTCATTATAACTTTTGCAAAGAAATTACTCTCTTTGGCTGTAAATTCAGAAGTTGAAACACAACCAACTTTAACTGCATCTCAATTATGCTTTGTATCTTCCTATCATAATCGTTGTTATTGACACCATTTAATGTCAAGGTCAATGTTCAGTAATAATTTAAAGTTCAGTGAGATGCCACTGCAGCAACATTTGAAACAACACATGAAACAAATACCTGGAACCCATTTTAAACTGACACAAGCTCAAGAGTGAGCACGGAGTTCATACTAGTCACCCTGGTAGTTATTGCAAGCTGCATGAAGAATTAAAAATGACAGAATTTATGCCTTTAATTTACTCATACCAGTTTTTCAAAATCAGACTGGCTACTGCTTTCCAGGAGAAATTATTTTCTCAAAGGATTTGCAAATGCAGTCATCTTTTTGTGTAAACTGAGATTAGCAAAGAACAAGGGAGCTCAGAACAGCAAGCCTGAAAGTGGGCAAAGATGGTTCTGTGACATAAAGAGCAAGCATCTCTGATCTTACAAATGCTCCAGGACTCCTCTCCAACTTTATGCTCAATAGTCACAGAGCAGAATAAGATGGAGTTGACTGGTATCAAAAGGGAAGGCTATTCTCACATCATGGTCTCTCTTCCAGCCCTCCAACAAACCAAGAAGGGAGAGAGAAGAAGCAGAGCTACTGCAGGAGCTCTTCAGCAGGGGCTGTACTTTCACAGTAGACTCAGGAATCATGTTGGAGGTCTCCACACTAATTCTTTTGGTGGAAAGCAACAGAGATACTGCTTTCCTTTCCAGAGGATACAGGAGGGAGAGGAGGTGACACAAGTCTGTCCCATAAGGGATGGCCAGTCAGAAATGATGCAATTCTAAATTTTCACCTTTCAGCTCCCTGCGTAGGGCTACATAATAAAGAAGACGCCTTAACGTGGAAAATAATTTGTTTTGCAATATTTTAAAACAATCCCCATGGTACCAGTTGCCACTCAGCTAACAGTCTACAAACTTACAATTGAAATTAAAGGACTAGATCTTAATCTGGAATTACATGAATGAGGACAAATTACTGTGCCACTAATTAGTCTATTACACATTTTAATACTTTGCTTGTACATGCCTAAAACCATTTCAGGATCAAGAAAACCATGACCTTTGACTGAAGACTGAACTATATTGTGGCAAGTGTGAACTGAAGAAGACAAAGAAATTAATTTAACAAATATGAGTTTCTCAATTTGGCTTTAGTCCTTACTGTTGGGAGATAGGGAAAAGCCAGTAATCAAAACACAATTTATTTTCATTGAATAAGACTAGATTCTTAGTTAATGTTAAGCCTGTGTACCTTCTCTAACAGAGTCACAATAATTCACTCCAACTGAGGAACTGATTTATTGTATTTAGCTGATACCTCTATTATAGGACTGTAGTATAAAATAAAGAAACTTAGCATACCCTTAATGAATAATATTTCTACTGTTACTAGTAATAAGATCTCTCTAACTATACAAAATAACATATCATTAAAAACAAATTAAGAAACCCCTCCAAACGTATTCAAAATAGTTGGAACACCAACCTAAAGGATATCCATCTAGCATGGAAATTTAGATATATACATGCATATATATACACACTACATGAAGTGTATTGTGTCCGTACTTGTTTCAGTAAACAGATGCCGAACTGTTTGTCTAGACTGTAAAAAGACTGTTGTCAATAGCAGGGAACGCTGTTTTCATGAGATTTCTTCAGTTCCTTGTCATATTTCATACTCAACCCAGAAATACTCTTATTTAAAAAAAAAAAAAGACAAATTGGTCACCCCGTTATCGATTTTCTTTCAATCACCACAAAGTGTTGGCTTTAGGAGAATGAAAAGTCTTCAGACTTAGTGAGTGGATTAGGATTAGAAGAATATATAGACCTCTTAGGCTGACTGCTAGGACTGCTTTATGTCAGTTTGTAAGTTTTGTGGGAATAAAAAAATCGCACAGATGGGACTATAACTGACCATAACCTGCTCTATTGTATTTCCAACAATCTCTAATTACAGCAGCACACCAGAGGAAGAGATTTGAAAGGGCAGGTGATGGGATAGGAGAGAAACCTGTTTGACTTAAACAGCACAGGATCCCTCACCATCAGGGCTGATGTACATCAGCCTGACAGCTAATTAGGGTAGACATGAATTTTTCCAATGTAACAGATGTTCGCTAATCAGGCCAGATTTGGAGCCCTTGCGCCAGCAACATTTCATGCACAATTTAACTATCTAAAAGGAATAAACTACTTAATGCATTGTACTGGAGGCACAGCTGTTTCACAATCAGAAAATTTGCTGTCAAAGATGTTCTCTTTAAAACTGACATGTTTTTATATAACTCTGATGGGGTGTTTATAATGTATTAATAGTTGTCAGTAAGAGCTGCTGTCATCATCAAGAAGTAAAATATTTCTGAAGGTATATTAAAATGAACAGACTCCTGTCTCTTTCCAAAATCTATTTAGATAATTTACTTTGAATATGGCCTGTTTAATTCTAAATGTACTTTAAACAAAAGGCTTAACATGTATCTCTCAAGTTACATCAATAATAAAATATATAGATCTACCTTCTGACTATGGAGTAAAGCTGAAATATCTTTGAGCTATAGTAGAAGTTTATTTTATTTGCAAGAAAAGCATAAACATACACTATACTGTGCTAAAATGATGTGAATGGCCTCCCTTCTCTTTATAAAAGACAGGTCACTTCTAGAAAATTCAGATGAAATGTATCCACAGGTTATATAGGTTCATATAGACCATTACTTAGAAGACCAAGGAAAGAGTATGTGACATTTTTATTCTTGCATGTGAATTTCATAGACCAGATCCAGAGGTAAATGAGTGGATCGAAGTTGATTTACAGAAAGCCAAAGGTCTTGTACTTTGCATCTGGAATTAAGATACAATATCATCACCAAACCAACACGATTTCTTTTTAGCACTCTGGTCTTTGTGGGGTTTTGCTAATTTTTTAACCATGAGAAAAATCAAGGGATCTAACATTTTATAGACTGCTAGAAAAGTTTGAGCAAACGTTGCATAACCTGTAAATTGTAATGGTATGGGAAAGGGTATAAAACTGGAAAGAATACACTGTCTTTGTGATAATGGCATCTAAACACTGCAGTAACACAGTTCCCAGTGAGGTCAGTGGATTTGAAGGTCACAAGGTACTAAAACTATCAAGCCCGGAAAAGATGCCCATGGACATATATCTGTAAAACCCAGCACTGTTTTCGTTTAAGACCTCGTAAGGGCCAAAGTCTGAACCTTGTTCTCATGAACATGCGCTATGCTTGTAATCTAACCTTTAATAAGTAATGCAGAATAGAGAGAGTTGTTAGAGTACAAGTGAGCAACAGACAACAAGGAGAGTCTGGTTCTTTCAAGAGAAGGCTGAGGCAAAGGACCATCCTTTCCTGGGTCCTCGAGTCTTAAGTTTGAATTATGCCATTCTTGTTATCATTGCTCTGGGAAAGCTGACAGTATTTTTGGGAATCAGAAATTGGGTTAAGGAATTTGGCCAAACAAATATCAAGTTCTCTGTTAAAAGAAGGGGGGGGGGGGCGGGGCGGAATAGATAAGGTGAATTTTATAAGGAAAGTTGCTAAAAAACCTGAGTCCAAGACAAAAGCACCCCTAAATAAAACAGCAGGTGGCAACTCTGCCATAATACTGGGATTGATCAGGACCTTCAGCAAAGACGGAATGGCCAAAGAGTCAAGCACAATATTAAAAGCTTTTGCAAATATTCAATGGAGACAGAAATTAGGAAGGATACAAAATTAATGATTCAAAATGAATGATGATTCAGTAAGATAACTGCTAAGAAAGTTTTTAAAAAGGCAACCCTTTTTGAAATAATAATAAAGAGCTTGAAAGAAATTATTTGTGAAATTCTGACATTTTTAAACCAGCTAGGAGAAACTGCCTATGCTTGGTTATTATGAGAAATTACTACTTACTAGAGCCCTGATGATTTTGGTTTTAATGATACCTAAATGGTAAGGAAAAAAAATTACAGGAATGGTGCAGAAGGGATGAGTGATCTGAACGATAAAAATCTAACTTAAGTAAAATAATGACCAACAGTAAGAAATTTTAATAGAAACACTAGATATCCAAAGGATGTGAAACCTTTGACTTTGTTTTATTGAAAGTATTTTTCCTGGACTAATTGGATCTCCTTTAAAAAAAAATGAAAATTAAAAAGACCAATAAGGTTTTAATCCTGCAAGTACATGTTTAACTTTATTCACTTGAGGAATCCCTTCAACTTCAGGCTAACACATACACATTTGTTCGATGGAGCTGTTGGCAGTGGGACACAAAGAATGAAGCCAAGCTATGTGGATTTCATTAGAGCCTTGAAGCTGCATCTCACAACATTTGAGTTTAAAAATGGATTCATATAATCTTGGAGAAGAAGAGGATTTGGTGGGTTGGAAAGTGACTGCAAGGAAAAGGCAGTGTGCTGCATTGATGAAAGGTGTTCCAGGAGGTTTACCCACGGAGAGAGAATAGTTTTGTCTTGCTTAACATCTTCAGTAATAATCTGAAAGAAGTAATGATCTTAATGAATTCACTATCATAATGAGCTAACAATAGTAATTTAGGAGGAGCTGAAAGTACCAGTAAGAACAAAGACAAATAATACAAAGGCACCCTGAGAGATTAAAAGCATAGGCGAAAATACTGTAACAAAATGAGGTTTGGACTGGAAAGACACAATTCCCAACACATTTGTTGAAAAACAATCCAAAGCATGAATATTCAATGATGGAGTCAGACATTAATTGGCAATGCAAAATGGCAGGGAAAAAAAAACAACCGAGCCTATTTTGTGCTGCCCATGCATCAGCTTCAGAGAACAGGGAGTCAGCCTTTTCTACAGCGCTGATGAACATGAGAGAGGAATTACTATGCTGGCCTGGGCCTGCCACCCATCTTTTGCAGTATCCTACACCTGACTGTGAACAGTAACATCCATTTCAAGAAATGCTTAGACTTTTTCACAACAATAATATGAACAGAATGGATTCTCTTTTGTAACTGCAGGCAGTTGGGGGAGGGGGCTTTTATTCTTCCTTTTATTCATTAGAAGCTTTTGAGCCTTTTTAAAAAAAACACACAAGAATTTAGAGGTCAACAACCAGCCAGGGTCTCGTACTGTTACGGGCACTATGTTAGCAGAAAAAACATTACATGGTGAGGTCTGAACTATAGAAGAGCAACAAAATTGTCTGAACACTGAGAAGACCAGTTTTCAGGGAAAAAATATGTGTATGTACACTAAGAGATGACTAAGGTACCAACAAGACAGCAGTCTACAAATATCTGAAGTTTATGAACAGCAAAGACAGAAAAATAAACCCTGTGCTATCAAGAATGTAGCTATGATGAATGAGAGAAACAGAGAAAAGAAAATCATCACTGAATAGCAAGAAGACCAACATATTTGCATCTGTGGTTCCACCCCAAAGCTCTTCCCAGCCTTGTCAGCAGCCTGGATCTAATTCGACCATGTCACCAGAAAACCAGGAACTGGGCTTGTTTTTCCTACTGCTTTTTGGAAGTGGGGAAGGGGTGAGGATAACGATTTTGTGGCCAGTAACATCTAATTCACTCCTCAGCAGCAGCCTATTTTGCTGCTGTTTTTTGCTGGCCTCACATACGTCCACTTTCATTAGAGACATGAGTGGGGCTGTGTACCCTGTCTGGTTCCATCTCACGATGTAAAAATACACACTGCACTCCATCCAGTGCTCAGGGTAAGGCCAAAATGCATCTAACTCTTCCCATCTTCACCTCAGCAAATTCACTCCTGGAATAGCAGCCTAAAAGAAGCAGTGAAAGTTTGAACCACATTTAAAGCAGATCGGACAAAACCCTAGAAAAATGTTGCTGAGTTGTGAGAACTGTTGTCATACTGATCAATAGCATCTAATTGTTACTTAGGTTCCCCCATCTGTTTGTAGCCATCTGTTGTTTCTCATCTTATATTTAGGGTGTCTACTGCCTGGGTACAGAGACGCCCAAGCCGGCCCCACACCCTCTACCAGAAGCACTGAGGAGTATTTGGGGACAGGGACTCCCTGGGAACCAGCTGAGGTCTGGAAAAGGGAAAGCTGTTTGCTCCTCTCAGTAGAAATGCATGGCAGGGCCACACTAACGTGCTATACTGCTTTCCTCACAACATTGGTGTGTCTGCACGGAGAGAGCAGCAATTTTTCCATGAAAAGCCTCTAAAATTTTCCTGCATACATGGGACATATAGGATATGTGCTGCTTAAGGACTTTCTTTATGTGCAGCTTTGTTAAATACTGTAGCCAGTTAAAACCTATCTTGTCAATCCCGACTTTAGGAATTGTATAAAAAGTTTTCTCCAAAGGATGTCTAAGACTTTATTATGGCAATGGACACACATGAGAACTCATATGCAAAACCTGCTCAATGACTACACAGGCTCTTTATCTAAAATTATTACTGTGGACACAAATTCACGCATATGGTTAACATAAGCTACTATAGGGGATCTACACTCTGCCCTTTCTTCATAGAATCTGTACAGTCTTAGAATGCCAAAATAAAACCGTTTGGACTCTAAACTACCAATTCCTTAATAAAATATTAATAAAATACAATTTTAAACAAATATCTCAAGAAAAGAGTTAACAGTACTGTTCAGCAAAGTCCTCGCAAAATCATAGCCCTGCTAGCAATAACAAAAATTTAACCAACCAACCAAGCCCTCAACCCTCCTGTTGTCCTTTATCAAGCCAGTGTTGCACAACCCTGACCTAGAATTTGGGAGAGAATGTATCTTTGTATTCCTAGGAATTTAATTGCTAGGTATTATACATATTATATATATTTTGTAAAAGGGGGTTCTGAGCTGCATGGGAGATGTTCCCAAAGATGAGACTCTACTATACTGAACTGCAGGGGGATGTTCTTCCTTCCATGAAAGGAGTCAGCCTCATGTACGGAGCAATACAGACAGCTTAGGGTCACATTTCGAGCTATTTTTAAATGAGCCTCCAAACTTACGTGTCAACTTCACAGGCACAAAATTCTCATTAGGTCACACATATAGGTACCAAAAGCAGATCCATAAAGCTTTATAGTTATCCACATGCAAAAGATAGCTTTGTGTATAGAAAATGTACATGTGCACAATCACTTGTAAATGACTAACGAAGACTTGGCTATAACAATTCAGACAATAGTCCCAGTTTCACGAGCCACAGACTAATGGCAGAGATTTCTAGCCCTCAGCAAAAACTTTTTTGTGGTAACTTAAATTAAGAAAAGGCTTAAAATGAATTGTTGGCAATTGTTGAATTGTCTTATACTGTAACCTGACATCTGCAGACAGATTGGAACTCAGTTTGGGGAATGCAAACTACTGTGTTGAAAATAAATGGTGCCTAGTTCTTGAAATTCATTAGCATTTAACCAAATGAAAAGTTCAAGTAAGATATGGATGAGAAGTTAACAACCAACAATCAGTTTTCAAAATAGTATGTTCCCATATTTTCCTTTAACAATTTCTTTGTTACTTACTGAATCCCTGAAGTGACACTCTTGCTTCAAACACTGTGTTTGTTGTTCTTCCTATTGGGCATGCAAACCCTGCAGCTTAGCCAAGTACAGAAAAACATTGTCTAATGAATATTCTGGTGGAGAAAAATTGTTAAAGTCATTAGATATAAATATTTTCAGAATAGGAAACATAATAATGGGCTTTATGTTTTTAGATACTAATGCTTCAAATAAAGGTGCAAATGCTGTGCTATTCCCCCACTGCCCATGCACTGCCCCCAATACAGTGGACAATGAGTTTGCAGTTGTTTGATTTTTTTTCTGTGTATTAGTGTTAAATTATACAGCTACTCAACTCTCTGCCTAACGACACCTTATTTTAAGACCAAACTGGTAAAAATATGAGGTTCAGAGATGGCAGCTAGGAATATCTGGCTTGGGAGAGAACTCTGTGGTTAATGTGCTCCGAGAGTCTGTGCAAGCCAATAGACCTTCCAGTGGAATATGGCTGCAGATCAAGCATAATCATTTCAGCCACTTTTCAATTTATGGACAGGGTGAGTAGATGGCTTATTCTAACAGTTGACTTTGGGGGGGCCAAAAAGCTTGTATAAATTAATGGTACATACTGCTGCACTGTAACGATGCAAAACAGGAGGCATTCCAGTCTGTTCTTTCAGCAAAAGCTCTGCTATGCTGCTATTCAGCACAGTAGTGCTTTATTTGCATCCATGCAAGCTACTCATCATATTGCTGTTGTTTGATCCTTTTCCTAGTTACCTCTGTTCATGAAATTTTTTTGCCAATATTAGTAAACCTCTCTTTTTATACCATGCATCTCATTTTAAAAGTTGGCTCAAGAAAACAAAAGACTGAATGAAGTAATTCTGACCAGTTATTTGTTATATATGTTGCTTAATCAGCAGGGACTTTAATCAAGAGAAAGGTACAATGACTGGATGTGGTCAGGGTAATAGACTGTGAGTAAAACACTTAGGTCAGTCAGTGTCCTGTCCCATGAACTCAGACAAACAACTTCACCTCTAGCTGCTCTTCTCTCCCTGCCATCTATTTATCTTTTTGGTCTTTTGCTGCACTCAGAGTTAGGCAACTGAATAAGCAGCTTGCCAAAACTGGGATGTGTTACTACAGCTGTACTGTGTCTTTGTGGTACTTCTCTAACACTAATCATTCATAAATAGAATAATAATAATAATAATAATAATAATAATAATAATAATAATAATAATAATAATAATAAACAAATGTAACATGGAATAAATGAGCAGTCCTTTCCAGTGGCTAAATTTAGGAGCAGGAGGAGGTGTGAAAAGGCAAAATGAATTGTCCAGATCTCTAAAACCTGGAAGCTGCAGTCTGCTTGGATGGTTTCATTCTACCTAGCAGCAGATGCAGTGAGCAGTAACTCATGGATCACTACTATCTTCTTAGGTAGGTTTTCTGACTTCTTCTGTTTTGGATTTTCAACCTCTCTTAAAAAGACTGCAAGCCTTTTCAAAGCCTGCTTAGCTTCTGTGTCAGCTAAATAGCCTTCTCTTAGATGACATTACTCTGAGCTCTAGCATTGACACTCCTCTGGAAAGCTGTGCATATCGCAGAGTATCAAGCTGCTCAGTTGGTGCTAGAGGTGGCACAAGATTTCCAGTTCATTTCCTCATTTTGCTGGTGGAAAAGCAAGCATCCAGAGCCTGGTTCACCCAGCTTCTAGATTGTTTCATTGTCCTACAAGTGTAATTACTATTAATATTTCTATGTGCAATTTCATGTATATGTATCTTATCCCTCTGTGTGATTTACATCCACTTTTTATTGTCCCCTTACATTTCCAGGGAGCTGAAAAGAGATTTCAGCAAAATGAAAAATTAGGCAACCATTCTTATTTTGATGCCTACTGAGCCACACATCAGGACATGTTAATCTGGCACACAGATGACCAGCAAAGAAACCCACCAAGAGCTTATTGTTTTCCCAAATTATATTATTTTCCCAAATTAATACAAAATTAATCTCAATCTTAGAAGTACAGAAAAAAACATGGTTCCCTGTCTGGTCTGACAGCTGTTATACCTGAGGTTCTGGATTGTGACTACATCCGGTCTAAAAAATATTGAGGATGTGTGTGCAAAAAGAAAGATCCCTCCTCCCTTATATACAGGCAAGGGTAACACAGACCCAACTGCCATCTCTGTTATCTCATGGAGTAAAAACCGGCAGAAATTCATAAGAACATCTTCAATGCTTTTCTGTACTCTGCATACTGAGTAAATTTGTAGCCTACATCTGTTCTGTTTTTTGCTACAGCTTTTTGGTTTTCCCTTTTTTTTAATGAAAAAAGATAAATCAATTTTTGATCTTCCAGCATCAGAGAGCTCACCACAAGGCCTGATGGAAAAAATGACCAGCTAATTACCTCCGTTAAAAACAAGTACCTTTCATAGAATCCAAATTTGTTGATGGGCTTTCGTTTATGATTCCTGTCAGATATTGCACGGTGGCTGAGTAGGTTACCTACCACCTGCAGCATCGTTTGTGCCAGAGGTAGGTGCCTGCAGCAATCTCTCCCTCTCTCCCTCGCTTCCTGCTGCTGGAGGTCACGATTCCTGGTTGGCTCTCCCACCCCTCTGCTAGAGGCCATCACCTTGGGAGCACAGGTGGACACAGAAGCCACTTGTTTACTCCCCAAGGACCACCATCCAGAGCTTATTGGTATGAAGTGCTCCTACATTGGTTTACCGTAGCACTGCGGGCTGTGAGGAGTAGGTACAGTCTCTGCTCTCTTGCTTTTGCTAGAGGATGGGCACCTTCTGGTCGAGGGGCAAGGTGGGCAGTGCAGGACAGTGGCCTGCCAGCCACCACAACTGAATGACAGATATCATGAAATCTCTTTATAACAAGTTGTTATAAAGTTGTTTATAACATCCTGCTATTAAAACTCTCTTCTTCATATAGAAGCTTATGGCTGTGACCTCTTAACCTTTTCTTCAATAGGCAGAGTTATCTCTATGAATCTCCTTGTCTGTCTCTTTCAAGCAGACTTTCCACACTTTTAAACTTTCTTCTCTGTTCTCTGAGTCCTCTCCTAATTTTTATCATCATTCTTTTACAGTACAAACATGTTTGGCTGACTGTCTAACATGAGATCCAGGTTATTGTCATTTCTTCTCAAGAATTCCCATTTTGTACATGGACCACCCCTTCAGACTGGATATGTTTGGAAAGGGATTGCATGAGAAGGTTTCTGCAATGGCCAGAGACAACCACAATTCTCAGAAAGTTCCTTTATCATTACATAAAAAGAAGATGTGGCACTTCATTCATTACATTGAAAATTAAAATGTGTAGATTCCAGGTATGGATATGCAAAAAATACCTCCTCTTCTTTTATGAATAACATTTTCAGTGTTTTGCAGTGTGAACAGTATCACATTGGGTCAACATTCCTTTACAGAAACCATTTGGAGGTTAAAATAGTGACAAAGGCAAAGAACATGGGGAAAAGCACCACTTCTTCCCACCGATGCTTTTTGCCAATCCATTTGATCTCTCAGTGTCCTCGCTTACCCATCTATAAAGAAGAAATAAAAATACATCTCTCTCAGAATCATTGTAGGGCATGGAATTATTATTAACAAGGGCACAAACAAAATATTATGAGACTGTAGATTTAATCTTCTGCGCTTTCCAAAATTGCTTTCTACTTATAACTTTGACAACATCTTCCCAAAAAAATTGAGAATATTTGGTAAAACTATAGCAACAAATAGCTGCCGTCACATGCTGAACCTTCAGCTGCCAAGTCTCACCCCAGAGAGAATTTTCATAGCTAAACTGCATAAGCCTTAGAAAAATAAGCATTTATAATAGAATTACTGACAGACCTTCAACTACAGTATTGGGAATAGTGCTATTTAACAAACCAATGGCTATGTTTTTATTTTATTGGTTTTTAGAGTTTGCTCATGTCATCATTTTCAAGAAAACTCACAATAGATCTCAGCTAACTAGAATTATAGATTAGGGAGGATAACCAAGATAAATCAAAGCATAGGTAACACAAAACATATTTAAGTTGCTCTATATTTAGGACATTCAGCACTGGAAAGTAATTGCTAAAGCACAGAATGAGGTCAGTATAGAAACCTAAAAATATAAAATTATAAAGCACAATTAAGTTAAACCAAACTCAGATCATCTTTGTGCATATAACAATTTAATGTGTTCAAAAACAGCTCAATTTTGTTCACAGTACAGAATTGTGGGCAAAAGTATATACCTTTCATATTTGGTAAAGGTAAAATGCACTAGTTTTTAAATAAAGAAAGTTTTCTGGATGAACGAAAAATAAGTAAAACTTTTTACAAAGTAATTGAGCTATCAGAAGTTCAGAAAAAAACCTAACATCAGAATAAGTAGAATGAAATCATAATATTGAAATATACTAAAATAGGAACATTTTTCTGTGTCTAATTATAGATTGTACCTTGCTTTCAATATACAGAAGAATTAAATGGATAGCCAAAAGTAGTGCTTGAGCTACTACCTACAGTGAGACTGACTATTTCTTTTAGGATTTTTCCCCCTATGAATTTAACAATGCAAATTTAACAATGGATTCTGCCCAATGATTGCCAATTTCAGCAGTGACATTCTTGACGGAATAGCCTGATTAGAAAATAATTGTACTTCTTTTCAGCTACTGTTACCTCACCCACACTTTTCATTTCCTGTAAGGTACAGTGGCAAAACTGCATCTTTCAACTCTCCCTCTTTTATCTGATGTAGTGGATGACAGGTAATCTAGCTGAAAGTTCCTACAATTGCACCACCAGAAAAACACTGGCTGATGAAATCTGAGCAGTTATCACACTAACCATCACCTGTCAAGCCTCCTGCTTCAATTTAAGGGTGCATCAATTTTCTGAAGAGGAAATCAAGGGCAAAGAATAAAAGCGCTACAGATAAACACTGACAAAGGCCCTTTCTGCTTTTTTTTATTTATGATGGGATGTACTATCATAGGTTGCTCTGTGAGGTTTTATCAACTGTCCTGATACATCCCAGATAGCTTGGAATTCTTTGGCCATTGATGAAGTGCTATACTTGCACTTACTGAAAGGGCAGAAGATTTCTAACTGAAAATTACTTTCACTAAATACCACAAAGATATTGAAGTCAGAAAGAGCAAGGAGATGGAACAAATGACAGCTGCATATAACAATGAACCGCTCTGTTCTCTGAGCTGGCAGACAAGGCTGATTAGAGTAAGAACATGAAATAATGTTTTCTTAAAGCCAGAGAGCATATTGTGTAAAGTGTCAGGTACAGAGTTCATATGTTCTTTGTAGTGAAATGTGAACACATTTGCTGCTGACTGCATTTGCCGTGTACTCACTCAGTTCTCCAAAGTAAACAACTGTACAAGGGGGCCTTCTTACAAGTGGGGAAAAATTATTCATTTCTCCAGGGAGAGGAAAAGATGCCTCAATATCAAAATGAGCTAAATTCAGGTTGAGAGCAAGTATATTCAGCATCGTTAGCTTCACGGGAATGATATTCTCTAACATCAAGTCAGAAGTTGGCCTGATTCATGGGTATAAATTATGTTGGAGTTTTCAGATGTTTTTCCTTTTCTTTGTAAAATCAGCAGAAGGGGAGACTCTCACTTAAAATGTGCTCGTTTGGTAGCTATCCTGCAGGGGGGAAGATGAAACAAGCAATAGAAAGAGAAGTAATAGCAAGAAAAAAAAAATTCTCCACATCATAGATTTACACCTGGCTATGAATAGCTTGTGAGCCCCAGTGCTCAAGCACCAGTGCTTCCTGATTTCTTCCCAAATAACAGAAGAGGAGGAACAACAGCTCCCAGTAAAGCCCGTGGGTGACTTCCTGATGACTTCCACAGGCTTTCAACAGAACATGAAATATTGAGACAAGTGCAATCTCTGTTCTAGCCAAGCACTAGCCATAGCAGAGGATTGTGTGTGCGTTAAAAGCATAAAGCATACAAAGTTCCTGCAGGATTAATTCAGATTGACCTTTTTTTTTTTCCATTTTTATTGCTTTTTCTTCATTCATTTCTTGATATACCAGCCCACAGTGAAGACAAAAAATTTGGATAAATGCTACAGGAACTCAGCAACCAGCAAAAGCCAGCTGCTTTCTCTGTAGATGATATGCCGAGTTTGGGATCCAACAAGAGATAACAGAGATAGATAGGTTCAACAAAGTTCACAGTCCTCACTGGATAATATTCTTATATTCATGTCAGGTCTCATAGACAAGGCCCTGGATGCTGACAACCTTGTCAGGTGACAAATTGTAAATTCTGCCAGTGTTGCTCCTGTCAGGAGTATTTTAAACAGGGCAACCTTCAATGGAAAAAGTGACTGTCATCCATAAAGCCTGTAAATACCCACTGACAACAGAACAACACATTAGCAAAAACCTGTTCCTTATTAGTCTGAATTCGTCAAGTAATTTGCACAAATCATTTTCAAACACCGCATCACTTGCAGTGTTTTAGATGACAACTCAGTAAAATAATCACAAAGAATTAGGTTTGCTCCTTGACTGAATGACAATGTTTCTAAACAGAATAACAGTAATTCCATGAAAAAGATTTCTCTCTTGGATGTCTCTAGTAATTCTTTGAACTTCAGCTCTCAAGTTAAATGATTTCTCAAGAAAGCTAGCTTTCAGATTCGGAAAGTAATTTTTAGTTCTCACATTTGTGGAGAAAATCTGAAAACATTCTTGCTACAAACTATGCTACAAACTACAAACATTCTTACTACAAACTATGAGCTTCTAAACCAGAAAGTTCAAAGTACCGAAGCCTTTTACTATTTTTTAACTTTATCAGTGTTTTGAAGGCTTTACTTATGAGTTTGAGTATCTAAAGCTGGCAAACAACAAAACTATAAATAAGAATCACCAGTGTCTGGTACAAGTTCCAGGTGAATACTTAATCAGGCTGAAGTGTATGACATGTTCCGGGTTCATCAGTGTTTTCTCGAAATTCTGGAGATTATTTGAATAATCCCAGAGGGTAAAAAAAGATGCACAAAATAGAGAACTATGGCATTGGGTTGAGATTTGGAAATCATATCCTTTACCTATTCAGCCAGCTTCATTTAACAAATATTGTCTATTTTATTTTTTAAAGACAGAGCACAATCATTTTGATAGTTCACCTTAATGATAAAAAACCTGCATTATGTACATTACAATAATTCCATGTTTTTGAGAGGTTTACCTCTTGCACCACTTACACGATATATTTACCACCTCCTTTCTAGGGAATGCAATTAAGTTTCCTTTTTTATTCTGAGTAATCAAAATAATGGATTCCAATCCAGCCTTAAGAGCATCCAGCTAGTCCAGGTAGCTTTGTACTATATATAGGTCTGCTCTACAGAGAGTTATCTCAAAGCTTGCAAAATTGATTGAGTTTTCATCCCCATGGTTGAAGGCCCATGGTCAGTTTGCCTCTGTCTTGGTAGAGGGACAGACAGGATTAGAGTTAGGAATAGGCTGAAAGAATGTCCCTGGAATGTGCAACATGGAAGGGATGGGAAAAGAGGGGATAAAATATGTGAGTATAGTAACTACTGCTGGATTACAGTCACACTGCAAGCCATATGACAGTTCAAATGTATAGGTAAAAATTAACACACATTCCTCAAAGTTTTCTGAATAAAAGCACCTTTCTAGTATGCTAGGAGGTGTCATGTTACAGTTGTAGGGCTATTTTAAACAACATCTGGGCATGTATTGAAATGAACATAAGCCTCCAAAATTTCAAGAATTCATATTTTCCCAGAAGCAAAGGTCCACATTTGGTAAAGCATGAGAACACATGCTTAAATTCATCAAAAATCCAAAATTCTTAGTAAATATCTGCTTAACATAAGTGATTTTCTGAGAACTCATATTATCCCAAATCCAGTTTACAATTCCTATGTTCAAACAGTGTTACTATCCTGGTGAGAAAACGAAGACTTAAGACTTTGGTAGCCAGGCTCAGCCCTAGACTTTACAGACAGAGCCTGAAACTTTCCATCGCAAAGTTAATGAATACTTTGAATGTTGGTTTTTCTGGTCTAACCTATTGTAAGACAGCAGCCATTTACTGAAATTTGAACTAGGTTTGGATCCTAAACTCACCTAACTCCCAAAGTTGCTAGATCCAGGGCCTTATTCTGAATCTATCTGTGTCAGTATGGTGTTTGTCCCTGTAGGATTTTAAGAATGTGCAGAAGGCATCTGGACCATCAAAGGAATATTTTGAGAAACACATTGGAGGATATGATCTCTCAGTAATAATGAAACGCAGCAAAATTCAAGTATAACACAAATGAACAAGTAATAGCTCTTGAATTTATTGAACAATTTATGGAGTATTTACAGTACAATATTTTACAGTATTTAATCAGAGGTTTCAGTAAGCAGCTTGCCAAAGCAAATACTGTTGGTAAAACTGGTTTATTATGAACCACTGTGCACTGTTAAGTAATTTTCAGGTGAGAAAAATGAGGTTTTAAAAAAACCCAATAGCTTAACACAGCTGACAACATCCAAACTTCTTTTGCTTTTCTATTTGTCGTCTATGAACATACATACATTCAGCGTGTCTGAAAAAATGTCTGCTACATTTTCTGCTAGCTATGGGGGTTACAGCTATCTCAGATTTCCCTGAGCCATGACTCCTTTCCTAGACATATGTGGAAGAAGAGTACAGATGTCAAAGGAAAAGAAAAGAAAAAAAAAAGAAGAAAAGAAAAAAGAGAGGGGGGCAGGGAGGAGAATAAAGGAGTCCTAAAGCAATCCCCACTCTTTGGTAATTCAACCAAATCATATGGATCAGCTGCTCCTATTAAAATGAGATTAGTTACCTCAAAAATATTTTGAACGTTATTCTGTGGAAAATCTTTGGTTTTTGTTCCCCAGACTCTGACAAAATTCCTGCTTTCACAAGACGGGGGTTTGCTCTGCACCTGCAATACTGTACAATCCATATCTGACATTGCTATGCTGCAGTGGACACAGTACGCATTCCCTCAATCCCATAGAAGTGCTTTACTGGAAAATGTGCAATATCAGGGAGCAGTTTCAGTGAGGTCCATGTGCCATGTATGCACTGAGAACACTACAGTCATATCCAAGGCCTGCCGAGTACATTTGCAAAGGGCAGAAGCCAGAACTTCCAGACTGGGGAATGCAAAGCTACTCACCCAAAACCACGGCCAAGCTCTCCGAGGTGCTGGGCAGTTTGCACCAGTGTCCGCATTCACATCACCAACGGCTGCAGGCTTGGGCACTCAGGTGCAGGAGTGTCTTGCAGCGTGGTGTATAACATGTGCGGGAATAGATTTTGTAGGTCAGTTTGCAATCTTCTCAGTTTGTTTTAAACAAGTATCAACGATTTTTTCTTTAATAGTACTGTGCTATTTCTGGGTTGTTGAAACAGGTTGAGGAAAATCACCTACAAAGCAAAAGAAACATGGCAAAATGTTCCTGCAGTGTGTTGCCTTAATACATTTAAATGATTTAATGGCAAGCAGGGGATTACAGCAAAACACAATGCACGCTGGAGGTAGCAAAGGACACCCGCTGCCTGTACTGTGAAATTCAAAATGGATTCCAGGAAGGGAGCACAATGCCAGGCTGCTTTAACTACTGCTCCTACTTCCTATACTATTATTACTGCTCACCAGTCTTGAAGTCTGAATGACAGTGGTCTGAGCCCTTTCAAACAACAGCAAGAAGGTCAATTTTTGTAATGAGGAAATGGAAGTGGTGGTGCAGTGGATCGCTGAACCTTACAGTTTCTTCTATGATAAAGTAGCAGTGCTCAAGCAAATTATGGTGTAGGAACACAGTGACAACACCACCATGAAACACACAACAGATGAACTAACAAAAACACTTAAATGTGTGTAAAACCAGTGTGATACCAAAGCTAAGTTTGCTCCTACTTTCACACTGCAGAATCACTGTAACCCTTCACCAGCACTGCGGAAAGCCATAGACCAAAGGAAAATCACATTGCTCACAAAGCCACTCTTCCATCCTCAGTGTTTAGATCCCAGTCACATGGTAAATAAAATCTCTGGTAGGAAAAGCATATTGAATGAACTGTTCCAGAGAATTAAAATGTTTCACGTCTACAAAGCGCTGCTTTGATTACTACTTTAGCTCCACTTGTTCTAGGACTTCAGAACTTACTGCAGGTGAGCAAGCCAGCATGAATAACCTTCGAGGTTTTAAAATACTGTCAACAGATCTGCAATTACAGTACTCCAAGACCACAGTGTCTTTGTGCTTGTGCATAAAGCTTCCCTCAAGGAACAAAAATTAACAGCTGCAAGCTACAACTATTTGACCCTTGAAGTCTTGCACAGTAGTTTAATGAGTTCAAAGTACCTCTGTATCCTATTCACCTCATCTCCCCCCTTTCAGATACAGTAGTATTAAGGGTAATGCCTAGCAACAATATTCACATATTCATCAGCTTCACATTTTTACTTTAATTTGTGTCCCTTTAGCAGCCTAAGTGACTCTAATGAAAGGGAGCAAACCTTAGCACATAAAATCTATGAAAGAAATTATAGACACAAACAAGAAATCTGAAGAATAAAGCAACTACCATGTCAGTAAATTAGTAAGAAATTATCTAGTACATCTGAAGTAGGCTGATCACCAGATAATAAGTATTCGTTGCCCAAGCACAAACCAGATAAGGAGAATGAATTAAAAAGAGCTTGATGATTTTCTTACATTGTACTTTATTTAAAGAGAATAATGGAGAAACACCAGGCAGAACAGGCAGGACACTTTCAGACATACACATATAGAAGAAATAAAAATGATGGATCAGCTGGAGAAGCTAAATTACCATTAACAAACTCTGATGGATGTCTTTTGTCCAAAAATTTTTAAAGGAGTGAACTAATCTTTAAGGTCCCAATCCTGCAAGTGAGATTTTCTCAGGAAGACTCTCCAACAAACCAAGAAGCAGGCAGTGTGATGGGTAAAACTGTCTTGTGCATTATTCCATCAGGCTATGCTCTACAGGAATGGTTTTGACTGTTTATGTCACTTACGCTCAGGAACATACTATATTATTAGGCCAAGCCATAAGGGTGAAAAGAATGACAGGCCCATGTTTTGATGCATATTTTCACATATTGGGGACCATCGTTGGCAGTCCCAACTGCCACAGGATGTCCCACCTGCCTCCGTGGTTCATGGCTTTGATCAATTCAGAAAGAGCAGATATAACCATACCTTCTAAACTGCAAGATAGGCAATGTTTCCTCAGCTTGCAGCCTGCTACAAAATTATCTACTTCCAGATGCATGCACAATTTTCACCTGCTTATTTTTTATATATTTAAATAATTAATTAAAAATCTAATATGACATAAACATTAATTTGCAGTTCTACCGTGTTCTGTATTCTACTGACATCAAGACACTTTAAAGAGTCTTCATTTGGGTATTTAGGAATCAAGGAACTTAAGCTCACCAATCACTTTTGAAGATCTGTTAACCTTCTTATGATAATTATATTTAGAAAGCAGTTAGAGCCTTACTTTCTGGAACCAAACTGGTGAAGACTTCGATGGGAGATCTTCATGCTCCTGACCAGAATCCCCAGCTCTTAGGCAACAGATCAGTTACTGCCAGCTTAATTTTTTCTATTTGTGCAAGTCACCTTATGATTTTTTTTTTCCTTCTATGTCCTCCTGTCAGTCTGCAATGTGCCCTTGTTGGTCTACAATGGAAGTGATGTGTTTCTTTGCTGGTCCAAAAGTACATGCAAATTCCCTCTGGAGTTCTCTAGGAAGCTAGGAGTGGGACTTCTACTCTGATTTTTTAAAATGGTACTGGTTGGCTGAATGAACAGGGTAGCTGAGACATGGCACCATGTCCATTCCCTTGGCTTGGGAGGTTTGCCATTGTTCCCTTGGCATTCCCACCCTCCAACAGGCCAAACTTTGATGTAGAATTAAGAGTTCATTTAAATGCATATTAATAACTGCAAGCCTGCTTTCATGTGAAGTTCTATAAAAACTTTAAAATAATATTTACTATTTATGGGACATTTAAACAGGCATTAATACTGTGGGAGTGCTAGTTTTAACAGCAAATAATGTATGTTGGTTGCTGGTATGAAAAGGTATAGTAACTGCTAAGAGGCACACAATGGAAGAACAAAACATCAGTATACAATACTTGCAGTCTCTGAATCACTTTAAAATATAGATAGTGTTTTAGAAGTAATTTATCTTCCCATTCACATAACTAGAACAAGAATTCTTTGTACAGATATTCTTTGCAGAAAGCTAACAAGCTGGCTTTCCAGCCCCTACAGGCACTGCCTACCAGATACACAGTTTGATTCTTCTCACACACGATCACCAGGTCTCAGGTATGCTCCTGTGCCACTGGGCTGAGCACAACAGAAAAGTCTCCTCAGGATGTATTTTGTTTTTAAGAGATATTAAATCAATTGCTTCTTCTGAACATTCTGCACTCACACTGAAATCAATGACAGCTGAAAGCAGTTAGCAATTCCAAGGACTATGCTCTTCGCAACTTGCTAAATCCCCATTATCTTTCCCTTGGACAGCATTATTTTAGTTTCAAAGAAGCTGATATTTACTCAAAAGTCACTTTCTTTCTCTCTTCAGTCTAAATGTCCTTTCAAGATGAGACTTCTCCTTATTAGAACTTATTTTATTTTTTAGAGCTAGTAGTTGAAGATCTCCTTCTTATTGAAACTCTTATGATAGGCCTATTAGTCTGCAATTACTTCTAACTTACAACATATATTCAACTATTTATCATGCAAACAGCTTTCCTTCACAGTAGGTGTCCATTTGACTTCTCTACTTATATACATTTATATGTTTCATTTCTGTTTTCTTAGTTAATCAGCAGGAATATCACTTACTTAGAATTTGCCACTTTTGGGCAAGAACTGATTTTTGCTGAAAGTTAAGCTTGCTGTGAACCCTGCTAGGTCTTACAAGAAGGAGTAAGCACACAGTTATGATGAATTTAATCAGATTCCCCTGGGCTGATCCTGCAAGGCATCTACATGATTTTGAATCAGATTTTAGAACAGCCAAACTATTACTGAAGAATAAAAATATTTGAGAAATTTTGGCACTGAGTTGATGCTCAGGTAGACCACAGGGCCTGATTTAATCTAACAGAAATTATAGTTAACGGATGATTGGTTGTAGGTCACAGGGACCACAGTATCAGACTCACCAGGTGAGACATATTCTGTGCCTCAAAGGGATCCGTCTTAGCTGCAACTTGCTTACTAGGTGTACTGTTGATAAAATCTGTGACTCAACAGACAACCTTTAAGCACAGGCCACCTTTAAGCGGTACAGGAGGAGTCCTGCCGTGCTACTGAGGTAGTTCCAAGAATAATTTTGTCTCAGAGAAGCAGAGTATTTCATTCATCTTTTGTATCTCAATGGAACATGCAGGGCACACTTGCCATAGCTCCTGAGAAGGCTGATGTTCTTGCCCTTTTTGCAATAGGCTGAGCTCAAAGTAATATTCACTGAAAGTCCTGAAGACTTGAGCTGTAGCTTGTCCCTGAGCAGAGGAAGGTATCCCAGTAGGTCTCTATAAAGTCAAAATTAGGGACTGAAGCAGACTCTACGCCTCACCATGCAGCCCACATAGCTGCACTTGTCCAAGAAACCCACATTTTCCGTTAATGCAGCTGCAACAGTCCTAAGGCAGTGAAGGAAAACATTAGCTCTCTGTCCTCATGGTGGGAGCAAGCAGAGATTTTAAGAAAGAGCTGGAGCACCCTGAAGACTGTATCTTACTATTGCTAGTTTGCCAGTTGGATGCTGTCACTGAGAAAGACCTGTTAAAACCGTGCTGCAGATACGCAACTGGTGTGTATATAAAAAAACTCCACAACAAATTTCCCCCCCTCCAATTTAGTTGGGGGTTTTTAAGAATTACAGTAATTACATTAAATTTTATTAAGCACTGTCCTTTAAATCATCTTCAGTGCTTGCCTCTAGATCCAGGGAGAATACCTATTTCATTATCTTAATATTAGTGTAATCCTTAAATTAAAAAAATGCAGTAAGCAAGCTTGCTAACAAATGATTCTCATCAGAGACAATGTCACTAAACAATATTTTTGTCTGAGAGGCAGTTCTTGTTATTCCATGTCCTCACACATATTATTGCCAAACTGAACTGTCCCTTACCGGCTGGTAGGCTCAGAAATGTTATCCAGTGTCCTAGACAGTCCGACCGAAAATGATAGTTCAGGCCCATCACTAGTATACCGAGGAGTGACAAAGAATTAAAGGCTGGAAGTTCACATGACAGATGTGTGGCCTATTCCTCTCATCCCACTGAATTTGTATTATTGGAGTCTTCAAGTTCATAGCATGTCTTTGTAGCTCATTAGTCTTCATTGCTACCATGGCATATATCAGTTGGCAGGGGCTGGATGGGAAACAAGGGGTTGGAAACAAACTGAAGAAAAAATACAGTAAGAGCTTTTTCAGCTGGGTGCGTGTCTTGGTTCTTTACTACATTTTTGTGACAGTAAGGACAAAGTGAGGAGCCCAGCAGATTGGAGAGCAGCAAGGTCACAGACCTTGACACAACACACAGCCATGCAAAATATATATGACAACTAAGATTTGGACAGAAAGACAGGGGTGCCAGAGAGGTATAAAAAAAGCTATGAACATCTATTCTTTTTGTAGCCCAGAGGAAGAGTTAGCTGGGTGCTGGACAGATAGAACTGGTTGTTGGCATCTGTTGCCATTTAAAAGCACTACTGGTCAACTTAAGCCCAGGCACACTCAGCTGCCAGACCATGAGTTCTTTGTTGTCCAATAGGTAAACTCTTCCTCACCACTCCAGCAGCTTCATTTCCTGACTCTGTTTACCTTCTCAGAGCTCTGTGTTTCCCCACGTGGAAATACCAATCTTGTTCCTTGACCTTCTCTTGGCTTTCTATTTCAATTCTATGCAAAGCTCCACCAATAAAATTCATAGCCCCTGCATGTTTAATCAGTCTCATCAAAAACCTTCTTGCTGTTCCAGAGAAGAAAGTAAAATGCAGATTGACTCTGTCCCATAAAACATGCTTCTGTATGGTGCACATTCCTTGTTAAGTGAAGGAAGCAACACTAAACTTGCCCAAAAGACTATGCAGCTCATGCACTTCTACGGCTGATGTGAACCTTGTTTCACAAGGTTCTGATCTTCTCCTGTTTAAAACAGTTTACTTCACAAAATAGCTTGGCATTTCTACTCATGCCAAAAGCTAGCCTACCCATCAGCTTCAGCAAGGCCAACGATTGCTCACAGGTCAAACAGCCTCCAGGTATTACAAAAATATCATTTCTGGTTGCATTAATAATCAGTCTATCCTTGTGTAGGAGAGATTAATTCCCTTTTAAAATAACTTTGATATGAGTTGTTTGATTGAAGGGAGTTTATAGAGCAAGACATAGGTATGTTTTCAAAGAGAAGAGAACAAATCATATGTGACAGACGTCAGTCATGTTACTTAATGCATTACTGGAAACACACTTGAATGCTACAGGATAATAGTTTTATAATGACATCTAGAAGAATACTAAGCAGAGCATGTGTAATGGACTTGCAGATAACCATTCAAACAGATGTAAGTACTAATCAGGGTTGTAAAGTAAGCCTTCAGGACAACATGGCTTATCATCTGGAGCATAAGGACATACATCTTGTAGTTACTTATCTTCTTTATTTCCTACTTTCTTGTCAAGCAGTTTGTTTTGGGGGAAAGCTTGTGAGAATGCTGACAAACTTGGGACAACCGAACAGGCCCTACAGTTAGGCATCCTCCAATAGCAGTGCAGAGAGGTAGACAACAAACTAAGACAAGACCTAGAATTATTTCCTTTCTACCTTACCATGCTCTCAGTTTTATTTTGAGGAACTTCTGTCACCAGAGCTTCATGCCTTATTCATTTGTCCACCATGGCAGGTATAAACCACCACAATCAGGTTTTGCTCATTTTAAATCAATCTTGCTTCACCCAAGAAGCCATTCCTTTCTCTCTTCCTCTACCATTGTACCCACCCCACAGCACACAAAACGTTGAACAGTGAAGCAAATGGTAGTGCTTTCTGAGCTGGAAGAGGAAAGACCACAGTGGTACAAATGCCTGTCTTTACATATAATATGGCACTGGTGACAATAGAGAGGGAGGGGACATAGCAGCTGCTTGCCAGAGGGAAGCAATTTCTGGAAAAGGCAAAAGTAAACCAGACATCTCACATCACCTTCTGTGAATGGGAACATTTGCAGGTTGCCAACCTCTAGATCGGTTTTAACCACTTGAGGCTTTGAATGGATATTTGATTCTTTTTTGGACAGACATCTAATTAAACTAGTACTGAAATGTATTTGGTCAATTAGGGAGAGATTTAAGACAGATAGTAAGAACTGTTTATCTGATGTTTTTATTCCCTAGCGATTGTACAGATCTATTATGGCTCTTCAAAGAAAGCAGTACCAAGAAATGCAATATCAGTTTATCAGTAGAGATATCAGCAGTGCTCAGATAAAGTCCTTGTGTCCAGTAGTCTATAGACACACATACTCCCTCTTGTAATGACTTTTGCAAGGTGAATTCATGCACAAGGTTTATTCTCAGGCTGTGTCAGTAACACACTAACCCCGCAGGATAACTGCTTCTTTTACTTTGGATGTGTATGAGGAAAAGAAATAAGATTGCCAAATTTGCTTTCCATTTTCCAGACAACACATTTGTGTCTGATTCGCTGAATGGCTTCAGATCATCAAATATAAAATGAAAGAAGTACTCCTTCTACATCCATTAGAAATTCTTAACTAAAGACAATCATTAAGGCAGAACATAGCTAGCTGTTCATTAAATGCTCAACAAAATAGCATTCAAAAATTAATGTCCATGTGGAATTCTTATTACAGCTACAAGCAGAAGCACTGTTTGCTATTGATATGCTTTCCATAACAAGATTGTGAAAAACCAAACCCTTAAAACTTAGCAGGTGCTGGAACAGACAGCATACAGTGCCTGAATTATGACCTAGGCTTAAAGACTGCAGGTGCTAGAAGAGACCTACTGGACCACTGCCTTCAGTCACAGTAAATCATCTTATGGCATTATTTTCATAAACATCTTGGAGGCATTTAAGTACAATTACATCACAGTAAACTCTGCTTTTCTCATCACGCAGGGTGTGAATGTAACTCACAGGGTAAACCTTCTCCAAGGGCTGTGTAGTGAATGAAGCTGTTGTCAATCAGAGCCTTGCCTCATGTGTAGAAGAAGCTGGAAAAGGCATACTGGAGAGCCAAAACAGTGTAGGAAGAACAAAGGCAGAGTCATGGTTAAGAAAGTTACTGCTGAAGAACAGTATTTTTTCTGTGATGTTGTTTAAGTTTCAGAAATCAACATCACCTTTCGGACAATGTCTGGAGAACCTGAGAATTAGTTCCATTAGTTTGTTATGCCAGCTACAAAACACAGTTCTATGGCTGTAAAGTTGCACGTGTCTTTGGGACTTCCTGCTCTCCACAAGCTGTATTTCACCAAACACTAAATTTGTGTAGGACTAGTGGAATTTTACTGCCCAGCAGCCACAAAGTGTTTTATTGCATGTTCAGTTTCACACACACAACTCCAGAGAAGTTATGAATATCTGCCATTTTAAAAATTAAATTATTTGAAAATCCAGATAAAATTGATGATCCCTGCTACTTCCAATATGTTAAATTCCACTAGGTTTCATAGACATGATTTGCATTCCTTTCCACCTGTACACGCTGCTCTGTCTTTCCCTAGTGTCAACAAAATATAGCAACAACAAGGTAAAGAGAAAACTTGGTGAGTGTCTTGGATCTGATGCATTTTCAGAAGACTTGTTATATGTATTTGCTACAGGTTTACTGCCCAGAATGGAAGCTATTCATTCATGAGATGTAAGAGGTCTTCCCCCTCCCACCAATTCAGATCCCCATCCCAAGCCCACTGAAATTAATGGAACAAGCCCTGTTGTTTTTAAATAGGCTTTGAGTAGGGGGGCTTACTGTTTGTTTATTGGCTGAGTTTATTCTGGTTTTATTTACTGTACTCCTACATAACTCCTTGGAATAATATGAGCAATTTTTACCATTTCACTGCTCTCAACATTTCCTTAAATTCTAATGCAGTACATTTGATACAAATGCAGATATATTTTTTAGCTCCATTTAATGTTTTCCCTCTGCATTTGAACAGACCACTTTGTCGAGTCAGTGAATTTGGTACAACGAGGAGACAATTTGTTACCTCCTTCTGGGGTCCCCAAAGACATCAATTAACTCAAAGCACGAGTTCTGACAGCACAAACAGGAAGAGTTAACCCCCCACAGTTATTCTTTATATTAGTCAATCCACCCTCCTCATTCCCTCCGTCCCTCTTCATTTTCCTTTCTAATGAACAGGGACAGATACCTCTTTCTACTGAGATACTTCCACTACAATGACAATTCGCTGGCTCTCCCCAGGTGATTTACTTTTCAAGCAGTGCCCACTTATTGATCTCTTCTGTGACAAATTTCAACACATGCACAGTCCTGGCAAACATTTCTGGAGATGAATCCTTCCTGCTGTTCAAAGAGGAGGATTATTTTTATGTCATATATTTCAATAAACAGTTCCTGGTATAGAATCACTTTCAATAAACTGTGTAAGAATTCAGCTACTAAAGAGTTATTAAGAAGTACAGCTGAAATTCTTACCTTTACTACCACTTAAATATATTTATAAAGTTTAATCTGCATTGATATTCTTCCAAAATTTGGCTCTGGAGAGATCTTTTTTGTTTTGTTTTTTTTTAAAAAAAAGTGTTGCTATCTTATAGAGTATCTAATACCTTAGAACTATTTCAGTTCAAAACCTGACAGCAAATATGAAGATGTTTTGTAGTTCACAACTAAATGGCAGATAAAAATTACTTTACAAGGAACCCACCTGTGATAAAACATTTACCAAAAAAGACACATTCAGTCCCTTCATCTGCATACACTAAAAGTTTGCTCTGACCAAGTTGCATAAAAGAATGCCCCAGGAAGCACATTATTACAGCAGTGTTAAGTATGATAAGTATTAGGGCCATGTACTGAAAATACAGTTGAAAATAAAACATTATTTAGCCTCAGAAAACACCACCAATCACGTTCTATCTTTTTCTTTATCAAACAGTGGCTAGTGATTTTACATAATCAGACACTGCAAGCCCTGGTATAGACCTCTATCTCCACAGTGGCACTGAATGCTGCCAATCCCCAATTCCTGCTGCAAATACACAACCTGAAATACAGCCTTCTTCAAAATAGCTGATACACAGCTCTGGGTGTTTTTAATGAAGAAGAAATCTTCCACAAATTGTTCCTGAAATTTTTCTGGTGGTATCAGCTCCTCCTTCTCCCTGGAAACCCCAGACCCTTCGATAGCCAGACCCTACTTCATGGCACCTAGCTGCCAGAATGAGAAGTATCCCTTGAATCTAATTTCAACAGGAACAAATTATACAAACTGGATGTAATATGTTTTTTTCCATTGCTTTCTGCATTTGTGTAGCTTGTGTTGCCACTGACTGATCACAAACCATGATTTTCCTAAAACCAAAATTGTGCTTTCCCAGTAAAAAGCATTCAGAAAGTGATGCCTTCTACTGCACCAGCACTTCATGGTTTCTAATTCTTTGCTTTCAAACACTCCTTCTCATCTTACTCTTCAGTAGCCTTTCCTTTTAATGTTTGCCCCTTGCTTCAAGCCACAGGCTTGACCTTTCCCATCATGCTTAGTCTCACTTAGCTCCATAATATGTTTCATCTTTTCTACAAGCCCCACTGTACTTTGTTACTATCTCTTTCTCTCCCTCCCTTTACATATACATTTTAAAGAAGTAATTTCAGCAAATTTAGCAAGTCTTACTCCTCAGTAAGTACACCTTTCTCTTTCAAATAATCCAGCTGAATCGGTAGATCACCTCACACAGCAAAGCTGAGAGAAACTTTTTCTCACCAAATATATCTCCTCTGCACAGTTAGCCTATACTTTCCCCAAGGGTTGGTCCCTAAATCTGTAAGTAATCCGTCCTCATGATTAGCCAAGCAAGGAAACCACCCCACCCCCCCAAAAAAACCCAAATGCTATAAAGGCTATTTTCTCTATATAGCAACAAGTTGAAACTTAATAAGTAACTAAAATCAAGTTCTTCCTTGAGAAGAAAAGTAAAAATAGCTGAAATTAAAACTAGTTACTTATGTCACGGTTGTTAGTTTGGTGGGGTTTTTTTTGAAGACTGGCTTCATGTTATTAAGACTGGGTTTTACCCTGGTTTAAATTGTTAAGAAATTTTACCCATTTTGAGCAGTTCCTCCTGATCTGCAAACCTCATCTAAAAATCAAAACAATGTAACAATCTGGCACCTAGAGCAATATAAACCATGACAGATTTTTACTCTTCACCATCCCTATCTGTATTGTAATTGAATTTGCCTTTAAATTATTACCAACATTTTACATTTGCATATCTGTTTATGTTTCTAGGTTACTACTGGTAGCATATTTGACTGGAAGATACTTATAAAGCTTGCTACATGCTGGGTAAGTTTTGGGCAACATCTGCTTTTATTCAAAGTAAAAAAACTAGGGCAGAGTTTTGGTTCAAAGCTCAGTTTTCATTTTAATTCTCAATATCTAATCTGAAGATTGACCTAAAACTTTAAAGTCTTCAACTACAGCATTCCTTAATCTCATAAAATTAAAACTTTTTACAGCTTAAGGGAAACTTGCACAAGTCTCCTGACCTGTGTCATAGAGCCACTCAGTTTCTGTTGCCAGAGCTATGATCTTATTGGCGTCATAAAGATGTGGCTGGATGGCTCCGATGACTGGAGTGTTGGAATGGAAGGAAACAGGCTCTTTAGGAAGGACAGGCAGGGGAGGTGAGGAGGGGCTGTTGCCCTCTATGTCAATGATCAGCTGGAGTGCATGGAGCTCTGCCTGGGGATAGATGAGGAGCCGACGGAGAGCTTATGGGTCAGGATTAAAGGGAGGGCAGGGACAGGTGACATTATAGTGGGGGTCTCCTACAGGCCACCTGTCCTGGTTAAACCACGACACCACCCGATCAGGAAGATGGAGCAGATGAGGCCCTGTATAGACAGACAGGAGCAGCCTCACATTCACAAGCCCTGGTCCTCATGGGGGACTTCAACCACCTCAATATCTGTTGCAGGAACAACACAGTAGGGCATAAGCAATGCGGGAGGTTCCTGGAATGCGTTGATGATAACTTCCTTCTCCAAGTGATAGAGGAGCCAACTAGGAGAGCTGCTATGCTGGACCTTGTTCTCACCAACAAGAAGGGGCTGATGAGGAATGTGAAGCTCAAGGACAGCCTTGGCTGCAGTGGCCATGAAATGGTGGACTTCAAGATCCTTAGGGCACTGAGGAGGGCACACAGCAAGCTCACTACTCCAGACTTCAGGGGAGCAGACTTTGGCCTCTTCAGGGATCTGCTTGGTAGAGTACCATGGGATAAAGCCCTGGAGGGAAGAGGGGCCCAAGAAATCTGGTTAATATTCAAGGATCACCTCCTCCAAGCTCAGGAGCGATGCATCCCAACAAAGAGGAAGCCAGACAAAAACACCAGGAGGCCTGCATGGATGAACAAGCTGCTCCTGGACAAACTCAAACACAAAAAGGAAGCCTACAGAGGGTGGAAGCAAGGACAGGCAGCCTGGGAGGAATAGAGAAAAATTGTCCAAGCAGCCAGGGATCACATTAGGAAAGCTAAAGCCCTGATAGAATTAAATCTGGCCAGGGACGTCAAGGGCAACAAGAAAAGCTTCTATAGGTATGTCGGTGATAAAAGGAAGACTAGGGAAAATGTGGGTCCTCTCTGGAGGGAAATGGGTGACCTGGTTACCCAGGATATGGAGAAGTCTGAGGTACTCAATGATTTTTTTGCCTCAGTCTTCACCGGCAAGTGGTCAAGTCACACCGCCCAAGTTGCAGAAGACAAAGGCAGGGACTGGGAGAATGAAGAACTGCCCACTGTAGGAGAAGATCAGGTTCAAGACCATCTAAGGAACCTGAAGCTGCACAGGTCCATGGGACCCGGTGAGATGCATCCACAGGTCCTGAGGGAACCGGTGGATGAAGTTACTAAGCCACTATCCACCATGTTTGAGAAGTCATGGCAGTCCGGTGAAATTCCCACTGACTGGAAAGGGGGAATTTTTAAAAAGGAAAACAAGGAAGACCTGGGGAACTACAGGCCGGTCAGTCTCACCTCTCCGCCCAGCAAGAACATGGAGCAGATCTTCCTGGAAACTATGCTAAGGCACATGGAAAATAAGGAGGTAATTGGTGACAGCCAACATGGCTTCACTAAGGGCAAATCGTGCCTGACAAATTTGGTGGCCTTCTATGACAAGGTTACAGTGTTGGTGGATAAGGGAAGAGCAACTGATGACATCTACCTGGAATTGTGCCAAGCATTTGACACTGTCCCACACAAAATCCTTGTCTCTAAATTGGAGAGACATGGATTTGACAGATGGACCACTTTATCCACTTTATCAGGTGGATAAAGATGGTTGCACTCAAAGTGTTGCGGTCAACGGCTCGATGTCCAAGTGGGGACCAGTGACGAGTGGCGTTCCTCAGGGGTCAGTATTGGGACCAGCACTGTTTAACATCTTTGTCAGTGACATGGACAGTGGGATCGAGCACATCCTCAGCAAGTCTGCCAATGACACCACGCTGTGTGGTGTGGTCACCACGCTGGAGGGAAGGGATGCCATCCAGTGGGACCTTGACAGGCTTGAGAGGTAGGCCTGTGTGAACCTCACAAAGTTCAACAAAGCCAAGTGCAAGGTCCTGCACATGGGTCAGGGCAATCCCAAGCACCAATACAGGCTGGGTGATGCGTGGATTGAGAGCAGCCCTGAGGAGAAGAACTTGGGGGTGTTGATTGATGAGAAGCTCAATACGACCCAGCAACGTGCACCTGCAGCCCAGAAAGCCAACCGTATCCTGGGCTGCATCAAAAGAAGCATGACCAGCAGGGAGGTGATTCTCCCCCTCTATTCCACTCTCACGAGACCCCACCTGGAGTACTGCATTCAGCTCTGGGGCTCCCAACACAAGAAGGACATGGACCTGTTGGAGCAAGTCCAGAGGAGGGCCACAAACATGATCAGAGAGCTGGAGCACCTCTCCTGTGAAGACAGGCTGAGCGAGCTGGGGTTGTTCAGCCTGGAGAAGAGAAGGCTCTGGGGAGACCTTAGAGCAGCCTGCCAGTACCTGAAGGGGCATACAAGAAAGCTGGAGAGGGACTTTTTACAAGGGTATGTAGTGATAGAACAAGGGTTAATGGCTTTAAACTGAAAGAGGGCAGGTTTAGATTAGATATAAGGAAGAAATTCTTCACTATGAGGGTGGTGAGGCACTGGAACAGGTTGCCCAGAGAAGTTGTGGATGCCCCATCCCTGGAAGTGTTCAAGGCCAGGTTGGATGGGGCTTTGAGCAACCTGGTCTAGTGGAGGGTGACCCTGCCCATGGCAGGGGGGTTGCAACTAGATGATCTTTAAGGTCCCTTCCAACCCAAACCATTCTATGATTCTGTGATGAGTCTATTTAAGGAGAAAGGCAATCAGGAGGCTTTCAAAAGACCAAAGGTTTCTGCCCAGTGCTTGCCACAATGGGAGCAGAAAGTAAAAGTGGAGCTGCACTTTCTCCAAAACCTATTTTACAGTCTGCGCCTCTAGGTGCGACACCTGTCCTTTCGCAACACCCCTTGTTGTTACAGCCTGCAAATGGCAGTGGGCCACAGCTCTCTCCAAATTTCACATTTTCCACTGAACTGAGTGGTAAAATTTTCAAGCCTGTGCCAGCATCCATGCAAATGTGCCGACATCCCTGTTCAGAAACACACACACCAACCTACCCAGGCCATTTGTAAGCAACCATAGGCAACAATCACAGTAACAGTCACTGAAGTAATTAAGGAAAGCAGGTGAAAAGCACTCAGAGGGGGAACTGAGTACATTTAAATGTGATTGGATTTCAGGAAATCCAGTTTGGACACATCTGTGTTT
The DNA here is from genome assembly GCA_020745775.1 of Theristicus caerulescens. Lineage (NCBI taxonomy): Eukaryota > Metazoa > Chordata > Aves > Pelecaniformes > Threskiornithidae > Theristicus > Theristicus caerulescens. The sequence continues at coordinate 34,952,570 of CM036558.1, read as the reverse complement.
GAACTTTACATGACCTCTGTGGTCTGTATCTCTTAGGTGGGAAGGTTCAAGAAGAGATGGAAAGATCGTACTTCCTTCTTCCTGCCACTCCAGGAACGATGCATGATTCATTTCTCTGGTGCTTCATCTTCAGTACTTTTGACCTCCACTGCAACTAAATGCTGGAAGAATTCAGCAAGTTTTACTGAACTTTTTAAAGTTTAATATTTGGATATAGATTCAGGAGGATTCTGCGTTTATCCAAACCTGATTCCCTCCCCTGAAATGTATGCAAACACTCTGACAGTACACATTCAGCTGGGTAAGCTCTGCATTGCAACAGTCAAAATAAATCACAGCTAAGAAGCTGAGTGAAACTTGCCCCGGAGTGTCCTATGTAAATGAAGCAAACATTTTACACATTCTCTCCCCCTCATCATTTAAACAAAATAATGTTTTCAGGTGAAACACATCCACACATCAAACCATAACAGGCTATAAGAGCACTTCCCAGCAGCTGAGATATGTGACACTAACGAGAATGTGGATAAACAGGAGCAGCACCGCAGTGGCTTTCCCCATCACCTCATGCTGGCAGGCATTCCCCTGGACCTGCGGTTCAGCTTGTGCCTACAAGAAAAGCGCAGGAAGGGAGCAGTGGCAGTGCTGTGGGAGAGAGGCAACAATATAGGAATGGGAAGAGAGTGGGAGGGTGATGGCAAAGGCCCAGGGGATGGTGGGAGTGGGAATGGAAATGGAAATGAGGGAGAGAAGAAAGCAATAGCCAGGAGGTCCACATAAAGCAGGTTGTGAATTACAGGGCTACGCATGATAAGCCATCTGTCACTTTTCCTCAGGCAAGGATACTGTTTTGGTAGTGAGATGGATAATACTTGGCTGTACTTTTGTTTCCATAGTAAGCATTCCCTTACTCCAAGAGCGACCAAATTTTAGTTGGGACAAGCCATGCTGCCTTTAAAGATGCATGGGAGGGCCATATGCTTTGATCAAAGCCATCTACACTACCAAAATCACAAAGAAGATGTCAAATCACAACACAAGACATCCAAACTGCCTGTCACAGTCCAGTCAGCACATTTGTTCTCCATTCCCAACAGTCACAGACTCATCACATGATTGGCCAAGTCTCTGAAAAAGCAATATCTTTTGATTTGTCACTCTACTTCCCTCTCCATCTAAGGGCATGACTTTGGTGGAATCTCTGTTCTTATTATCAGATATCCTACAGCCTAGATATTTGCTAAAATTTATCCTGTTTATTTTTTTCATCCTATGGAGCTAACTTTCTTTTCTGGTATTTGTATTGCTATAGCTCAGAAGAGCCCCAGCCAAGGATGAAAATCCCCTTGCTACTGATGCTCTCCAAAACCATCTGAAAAGTGAATTCCTGCCCCAAAAAGCACACAGTATAGGTACAAATATATCCCTTTTTTTTGGGAGCGTTTGACTAGCCATGCAGAGAGCTCTACGCTTGCTTTTTCTTTTTTTTTTTTTTTTTTAAGTGGTAGTTTATATTGCAAGGCACCCCAGGAGGCCATTGGGTCCAATCATTGCTCAAAGCAGGACTAACTTAAAAGCAAGATTGGGTTTCCTACGGTCTTGTCTAGCTGAGTTTTTAATATTTCCAAGGATGGAGATTGGACAGCCTTTCTGGGCAATCTGTTCCAGTGCTAAATCAATCTCCCTATGAAGAATCCCTGTTCTTCAGAGGAATTTCCCTTGTTTCACCTTGGGTCTACTGCCTCTTGTTCTTCTGCTGTGCACCTCCAAGAAGATTCTGGCTTCGTCTATTCTATAACTAACCATAGGAGATGAAGACAGAAAATGGAGCTCTCCTTACCCATCTCTTCTCCAGGCTGAAGAAACCCATCTCTCTCAGCCTCCTCTCATACGTTATCTGCTCAGTCCAAATGTTTGCATTTTCCTAAACTGTCAAATCTTAATGGAATATTATCACTGTTTGCAATTAAGGGTCCCAGTAGATGGCTCAGAGTGGGCAATCCTGCCAGAGAGGCAGCAAGCTACTGAACCCCAGCAAGACCCTAATACGGCCACTCTTTGGTGGGGCCAGGGTTTCACTCTTGATAGCTATCACACAGTTTGTTTTAAGAGGCAGGCCAGTACCTAGGTCTTTTTGTTTTCTGGCACAATTGTTTTCCCAGACCTTTCTACCACTGAAGTTTACCTTGATTTCCCAGGAAGGGCACTGATTTAAAATCTCTACATTCAAAATCTGGCTGTCACTTGTGCTGCTGTTATCACTACTGTATTTGCAGTGGTTTATTCCTCAACACTATTTTATGATTTGATCTTGCCCTCAAAATATGCAATACTGCACCCAGGCAAGTACCTTGGAAAAAATCAATTACTACACATGCATGCACAAACTCAGTAGCTTTTCTTTTGATGATACACCACGCTGCAGATTGCATATATAAGGGCAGATTGAGCTTTTAAGATAGAAGAACATAAAAGCACTTAGAGGTCTTCACTGTTTAACAGACAGAGACTAATCTCTTCCTCTCTGACAGTCAGGTTTCAGAGTTTGCTGTGTGTGCATACAGATACAGGGTAATGAACAGATATTTATTCTATACAGAATTCAAAAGCAGAGTGGAAAAGTCTCCCATTTCTACTGTGTGAAATTCCAGAGATCTTGCTGCAGTAAGATAAATTGTTACCCTGTATAACACTGCAGCTATTCTAACTAATATCCTTTCCCAGAAGTGGACTGTGCTTCTTTCATTACATGCCATTTATGGTCTTGCTTATGAAACATGTGCCCTTTCCAGTCCTCTCTTTCTTTAAAGATAACGCAATAGTACAACAAAATGTTAGACCATTCACTGCTCAATTTGAAACATTTCTCTTCCACAATGACTAATTTTGGTCTCTTAATCAAACAAGAGAGTGCATTTTATCATTTAATTTATTCTCACTGCTTGAAATGAGCCAGCTGCATAATGGGAAGTTTGTTGACTTCCATCTAAATTCTTATCTTTATTAGATCACTAGTATTATTCTAATAAATAAACAACTTAATAAACACACAAAATGCTTATCTAAATGTAGTTAGTGAGAGTTATTGAACCAGATAATTTACCCTTATTTTCTGAAAAAGATAAAACTATGCTATCTCACCTAGGTCACGAGGGAAATTAACTCCTCCACTATCAAATCTCTTGCAAAGTCCACTCCCACTGAATGGGTACTTGTACCTCCTTTGATTATCCTCTTTCTATAGATACCTAGAACAACCATTCAATGGCCTTTCTATTAATTCTACTTTTTGAATATAAGAAAGTTAGAGCACTGCTTTCTCCTGCTCACTTTCAGTTGTCCTTTACACAGAAAAAGAACTTAAAATCATATAAACATTTTAGGTTTTCTCAGAACTTTGCTTTCATCACTGTCAAGCATAGAGAAGCAAATAGGTCTCCTTTTGTGCCAGTGTGGACAGGGTTAGGGATTCAGAGTCAGCAGCTCAGCAGATCTAACTGCTCCATCTCAGACAGATGAGTCACAAAAAGGGCCCAAAGAGGTTCAGAGTGATCCTGGTGATGCAAAGCACTGTTGTTCAGCAGGGAGGGCTGGATTTCCCCTTCTGAAACCTCCCAGCCATATAATGCATCTTCTCATAAAGATTTTCAGCATCAGGCAAAGTCATTCCAACTTGCATTGCAATGTTCAAGTCTCTGTTTAAAGGGCTTTAGGTTCTTCAAACAAATTGTTTTGGTTTTGAAAACAATTCAGACAACCCTGCCAGCCTGAGGTTCATCTTCAGAGTCAGCCCACAAATCAGCAAGAACAAGATAGCAGCAATTCTCTCCAGAAATAGTTGCAATTCACACTACTTAGGAAAGACATTTAAAACTTTTCATGTTGCTGAATAATTGTCTTTAGATATTAGTGCATTTAACTAAATCTTGGAACTTCTACCCTGAAAATATTTCCTCTCTCTGATGTATTAAAAATAGAAAGATCCAGCACTGACTGCCTAATCAAAGATATTTCTGAATTTGCATTTCATAAGAACAAATGTTTATAATTCCTAAAGACAATTTTTTTTTCCCAGGAATAAATTTCATGCAAATGCAACTGTTTGTAAACAAACATGCTTTTCCACCAGCGAAGAAGCATGAGATGAGAAGCAGCTACCACCAGAAGTGAAACAGCCACAAACTAGATAGTGTGCCTTTGATTAAAAAATTGGAACCCAATATCTATCAGAATATTACTACAGTTTATTCACCATTTATTAATTCTTATTAATTCACTTACTACATAATGCAACATAAATAAAATCGAGGAATCTAGTTCATCAGCAACAATATTTCAAATATTATATATATAAAATCCTCAGAACTCACCTGCAAATCAGATGCTTCTACACTGAGGGCAAACATCCCTGGAGGTGTTGTTAACTTAAGCATCTCATCTGAAGCACACAGATTTGTCTTCTTTTAAAAACAACATTAGTATTAACGGTCTTTTAGATTAAAATTAAACCGCAATTCTCTGCTCAGATTTCTAAGCATTAACCACAGTTAAAACATTCTGATGATCCACCTTAAAACATTAGCACTCAAAAGTCTTTAAAAATGTAAGAAAGTCTTTTCCGGTGTTCCTGCCTTTCTATGGGTCACCTCTCGCCTTTTGGTTCATCCTGTCAGTGAGTCAATGGAGTTTAATGCTAAAATGGCTGCATTTGTGTTGAGCCACGTATGGGCTGGCAGGGGAGGGAAGAATTGGGCTCTGTTTCTGAAATCACCTAAAGAATGTACTTAGCTTGAAACTCATGTTGTTTAACAAAAGCAGAGTTGTAGGACTCTGGCTTTTAACTGTAGTGAGATTAGTCCCAGGTTTGAAGTTAAATTCTTCAGTAAATTGTGGCCTTAACTAGCTTTACTAATGTGTACATAATTAATTCACTTTAAACTGCCCCATGCTGGTTTATCTACCCTATAAATTAAAACAACAGCAGCAAGAAGAGAAGTAAGTCCTTATATTTGGCATCTTCCTCACAGGAGATATTACAAAATATTCTGTTCAACACCAACAAATGCAATGTCTCATTTATTTGAATCCTAGCTCTCTGAATACAATCCTTTTTCTGTCTATGGCACATGCATACTGATGCAACAGGTACTCACAGTTTACTTGCATAGATTGCCACAGCAGATTTTTAATCTATAATAAAAAATGAGTAGTTTGCATTGACTGAAAAGTAATGAAACTTTCTGTCAAGATAAATTTTACACATTAAATCTGCTCCAGGTTTAGATCAATGCAGATAGTGCCAAATAAAACAAAAAACTACAAGAGAAGATTCACAAAAATTGATTGTGGCCAAAATACGCCCTAGCACTGTTAAGAGGTTTACTTCAGTAATGTCTGTGGTCATTGACTAGATCAATGAAACTCATTCTTTCAACAGCATCCAATTATCAGTTTACTGTGGAGTGAGCTTTCTAATAAATCAGTCTACTTTACATAAAAGTAGACAAAACTACAATGAAACTTAATAGCGAAGTATGAAAACATTTTGGTTCCAGGAAGCGGAGGCTTCTATCACACCCAAGGAAAAGAGCACGAATGATTATTTTCTTTATTCAGGTCCAATCCATAGTTAGTAACATTTTGAGTCAGTAACTTTCTGTTAGCTAGTTTATGGTTAGCAGGATAATAGAGTTTGATTAAGCACTTAGGACAGGTGATCAATATGCTTCTGTCATATTTACACAATAAAAAATTGGCATGTACAGTAAGTGCCAAACAACATAAATTCAGGCACAATATCAGAAAGTCAATTAAGAGCCACTTTCTACAACGCAGGATCTGGAATGCTTTCTTACCAATATTACATGTCTCAGGCATGTTTTCCCATACTCTTGGGTAAATAGGCAGCCAGCAAGCATCTGAGCTTTACAACGGCACTGTGTACTGTGGCAGAATTCAGGTCCTCCATGTGTACTCTTCTTTTTCCTCTCCGAGAGGTAACTGCGTGGGGAGTCCCCAAGACTGCATGCTGCCAGCAGTAGATTGGAGACACAGATAAACTTGAGCACCTCATAACCTGTAATGTTTTTATGTCGCACCACTTCTGTAGAGCAAAGGTTTCCTAACTATTTCAGAGTTGGGAAATCAAAAGAGAGAGAGATGAAGGACTAGATCCTAGAAAGATCTTATGCAGAGCATTTAGGCTGACACATAAGCCTAGAGGCAACTGCACAGAGACATCTACAGAAAGCATGCCGCACTGACAGCCAAAGGGTTCATAATCCAGTCTCAGAAGGTCAAGATTCATCGTGATTAGCTGTCGGAGTGGAGGTCACCTAACATGAGATGTTATTTGAAAAAATGTACCATCAATTTTACCCGATTCAACACTGAATGAATGTCTCAGTAGTGATCATAGGCACAGAGGGGCCAGGAATGGGACAGCTGCATCCGTGTTCAAATTCATCCCCAGAAGCCGGAGGAGAGGTTTATAGCATGGAAAAGGTGCCTCCTCTGCTCCTTGCAGAATAAGCATGTGTATATCCAGTGCCACTTGGTCCACATTTTTACACCAATAAAGTATATTCTACAGTTTTAATCTTCTTGCGCTTGCTGATGCTCTTAGTTAGTGCTTTAGCGTGCTCTGAAGGATTCTACAAAAATGTAGATCATTGAGATAAACTGTGGTGTCACCGTCAGTATTTTAGACCCCTCCATTCATACCAGGACTGGTGCTGCAGACAGGCTGGCTTCATTACAGTGCTGGAATTAGTAGGAGCAATTCAAAGGAACAAAACCTATAGCATCTGAAGGTGAATCTGACTCCTAAAACATGCCCTGGTGCTGCATCGCACCATTCCTACCTGTCTGAGTTTCATCTGTAGCACCGGGATGTGTGGGGAGCTGTGCCGTGTGCCCCGGGGGCATCTCCTGCATCACAGCAGCTGTGACACACGCTTGGAAAAAAGAGCTGGAAAATGCCAAACCCCAAGCACCAGTTGTTATTTTGTCAAAAGACTGGAGTGAATGCCAATTATTTAAAAACCTAACTAACTGATCCATTAAAATTGATTCTGCTTTGCTTCCCATTGATTACCAGGCTCAATGTAAGAGAGGAAAAAGAAATTATTTTCTTATATCCTTGATCCTGAGGCAGAGTTGTGGCACTGTAGCATACAGCAGCAGGCTGTTCTTTATAAAATCCACACAGGATAGAAATTCCTATTGACATTAGCACGAGCAAAGGTCTAACTCCTTCATCCCAAATTTGATTGTGCTGAAAAACTCCTCATAATGTGTACTTCATTATATTTGTACCAGAGTTGCTATATTTGAGCAGCACAAACTTTATGGCTGTAGGAAGTGTAAAACAGCTGACAAAAAATTCTCAATCAGTTCAGATACTGGAGTCAGTTAGTCACTTGTACCTAAGGCTGGTATTTGAGGGGATATGATTTTTATTTTGTGGATAAGTTGAACTTACTTGTGAAGATGGGAATGGTGTGCTTTCTTTTCAGATGGCAATAAACTCAGCAAGGTTCCCATCTCCTTTTAGCAGCAGATATTTGTGCCTCTGTGCATCCTTGTGACAAAACCATTGCTTTAAAGAAAAAAAAAAATGTGGGTTAACAGAGTGAGGCATAATTCCCAAGAAGATGAGAGGACTAGAGACCATAAAAGTTCACAAAAAACATAGTTATTTATCAAAGACAATGCAGTGAGGCCTATTATGATCAATGAGAAGTACTTACAGTTTTGTTTAAAGGCAATAAGAGCAGATGAGTTTCTGGCCTGGGAAACTTCTCACGTAAGTTGAAAACCTCTGAACTTGATCTTGCAGTTCCAGGAACAACCCAATAAAGGCTCTGAGCCTAGCATTTCCATTGTGCTGGCACCCAACAGCCACTGATGCATTTTATCCCTGTGCTGCCTCTAAACCTATGAGTTGCCTTTGGTGTATCTAACTTGCCAGGTTGCTCTGAGGAGAAACTTAGCAGGACAGTCGGAGTTCAGCTCTGCTGATTGCGTGTGCCACAGCAGCTTTAAACAGTCTAAATCACGTTGTTGACCCTACTTGCAGACACACAGAACTTTGCTACTGGACAATAAGGGATTTTAAACCTGTAAAACATCTAGACTGAGCAAGGCCTAGTTATTCAATTCCAGTGGTTAGAAACAAAATTAATTCCTTGTGCTCTAGGTGTAATAGGTTGACTGTATGGTTATAAACATTTACACAATGTTCACACCAAATGTCCTCTGTCTTCCCACTGAGTTTTAGTGCTTGTGGGACCTGTCCCATAAAACAGTTAATATAAAAATCAGTCCACAAAGACACCTTCCTCAGCAGCCTTAGCAAGGAGGTGAGAAGCTCATACACACCTATCCTCAGACACGAAGCCAGCTGTGGCCAGACTGTGCCTCCCCCAGGACACACTGCAGCCCCTGGAAAGCTGCACTCCTTGTCTTCAGCTGCAGCAGCGTGTCCTGGGGAAGGAGAGATCCACCCCCACCCTGACACCCCAGCCGGTTAGAGGTTTGTAGATGAAAGCCAACACCTTGACTCCCATCCAGGAATATACTGAAAACCTGAGCAAATACAGAGCGCTTTGTCTTAGAATTAGGCTGATGATGGCACAGTGCTGTTAAAAAGTCAGGGAATTTATTTTAAATGCCTAAATATGAGTTTGCCTGATTATTTTGGAGAATCATCTAAAAAATCCTTAGTCTATGTGATACTCATAGCTGAAATAACAAATTATAGATTTAGGTACTCTCTCTCATGCACCTGTTTTTTCACATTTTAGCCCTAAACTCTTCATTCACTTTCAGCATAAAATGCTTACTTACTCATATTTTCATATTATAGCTTACATCTTCATATATTTTTTCCTCACAGCTTCAGTTTCTCCATTTAGAAGGTCATTATTTAAAATGCAATATCCTTCTCTCAATTTTGAAGCACAGCTCTGAGATATCCTCAAAACCATACTGTTCTATTGCCTCTCTATACAAGATCCATTTATACACAGATAATTACATTCCAACACTAAACCATCTTTTACCTTGCCTGTTAAAAGTAAATTTATAACAGACTGATTAAATCTCCCCTACAAGGTGCATACAAGCAAACTCAATTGAAATTGATTTAAGTTAGTTTAAAACCAGCATCAAGATAAAAAACCAAGGAGATAGAAAATAATGATTTCTGTTGCATTCTTGTAGCTTACTATGAGAAAAGAAGTCACAGAAGTTATGCATGTATATACAGAGATTCATACAGACACACAGACATTTGGCTTTCCCCTAGGAGATGTGGAGGGTCTCTTGATTTTTGTGTTTTGATCACTTACCAGCATTTCTATCTCATGCAGAACATTATTCATGTGAGACTTCTGTTAACAAGCACTTTAACAGATTTCTTGTTATATGATGTAAGAAGAAAAAAGCCAGCCTTTATAACTTCCTTACCAGTGCATAATTTACTATTAATAATTGCTACTGAAAAAATACTGTTATTGCTCATATTTTATCCAAGCATCCTAAGGCATTTACAAAATTTTTAAATTTAAAAATTTTAATTTAAATTTTTTTTTAACTAAAAATCACAGTGGTAACACCGAGCAGAGGTTTTGTAGGATATGAACTCTTATGTACAGATCTCAAGATGGGAAGACCCTCATGATAAACAAGTATTTTGGTTATGAAGTAATTTAGTAAAAAATAATTAGTAATAGATATTTGTAATGACCTAGTGAGGATGTAGTTAGGTGATGTTCTAGTATCAACGCCCTGGATAAGCCACCATTTCTGCAGTTGCTACCAGAGGTGACCAGTGTTCAAATATTCCTAGTGAAGCTGTATTCATTGAGTCACTCACTCCGTGAAGCACTGGGTGGTTTATTTTGCAAACCTTGACCCAGTATCACTTGTTGAAACTCTTCCTGTAGTCAGAAGTAAAGCCTGAAGAATAATTTGAAGAAGCAAAAAGCAGCAGCCATTAAGGGAGGATATTCTCTGTGCTGTCCATATAATAATGGTAGCAATCATAATCAGGATATCTGAATTACTGGTGTTAGAATGCAAAGCTAATTCCAGATTTAAGAAGATGTGTAGGAACAGAGCAGGACATGGGGTCTTGAGGACTGATCATACTTGGAATTTTGAAAATGATACAATTATTTTAAAAAGACACTTTGAAACATCTTGACAGGGGGAAAAAAAGTGGATGTGTAGCTCCAGAGACAGAAGAAAAGCAGCCTTAAATATACATGTGAATTGGATGCACTGCAGTTGAGAGGGCTGTGTATGTACCATGGTAGCCCTCAGGCTTAGAGCACTACACAGTTACATGCTGAAAAGTCTCCCCAGTGTTTAACTTCAAACACCAAAGAGAAGAAACACACTCATCTGCTTGAAATCAAATGCTTGCAAACCATAGACCAAAAACTTTGCTATGATAATTACTGCAATATTGCATGAGAAACATTAGTTGTGTAATTAGTCTTAGACTGTATCCCACGTGGATTCCCTGTTGTTTAATAATATGAACTCATACTAAAGCCATTTTCCCTGTGGGGATTCTAATACATGTCTTCTTCTACTACACAAACACCTATTTTCATGAATTTCACTGGAAATTCATATAATTGAGCCATCTCTTCCTTTGTTATATCCATTTCAAATTGATCAATGAGTTAAAGCTTTGGTGAAAGAAGTCTCTGGGCATGCTGGTAGATGTAGCACATAAGCCTCACTACCTTAAGAAAGCAGGCTAAAAATACATATAAACATCTTTCCAAGTATGTTATTGACCAAGTAACACTATGTCCATAAAATAAATGGCATGCCTGGAAATAATGTAATAGTATGTTAGGATTAGCCTATTTAACTTGGTTGTCTCTGTGTTTTGCTACTATTTCTATATGGGTGCAGGACATGGCAGAGCTGTAAGACATGCTGATGCTCTGCTCCAGCACGTAAGTGATGATCCAGTAAAATAACACAAGAGATTCAGTAACATCTCTGGGCTTTGAATTCAGATCCTTGCAAGAAATTAAATAATTCCACTAACAGTTTCTTGTACCACATGTTGATACTTACGAACCATGAGATAGTAAAGCATCACGGAAATGTTACTGATCTTATCTAGAAATAAATTTGTTATTAAAATTTTTGTAGTAGCTGGAGAGCTGTACCAAGTGAGCTAAACTCTCCGTTGGCCATGTTTTGTTTGTTTTCCTAAGGCTTCTTCTACTGTAGAAATAACTTTTATCATCAACTAATTAATTCACTTGCTTAGCTTTTACAACACTTCAATACTCCATGTAGTTAGGAAATTATTACCGAAACTTAATGATCATCATTTTCCATCTTTCTCTCCTGCATTGCTACAAAAAAAAAGTCTAGTGAAGGTAATAGCTGAAAATCCTTTGTATTGATACAGCGAGAACACCTTGATAAAGTCAAATATGCTTGTGCCATCAGCCGAGAACAGTGAATTGGTAGAAGCATTACTGGGAAGAAGAAAATCAGATTGAATAATTAGTGACAATTAGCCCCAGCAAAATCATTCTATAAACAATTGGTCTCTAGTGCCCTGCTTAATTATGTGAGACTTTCATTGCTTCTTATCAAGTCTGCTTTGATTTATGTTAGACTCTTGAGCATCCCAGAAGTATAATTAATTATTGTCTTGTAAATAAACCTTTGGTAATTAATGGTAGCAGAAGACAATACAGTATCTTTTAAAAAGTATTCCAATATGGAACTATGAATACTTGAAAACCATTTTAGATTTCAAGGTATTCACACTGCAGCAGGAGACAAGATAGTTGTAGCTAAAGACCAACTTGTTAGAAGCAGTGCTACGCTAACTACCATTATATTAAATAACCCTTCTGTTACTTACTATAAGCAATGTACACCTTGGCAATCTGGCTTTAGACGGTAACATCTGTCTTACTTATGTAATTCTCAGTCCCTGTATTAAAAGAAATTAGTTAATTTTTTCAGGTGCAGGCAGCAAATCCAATTTCTGCAAAAGAAATACATAACTAAGATAAAATTCTTATTAAATGAGAATGCTGTGAAAGTTCTGTCACAGTCAGTCCTTCCTAAATACAACCACCTCAGCTAATACCAGAAGGACTGTATGAAAACAAGTGAACAGGAGGAGAATGGAAAATCATTCCAATTGCTCAAATAAAACATATTACATAACCTGAATTGTGCTACTTGAATTTGTAGATGGTCCTCCTGTAAATCACTTATTTCTATGATTCTTCTATTTGACAGCTTTGTTACATTTGGAAAAATAAATGCAATATCCTTTGCCTTGTCTAGATTCCCAGAGATAATACCAGCAACGGCACAGCAAATAAATAGGAGCTGAAAATCATCAGCTAATGAACATGTGTAGCAGATCTTTTCTAAAATCAAGATCAAGATAAATTTCAAAAATGCTCATAGCTGGTCCATGCTGTACTTTAAACTACTGGTAGCACTAGTAGCACCAGTGAAGGGGTATGTTAGAGGTCTTTATTGGAGAGGTACTTCATGGACAATCTCACCACCACTGCACCTTACCAGTTCTATCACTGTTGGAGGCTTTGGAGTAGAATAAAGAGTACTAAAATGTAAGTCCTTAAAGACTTAGGAATACTATCACTTGACCCACAATCCTGGCCACTGATTACCCAGATGCTGTAGTTGCCTTCCCCCCAACCTTTCCAGATTTCTCTCCCACAGAGATCTAGGAAGATGGGATGAAAGATGGATATAGAGAGGAAACGGGTGGAGAGGGACAGTGCATTTTACGGCATTTCCATCCCAACATAGACTTGGACATAGCCTGGGCATGGATCCAGATGCACAGCTGGACATTCCTACAATTTCAGTTACAGTATAGTGGAGTATTAGGCCAATGCATCTTTTTTTTTACCAGCTGCCAAAACTGAGCTTGACTCCATCATTTCCACAGATCTCATCCAAATAGTTGTAGGATGCTATTATATTGCTGCTTTGCCTCCTCTTTTCCAGATTAAACAAGACCAACTTCCTCAGCCTCTCCTTGAAAGGCAAGTGGTCTAGGTCCCTGACCTTCATAACCCTCTGCTGGCCCCTCTCCAGTTTCTACACATCCTTTCAGAACTGGAGAACCCAAGGATACAAATATTCCCAATGCAGCCTTATCAGTACCCAGCGTAAAGGCATAATAACTTCCCCTGATCTACTGGCCTCAGTCCTTGCAATACAACCCATTATAGGATTTGTCTCATTTGCAATGAGAGCTCACTGTTGGCTCATATTCACCCTGGTGCCCACTGTGATCCTCAGGACCTTTTCAGCCAGGCTGGTTCTCCCCACCTGTACTGATATATGAGGTTACTCTGCCACAAGTGCTGGACTCTGCACTTCTTGCTGGACTTCATGGATTTTGTTGTCTCAACCCTCAAGTTTCTCAAGGCCTCTCTGGACTGAATCTCTACTGCTTAGCATGTTAACTACCCCTCCTAGTTTGCTAAGAGCACATTCAGTTTCATCACTCGTTGCTGATGAACACATTGAACAGCATCAACCCTAGCATCAACCTCATGATAGTCTGTTTATTGTCAGCTGCTAACTGAACATGAAGCCATTGAGAAATACCTTTAGGTCTAACAGTCCAGACAAGTTTCAATGCATTTAGCAGTCTCTTACATGAGAAAGCTGTGGGAGATGGCATGAGAACTTTACTAAAGTCGAACAACATTGCATCTACCACTCTTCCCCCATTCCAATCGCCAGTCATTCCATCATAGAAAGTAATCAGGCTGGTCAAGCATGATTTAGTTGGCATTTGTGCTAGGAAATTCCCCTCCACGGTCTAGAAGTTTCCTGGCTTGCTTGCACAGTGCTATGCTGCCTTCCCAGAAGTTGTCTGGGTGGCTGAAATCCCCCAGGAGGGTGAGGGCTTGTAATCAGGAGATTTCTGCTAGCTGTTTGTAGAAAGCCTTATCTACTCTGTCCTTCAGATTTAACAGTTATGTGGAAAGCTGTCAGGCTTGATCTTGTGTAGAGATGTAGTCCTTCACTGGGAATTGAGATGGCTGTTCTCTCCCAAGATCAGGACCTAATTCCTTTCATTCTAACTGTTTTGTTCAAACCCAACTGCCTAAAAGGTAGAAACACTTAAAAAATCAGGGAAAATCTAGACAATGAAGGACACATTCCTTGTATCTCTCATATAAACATTACCAGATTAAAAGTATATTTAGACAAGACAGAAAACTGCAGCTGTGGAAATTGTAAATGTTCTTTAAAAAAGCAGAATGATCATAAAGAAGGGACTGGTACGCAAATGTTGAGCCAACTCAAGCATGACAAAGTCTGGGAGACAACACTTCAGGTGCAGGGCTGATACAAGTTCAGAACACTGGGTTATGCAGAGAGTTAAAGCAGACAGCAGGCACAATGACATGTTAAATTACCCACATGATGTATAGCTTAATGAACCCCCTTGTGTTGATCATGCTTGGCATTAATCAAGAGCCATGAACAGATTCCCTTATTTTCTCAATGCTGCTCTGATAAACTGCAATTTCATTTAACCTTGGACAGGAACTTTAATAGCTTCCACGGGACAACTGTCAATACTTTCCTGGGTATACAGTGATTAAACTGCAACACAAGATGCATGTCATGAATTTTCTTCATTTGAAATTAGAATTTTCATTTTTAACAACTATTTGCATAAAATATGCTGAAAATATGGAAATATGTAAAGGTTTGCGTGATCCTTAGATGGAAATACACCAAGACAAAGATTTTTTAAAAATAAAATAATTAACAACACATTAATTAACATATTGAGAGCTTCAAGTAACCTTCTGGTTGGGAAACAAGACAACAAAAGACAAGAATTCAAGGAAAGGCATGACAATATGTCCTTAAGGTAGCTCATTATGCATCAGATATTTGACATTACATGCTTCTTTAGCCTTTCTGCAATATTTAGAAGCAAAAGGATTGGCAAAGATGGAGAAATGCCTTGTTTCTCAACTTCAGTGGTTTCTACAGACGCCTTTGGGTGCTTTTCTTCTCTAAAAATAGAGGTTCACTTCTCCCTGGGGTGAGTCTGTCTGCCTCAAAGGCACCACAGAAGAAAGAGTTAGTAGATCCACTCAGTCTGAGTACCTGGAGGTTACTACTCCAGGTGAATGTCGAAGGGGACAAAAATGAAGACAAATATGGATTCAGTGCCTTTCCTAGGCAATCTGTTCTAACAGAGCTCTACAAACAAGACTTTTGCCACTACCTTCATTTAAAAGCTAGTTTCATTTGTTGCCACTAATGGCAATGACAGAACAAATCTGGATCACATGTGACTGAGAAATTTGTTACTATTAATTCACAAAAATCTTCATTATAGGTATGGACTACAATTACAGAAACAAACTATGGCTCCCTTCTACTTAGGCATCACCATTTGCTTTTAGAATTTTTTTTCTGTGCTTTCTTTTCTACAAAACCTAACTAATCTTAATGAGAAAAAATACACTGCACTTTCCCAAGACTGCACTGATACCAGTGAAAAGCCCTATTGACAGTATCAGTAGCAACCTATCTGCACAGCACCCGCTAAACTGAACTGATGTTGGCTGCTGTGGGAGATATAGAAGCAATTGCCCTCAACAAAATAATTTGGCAGAGCAGTAACACCCTGATCATCCCACAGTCTCAATAGTTCTCTTGTCCTAGCCTGAACCTTATCTCCCAGACAGGATCAGCATGGTCTGGGACTTCCAGAAATTCCTCTTAAATTTCATCATTAAGGCAAAACTCCTCACAGAATACAAAATATAGATATGATTTCATTAAGAACCCCTTGGTTGATTGACTGATTGCAGGATCCTGGTAACAGATGAAACCTAGCTGTTCTAATCCCTCTGAGATCCCAGAGACTTATGGCATGCCACTGGTGAGAAATGAAGCTCTTATTCTCTCTCTAAGAACATACTATTATTTGTGTTTGAGTCTGGTTGCGCCAGGTGCTGTACAAATGTGCTGTACACACAAAATAGGGAATAGGTAGGAAGCAAACCAGAGACAAAGAATGACTCTATCAAGATCATGCACGGACTAAGATCAGAGATGGAAAGACAAACCAGGAACAGGGCGAACAGGGCCAACATAAGCACGTCATTTAGAAGCAGATATTGCAAAACTGCAAGTAGAAGGGGAAAGTAAGGTTTCCAAAACCTCCAGAAGTGGATCATAACTGCCGGGCTAAAATGCTGTCTTGGAGAATTCGCATTTGTGCAAGCTCTCATTTGCAGGTGGGAATGCAAAAATCCTTCAGTGAGAAGGAAAAGTAAAAAGGTCCTGCTTCTCATCAAAGACAGAGCAAACCTACAGGGTAAGGCAGCACTGGAAACAGGTTTACAGGATTGGTACCTGGAACATGTACAGGTTTTCAAGTACTTGTCCTGATTCAAGCAGGATATAAACAGACGGAATTCCAGATCAGACTCCTCAAACCGTATTAACTCACCAGCCATACTGGTGCTAACTCACAACCCAGAATACCAAAGAATAATTTGTTGTTATTGAACTAGTGCTACATCTATGAGGTGACAGTTACTACTGGTGATTGAAGCCAACAGATCAAATACTTGGTGTTGCTCAGAAGGATATCTCAACAGATCTTTACCACAAAATGGACTGTAGCTCAGTAGGGCCTGGAAAGCCCTGGGCAGTCACAACAGCTCTGATGCAAACCCATTAGGTGCTCAGGAAGTGCTCTGAGCTACCCATTAGCACATAGGTGAAGTTAACACACCAAAGGAAGGTAACGTGAGGTAGTAGCAGAGAAATCCATTCATAAGAAAGGTAATTGATGTTGTAAATGTGAACAAAGTATTTTTTTCTCCTAGCTTGAAACTGACCTCAGGTAATACAACCACAATAAAAACATCAGTTTATAACTTAGCTATAAGCATTGAAATCTACTGCAAAGGATCAAATAGTCTGCACAAAAGTTCCTTTATCATTTCTACCACTCATTTCTCAAGATATGTCTACACTAAAGACTGAAACGTGGGGCAGGGGTAACAAAGCTGCTTTGCGTACTGCTGGCAATCCAACCACACCTCCAAAATGCAGCCTTCAGTACCGTCCTACCCTCCAAGTGTAGATCTAAGCACTGTTTGCTTAGTTAACTGCTTTGCTTGGTCTGGCAGTAGCTCAGATTTCTGCTTTCAGAATGCACTATATCTCTAGGAAATTAAAAACTTATTTGTGGTATATTGGTTTGGGGCTGGCACAAGTCTTTCATACAAGATGAAGTTCTGGTGATCCCACATGCAGCTACACTCTGGAGTGAGTTGTGACTAAGAGCTTAAACTGCATGCTGGGTTAAGGAAGCCAGGGCTGGGGAAAAGAACGGTGCTCTCCTACTGCAGACTTCCATACTCAGTTGCCTTTTCTCTACTGAAGCTGCCCTACATGCACCAAGAAAAAGATGTTCCTGTATTTGCTGGAAGGCGCTGAGGAAGCTGATGATATGCTGGCTTATTTTTTTTTCCCTCACAGTTCCTCCATGAGTTATGTTTAAAGTTTACCCCTCCCACCAAGAAAAAGTAGTGGTAATTTGATTCTGTATTCTATATGCTGAAAAAAGGGCAGTCTGTGAATAACTAGAGACTTGTTATTCTTTTTTAAAGGATTGTAATGACCTGGACAGCACTTAATATAAATTTAGAGACACTGCTGAAAGAATGCCTCATGCTTGCACTTGAACATGAATCACAGATTCCCAGCCAAGACAGTTACGATCGTGTACTCTGCCTTCCTGCATAATACACACTACAGGAGTTCTCCCAACAATTTCTGCCTCAAGCCACAGCTTGTGGTAGAACTGCAGTGTACCTTCAGAAAAACATGCAGGTTTGATTTAACATATATAAAATTGATTGCATCCTTTGGCAGTCTTTTCCACTGGTTAATTGCTCTCCCTCCTCAAAAGTTTCCAGTTTGAAAACTGCTGACTTTGACTTCTGCCACTGAATCAAGTTATATGTGGCTTTTTCTTTTCTTTTTTTTTTTTTAAAGAATCTTCTTGCCTCAGCTAATACTTTGCTATGCAGAGGGTTATAGACCACAGTCAAGTTGCTTCTTTACCTTTTAAGTAAACTACGTAGATTAAGTTCCTTCAGGCTGTCGCTGTAGGGAGTGCTTTCCAAGCCTCCAATCAGTCCTGCAGCTTTCTTCTGAACCTGTTCCAATTTTCCATCATCCCTTTAAAAATTTAATATTTTAATGGGACACAACATTCCTATAGCAAAGCTGATGTACTGACGTTATTTATTAGTGATAGCCAAATCTCAGGTACCTCTCTAATATCAAGGAACATAATTTAATCTAAGAGAAAAATGCATGTGAAGCTGACTTAGAAAGAGTTTCTTTTAATTATTACTAAAGAAATCTTTTACTGATAATTTAGCAGCCCGTCACAGTACAGTAAAGCCAGGAATAAATATGTAAAAGTTTTAATTTAAAAAGAACAGCATGAAGCTTGAAGGCTGATTTAACAGATACTGCCAAGTTCAATCACCTGATGTTCAGTTGGAAAACATTTCCTTGGTGCCATGAGAAAACACTGTTGGCTACAAAACTAGGGTGGAACTAATGCTGTTAGATTTTCTATATATTGAACAAAATAAGACTCCTGGTCCCTAACCTATAACATATTTGTCAAATCAAGATGGAAAATTAAGCCAGAAGAGCAAGCAATGAGCAAGAAAACTTGGAAGGTTTATTTCATCATGATTCCCTGTAAACTCCAGTGTAATAAAGGCAAGAGACTCACAGTTAAGCTGTACGTCATCCAAATAAGCTAGCTTTAAATAAAAGGGGGCTTTTTCACTCTCTTTTTCAAACTGAAAATACATTCTATATCCCATGAAAAATCTAAGGATCTACGATAAATGCTGGATGAGATAGCTGTGAGGCTATAGGAACATGTTTCTTGTCACAGAGATAAGGGCTCTTTTGGGACACATTTTGTGATCTTTGGCTTTCTCCAAGTCTTCCAATTGATTTGGCTGAAATTATAGATTCAGAATTCCTGGTTTATTTTGCCCCATCTTCTTCCAAATGCTTCCTGTAAAGAGGCTGCCTACTGGTCACAGGTAGGTAAGTGGCAGTTTGCACTGACCCTTTTGCCCTTCCTACGGGGTCTCCATAGCCACCAATTCTTTACTCCAGACTGAGGGAACTGGTGGGGAACATTTGCATCCAGAATGGTCCTGTCTGCTCCTAACCAGAGAGAAACAAGCAATGATTTTGCCAGAGATCTCAATAACAGGGAACTCTCTCTCCCCATCACAGCTGGTAAAGGAGGTGCAGCACGTATGTCCTGCCACCCAAGTGTGCATACCTGCATCTGGTGAGGTCAAATTCAGTCCTGAAATAAGCTGGCTTCATGGCATCAGTATCTATTTAGATTTATTTTAGGGGAATTTCCAATAGGTTGGCATGATACTTGTTTTGCCATGTTACCGCTATTACTAGCTTTACTTTTATGTACGTAATGAACCTAAGTGTATAACTGGTAGAAAAAGGTTTTGATTTATTGAGTTATGTCAGCCAAAGTTTAGAATTACATTTATGCTGAGTTCATTTGCACTGTTAGAGAAAAGCTTTGCAGAGTAGCAGCAGTACAAGCAGTAACTCGACAGTTACACAACACTCTAGTGCAAGAGAGAAGAGAGAGATCAAAACGCTTTAAAGAAAAAAAGTGAAACAAGAATTCATCTATTCAGGTATGCTAGCACTGTGTCTTATTACCCGTCAAAAGTCATTGTCTAACAGGAATATTAAGGTAAACTATTCCTGAAAATGAAAATGGAATCTGCAATCCAGTCAACAGATACAAATTACTAAGTCATTTTTGCAAACAGATGTTTGGAATAGCTTTTTAAAGAAGGCATATTTAAGTAGGAAAGTGTATAAACTGAAATTACTTAAGTCGGTCTGTTTGCTATTTAACAGCATATTCTGAAGATCAGGTATTTTGATGACTAAAATATTGATAGTACACATTTATATAGTACCAGTGATCTGAAAGAACCATACCTCAAGGCAATTTAAAGACTGTAGGTCTGAACATATCCTTGAAGCCTCAGAGGTGAATGGATGATGCATACAGAAAAATACAGAGAGAGCTGGTACCAGTTTGTGCTTTGCTGCTGATTCTAGCTAGAGCAAGATCCCACTGCAGGTCATCCAGGCAAAATACACCTTCCTGCAGAAGCAGGCAAGACGAAGAAGCTATTATATTAAAAACTGAAGCTCTGTTTGAACTGGAGTCTCCATCCCATTAATAAATGTTAATACACAGAAAACTGCAGTGTCTATGTGGGAAGGGAATGGAAAGGAAGGGAACTGTAAAACCCTGAAATGCCTCTATTGCACATAAATGTCCTGCAAGATTCCTTTGAATATCTTGGAAAACACTAATATAAAAAGGCTAGGTGTTCATGCTCCTAACTGTTTACTCAACTCTGTTAGCCACTGCGCAGACATACAGCAGTGTAACAGAGGACTCACCAACTCCCATTACTAACTGTCAAGAAAAATTGGACTAACCTAAAACTTTTGGCTGATTGAAGGTCTGTTGTGGGACAGCATACTTCTGAGGTACTCTTAAGATCTTCTGATGGATGCTTCAGGACATGATATTAACAATGTATAACAGCATCAAAAAAAAGAAACCAACCAACAGTGCTTTAATTTATTTTTTTAAACTGTAAGAACTAAATGGGAGAGGATTTAATCAGAACTTTTGTGATGTGGTATATGATCAGTCTTAAAAGATAGAAACCATCTTGCAGAGTATTTGTATTTCAAATACTTATCTGGGGTTATTTATATTCTTGTCACTCCCCCCCACCCCCAGCTAACATGGAGTCAGATTCTATTCTCAGTTAACCCAATGAAAGTCCACTGAAATCAATGGAATTACTTTGGATTCACTCCAATGTAACGGAGAACAATGGCACTGAACATCACTATTGTGCTTTTGCACCTAAGCTGCTCCTTCAAAATATAAGTATTTGAGTTATTCCTGCTCTTTAGTTTCAATCAAAATATATCTGCTTTTTCTTCACCTGGAAATTTTGAGTAGCAATGTCCAGTCTGTTTACAGATGCACTCCCTTCCGACGTGCTTCGTAAATAGTCTAAATTGACTTCCCTTCCCCCCTCCCAGTACCTGCTTCCAATCACACTCAAATCATGTTACTTATTATTCCTACTATGAAAATCATCAAATACAGTAGGTAAAGATTTATTGTATCTCTTTAAGAAATAAATAATTCATTGAATACATTAGATGGAGTATTGTAGACTTTCTGAAAATCAACAAGATAGCTATTTCTCGCAGCTTATATGGTTTAGAATGCTTTTAATCTTGGAGTAGATAATAAGTTATGTTTCTGAAAAAAAAAAGAAAAAGGGGAAAAGGAGAGTTATGTAAATAAACAATAAGGCTTTCTCCTCAGAAAAGTATCTGTGTTCAGAAAAGCATTTAAAAATGCAAATAAAATTAAGGGTTTGCTTTAAACAATATGATTTAGTATTTAAAATTCTCTCCTGACAAGGGATGATACAGTTTTCTCTGAAATGAGCTTTAAATTATCATAACAAGAAAATCTAACCTGGAACAGGGCTACATCTAGTTTGGAACCCATCACATTTGTTATGAAAGCTGGGATAAAGTGAGAATAAAGAAAGGGGAGAAGGATATATTTTTAACTGTGTTTAAATGACCAGTCAAACAAAATTTTAAAATATCATTCTCATTCTTTCCAGCACTTGAAGTGTTAAGTAGGTGACAGGTTTGAAATGACCAGATTGTGGTTTGGTCACAAATAATAGAAGACCACAACATTCATTGACTGCTCCAGGTCACTATGAAAATCCAAGCCTTTGGTCTTTGATCTAAAGATAGATGACATACTAAAAATAGACCTACATCCTTGAGTGAGACAGAAGGAGCCAGCAGTCTGTTTTTTTTTTTTTTAAAGGTCTTACAAATTCCTCAACTGGGATCAAGTAATCTTATCTAGGAATCTGGTGATAATTCAGAATAGGTTTAGTAAGGATTATTCATTTGGATCAGGTAGAATTTCTGAAAGATTCGGTTTGCATCCAAAGATATGTACAGTCAGTTTAATCTAACATCTGTGTCTTAGAATTGGATTGTTGTGGATGTTGCCATTTCATTATAAATGAGAAAGGTATTCAGTCATGCTGAATGGGGATATTTATATGTAAATATAGAAATTCTTGCTTTGGCAATAACTTCATTTCTGGGATGGAAGTTTATGTGATTCTCCAAATGCTACATTAACCACTAAAAAAACCTGACGCAAAGTAAAGCCAAAAGACAAGCCTGTTACTCTGTCCCTGAACACGTTTAATGCCTCACTTCTACCCAGCAGCCACTACAAAACTACGCAATGAGACAAAGAAGATGATTTGAGCCAAATTCGCTCCTGGTGTAGGTCCCCTGGAAATCAATACATTTGTTCCCAGAGTGAACCGGGCCACATGGCTGCTTTATGTAAGTGGTCACTGGGTTCACTGACACAGAAAACCCTTTGCGTCTTCGGAAGGAAAATGTGAAAATACAGAGATGATCACACAAAATATTTATGTTGAAAGTATGTTCATGTTGCAAATTTAAGCCCTCTCAACTTCAGAACAATCAGAATTAAGCTTGCCTTTGCAACTTTAATTTGAGCTCGTTGCACATATGCATGATAATAAGTCTTTGACTGCACAGACACATACATCATTCAGTGCATAGGATGGACGATGCTCCCTGAGTGAGCAGCTGTTCAATATTCTTTTTATTCTTATCACTCAATATGTGGCTCCATGCCTTCCTTACTGCACATCATTCAAACCCTGCGCAGAATACTGAATTATTAATATCTTTATGGGTGTTTCTATAGCATTCTCTGCTAGGGTTTCTGAGTGCTTCCCAAACACTAATTAATTTATCTTTAAACCTTTGAAGTGAGACTGTACTATTAGACCCACTTTACAGATGGGGAACTGAAGTGCTGAGCCGTTATAGCCAAGATTGATGAAAATGTCCACTAATTTGGGGTCCTCAATATGATGTGCTTAGAGTTAGATTTTCCAAGATGCTTAGCATTTTTATAGTACTTCATACATTTAAAGCATAAGTCTCATTGATTTCAGCATCTGTGAGTATTCAGCACTTCCATGCATCGGTCCTGGGTAACTGAAGTTGTGCACTCAGAAAATAAGGAATACACAGCAAGTGATTTCCACCGATGAAACATTCACTTGAATCATGTTAGGAACCTGAGTCTACGACAGGAACAAAATCAGGATAGATAAGAGGTCACTTCTAGCATTATGGTTCCAGGAGTATCCACTGTAACATTCAGCTGTTTTCACTGAGACAACTGGCTTTCTCCCTATTCTGGTTTCATTTATGGCAGCTTCTCACTTTTTCATGATATTCCAGCAGATGATAGCCTCTTATGTTAAAGCCCCTGTCTTGTTCCCCAAGAACCCCCTGTGCCCGTGGCCAGAATGAAGTGGGAATAGTGTAGAAAAAAAAAGAGTGACTGTGTATTTTAAGATTGATTCATAACACGAAGGGGGATACTTAAGGCTGGCAAGGAGAGCTTAATTCTGTCCTTTTCTAATCTCAGCTGAATGCACAACCTTAGAAGTTTTTTGTGTGCTGATTTTTATTATACATTTTTTTTAACTCTCCTTTTTTTTAACATCTTGACTAAACAGGATTTCTGCTCTGTAGTACCACACCGTTGCCCAGGGTGGCTCTTTGGCACGGCGGGCATCTTGTGATTCACAACATCACCTTCTACAAGTCAAGATAACATAGGGGCAACAGCAATGGTAGTTACAGAGCTCCATATGAACCCACCACGGGAGTGCACACGACATCCTGCCAGCAGATTTGACAGCTGTTTGCTTTGCAGCCATAAAATCTTGAGGCAAATCTTGAAGGGAGTTTGTGCCAGTAGTGTATTTCTCCTTCTAGTATACCCCTTGTCATCCTACCTCTCACTTTTTTTAAGTCCATCTAGACCTATTCAACAAAAGAATTGTAAAATCATTCTTAAAATTAGCTAAATTATGCTTGTTCCCAAATTAATTTTAGAATCGACAAGACTGTAAATTCTGAACCACGTTTTGCTTTAAACTTTTTGAAAGTTATAAGATTTGGCAGATCACTGGTGTGGAAAATTTCCCAGTTTTCATGGAAAATTTGACAACATTATAAGAAGTATAAAAATAGAGCCTTGGAATGGAAACAATTGAACTACCTCAACTTCAGAATTTTGGAGGAGGCGGGGGATGGACAATGACAGTATATTTATTCCTGGTTGAATTCTGACTGTTCTCATGGCCTTATTTTCTTACTTTATTACTCATATTCCTTTGATTAAAAAAAAGACAAAATTATTTATCCTGATAGGTAGGAGCTTTTTGTTTTGTTTTGCTTGGGGTTTTTTTGGGGTGGTGGTTTGTTGGGGTTTTTTTGTGGTAGATTCTCTTTATACCTGGCCATATTTGGCTACTTGCTGATTTTCACCCTAATTTGTAACCTGGTTTCCTTTTAAGGAACGTACAACTTTTGCACTGGGATGCATTTAATACCTACACAGAGAGGCAGTCTGTGAATAGGCAAGGATTTGGCAGCTATAGCCACTGTACTCTGCTTCTTAGCAGCCTGTTGAAACTCTAATGACCGATCTAATAAGCCAGAAGTATTAGAAGGTCAGAGTGAACAACATTGCTCAGTTTGACCTTCCATCATTTATGGTTTGTCACATCAGCCATCAAAGCTTCAAGCCAGGGGCTGATAAGGAGCTGAATCAGCAGCACAGGCATGACACTGCAACACTCTCGCTTTGTGTGAATAGTGACCCTGCATTGTGGTGACCTGTGCAACCACCCATGACACACGTACCTAAACATGGTCTCTGCATGTTCACTATTCACGTAGGAACACTTTTTGTAAAGTTCGGGATTAACAATACAGTTGGCACTCAACTATTTTTTTTTCTTTTCCTTAAAAGGTCTAGACCCCCAAATAATCTCTGGATTCAAAGGCTCCTCTTCTCATAACAGATCTATTTTCATGCTGTTCAGACCACAATTTAACCATTAGCTAAATTATGTGGTGCGAAAAAATCAAACACAGTCTAGAACTCGGGGGCAATCGCATCTCCCTCGCCTGAGACAGAGGGAGCTCACCCGAGCAGCAGAATTGCTTGGGGGAGCAAGGACCAGGCCGGAGAGAGTGACTCATTGCCTCAGGTCAACTCTTGTCTGCATTTTAGCACAGAGAAAAATGGACTGGAGTAGAGCAGGAGCAATCCAGTGGGTGAGTTTTACAGTCTTCAGTATGTTAGATTCTCAGTGGGATCATGGAGATAGCAAGAGGACATTGACTGGAATAGACCCTGTAGGCTAGTTGTCCAGCTGTGGGATAGTATGGATGCTAAAGAGCCTGAGAAGCCAGCGTACATACTCTGTGATCCAAGCCAGGAACTGATGTTAGAAAGCCGCACGAACATCAGGTGTTTCAACGTTGTTCACTTGTATGTAGATCAGGGTAACCATGTTAACAGCTCTGTTTTCTTTGTTACATTAATTTTATAATTTTTATACTGTCATGATGCAAATGTGAACATTATTTTAACTGATTCTAATGTAAATAGTAGAGTTGCTCCTTATTTCAACAGTGAGAACAGTTTTCCTGGAAGCTGACAAAGTGACAATCTTGGTCAGGTCATTAAAGGCTGCGAATTTGTCTCTGCCTATTTCACGTAATTTAACAAATCATGAAAACATACCTTTGAAGGTTTCCAATCCAAAGCACAAACTACATGTCATAAATAATAAGGAGTTTAAGTGTGATTCCTTTTCATAAGACAAAGACAAATGCTCTGAGTTGCTCCAGTGTCTATATACTCATTAAACTCTTCCTAAGCTTATTAACTTTCAGGATCTGCCTCCCCAGAAAGATTTGGGGGAGGTACTCAGTCAAAATATCCCCAAGGCTAGTTACAATGTTGAAAACTCTAGCAATTTTATTGTGAGAGTCACAATAGTTGGTGTTTTTCCCAAGCTTCAGACCCCAGAAAAAAATGTTCTTGCAAAATTCTCAGCTCTCATTAAAAAGGCACACAACAAAACCAAATTCTATTCTGCACTGTTTCACCAAAAAAGGCTTAAAACAAGTGTACACCCCAAACTCATAAACCAGAAGAAAAATGCAAAATACTTAATTTGTATCATCTCATGAGAAGGCCATACAGAATTGGCAACTGTTTGTTTGCCTCCTGTTAGAAAGCCCAGCGAAATTCCTATACACAGTGATCTGGAGAAAACTTACTGGGATATTTCTATTGGAAAATGAAATTTACTGGCCATGGTTGACTTAGTTTACTTTATAAATAAGACAGCTAACAGGATTGTCTTTTCTGAGGAATGAGAGAAGCCCAGCAACTAATTCAGTTACATGTCACTTCCCCCAGCAGACACATGCAGGAAGATAGTCACCTTTGAGCAATCTAGCGAGTCCCTTTCCTTCCTTTAAGCTACTGTCCTTTTGACTAAAAACTTCCCTCCTGCTCTGGGTATCAGATTCCAACACTACGGAGACAGAGGAGCAGAGACCTATATACCTGAGGAAGCACCAAATCAATTGCTGTCTCCAGAAATCTGGGGTCCTAGATGAAGAAGAGTACGTCACTCCACACAGGGCAGAGACAAGTTTGATATGTATGTGGAAAGAAACAGAGGAAATGGAGGGCATTCTTTCAGTTCTTGAGCCAGAGAGACTGGAGGAAAAGGAGGAGTTCATCGTTCATGATTCTCTTCTTCAGTGCAGGAGATTTTCCTATTTCTGGGGTTTTTTTCTGAATTCTGCGATAGAGGCTATGGACCCAAGCTGGTTCTTCTACCTGTAAATAGTAAGCACCAATAACAATTTTTTATTTGGTCTTTTTATGCAAGCTTGGGCACTATTTTTTGCAATTGGTGGTGACATATTAAAGTCTCCCCTAAATATGATCTAATATGGTTCAGTAAGGTCTCATTGTTCTAGCATTTGCTAACAGTAAATTCCTTGAGATTAGACTGGCATTTCTGTGGAAAACGTAACTCATTTATTTTTATTTAGAAAACCTTAAATGGATCAAGTCCAGCTTTACTGAGAAACTGCCTCCTTTCTGCTGCCATTCTTCTGTGCCTAAGATCAGCAGATAAACAGTAAGTAGAGCTCTTGAATCTAAGTAGGAGGTAACAGTGTGACTGAGCTGCTGAGCTGTTCTTTCAGCAGCAGCGTGGATGTAAGCCAAATCAAAATCACCGTGTAACCACAGCCTAACTGTCACCATGCGTGTGACAGGCAGCCTGACGGCCTAACTTCAGATTGTGGATTCCCCTGGACGGCAGAGCTGGGTTTCACAATGCCTAAATCCCTCTGAGCATTTTGCACTTCACGATGCTTTCTTCAAATCTTGAGACCGTGAAGCTGAAATTGTGGGTTACAGAGGTGTATGCCTAACGCAGTTGCCGCTGGATGGGACTCTGAAGTTTATTACATTAGTTCTTAATTGTGACTATAAGAAAAACAACACATAATCTACTAGTGACTACCAGTTTGTCTGCTATTGGAAGAGGATAGTATACCTGATTCAATAAATTCCTTGAATTTCTATTCTGTTTTTTTGCTTTTGACTAATTTGCTGGATAACAAACCAAAGGTGATGAGGTTATGTGGTTAAACATTTCTTTTATGTGGTAACGTATTCTTCCCAGCCCCTTCCATCCCCTTCTCGTTCTTGTCCTCCCCCTCCCCTTCCCTCTCTCCTCTGCTCCATACAGACATATTTCAAAAGATGCCATTTTTGAGCTTGCAAGGAATAAGCTCATTTACATCCCTTGTTTTCATCTTCATCCAGCACTCGGCAGTTGTAGTATAACTCCCAACCTGTAAGAATAAATATTTTCTGCTTTACGCTTACCTATACATCTGCAATTTACACTCCCATGTGCCGCATGCGTAGGTATAAATTATTGCTAACCACTTTAGTTTCAATTAAAATGTGTTTTATTAACATACGCACGTTTGGACTAAACTAATTAGACATTAAAAAAACACATGTAGGATCAAAATTCCAAAGACCTTTTAAACTGCAAATTCTACTATTCAAGCAGTGGGAAAACAATACAATTACATGCAAGGGCTTGTAGAGACTTGCTTAATGCATGATGAACACGCTGACCAAGTATTCAGTCCTCCTACCTCTCTATCCCAGAAGTATCTGAAAGGAACAGGACAGCTGTAGTCTTCCTGATTTTGGGCCATCACAGAGAATGGGATGACAGATGTTGAGCTATTCTTTCAGTGCAGGCGGGAACTCCTCTCTGTCAAACAAAGAAGATTGACAGTCTCAGAGCCCAGTTTATTTGTATAAAAAAGCCAGCTGCTTCTTTAACAGTTGAAGGCAGTATTCCTAGCATAGCAGAAAGTAGATGAATAAATTAGTAACTACTAACATGATGTTATCTGTTGAATGATTCTGTGGAAACAGTAATTCCACAAAAAAGTAGCATAGACTTAATGCCAGTTTTACCCACAGAATGAAATGTGTCTTTACTTCTGAACATGCCAGGTTCCCAAATTCATACCTGAAGCTGCCTCCAACTTTTGCACGAGATCTAGTTAATACTTACCGCTATCATATATGAAACACTGACTGCATCCTATACAAAAAATAATAATAATTTTAAGCTTTCTGCCCCCTGGGCCATTCTTTTCAATGTTAACAATTTCTGATTTACCCATGAATGGACTTTAACCATCTCAGAAAATCCGTTTAGCTATTCAGTTTCTCTTTTATCTATTTTAATATAGCATGATGCAAACTGATATTTAAAGGGTAGTTCTTTACAGTACTATTCAATTTTTCATTAGCCAAGAACGTCTAAGGAAAAAATAGTTTATCCCATAAAACGTAAAAGTCAATTCTGAATGCCAGTATCTGAAAAATACAGAGTCAGCATACAGACAAATTGTGGTCCAATTACAAACATTTACCAAATCACTAAATCTGCAAGTTCCTTCTCATCAACTGTCATCACACTGAGCCCTACGTATTTGGACCCGAGCACGGGGAAGCATGTGATTTACTGTTATCTACCTGTATAAGCTTTGCTCACGTTATTTTGAAAAACTAAGATTTGGGTTTGTTGGTGATGAAAATGTCAGAAACTCTCCGAGCTTCCAGCCCGGTGAGGTCACCCGGGCCAGGAGGTGGCCTCGCCATTCCTGCTGGCGGCCTCGCCTCCCCGCCGCCCGGGGCTGCCTGCCGGGCTGCCGCCACACAGGCAGCGCCCGCGGCAGCCGAGGCCGAGCCGGGCCACCGGGGCGGGCTCCCCTCCGCCGCCGGGGAAGACGGGACGGGACGGGACGGGACAGGACGGCAGAACCCACACACACACAGCTGCCCCGGGAGGCAAATGGCGCCACCGCTCTTCACGCCCGGCGGCACCCCCCCGCCGCAGGGAGCCGCCGTCCCGCCCGGGCAGGGCCGCGTGTGCGCGGGGCGGGCCGGGGCCCTCACCCCGCCCCGCCGGCCGCTACCACCGCCCCCACCTGCCGCCAGGCAAGTGGCGGCGCTCGGAGCGCGGCGGGACGGCGCGGTGCTCCGCTCCGCTCGGGCTGGCGGCGGCGGCGGCGGCGGGGCCGACCCCAGCCCCCCTGCGCGCCCGCCTGTGAGGGCGCCGCTCCCGCCGAGAGGGCGGAGCGGGGCGGGAGCGGGCGGCGGGGCGGGAGCGGGGGGCGGAGCGGGGCTGGGCAGGGTGGGCCGCGCCGCGCCCGCCCGCCCGCCCGCGCCTTTTGTGCTGCGGCCTCCCAGCCTGTCAGCGCGGGGGGCCGGTGATTGCGGGGGAGGGCCGCTGCTGGGGTGCGTGTGACAGGGCACCGGGCTCCCCGTGCCCTCGGCTCCCCCCCGGGGAGCGAAGGCGCCGGGGCCTTAGGCGGCAGGTTGTGCGGAGGGGCTGGGTGTACGGGCGCCTTCGGTCCGTACGCAGAGGTGTGTTAGGTCTGTACGCAGAGGTGCGTTTGGCCTGCGCCTGGGTGGGCGTGACTCGGGAGAGGGGGCTGTGGGCCGGGCGGGAGGCCACGGCGGGGGGCTGCCGGGGAAGCCCAGGCTCTCCCCCCCCGAACTCGGGAGTGCCTCTGACAGGTCTAAGGGTGACATCTTCTTGACACACTTAGGCCAAGCCATCTTCAGCTTGGCCCGAGTGTTTATCTCAGTGTTGTTTCCAGCCCAGGGACAGCCCTCTCTCCCACTCTGGCAAAAGTCTGTACTTATTTCGTTATTATTTCCCTCCACCCCCCCATGAAACGGGCAGCTACAGTAAACTTTGGCTGAGACTTTGCTCTGTGTTTGAAGAACAATTTTCCATCAGCACAACAGTGAGCAGCCTTTCAGAGGAGCGATGAGTTTTGCTACCAGCCGCGTCTGCCTTGCCAAGGGTCACTCTGGCCTTTTATCTTGTAGCTCTTGTTCAGAACAGTTGCTAGACAATTAGCTAAACATACCAGGAGCAATGGCATTGGCCTCTCCTTGTGCAGGCCTAAGTGCTCTGCGTCCGCTGGATCTAAAATGCCAGCCTGCCTGTTCGCTTTGGAGCTGGGCTCCCGGACTCTGCACTGCTGTCACCACTCCTGCCATTTCAAGAGGCTGCTCTGCACCCCTTCCCCAGCAGAGCTCTTCCCCTTCACTTCCAGACTGATGTTTTTCTCCGGTTAGTCACGGCAGAAATGCTGGATCCAAAGGCCAGCTGAAGTCATTCAGAGCTTCCTACTGGTTTAAACCAAACCTGCCTGTCCACAGTTGCCAGGTATACAGGGCACCCTCTTGACAGATGTTGCAAGAAATAGGGCAGTGATTCCTACCCAAAGAGAAACAGCCCCACGTTTTGGGTCCTGGTGGAGACTGGCCCTTCTGAGAAATATTCTGGGCACCTCAGGCCAACGTGATTTAAAAGAAAAAATTAAAATGGACCCAGCCTCCTGGACAGGCACAACATGTTAGACTGCTTCAACATGAAAACTCAAGATCTTCTCCTGTGCATTGCACAGCTCCTGAAATTTCTTTCTAGTTCCCAGCAGGGTTATTCTCCTCCATCAGTTCACGTGCGTCAGGAGTGCAGAGACGTTTGTGTTCAACAAGGGTAACATCAGTGAAAAATATATCCACTGTGAACGTGAGCAGATTGAGGTTAAGGAGAATATCACACAGGGTGAATGTCCTGGACAGTCGCGTGCAGGGTGAGATACTGACTGGGAGAAAACCGCTGTGTCAACACTAGCTGTGTTCCCCTCAAGCACAGTCCCAGTGGTGACTTGCCTGTTCCCCAAGTAACAGGGAAAAAAGCGAACCTGTTGATGAGAATACTGAATATCATCCTTCTCTTCCACAGGTACTAGATGTAGTCCAATGAACCCACACCAAGCTGGCGTGAAAAATTGGAGCCCCTTGTTTTTTCAGGAATGGGCAGGCACATGGTTTATTCTTGAAGATGTGAGCAGAGGTCTCCTACAATGTAAAGAAAAACCTGCCGTGGATAAGGAGGTGTTGCCAGCCTGTCTCTTCGGGACTAACTGGATTTATGATGCGGAGGCAAGCGGGGAGAATTTGCCAAAGTGTTCCAGATCCCCGGGGAAGGGGGGTAGGATCTGTCCCTCCCTGTACAAATGTAACATGGACCACGAGGGACGAAGAAAGGCCAGGCGGCAGGGTCGGGCCCCCCTGGGCTCAGCCAGCCCCGGCCGGCAGCACCCGAGGAGCGTTCAAGGGAAGAGGGGCCCTTCCTTCGCCGCTCTGCGGGTACATCGAGGCTGGGGAAGCCCTCGCTTCTCACACCTCCCGTCTGTGTTCGCCTCGGTCATTACGTCCTTTTAAAATATATATATATGTGTACCTCTCGGCTCCGCCGGGTCGCCTTTGAAGATGTTTATCCAGAGAGACGGCACTGCGGCAGCACTTTATTGCAATATAATGCACTGGGAGAAAAAATAGAAGAGGCTCATTATTGTGGTTGATAAACATAGCAAAAGCACATGCCTGACCTTTCATTTGTACAATTAATTGTTCCAGCAGAAAGAAAATGAGTCTTAATTGTGCACAGCTTCCTCGAGGATCAGCTGTGTGTGCCCCTCCGCGCTCAGGGAAAATCGCTGCGAAGTTTTCCTGAAGGATTTTCACTTTCCACTAGGGCAGGAAAAAGAAGAAAGGAAGATCGCTATACCCCCCTCCCCCCCCAAAGGAAAAGAACATCGAACTACAGTCCTATTAAAGCAACCTGCAGCATTTCCTTCAGTTCTGTGCAAGGGACTTTTCCCCATGCGTTTTCAGTGCTGTTTAGCGCCTATAATAAGGAAATATTTTAGAATGAGCGATCAAACCCCACTTCAGAGATCAAGGGTTAGCCCAAAGCAGCACCTTAAACCCGCGCTCCGAGGCTGGCTGTCAGATCACGCTGGTGGCGGTGGGTGGTCACGGTCAGGACGGGACGCCCGAGCCCTGCGCTGGTATCCAAACGGTGCGCTGCCTCTGGGCTCCGAAGGGGCTGCTTACCGGCTCCTCACGCAGGAGTCTCGGCATCCAAAGCCCCCCCTGCTCGGGAAACGACCCTCTTTGGCTGGGGACATCACCCAAAGGGAGCAGAGGGACCGGGAACCGAGGGGGGGGGGATGCGCGCCCGGGACCGCCCCGCCGCGCCGGGGGGCTGGGGATGGGCTCGGGACTGCGGGACGGACTGAATTCCTCTGGCAGCCCTGACAGACCCGGGGGGCTGAAGCCGGCGGGAGACTGAAGTTTTGCTTCTTTCAGAACCGCCGGAACAGTCCTTTTGTCTGTCCCCCGTCGGTGATTAATAACCCCGGCACCCATCCTGCCCTCCCCATCGCCCCCGCGCAGCCGCGGGGCTCAGCCCGCGGAGTGGGAGAGGGATCGGGCCCTTCCCCTGTCGCGGATGAGATCCCGCCCGGAGAGGGTGACCGTCTGAAACGCACATCTTCCCGATCCCGGTTTTTAATCTCTAAATCACAAAGGGACACATTCTGTGCTCCTTAATAGGGCACGACGCCCATTGACTTCTATCCCATTGACTTCAATGGGAGTTTCGCTCCATTAAGGACCGCAGAATTTGGCCTAAACTGACCGCAATAATTTTGCTGCCGGTAATGGAGCTTCAAAGCCGTCTCTAATTAGCCGGCGAGCAAGAATCGTTAAACATGCCGTACAATGCAGTGTGTGCTACGAGGGGGCTGCGGAGCCGCTGAGCAGTCCCGCTCAGAGCTGGAGAAGCTTAGGAACCGTGCTCAGATATAATTGTAACTTCTGCGGGGACAACTTGGGGACGAGGGTGTCTGACGAGCCACTTCACAGCTGCTGCGTTAGCGTGGGAGCAGGAGACAAGAAAGCACTGAAAAGTTATGGAAGATTTGATCATACACTCAGCTTTTCCCCCCCTTCAAAGATGCGTTTGAAGGAATCACGGTGTACGCTGCTGCTTCTATTTATCAAAGATAAACCTAATTAGTTGTGTTTATCCATAACCGGGAGCACTCCTAACGAGTTATGCTAAATCCCAGAGTGCCTCCGAGCAGTGAGTAGCTGTGATTTGGGCTGGGATGAGTTTCCCTGCGATCTTCGCGTGTAGCTTTCTGTCTAGCAGTTTTCCCAGTACGGCGAGGTGGAGGGGGAAACACGGCAGAAACAAACTCAGTCCGCATCGGCTGAATTCAGCCGTAAGGGCACTTTCATTACACGACGCTCCTGCCGTCTGTGGGCACAATCTCCTTCCTCAATTCCGCAGCTGTAAATGCAGCAGCGTGAAGAAATATCTCGCAAAGATTGTTATTTAATAGCCTGATCCTTGGGGGCTTATACAGGTACATTTAAATCCCTGCAGACCGTCTATTACCTGCACATTTTAATTTGGAAAACAGCATTTTCCTCTTGAGAGAAAACATTCAACCAGCGAGAATGATGCAAAGGCTTTCGATCCTTCAAGGTGAAATGCAGCAAGAAAAAAATAAATACAGTTGTTAAATAGCATAAACTTCTCAGGCGATTCCGTAAAACCTTCTTCAAGAACTAACCCATACGAGAAGAAAAGCCGCCCGAAATCTCTAGGCATGCCCAGTATATTAGTCATCTATATATTTTTTTTTAAATGGGCTCGGAAGTTTTGGTCAGTATTCTAGGCAAAATATGCTCAACAGATGATAGTGGAGATGCAGCCAGAAAACAACTCCAGCTATTTAAACTGCCAAATGAGACATAAAGCCGCATTGTAAAAATCATCTGGAAAACAGGTTTTCCTATTGAAGTCGCTATGTGTTAATTACTGTGATCTGGAAGAGCTCTGTATCTAAACGCCTGGAAGCCGACTTTCACCCCGCATATGTAAATGAAGAAAGTGCTGAATCTAAGCCAGAGGGTTCATGTTCGGATTCATTTCCGTGCATGCCTAGACATTAATATGTGTTCATGTAGGGTTCGTACAGTACGAGGTGTTATTTCCTTATAAAGAAACACCAGGTCTCGCTTCCCATTCTCCTTACAAAATTATTCGCATTATTTATGCTACATTGAGCGATCTAATTTCTTCGTGATAGTCAGCTAATTGCTCTGGCAGGTAATTAGAAGCGGTTTACAACGCAAAGGGCTTTTGCGGTGCCCCTCGGATTATTAAGTTGCTCTGTAAATTATACCATATTTGCCGAAGAGAGAGAGGGGGAAGGGGCTGACGATCTTTTGAGAAGTTCTTCTCCTGCGATCAGAGCCGAAACACGTCCCCCCCAACACTTAAAAAAATGGGGGGAGGGGGCTCTTCCAGGGCTCGGAGTCGAATTATTCTCAAGCACGCGATCTGAAGCCCATTTTGTTCGTGCTCACTGGTCCAGAATAACTTGGCCATAATGGCCGGGAATGGGCCAGGTCTGCAGCAAGCTTCCTGCGCCCTGGCAGTATCCAGCAGGCATGTGGGAAAAGAATGGCTTAAATGGGGACATCTGTTCAGTGCTGCTCATCTCGCTCCTGCAGCCAGGTCGGGTTAAGAGAATAACCTGTTCGCCACCTTGCCTCCTTCCCGCTGCTCGCCTGCCTCCCCTCCCTCTCCCATCAAGTTAATAAGGCTGCTGGGGGGGGGGGGGCGGGAGGGGGGTGACCTAATTGCTCTGCCATATAGGCAAATAAAGACAGGGAAAGGTGGCAGCTACATTGTAAGAGGAACAGTAAATATATCAATATTAGGGTCTCTCAAATCAGATCGCAGGAGTTCTGCATTCAAGAGAAGGCTGCGGTGCACGCTGAGTGCGCGAACCGACGTGGGCAAAACCCTCCCGGCTTGCTGCTCCGAAGGTACGTCTTTCCCGGAGGACCAGGGGTTCTTCCACTTGGCAAACGGCAGCAAGCAAAGATTTTTTTTTTTTAATTACTTTTTTTCCCACACTTTTGTGCAGTTGGCAGAACATATAAATAAATAAATAAATACATACATACATACATACGTGCGTGGAAAGCTTTCCTTTTCCTCTATGTTCTCCGCAGGCTATGAATTTGGGTGCTGTAGGATTTGTATATGCAAGTGTCTATCACACCCGCACATATACACACGCGCACATGTATATATAGATAGATAGATGTATGTCTATATATAAATAGCATGTATTTCGGGGCATGACCCAGCTTCAGGCAGCCTATCTGATGGGAACGTCCTGTCTTGCACACCGATTTTTCAGACGTTTACTGTATCTTGTCACCCGTTTGTAAAGCTTGTACAATGATTTGAACACATGTGTGGTTAAACCATCGGACCCAGAGCAGCTCCTAGATTATTTGTAATTAAACACAATTCCCAAAGTAACATTTATCTTCCCGAAACTGCGATTGCAATTGTCAACCGTCTGGAGGAGACGCGGGGTAATCTGGAAGCATTACCTCCTCTCCTAACGGAGCAGAATGAAAAGAAATCAATACCGCTGAGGAGAAGAATTTAGTAGTTTTTAACTGTAAGTGGTGCCTGGGAGAAATTGATATATAATAGGAAAAACAGAAAGCAGCTTAAACAAATCTATGCTAGGAAGGACCGAAGCGCCCGGCTCCGCAGCCGGCGGCGGGGGCTCCGCGCTCTGCCCCGCCCGGGTGCCGGCGCGCCCAGCCCGGGAGCTCGGCTCTCCCCTCCGGCGCCTCCCGGTACTTACATGACCGCCTAGGAACCGCCGATGCGTGCACAGCGATAACGTATCGGGGGGGTGGGAGGCAAAGTGGGGGGGCAGGGAAAAAAAGGGGAGAAGAAGGAGGAGGTGCGGATAGGATCTGGGCGCACACCGGCAATGTAAAGAGGGTGGGGGTGAAGGTGCCTCTTCCTCTCCCTCCCCAGGCACGCACACACCAGCATGTGCACGGCGTCTTCGCAGGCTAATCTAATTACAGGGACCTTTCAGAGGCGCAGCCAGCTCGCTTTTTTTTTTTTTTTTTTTTTGATACAGGCCCAGGCAAATAAATAAATAAATACCGAAAGACACCGATGTGAACCCCCTCCCGCCGGCTGCGAGCAGGCAGGTCGGCGTGTGCCCTCGCCAAAGTGGCTCAGCGAGGAGCCCGGGCCGTGCCGGGCATCTCCCCCTGCCTGCGCGGGGGAGCGGCCAGGCCGCGCATCACCGCGCCGCAGCCGGGCTGGGAAAGGCAGGGCGGGCAGCGGGACGGGGAGCCCGGCAGGGTTAGCGGGTACCTGGAACAGACACGTTTGCACTGACGGAAGAAGTAACGCCGGTAAGCTACAAAGCAATAGATGTAAGGCACACGCACTGTCTGCTGTCGCCGGGCTGCACCGGGTGCCCGGCTGCGAGCCCCGGGCAACGAAACTACCCCGGGAGGCAGTGAGAGAAACGTCCCAGGTAAACCACAGCGATGCAGCGGTGCGAATGGAGGTTAAATAACGACATTAATCACCCCCCTTTGCTCAGTGACCGCCAGGCATCGCACGGTCCTTTCTGGCTGGTGGCTGTTTTGTTTCATTTACGTGCTATTCCCCTTTTTCCTCCCCTTGTCCAAGTCGAGCCCTCCTGCTCCTGGAGAGTTGGTTGTCACCCCTCGGTAAATCTTCCAGGTGACAGCTTCCAGGTGAAGGTGGCGGGCGGAGGGGACACCTCTCGGCCCCCACCTCCCTCCCCGGGGGCGGCGGGCGCGGCGCGGTGGGGCAAACCCGGGGGGAACGGAGCCGCTTCCAGCGCACGGAGCCCGGGGAGGGCGAGGGCAAGGCCCCCGTCCTGCGGCTTTTCCCCGCGCAGGGCACGGGAGCGGAGCTGGGAGCCGCTGGGCGTAGAGGGGCCAAGGTTTCCTCCTGGCTGGACGCTGGGAAGGCGGCGGAGCGGAGCCGTGCAGCCGGGAAGGCATGGGGTGGGTCAGGCTCTAAGGTGTGTGCCCGTACATTGGCGCAAGGGTGGCACGAAATGCGCTCCCTCGCTGATACCGACATGCGACATACGGCGTGGTCAGCAGTCAGGTTAATCTTTCCAGCTATGCCTTTTCAAACAGCATAGACCTCTGTTCCCCCAAAGAGAAATCTCCCCCCCCGCCCCGCACACGCCCCCCCGTAGAGCTGTCTGTAGACAGAGAAGGACCCCTGGAAGAGCGGTCCATCCATCTCTCTGTCTGCTCGGCGGCCGCAGCGCGGAGGGTCGGGGTTTTCTCCGAGGAAAATCCCCCCCCCCGCCCCTTGGAAAGGTTAGCGACAGCTATCCTTGTGGCTAAAGTTCCGAGATTGCTAATGTATATTGTAGACACAAGATGTTAGGTAGACTTGAGCAAGTTGTTCCCAGGATGTAAATTAGGTCCCAAAAGCTGTTGTCCAAATCGAAGAAACAGAGAAATTAATCTGGGAGACTATCCATCATAGCCTGTAATAAAGGGAGCGACATGGATGAGACAGATGATATGATTAAGGAGCTGTGGTCGTTTTAATTAACTTTTTGCTGTCCTGTAATGATCAAACTGGTCAACAGACCCGGTCAATAAGCATGTTAATATCAAACAAATAAAACCAGGGATGATTAAAAACCTCCTGGTTTATTAAATTTGAAATTCAAATGAAATTTATGCTGCAGATGCATACAGAATGCTAATAGATTTTAGCTTTATTGAGAGTGGATCCCACAGGTTTTCAAGAAACAGCACGAACATTTATCTACTCCCGTACATTACACTTCAAATGGGGGAAAAAAAAAAGTTTTAATTAATTTCGGGAAAACCTCTCCTTGCTGGCTCCCCCCCCGCCCCCACCTGCATATTATGTTGATGTACTGCACCCTTAAGTGCAGTGGTCAATAACGCAAATGCAAACAAAATTGTAAGCTTCCTTAAATCCTTTGCCCAGCAGGCAATGTATACAAAGGGGGAAGGTTACAGATGTTTCCGTGGCGAATTCAGAAAAGATCAGCTCACCGCTCTCAAAGTTCAGAAGCTGCTGCTTTTCCAGTTTCAGGGAAATTAGCAGTGTAGCAGGAGGATGCCACTGACAGGAGTTTTGTGATTTCTATGCGTTTCTGATGCATTTGCTTTTTTCCTCCCTCTCTGTCGAGTTCCCTTGTAAAGACTCCCACGACTATTTTTACAACGAGTTTCTCATAATTTCCAACACGGTGCTTCTAAAGGCAAAGCGCGCTGAAAATTAAGGACTTTCGGCCCCAAATCAAAAGAGCCAGGGCAAGCATCGGAGCACACGAACACGAAGAAGATCAGGAAAGGACACGTTTCCTCTGGGCAGACAAGTGCAGACAAAATACGGATGCGAATGGAAGACCCACCCGGCGAGACTCTCCTAAAAAGAGATATATCACTAACGCCGGCTCCTTCCCCGGTGGACGGCAAAGTCTCTCAGACTTTCTGGGGCTGAAAGGAATGCCTGTCGATCTCTTTACCTAACCTGGCACACCACAAAATGCGATTTTCTGTTCCTCTAAAATATAATGCTCACGATGCTTGTTTTGCTCTTACGCTTTCTGATCTATGTCTTAATAGTTCCTCCCCACCTCCAGCAGATAAAGGAAGTAGAGATAAAAAGTTAATAAGCATTCATACAAGGGAGTATCTCCGGGAAATGTTCTTCGCGGGTGATAGTATTGATTAAATTAAACCCGAAATTTAAACAAGTGTGCATTAAGGTCTGGAAAATGAATATCATTATAGAAGGAGACCAAAGCAATGAAGTTAATTCTTTTTTATTTGTTAAACGGAGTTCCCTCCTTCCCCCACCCCTTCCTCCTTCTGGGCTGGCCTGTCACGCCTTCTCAACAGGCTAAAATCATTCAGAGCAGCTCGCGGAGAGAAACGCGACATTTATGGTAACCGTCAGCCTTCAGAGAAAGAAAGCAGTTCATTAATTTACTTCACTCTTACTTCAAAGTATGATAATGTACGTTACCCCCTGATCAATAGATATGATGTACAGTCAATATCCCCACGACACGGAAACGGGTCAAAACCGGGGCCGAGAGAAGGAGAAAAACAGCCCCCAAGGACGCAAAGGGCCGTGAGGAAAACCCGCGGGGGTGAGAGCACCTGGGCGAGCGGGGCCGGGCCGGGGCGGCCCCAGCGGGCGGCTCCCCCCCTCCCCGGGCCCGGCCTGCGCTGCCTCTGCCCTTCCCCGCAGCCCCCCCGGCGGTGGGCGAGGAGCCGAGGGGAGCGGAGCGCGGACCGCCGACCCCCGGCTGCTCCGGGACGAGGCGGCGGGGACCGCCCGGTAGCCAGCCCCGGTTGTGCCGGTGCCGCTCGGGTTGGCTCCGCCGGGGACGCGCTCCGCAAAGCGGTACCGGGGCGGGGGAGGAGGGGAGGGCTTGTGCGACCCCGCCGCCAAAAATCAGGCCTGAAACGGCGGGTCTGGGAGGGCGGGGGTGTGTGACAGCAGCCAGCGGTCGCCTGAAGTGTTTCCCCTCCTTGCTGCGACAAGTGCCGAAAGAAAAGGGAGAGGGAGGACTGAGCAGAGGGGAGCGGGGTGGGGGGGACCCCGCGGAGAAACGGGATGCTCCCGCGCTCGCCCATGGTTGCGATAATAATAGTAATGATGACGAGGATATAAAACCCCACACACATGTAAACGGCTCAAAAAATAAACCTGTGTCAGATTACGCGCACGGGGGGGGGGGGCGGTGGGGGATGGAAAGGGGAGGCCGGGACGAAGCAGCCCGGCCCGGGGCGAGGGGCCCCTGCGGACCGGGACCGGGACCGTAGCCCGCGCCGCTCGACGACGTGACTGCGTGAGGTCATCAGCGCCGTCGAGCCGCGGGGGGCTCGACGGCGCTGATGACCTCACGCAGTCACGTCGTCGAGCGAGGCGGCGGGGCCGGGGATTGGCTGGCGGCGGCTCAGCGGCACTTCAAAGCCGGCGAGGGAGCTACAATTGTGGTGGAATGGGCGGAACTGATCATTGTATTGCACACCTCTAAAAAAAACACTGCCTCTGATTTATCAATATAAAAAAGATCCTCTGAGAGGAGGGCACTTTTGTGTGATGGCAACTTCACTTCTAGGGGTGAGTCTAAGGATTTTTTCTCTTGCTGGTTTAATTAGTTTCTTTTTATTGTCGATTGGAGGGGGTTAAAATAACCCCTGTCTTGACCGGGGCTATCAGTCTCCTCTATTCAGCTTTTTTTTTTTCTTTTTCTTTTTCTTTTTTTTTTTTTAACTTAAGTACAAGTGAGTTTAGGAGAAAAGAAAGAGCGAGAGGGGGAAAAGGGGGCAGAGTCACTTTT
Organism: Theristicus caerulescens; assembly: GCA_020745775.1. Classification (NCBI taxonomy): domain Eukaryota; kingdom Metazoa; phylum Chordata; class Aves; order Pelecaniformes; family Threskiornithidae; genus Theristicus; species Theristicus caerulescens. The sequence goes on along the minus strand of CM036558.1, from coordinate 34,911,671 downwards.
CAGTGAGCAGGAAAAGGTTTTAAGGGCATTTGTAGAAACAACCTACAGCGCCTGGGCTGTGCTGTTCCTGTGCCCCCGGAGAAGTGGCCTTTCTTCTTTACATGTGACTGCTGGAAGGAAAAAAAAAAAAACAAACCAAACCAAACCCAGCACTATCGTTTTTCATGTGCAATTTCTAATTTGCAACAGATTGTGGCTTTTTATTTCCCTTTAAAATAACACAGCCCGCCGTGTCCAGCAGGTACGTTGAACTTGTGTATACATACATATGTACATATGTTAAATTTATATATATATATAATTATCGTTGGTACGCAAATGAGGCTTTTTTAAGGAAGCTTTTTTTTTTTTTCCTAAGAGTAATTTGAGAATCCTGCAATTCTATATTTAAGAAAACAGTCTTACTGTTCTGAGGGACGGTACCGGCCAGGTCCCGGGGAAAGGGAGCAGGCTGAAACGTAGCTGCCGCCGTGCCGGGGGCATCTTTAAAGCTACGGTAACAGACGCAACTTTTTCCCCCTCTCTTTTTTTCTCCCTTTTTTTAACCCTTCCCGAGCTCCTCCGTGGGAGGAGGGTTGGATGGTGAAAAAAGCCCCAGAAGGCGCTTGGAGGCAGAGCCGCCGTGCCGGCTCCGGCGAAGGGATCCTCCCGCGGGAGTCGCGAAACTTTGCGCCCGGGGCCGGGCGGCGGAGCGGAGCGGAGCGGGGCCGGGCGCGGGGCGCGGGGCGGCGGCGGGCGGCGGCGGCGGGGCCGCTCCGTCCCTGACGCCGGCGGGGCGGCCCTCTCCCCTCTGTGCCCGCAGGAGGAACCGCGGGTAGGCTCCACGCCGCTGGCCATGCTCGCCGCGACCTGCAACAAGATCGGTAGCCCCAGCCCCTCGCCGTCCGCCCTCTCGGACAGCGCGTCCTCCTTCGGCAAAGGCTTCCACCCCTGGAAACGCTCCTCCTCCTCCTCCTCGTCCTCGGCGGGCAGCTGCGGCGCCGTGGGCTCCGGCCTCCCGGGCTTCGGCGTGGCGGGCGCGGCGCGGAACGGCTCCTCGGCGGCGGCGGCGGCGGCAGCGGCGGCGGCGGCGGCGGCCGCCCTCGTCTCGGACTCGTTCAGCTGCGGCGGCTCGCCGGGCTCCAGCGCCTTCTCCCTCACCTCCAGCAGCGCGGCGGCCGCCAGCTCGCCCTTCGCCAACGACTACTCCGTCTTCCAGGCGCCGGGCAGCGCCGGCGGCGGCGGCGGAGGCGGCGGCGGCGGGGCGGCGGGGCAGGAGGCGGCGGCGCACCAGCCCGTCTTCATCTCCAAGGTGCACACGTCGGTGGAGGGGCTGCAGGGCATCTACCCGCGGGTGGGCATGGCGCACCCCTACGAGTCCTGGTTCAAGCCCTCGCACCCGGGGCTGGGCGCCGGCGAGGTGGGCTCGGCGGGCGCCTCCAGCTGGTGGGACGTGGGCGCCGGCTGGATCGACGTGCAGAGCCCCAACGGGGCGGCCGCCCTGCCCGGCTCGCTGCACCCGGCGGCCGGCGGGCTCCAGACCTCGCTCCACTCGCCGCTGGGCGGCTACAACTCGGATTACTCGGGCCTGGGCCACTCGGCCTTCAGCAGCGGCGCCTCCTCGCACCTCCTCAGCCCCGCCGGGCAGCACCTCATGGACGGATTTAAGCCGGTGCTGCCCGGCTCCTACCCGGACTCGGCCCCCTCGCCGCTGGCCGGCGCCGGGGGCTCCATGCTGGGCGGCGGCCCCGCCGCGCCGCTGGCCGCCTCGCCGCGCTCCTCCGCCCGCCGCTACTCGGGCCGCGCCACCTGCGACTGCCCCAACTGCCAGGAGGCCGAGCGGCTGGGGCCGGCGGGGGCCAGCCTGCGGCGCAAGGGGCTGCACAGCTGCCACATCCCCGGCTGCGGCAAGGTCTACGGCAAGACCTCGCACCTGAAGGCGCACCTGCGCTGGCACACGGGCGAGCGGCCCTTCGTCTGCAACTGGCTCTTCTGCGGCAAGCGCTTCACCCGCTCCGACGAGCTGCAGCGGCACCTGCGGACCCACACGGGCGAGAAGCGCTTCGCCTGCCCCGTCTGCAACAAGCGCTTCATGCGCAGCGACCACCTCAGCAAGCACGTCAAGACCCACAGCGGCCCCGGCGGCGCCGGCGGCCTCGGCGGCGGCGGCCCCGGCGGCGGCCCCGGCCCCGGCGGCAAGAAGGGCAGCGACACCGACAGCGAGCACAGCGCGGCCGGCAGCCCGCCCTGCCACTCCCCGGAGCTGCTGCCGCCCCCCGAGCCCGGCCACCGCAACGGCCTGGAGTGACGGGCGGAGGCGCGGAGCCGCCGCGCCCCCCCCCGCCCCGCCGCCCCCGGCCGCCGCCCCCCGGGCGCGCAGCCCCGCGGCGGGGACGCGGACACGTAAGTAGCCGGCGCGGCTCCGCAGGGACCACGCTCAAACCCCGCGGCCGCCCCGCTGCCCGCCCGCAGCCCCGCACGGGGCGGGCGGGGCGCCCGGGCCGCGCAAGCCCCCGCGACGGGGGCAGGGGCGCGGCTGGGCAAGGGGCGAGGGCCGCGGACCCCCGTGGGGCAGCCCCGCGGCCGCCTCCCCTTCCCTTCGCCTTGAGACCCCCCCCTCGGGTTGCCTTTAGAGCGGAAAAAACCCACGTTCCCTCTCGCTTTCCCGCTGGAAACCGGCCCGCACCGCCCCCTCCGCCGGTAGCGCCGGTAAGGCAGCGGTGCCCCGGGGGCCGCGGCCGGGCGGGCCGGGGCTGCCCGCGGCGGGGGGCTCCGACGGCAGCAGCGCCCGCACAGCGCCGAGCTGGGACTCAGACCTGCCCTCATCTCCGTAACTGCTCAGAGCCCGCTTAACTGCCCCCCCGCGACCCGAGCGGCAGTGTGCTTCCCCTGCTCCCCCCTCGCCCCCCCTTTTTTTTTTAATTTTAACAAATCTTTTACCTCCCCGAGCCCAAATTTCATTACGTTTGCCAGCGCATTTGTATCATTCCCGTTTGAGTAGGAATCGCGAAATACGCTGAAAATAATTAGGTGGAAAGTCGTATATTTTTAAACTCCAAGGAAATGAAGAAGCACCCTGGGTTTCAAGCGAAGCTGTAGTTCCAATGCCAAAAAGGGAGGCTGGGGGGGGATAGGAAAATAAAATATTTGTAAAATACGTCTGAACCTATAGGTTTGTACAACTGGGGAATCGTTCTAGATTAGCTAACAATTAAATATAACTCCACCAATGTATCGGTGTGAGGTGCAGTTGTCCAGGAGACGATTTTGTATAGTATTTTTCTTGTAAATTACTTCCAGTAAATATTTGAAAATATATTGAAGTACACTTGAGCTTTTTTTTTTTTTTTATTTCTTTTCCTGTCACGAGAAAGCATTATTGTTGCAGTCCTGGTTCACTGCACTTCTTTTTCTGGACTCGTTCCTTGAAGTGTACGTCAAATCTCACTTCAGGATATAGGTTTTGCTTGAATATTAATTTAGGTAGGCATACAACTGTAATTAAGCAAACAATATTTGATAAATGTTGAATGACATTTAATTTAATGGAGCATGTACTTATTTGCATTTGCTGGCAGTTCAGGTATAGTTACAGTGAGAGTTCTCCTATATTTCATAAAGTGGGTTTGCCACAACCCATGTATTAAATAAACTGTCCAAGTGAAACTGAACTAACGTTGGCCTATGTGTATTTCCTGAAAATAATATTGATAAATGTTAATAAACACTCCTGACACTACATTAGCGGTTTGCAATGCTGCAAACTAATTGTCTCATTGTAATGTTGAAATAATTTGGATATTTCACATTGAAATGGAAAGCCCTTCGCTGGAACATTTTAGATTTGCATTTTAAATGCATGAAATGTAATTGATTTTTATCTGTAATATTTTAAATGGTATTAATAAACTCCAGATAAAACATTCTACCTTAGGTCAGCCAATTGTTTTTCTTCTTTTCAATTCCATCGTTGCAGGCAATGCTTTACTTTGAACTCATATGGCATGAGTCGTTCTCTAGAGTTTCTGAGAAAAGCGAAAATACAACGAATTCAGTCCCGTTGTAAATTGTAGCACGTTATGAGAGCAGCTGGGAGGCGTTAAAACGAATAAGGTGGCATTCTGCTTCATGCTTTTCATAATGCACTAGTAGAAGAAAGCAAAGGGAAGGCATTAACACCTTTTTTTTTTAAATTTATTTTTCTCAAACTACCGATACGGTGCCTCTCGCAAAACCGACTGTGAACGAGGGACTGCTTTGCCTCTACCTCCTCCTCGGACTTTATTTTTCAGATCCATTGTGAGGGCGATTTAATACTGAAATACTAAGGGTCATTATGGCTTTAAAAGACAAAGTAAAAAGTGGTCCGCCGCTTTTCTTTTTAGGTGACGTGTTTGTGGCCGGGAGCGATGCTAATTGCCGTAGTGAGGGCGAACTTCTGCAGGTCTCGGGGGTGGGAAACTTCGCGGTTGTGCGTGAAAACTCCCTTCTCGTCCGGGACCGGGAGCCGGGGCGGTTTGCAGGGCTGCGGGGTGCTGCCCGCCAGCCGGTCCCGCGCTCCCGCCCTTGCTCTGCCCTTTACATCTCGTCCGTAGCTCTCCCTGAACAGCAATAAAACCCCTGTGGCGAGGGTTTCCTAAAAACTAGCGTCTTTGGGCTCGAGATAGAAAGGCAGTTAGGGCATTTGCTTAGCGTTTTGGCAAAAAAAAACCTCCAACCCGCTCACACTTTCTCTTAACACTTTTTTTTGGGGGGGGGGGGGAACGTGGGGGAAGTGTTGTTCCCGGTTGGAAATCTGCCCTCTTGGATTGCATAGGCAGGCGATGCTCACTTTCGGGGTACTGAAAAATCAGGGGTAGAGCATGGAATCTGCATAGCAGAAAGGTATTTTGTGCGTACTTGTAAAGCACATTATTAGCGATAACCTAAACAGCAGGTATTAAAATGCAGAGCAAAAGAGTGCAGAGGAGTCAACTCCAGATGCATTGAAGATTTTGGTTCTCTGCATGGTGTAGGGATTAGAAGGGGCTTTTAACGTTCACTGGAAACAGGAGTTGTTCTGGTTAAGTTTCTGTGAGCTGCATTCTGAATTTGCTTCATTACTGATGCAACCATCAGAGGCCTGCAAAGTTTCCTACTGAAACAAAGCAACAGTTTGCTCTGCTTTTTTTTTTTTTGCTTTTTTTTTTTAATGCCATGTAAATCCAGTGGCTTAGCAGCACCAGCTTTCCCCAGTGGGAGCGAGAGGCAGCGTTTATGTTACCTGGAGGTTTCTGTCCTGATGGAGCAGGTTGAGCACCAAGTGAAAAGGAAAGGGAAATGGAGCAGTGGGTAACTTCTACTACTGCTTCTCTGATATTCCTCTGAAAAACAAGTGCTACCAAAATGCCAGTAGCCAGGAGCTTGCTGGTTTGTTTAGGGCACTGGTTGCTCTGTCTCGGGGCAGTCTGGCAGTGGGATAGAGCTGGCGACAAAATTCATCCTTCACCCGGGAAAGAGCATGTGTTTCTGCTGCTCGGGAACTGCCTGTTTGGATCCCGGCTGTGTGAGAACACACATATTTTTCCTTTTTTTGACCAGCAAAACCCAGCACTTGAAGGCTGAATAGCTCCTTTTTGTAGTTGATTTACTTTTACAAAACCCTTCCAGATAAGGGCATTGAGTTGTTTGATAGGAGCCGGGAACTTGTCTCTGCGTTGTGCTGATCAAGGTAGAGTTAAACTAGTTTGCTGACCCACAGGTCAAACCGGTGTCCATCAACTTACCTTCCAACTGCCTTCAGATGATTGTGGCCATTCCCGTTTGCTCTCTGACCTTTTAAGTCTCTCCCCTTCAAGCTCGTAGCAATGTCTATCGAATTTCGTGTCCTGCTTTTCCCATTATTCCGGCTTTTCATTGTCATTTTCCAGTTTAAATTTTCAATAGAGCGGTGATGGGAGATGTGCACAGCTGAAGCGATTTAAAACACCGCTTCATTTCTGCCTGCCGTAGCGCTTTTCCCACTACCCTCGGCCTGTGCCTGTCGAGACGAAACAGCCATCAAAGGGTGTTGGCTTCTCCTTTGCTTCCAGTCTAGGAATGTGAAAGTAGGAAGCAAGAAATGAAAGGTCAGAAGCTTTATTTGTGGATGTGATGGCTAATCCAGCCGTCAACACCTTCACAGCTGTAAAGGAGTAAGGATACGTGATGCAGTCCAACAAATCTTTCAGTACAAACGGTTGTAAGTACGCTCTTGCCAAAACCCGCCACACTTCAGTTACATTCCATGAAGCGACCTCTGGTTTAGCTTTGGGAAGAAAGAGCCGGGAAAAGGTGTGAACACATTAGGTGTGCGGTTCCTCACACTTTCACCAGATTTATGATAAAAGGACAAGGCTCTTTTGCTGTATCAGAATAACTTTGTGTTCCTTAGCATAAATCGGGGTCTGCTTTCTCAGCTCGCTCCATTACACTTTGCTTTATTGTCCTAAAGTTATTAAAAAAAATTCCTCAATGCTTCCATGGAGGAAAGCACATTCTGCAATATCTGCTTTAAAATGTAGAGCACCAATTTTTCGACTATAGTGTGTGTGGCATCTTTTCAACCTAGCTGGCCGTCTTGTGCTAAAGCCTATGGGGAAATTGTTACACATCAGGAAGGTGTGCATTGAGAAATACTGCGCCATTTAGGACAATTACTGCGTTTCCAGTTCTATGGTTTTCTAACTGCCGCTTGGAATTACTCACTTTTTTAAAAAAGGGATTAGGGAAAATAGGGGATAATGGCAAGCAATACTGCATAGGAGCTTTAGTGGGGCACTCTAAATACAGAGTAACTCCATTTTACACTTGTGGATTTCGAAAAAAACTAGGACCCCGCATTACTCCTTGAGCGGTGAATAATTCTGCAAGAGACATATTTATACGGCCTGTGAATAATTATGCAAGAGGCATATTTATACGGCCTGCGAGGCCCGGTGAGAGGCTGAATAATGGACCCATCTCCCGGGGAGCGACTTCGGCCTTGGCATTTGGAGATTTCTGTTTTTCAGGCTGAGCGATGTTGCTGTGCGAAGTGCAAAAAGCAGTCACGCAGCACCGCAGCTTTGGCAGGGGAAGGGCCGGCGGCCCCAGGGCGGCGGTGCTGCGGGGCAGCCCCTGCTCTCGGCCGGGGCCCCAGGGCTTCCCTTCGGGTCGGGGGCGGAGAAGGGAGGGTTGTGCGCTTGTAATACTGCAGCTCCTCAAATAGTGACATAGAAACTTCGTCCCTGCTTAGGGAAAGAGCGATGGATGGGTGGGAGGCTCCTTTTGAACAGCTTTTGCTCTTGAGGAAACGTAACCCCGCGCAAGTTTCCTTTGCAGGGACGGGGGAAATAATTCTTTTTTTTACTTTTTTTTTTTTTTTTTTTTTTTCCGGCAACACACTGTGCTTTACGCCTGGCCACATTTCTTGAGGCAGAAGCATGTGTATGCGTGTACCTATATATTCGGTGCAACCTCCAGCTGCTCCCCGCGTTACAAGCGCTCCTTCCCCTGGCAATAAAGCCGGCCAGGCTTACTACGCGGCGGCAGGCTTTGCACCTCGCCTGGGCTTTCTCCCCATCGCTTCAGGGCTGCTTCTTTCAGGAGCGAGGAGCTGCCTCCTCCATCCCTCCCCTTCCCTTTTTCTGCCCCGGCTCCTCGCTTGGATTTTCTCCCCATCGCTGCATTCTTTCGGGAGGGGGAAGCTGCCTCCTCATCCCACTTCATCCCTTTTTCTGCCCCGGCTCGGACACAGACCCCCCCCCCACACGCACACAGGGGTGCGTGGGCGGCGCGGCCGGTCCTGCCGTGGGCTCGCAGCGCCACCCGGCGTGTGCGCCCCGGCGGCGGCTGGTCCCGGGGCTGCCCTGCGATGGAGGGGCGACCGAGCCGCACCGGTGGCGATGCCTGGGCGAGGGGCAGAGGGGGGACCCTCGCCGGCTCCGCGTAGCTCCGCGGATGACCCGTGGGATGCCGGCGGGGGCGACCGGGAGGCGCGGACCCCGCGCCTCCCGGTCGCCCCCGCCGGCATCCCACGGATCCTCGCACCGGGCGCCGATGTGCGTATGGATTTTGCAGGAATATTTTCTGGGCTGCTGGAGTGGGGGCTACCGCTGAGCTGTCGACCCCATCCACGAAAAGCAGCACCCCTCCACCTGCGAAGCTAAGTGAGCTTTTGAGCTTTGAAGAAGCTAAGTGAGGTTTTGCAGACACCAGCCGCAAGTGCCCTTCAAACTCGTTTTTTTTTTTTTTTTACTCCAAATCACAGCCAATTCCCTCCCTGAGGAAGAGCTGCCCTCTCCTCCCCTCCTTGCCCTGCTCCCCCCGCCGAGCGACACTCCGCGATGCTCGTTAGGAGGGTGGGATTATTTATTTACGGAGCAAATGGTCAGAATTGCAGCTCCTCGCCTTTACGGGAGAGCAAATCTCCGTGGAGTCGCCTGGAAATAAATAAAAGGGGGAAGGTACCTGCCGCCCCCCGGCTCTGCCGAGCACCCCGCGCCCGGCGGCGCGGCGATGGGGCGGCCGGGCGGCCGGGGCTCCCCGCCGGGGCAGGACGATGCCTTCGTCGCAGACGAAGAGACTCTGGAAATGCGAAAGCAGTCACTAGGACAGGATTTGGGATCTGTTTTTTTAGGTGTTCCATCCCCGGATTCTTTGAAAGCTGCTAGGGGGGAGCTGACAGGGTGACAAGGGCTTTTGACTGTGTTGCTAAACTCATTCATGTCGTTTAATGCTAGGTCGGAGGCGGCTCTTTTTGCGAGTTATATTGGGGAGAACTCAGACCCGAAGAGACACTTCAAAGTGCTTTTCTATATTTCGTAAACTTTGCTTCTCAGGGTAGCTCGGGGGTTCCCTACATCGACTTGTGCGTGCGAAAGGCAGAAAGTGTAATTCCTGCCGATTAAAGTTGCTCCACACTTAATTAACGCTGCTCCCGAGCTCGCAGTCATCTTAGAAAGGCTTTTTTCCTTCTTTCTTTCTTTCTTTCTTTTTTTTTTAATCAAAGAGTACAGCTTATTATTAAATTCTTGCAATCCCGTTGGCAACCGCTCAGGAGAGGGCTAACGGGGGAGCCGGGCAGGCTCCCCCGCGCTGCAGCCCCGCGGGACGGGGAGGCGGCGGCGGCTCCCGGGGCTGTTGGGGGGAGGCTGCAGCGAAACGGGCAAAGGTGTCCTCTCGTAGGAAAGGTGGCGGGCAAGGAAAATACCTTCAGCCTGCAAATGAGGTGTCCAAGTACTAACGCCGCCTGCTTTCCTGCCTCCGATTGCAAGGAAGAGACCATCAGATTTTGAACTACTTGGAGGAAGAAGTTTTAATGCTCAAAACTGCAGGGGCTTTCCCCTCTTCACTGCTGCCCCTTCTTACACAGCCCTCGCGTGTTATTAACCCCTCATTTGCCTCCTCTCCTTCACCCTTCAGAGATTTTTTTTTAATGTTCATACCTGAAGATCAGACATGAATGCCTGGCAACAGGTATGAGGATTTTCTTCTCCATTAAAGTAATCGGTCTGGTGTGAAGATGTTGCCTATCCCTGCAAGCCTTGCCTACTGCAAAGAAAAAAAAACACAACCCACAAACCAACCCAAAACCTCCCACCCCCCCCCAGCAAACAACTGCCTTCTCAGAGTCGCCAGGCGAGTCCTGGGCTCCCCCCCCCAGCAGGGGAAAGCAGGCAAGCCACAATTATTTTCCATTTTTGGTTTTCTCCAGAGAAATATAAATTACCGATAAAGTGAAATGGCTGAACAGCAAAGGGTGCTAGATTGAGTGAGGAATTTAGCCGGGCAATGGAAACAGGCTGTCTCAAGGAGGAAATCCCTAACTGGTAAGAAATGGGTACCTGGAACGTCAGTAAGAGGCAGTATCACTGTCTGCTGTGTGTGTTTGCTTTGGATAGTGGAACCATTACCACACTAAGAATGGGGCTTAATTTGCTTATCCATATACATATGAAAGGACAAAGCCGAATGGGGAAAACACTTGCCAAATACAGTTTTCAATTGCTTACTGTGCTGAATGCAGCAGCACTGCTGCTAACTCTGTCCAGCCATCTTCTGTGTTAGGACAAACACAGATCTCATCTTTTAGAGGGGTCCAGAGCAGGGCTTCTTCCCTCCAGAGCACTGGTGTCACTCCCACATACAGCAATGCATCCCTTGCTCAGCAGCCGGGGAGTTTATCAGGCTCATGCACCAAGCCTAAGATTTCCAGCAGTCTTCTGTTTTAATGCCCACTTTGACACTTGGTCACATCTACTTTCAATTAAACTCAACAGCCTGTGGGAACAGCTGCAGACTAAATTTACCTCCCATTTTGCCAAGCACAGAATTTTTAGAAGAATGAATGAACTGAAAACACAGGCAAACAGCATATCTTTATTAAAAAAAAGTTTTGAAAGCTCTGTGAATTCTGAAAGACTTGGATCCTGAAAAATTTACTCTTACCGAGGACATCCTTGAAAAAGTAGGTGCAATATATTTGTTTGTAGTTCTGCCTAATCCTTTGCCTCTTCTCCCTTCATGACACACGAAACCAAAAATTTAGCCTGACCTGTTTTTACTCATAAATGAAAAAATGCACTTGATGATGTCAAAACCATGATGTGGATCTTGCTTCTGTTCTGGATGGCTACTGCGTACCCAAACATGAGTTCAGTTATAAAACGTATGGTATGTAAGGGTTTATAATGTTTTATAGACATTAAATCACAACCTGGCCGGTATTTATATTCATGTCAAGCCCTGCTAATTTTTACTCACTTGCTGTGGCAGACATTAGTTTTTTTCTGACTGTATGAGTCAGGCATGAAAGATGATGGACTTCTAATTACTAGCCAAGGTGCTAAGTTTCCACATATCTTCTCTCTTGCCTCTTGGCAGGTAAATGGTCCAAGGTGCATTTTACTCAGCATCATGATGTATCAGAGAGTGAGTGTAAAAAGTCTCTTACAAATATGTCCAAGTTGAAATATAGATAAGCAGAACAAAAGATCTTTCTCCTTTTGCCTCAGTATTTTTTGTTCTTAAATTACAGTAGGCAATGATATTTCCTGTTGCCAGTAATACTACATAACATTATTGCAGACAGTAGAAGAAACTGTGTTGCCTCCTAGAGATAATACACATTATACAGGATAGACTGCCTAGTTTCAATATCTTTCAATTAAACTTTAATAAAAGATGAAAGCCAAGAATAAAACATGGTTAATGGTCTTAGTTAACAAGTCTTTTTTTCTTATCTAGTATTTTTCTGTTTTGTTTTGATTCTGCTATTTGGTAGCAGAAAGACAAGTTTGTTTCATAATGTAATTGTTGGCTTGCTACCAAAATGCTTATGGGATAATTAATAGGAGGTTTTTTTTAAAAAAGAGGAAACTCAAGAAAATACTCACATCGACACTTCTCTTCATGTAAACAGTGGGAAAGGAGTGAGAGAGAGACCAAAGAGCTAAATTTGAAAGAAAATAATTTTCAGCCTTTTGTAAAATGCTTGGTGAATTGCATTTACTGATTTTGGGCTGAGCACACATTTTACCTGCTGCAATATGTTAAAAATAAGATGTATGGATTTTGCCATTTCGTAGCAGGGAAAAATGCACTTGCAAAGTCAGGCTTAATTCAAGAAAGTTATCTTACAAATACTTTCATATAATTTATTGTGTTTCTATAGTCACAGAAGGGATCAGAAGGGAATAACTGCATCTACTAGATACATTTTTGGCACATAATTTAGCCACACCTCCACTATTAGTAGTAGTCATCATGATCTCGCTAAACCTGGTATCCTTCCCTTACTTTTTTTGTCAGCTGCCATCTCTAGGCCAACTGTAATAACTTCTCTGATGAAATCTGTGTTTAGTCTTTGTTGGACAAGTTTTCATTCTCATTGAAACACTGATTTTATTGGGACTTTGCCTGGGTGAAGACTGAGCTGAAGAGTCAGTAAGACCTCAGGCTGTGCCTTCATAGTAAGGTGCTTGAGGACAGGTGGGAGAAGCAAGAATCTCAATTACAGGCAGATCTCAAGACTGATTTTGCTATGGTGCTTCCCCTGCTAACATGGGTTTCTCTAGTTTGGCATTTTAGTGTTCTGAGGCATAACCTATATTTCCAGAGAGTACAATACCAGCAGAGAAAGTAGGCAAGGTTTTTCCCTTCCCATTGCTGCCAAAAAAAAATGCAAGATAAGACCCAATAAAGAGAACAGGAATAGGAAATAGGACATAGGCACTTGGCTGCTGCCAAACCGGCAAGCAGTTATAGGTACCTTACGTTACAGGTCCCTGCGTGCCTAGGTACGCATTTCCGTACATGCCCTCAGGATCTGTATGGCTGACCGCTTTGGTGTCTTATCCTGCCAGGTCCCTTACGAGCTTGATCCTGTTGATGTGCTTTGAGGATTCCCCAAGTACACCATCAGGGTTTAACTCCACACATAATGTACAGGAAACTTCTTTTAATGAATGATGAGAGGAAGGACACAGCAGTGCACCTCCTTTTCCTGCGAAACCACCACTTGCCTGGGACCCTATAAGGTAGGAGTTCCAAGTAGGCAGAGCAGAGGTGTCCAAGCTGAGCAGAGAGCAGAATTTCAGTCACATTGCCCCCGGGCGTTATCTACCTAACTGCTAAATGCCCACAGGCAAAACTAAGCATTTTCTCCAGAGATCAAATGATACTTGATTTCTCCTGGATTCATGCCAACCAGCAAAGAGATCTGTATCTTTACAAAGATGCGAATTCTGATGAAAGCTTCTCCTGCAATGGGAACATTTACAAAAGCTGCTGTGCTGTATAGATACCATAATGTGTAACATGATGTGAGCTTGGCCTTCTCTTTAATTGAGACACAGTACTAATTTCCACTACCTAGCTGCCTATCTTCTGTAATTTTTGGAAAGCTAATTGCCCCTCAAACCAGCCAACAGATACAAGAGTTCTGGTGAGGAGAGGTACAGAGGCAGACTGGTAGTTAGATCATATGAGGTTTGTTTCCATAAGAAATCACTTCAAAATAAAGACAAATTTAACTTCACATGCGCAACACTGGCAATCAGAATCTCATGAACTCAGAATAACCTTTACATTCTTTTATTAGTACAAGAATATGTTCCCAGTATGACTAGAGACTGCCTGTTTTCTTGAGGTTGCATTTACATTTGACCAAGTATCATTGACCAAAACTCACTTTCCTGTGGATTATTCTAATAAGTGAAATTCAGAAGGGAATGGTAGCACACTTGTCCCACACTTATTAACTAATTCATTAACAAAAGACCATTCAATGAAGAACCTGGTACAAAAAGGCTTGCAAACTAAAATCACTGAACCGTACATTACTTGTCTTTAAAAGTATTGCCTTACAGCCTAGTTTCTGCACGTAGAATCATTCTGGAATACTTTTTGTTTGATAAAGTTAAGTCAGCAAGTTTCTCTGAGCAGACAGAACCTTAGATTTCATTTTTAACTGATGGGAAGGCATCTCACATACTGCAAATCCTGCCACCGGGACCAGTTGTGTTCCTCCCTGTGGGAAGCTGGGAGAGTAAAACTGCTATCGTGATGATATTCTGTATCACAGGACTATAGCAATGTGGAAAGCAGCATATTTAGGATGGATTTAGGGCTGTTTAAAAGATATTCTTTCCCACTGAGTAAGGAGCAGCTCTGATCCTCCTTCCAAGAGTCATGGAGTCAAAATTCAGCAGCTGTAATGGTTAAGTGCACATTTAAGTGGAAGAAAAGTGGAAATGTGCCCAAGTTCTACTGCAGTTCAAATAAACTACAAGAATTCCTGGGGTACTTTCAAATTTTAACAGGAAAGTTATGTATCCAAACATATAAAATTTCCTATCTATAGAACACTACTGATAGAGGGAGTAATGACCTTCACAGGAAATCTGAACTTATTAAATAGCCTGGTAATTTCTATGAAAAGACTTTGCTTTATTTGCAAAAATATCCTGAGAAGCTTTTCACAGTGGTTTCCAGCCAAAAGTGTCAAAATTTACTTCCTGAAAGTAAAACTAAAACACAGATGCTGAAGCAGCTAGCTAAAAATCACAAGTGAAGTCTATAATAATATATTGAATTTCTCTTTCCTATGTTTTTTACACAAGAAAAGGTCTTTTTAGCAACGATGTACAAACTAATTAGGTCTATTATTAGCATGAGAAGAGTGCGTGAAGACTTCAGTCAACATTGAAGGTCTTGTGCTGGGTGCTCAGGTCAATACCTGTCCTGTCTAGTATAAAGAGTATATTTTTACAGGATGCTAGGCTAGACTACCCCTCTCTGGCAAAGCTCAGGTGGAAGTAGCACTATTGCAGCAAGTGTCTACTTGAGGATTTGTAAAAAAACCCAAACACCTTTCATATAGGCATATTGACAGTAAGTTCCCTAAAGCACCTGAAACAAGTCAAAACAAGTGAGCAGGACAAGAGGGTGGAGGGCCTGGGCAAGCAGCAGTATCTACTTGCAGGGTAAGTGACTGTCCCAGCTACAGGTTCCCAACTGTTACATGGTTTGGGCTTTGCTTTTCCAGATTTCAAAATATAAATCAGATATTTCCAGCTAGACCACCAATTCACTAAGCTGTTTTACAGAAGAAAAAGTATTCAACATTATGCAAACAGGGAGCCATGCACTTCTAACAGTCTCAGCTTGCACCCTAGAGAGAAAGAGCGATTCCCAGAGCAAAGTGACGGATGAACAGAAGACCTAGCATATAAGGAATCCTGAAGAAGACAATCAAGGTAACTCAAATTCAGAAAAAGACAAATCTTACTGTTAAACAAGATACAGTAAGATGAAATATTATAAGCTTAGCTGTAAGAAATGCAAAGGTGAAAAATTATAAGGTTATCTTTAAGAAATACAATCTGTCTGTTCAGAGATGGTACTCTAGCCTGTCTCTCAACAGTCTTCCTTTTCCTCTCTTCCATCCTCCCTCCATTTCCCTCTTGAAAGAACAGTCTTGTTTGCATTGGTGTGTATTGTCACCTAAAGCTTTTATGGGACAGTCTGCTGCCCAGCATTATTGCTGGGCTGCCCTACTCTCAGCAGTGACTGCTCTCTTGCTGATACCCTGGCGTGAATGAGTTTACACAAAAAAGCAAGCAACAGGTCTTTGAGAGAGCAAACTCAGAGAGCAGCGCACACGTAAGGGGCACTGTGGAAAGTTAGGTGCAGAATTAGATGTTGGAACGTGGCAAGGAAGAAGGCAGCTGACTGGGAAGAATCAGTAAAGATGGTCCAAACAGTAGAAAATAAGTCATACTAAGAAATTCTGGTGATGTCTGCCTCCAGCATGTAAGGGATTTTATTTGAATGTTGCAGGCATCTAGTGGTAACTGAAATTATCATATGTTAAAAAAACCTGCCTTGTCAAGATACACAGATTGTGTGTCTTAGCTTGCTATTTAGTGATAGCATGTACTTTCACTAAAAGGGGACTCAAAACTAGGTTGAAAGAAGATGCAGAAAAAGTAAGAAAAATTTAGTGAAGATCCACAGGAATGACTGAACAACTGGTTGCTGGACAAAAAAGACTGTAAGAACACTTCTTTCTAGCTTGTGTGGTTACACCTGAAGTATTTGTGTGGAAAACAGAAATTTAAAAGGGAAAGGTTCTTGCAATCCTTCAGTTTCATTTTTTTGCAAGCTTGGCTGATATGAGCCAAGTTTAGACTCCAGGTTGCAAATTTGTAATGGTGATGATAACCAGTCATTGGAATTAAAATAACCAGTTACTCGAATCATCACCAAAGGCTACAGTAAAACTCTTGCGAATGGTAACTCTTTAATCGCTTTTATTTTCTAAAGGAAATAAAATGTAGTCTAGGCAGGAATTAGTTTAAGGAACTCCCTGATAAGCATTATGGAGGTGTAATCACAGCAGTCCTCTACAATGAGTTTGCTATCTCTGAATCTATGGAGATAAGCCGTCAAGTGATTAGCTACGAAATTGCAAAATTATTTGACTGCTGGAGGCTGTAGGACGCTCTAATCCGTATTTAGCATTTCAAATTCTGCGAGAGCTGGAATAGGCCAACCCTGAACTCATGGTTCTGTTCTGGTGAGGCCCACCATCAGCCCATGCTGAGATATTATTTGGGTAATTAGGTTTAAGTGGGTTATTCATTTACGCTTAGATGTTTGCATAGTAAAATTGAAATTTGTTGAATCTATTTCTTGATAATTTGATGAAAATCCAAAGTTTGAGAAAAATCCATTTTTGGCCATTTTGCTGATTAATTCATTTAATTAATCAAAATATTTTTTTAAAAAATCAAATGCTGACTTCTGCAGAACTTTATTTTAGTGTTGGTGAAGGATCATGTTTAGCCTTCTTTTTGAGCCTGATTCATGGCCCACTGAAATTTATAGGGGCCATTCATTAACTGTAATGAGCTTTGAAATGGGTCCCTTGTGAAATGGACTGCTCAGATGAGAACAGATGCAATCATCTTTGGGTTTTTAAACCATACAGCTTGAACTTGAATTGTTTGCATTCATGTTGAAGTGTGCTGACTTAGAAGAAGAGGTAATTGTAACAGTTAAATACATCTGCCTACTAACTTTTACTGATTGCTTCTCTATGAATCCCTCCTGCTACCAGATGTATAAATGGAATTCTGGAAGAGCTTGCCCTGATTGTGTTTTATATATATATATATCAAAACCATATATATTTATATAAAAATATATATATTAAGTAATATATATATATAATGCATATATATATATAATGCAAAGAGTATGTTTATTACATTTCCAGAGAATGTCAAGTTGAGAAAGACTGGAAGCTGGAGGACAGGATTAGAATTCAAAATGATCTTGACTAATTGGATAAATTGTCTGAAAAAATAGAGTGATATTCAATAGGGACATGCTCTAGGAACTAAACTCAGTGGGGAATGACCAATTGAACAAGTACGGGCTGCGGGCTAACCATGATAACTGACTAGGTGGCATTTTTATGCAAAGGAAGATATGAGTTTATGGTTGAATGAAATCTTGACAGAAGTCAACAATGTCATGCTGTTGCAAAACACCCTCCTGAGACATGCTAGGCAGGAATATAGATTACAAGACATGGCAAATAATCCTCCTGCTCTGCTCAGCACTGGGAATGCCTCAGCTAGAGTACGTTACCTGGCTTTGGGCAAAAAGAATTCATGAAGGGTGTGTGCTCATGGTTAGGCATTGTCAGCACTGGAAACCTTAAAGAACTATTTGAACAAGCATCTTTCATGAACGACACTGGTGTATCTGATCCTGCCCTGAGGATATACAGGGTGACCTTCTTGGGTCTTTTCCAGCCCTCTGGTTCAGGAAGGCTTATGCTGGGTGACCGGCTCTGGCAGAAGTCAGAAGAGTCACCTTGCTCACGCCTGTGAGTTAGTGAATGGTTTTAGATTTGTCCAAGCTCATGTAAAAAAGGGAGGATTTCAGAACTTGAATCCATGGACCTGTTTTTATGCAGAAAGTCTGCCTGGTCTGTTCTTTCCCTGATGTAAAGGGTGGCCTGTTGTTTCAGCCCTGCTGTGGCTGTCAGCCTGGGAGCCCTGCTGTTGCCCAGCAGTCACACTTGCTGGAAGGCTTCACACTACTCAGTGACTGTTGCAGGTTTTTCGCAAAGAGCACTGTAGCTCCACTGGTCAAAGAGGACCAACCTTTTGGCTTATTTGCAGGTTTGACTCAGTCCATGTCTTGAGCAGATACCCTATTTTGAGCTTAAGAGTTGATTTCTTTTGATCTACTTACAGTATATGAGGGGTGAATGTAAGTTAAAATTGCATTGAGCATCCTCTTTGCAGAAAATGGCATTGGCTTATTTGCCTACATTCCTATTATCTTGAGTAACACAGTTTCATGACTGTAATGGAAAAAACCAAGCTCGTTATACTCAGCAATTCTTTTTCAGCTTATTCTCGATGATTGAGATGAATACTAGTCTTGAGGTACACTGTTAGAGACTGTCTCATGTTCTTATATATTTCAGGCTGAATTCAGGGAAATGTTATGCAGTAGCTTTTCTTTGTATCGGAGATAAAACATATACGATTCAGATTTAATGTGTTTGACTCAGGCTGCCTGAATAATTTTTGGCTCATGGAAAATCACCTTGATAACGTTTCTGTATTTTTTATTAATTTCAAATACTAATCATGAATATCTTCACTATTCTATTTTAAAGCAATATGAATCAAGGGCACTTCATTCTATTTTATGCATTATACTTTGATATACTGTATATCTATCCTTATCTGAGAAAGCTGAAGGTCTGCTTTAGGCACTCCACCTGCAAATCTAATAAATCCTTTCAGTGAGATTGGCCTGTGTTTATTCTAGGCTTTGTACACCATAGTGTGAATTAGTTATGGTTCAGTAAATGCTTTTAGAAGATATATCTGCCCTAAACTCAGAAGTGGGCCACGTCTGGCATATGCTGTTTAGAAGCACCTCAGGTATCATTACTTATGTATTTCAGCCAAGCTTATTCTTCATTAAAAAAGATCCACAGGTTATTTAGCCATAAAAGTTATACAGATCTTTAGTGCTTGACAAATTTGAAAACTCATTTCTAATTTCCTAAACCCATGATTGAGTCATAATTAGACTGATTAATAATAAAGCATTTACCCCCTGCCTCCCCCATGTTACTTCAATAATACCATGGGTCACCCAATAAATGAAAAACAAAAACCCTACCATTTTCCAAACCTTTGGTAAAGTCATGATCTTTATTGAACTGGTGGTGAATCCCTTAGTGCACTGAAGGATTCAACATCACAAGAGATTGAAACTTAAGCACTTATGAAGCCTATTTTTCAGAAAATTTATCCAGTTTGTCAAGAATACATGTTTGTTTTATTAACACTTCTTGAACTCTTGGTATATGTTCGGCAGCTCTGGGATTATGTGCATCTCTGAGGTAGTCAGTAGTCTTCTGTTACGGGTTGAGATTTCCTATTCTGGACATCTAACGCTGCAGGATACTTCACCACAACCAGTGAACTGAGATTTCTTCCAGAAAACAAGCAGAAGGAAAATCTGAAGAAAACCATGAAACTTTGATGTTGTTATATGCTGAAAATTGACTGATAAAAACAGTAAAAACCCCTTTGTCTTTCAAATTCTCCTTTAAAGAAGCCCAATTTAGCCTTGAGGTTGTGCACTTACACTTACTCCATGTAACCACAATGTGTGCTAACCACATTGCCAGTTAAATTATGATTTATGTACAAATGTGAAAAAGAAAATACAGACATTTCATTAGTCACAAACCTCAAGCTTCTCTGCAAAGTGTGACCCTCATGACAAATATTTTTTATCATATTTTCTCCTTATTAGCATTTTTCTATCAGTTGGTCTTAAGGTACTTTACAGGTAGAGGTAGCTAGCAGTAATGCAGATTTACACAAAGATAAATTGAAGCATAGGAAGCGAACATTTAGGGTGTCCAAGGATAGACAATTCAGGAGCAGAATACAAATCTCTAAAAGGGATCTGTAGCAGTTTAAGTCGGGACTGGAAGTGGTTAAAGGACTAGATACCAACTTAACTTAAATTTGAGCTGTGCTGAGCTAAAAGGTCTGAAACCAGAACAAACTATTTTACAAATTTTAATTTGTTTAATTTGAGCTTCCAGATCAGGTCCATCACTATAGTCTGCAGCATCAAGAGTTCAGTTTAATGATTTAAACTACCTCTTACAAAAATTAACATAAAAACTAGAACAACAATTTCAGATTATGCAGCTAATTAATTATATCTGTCACTGTTAGCTCCAAGGGAGTCTGCTCAATTGCATATTTTATGGAGTAAGAAAAGAGGGGGTAAGCACTTGAGTGAAAAGCTGAAAAATTATCTGCAGCCCACATTCATATTCAGCTCAATATAAAAAGTGTGTATTTATTCTCTGAAGGCAAGAATACTGATCAGGTTAAAAGACTCCTAGTTTTAAATAGGACTTATGTACTACGAAAAAAAAAAGGCTGTAAAGCCACCAGGTCAGGCAACACCCTTTGATACTAACTGCTCTTTTTTTTTTATCCTCCTGACAGCTCATTTCTATAGAAGACCTCAAGCTACTGATGTTTTATGGCAGTGTTTGTGCATTTACTAAATTAAAATATGCTTCATGTCTTGCCATCACTGCTGGTGAATTCTTATTATTTTTCCATTGGTAACAAAAAGAAGAATAACTGTGCTCTGTGCTGGTGATGGCTGGTAAATGATTGTAATGCTGGTCCTTCCATTCTGGGCAGAGACTAGAGCTTGCCCTTCCACCACAGGGATGGGGAGAGCACAGGCTTCTTCATGAAGTTCAGTCTAATGAGCTAAATCAGTTATGACTTTGGTTCAAATGATCAATGTCTAATCCAAATAAAACTGATGTGTAGAGAGCACTCAGTGGGCACAAAATGATACCAAACTAGGTGATGATAGTCCTTTATATGTTAGGATACACTGTAAAGTAGCAAACAGGTCCCCTTGATCTTTCCCTTGAGGTTAAGCAGTTGTGTCATCTCTATGCTGCAACTTCATCAATTATGTCTTGTGAATATCAAGTATGAATTTTCCTGTTGCGGTCAAAACCTGAAGGGTTTGTCTATCTGGAGAAATTTACTGCCAGAACTATAACAGCCTTCACAGACACACTTATTCCTTCCATCCCCATGGGGAATTACAGCGGTATAGTTAAGCTGGTAAATTTTCCTATTGAGACAGGTCCAGACAACTCAAGAAACACTGCTAAATTAAATATTTCTCCTGGGGGAGCAGTATATATACATACTTTCATCAGGTTTTGGTCATACCTACACATACAACAAACAAGTTTAAGACAGCTACCTGCGGTTGCGTTACAAGGAGGTTGTTTTTCCCTGCCATATTCTGTCAGGACTCATTCATCCTGTAAACCACAGCCCAGCTTTGCACAGCATGGTTGTCTGTGACCCTGGGTGCAATTTTGTGAAGCAAAAACCCCTTAGAGGAATGCCTAAATATCTTTTTGCTCCCAGAAAACTCTATACTGGAAATAGTGCAGTAAAGTTGTTAGAAGTGCAGCATAAAATATGGGTAGTTATCTACTGAGAGATATTTTACCTCTTCTGCAGGAGTAGGACTAGAGTCTGGTGGTAATCCCAGACCACTGTTTTCGTAGCTTAGATGGGTGTTGGAGAAATAGTTGTGTATTTTTTTACACTACGTAAGTACTGAAAGAGTAACATTAGACCAGCAGCAAAAGACGCATTAAAATGACTTTTTATATCCCACTTACTTCTGAATATATTCTCAGGGGTGACAACCAATTTCACTGAAAGCCACAGGAATTTTTTTTTGTTTAGACTCTCTTGTAAAATGTAAGAAGGTATACAAAGTACACATAGACCCACGTGTCATCAGAAACTATGAATAAAGTGCTACTCAATGTGAATTTAGGGCATAAGTACCCTGACTAGAACAGGGCAGTCTTTCAGATACCTGCAATTGCAGGCTTCATCTCGCTCTCAAGGTGTAAACTACTGAAATCACCTTCTAGATCTTCTCGATGCTAAGGAAATTCATGACTGTCTATCCCTCTGTGTTGGTTTTACTCTTTTTTGCTGGATTTTAAAGGCTTTTGGCACGCACAAGTTTAACCATGCTTTTAAGATCTTAATACCTGTCTTGGTTCAAACAAACAAAACCAAAATACTCAGAAAACCCCCAAAATCCCAACAGTCTCCCCTCTATGTATTCTGAAAAAAATGAGTTTGTACAACATGATTTGTACCCAAGACTTATTCGAACAGTTGTAATGCCAGTGGACAGTGTATGTGTCCAGATAGCTTCTAAAACCTCAAAAAATGCCGCTGTGAAAGAAGGCACTGAAATAGCTACTTGTATTAAAATGGCAGTTAACAGGCTTCAACAAGGTCTACGGTGGTTTTAAAAAATTCCTGAGCACTTAGTTTCATCAGTTCATAACAACATTTTGGGCTTTGGTTTGCTTTTATGAGGATGGCTGTAATTTCTCTCCATTCAAGGAAATTGGTAGAGAGGTGAAAAGACAGTAAAGAATTACCAATTTGGGCAATATTTCCTGGTTGTATCAGACAAATTAGACATCTGGCAAAGTTAAACACACAAAATTACAATAAAGTAGAAACTAAGGATTAAAAGAAAGTTCAGAATTTTGAAACCTAAGCATTTAAAAAACAAAAGGGAAGTACAAACAAACTCAGGAAACTATTTTCACACTGAAGTAAGCATGGAACTTGCACCAACTCCCTGCATTTGCCCTGCAGAGTATTAGCTGGACATGTTTCTGAGCAAGCAGACAAGGTAATAACCCAATCTAGCTGTGTACAGTGGAGTAACATAAGGAACTTGAGGACAAGTTGTTATCCGTTTTGTACTTCCACTGTGGCAAGGGCACAAGTTTGGGTTTCCATCTGGTCTTAACCTTTCCCCTTTTCTTGTACCTTGCTAAAGAACTGTACATTTTTGTACAAGACCACAAGATTTATCTTTTCTGAGGGCTTTGCAGTGAAAAATCACAGTTTTTTTGCTTTTCCTTGGAGAAGACAGGGAAAGGTGGATGTTGAACAGCAGCTGTCTCCGTTGGCTGCCATAGAGGCTGTCTCTGTGGCTGCCAGGTGGACCTGGTGTGATAACTGATTTTCCTTGTTGGGTAGCAGCAATAGGCAATGCCAGCACAGTCCTGGTACATCCCCCAGTGAAGAGGAACAGTGACAAGGGCAGGAGGGTACACTGGCTGAGGGGATGTGACCAACCCAAGGGGTCAAAGGAGGTTTCTAAAACCCAAAGCTCTGGCAGCTGCTGAAGTTGAACCACCTTCTTCTACTAAGTCTTCATCATCCTCCCTGATACAGAGGCTGAAAGTAGCATTCCATTTCCACTTAGATCAACTGGAATTAATCCTCAGTAAAATTGGACATGATGGCAGTTTATCTATCTTATCTGATGCAAACTGCTATAGCTCAATTGGCCTCAATGGAGTCATGCTGAAGCAAAGCAAAATAGCAGCTTTCCTGTTCTTAGTCTGCAACTTGCTGATGCTCATTTTTAAGCTGGATAAGGAAAACTGTGTCCCGTTTTCTTACAGATTAGCAATATTAAACTTCACTAGGTTGGTAGTAAGTAACAGTAGTACTCATCCTCCTTGTAAACCCCTTAAGACTGGATCCTCTTTCTACAGCTGTGGCACTAGTTAGGTAAATCATAAATTGTATTTTTAGCACTTGCTCTTCCATAGGGCAACCGAAGAGAAGTGCTTTTCCCTCATCCACAGGTGCCAACAGATGCTAATATGTTAAATTTCAATTTTAAGGGACACGCCTTCTAGGACAGGGACATCCGAGTGAGATGGATGCACAAAAGAAATGTCACAGAGCTTTAAACTTCCATCAAATGTGTCCTTTGAGATGTGATCGACAATGCTTACATGCTACTTATGTTCTGAAAACGAATATATCCATTTAGACATTTGCCTTAAAATGCTCATGTCAGATTAAGAATCTATTGCAGATATATGTTGTTAGATAGCTCCACCATACTTGGATGCCCTGAAGTATTACCAAAAGATTTCTGCAATGTCCTTGAAATGCTGGTGTGGGTGTAATGGTGACTAACTATTCTGAATAACCCTCATTAGCTGTTCTTCAGTTTTATTCTACTATAATCAGTCTTTAATTTTAGGTCTGAAGCTGTATTCTTAACACTTCCAGGAAAAGAATTTGCTCAACATTTGCATGGAAAATAATGGCAAAGGTTGACCATATATGTCTCCGGGAATGTGTGATGTCCTTCTGGAGCTAAACAGTTTTAAAACACTCAGATACAACACAATTATATAACTATGCCAGCTTCTGGGCTCTGAAACTCCTATGATTTAAATACCACACTACTCATTTGTGGTCTGAGTGCCCGTCCTTTATGATCCCTTGAAAATCATAGCAAGACACGGTGACTCTGCTATCTTTTTATATAATGCAGTATTATCAGGTCTTCTAATCGCCAATAAAACTGCAGTATGAGGGAGGGTGGTATACACTAAGTATAATTAAAACTCCCACATCAGTTAAATCATGTTTGTTCTGAACTTTATTTTTATAGGTTATGAACTTACTGTGAAAGAGATCACATTTGCTGGTTATCAAGGGCCACAATGGGATACAGCCTTTTTTTGCTAGGTTGTTCTAGCTTTATGTTGCTGATTTCTGCAACATAAAGGACTTTTTACATCACAAAAAAAAAAAAATCATCTTGGAAATCACCATTTTTCATCACCAGACTAAATAGCAAAATTCATGGCATCTCTAGAAAACTGGATTTTTTTGTCCTGCCCAAAAGTAGACCTTGGAATAGTCCTTATTTCATCTGATTTTCTATAGTTAAAGAATTGATGTGAAAAATGCAAATTTTCAGTAATGGGAAGCAAACACAGTATTACTTTAAAAGGATTATCAGGTGCAGTGCAGCTACTTTGGGGAATTAAATAAAAAGGGAGATAGAGAAATAAGCAGGGCATCTTGCAGTAATGTGAGAAAAATAAATAAAAAGAGCTCTCCTGCATGGTTTCTGACTGTGTATCAAGTATATTTTTCTCTCAGACAACTTTTCTGCAGATTCTGCCTCTTGTGTGACTCAAGCAACAGTGACGACCTGTTCCTGCACCAACCTGGTACGAAACAAGAAAGCATCAAGTCCAGCCTCTGAGACACTGAGCTCTAAAGCAGACTGGCAGAACAGCACTGTTTTGTGATAGTGATCGAAGTTTCAGAACAAATTTAACTTTTAGACTGTGTGCAGCACAAAATCGAGCCCTTCCACCAAAAATATAGCTAAGCAGATAGGACTAGAAAAAGAAACAATAACCCTTAATATTATTTTTACTCTCTAATCTCTTCAAAGGAGGCAAAGCAGGGAAATGAGTCTTCTACAGTCCAAGCAGTTTCTATATTCTCTGGCTAAAGTGCCACTTATTCCTTTTGTATCCTGATAAAAGTTTAACAAAAACTGACACATTTTGACAGATTAATATATTTTGGCAAAAACCACTCCTATATTTTTAAAAAGGAAGCATAAAATGATCTTGCTAAATGTGCCTTCAAAGAGAATTCAGAAAGCAGAGATTTTTAAATTTTCTTTGTTCCTTTGTCTTGCTTGTGTTTTTGAAGGTGCAGGCGGCAAGGGGATTACTTTGCTTTTCAAACAACATACAGAAAGGCAAGTTCATCTATCAAGCAAACAGCTGAATTTGCCTCACTGCTAACCAGTATGGAAGTTGGCACTGTGTAGGTTTAAACAGACTACAGATATTAGAGATATTGCATCCCAGCTGTCCTCCTACAGATGAAAGCAACATTGCAGTGTAGTCCTTCTCCACATAAGCCTTGTGTTTTGTGAAGCCCATTCAATACATGGATTAAATCAACCATGAGGTGCTGTGCTGTTTGTGAACACCGTAAGTAGTGTTATTTGAATGTCTGACCACTCCACAGTGGTCAGATTTATGCTTTAGAACCCTGTTTCTGCATCTTTTCCCATTTTCCAGGAATAAGTTTAATCTAACATTATGCTAAACTGCTGCTGGGGACCCCAAAACCGAACACAGCACTCCAGGAGTGGCCTTATAAGTGCTGTATGGATTTTCTTGAGCCAATGCAGTGCTGTAAAGGATGCCCAGCATACGGTTAGCCTTCGTCACTACAAGATCATACCACCCAACTTACCATCCATCAGGATCCCCAGGTCCTTCTCTGCAAAGCTGGTCCCCAGCTAGTCAGCTCCCAGACTGTCCTGCTACATTGCATTACTTTGTCCCAGGTACAGGGTCCTCATGAGACTTCTGTCAGCCCATTTCTTCAGCCTATCTAGATCCCTCTGAATGGCAGCCCTATTGTCCGACATACTGATCCTTCTCCCAGTTTTATGTCATCTGAAAACTTGCCAAGTTGTTATGAGGACATTTTAAAGCTGGATATCTAAGTGGAAATACAGTAAAAGACATTGGCAAAGATCAAACAGATTCAAGTGACATATGAGAAAATATTTTCCAGAATTTTTGTTTCCAGAGAATAGCCCAGATTAAAATATTTTTGTCACTGGAGAAAGGGACAGCAATTGCCAGACTGAAGTGTTGTAGCATAGCTATCCCTGGTATTTGATAGACTGCTGTTTCTCAGCAGCCTCGTATCTCCTGGAGAGGAAAAAAAAAAAGTAAATCTATATTTACATTTATCTGTCTCTTAGAAGACAAACATGGAAAGGTACAGGGAGATGCAGCCAGCTCCAGTTTGCACTCTGAACAGTAATTTTTTTTGGCAAATGAGGCACTCTTTGGGTCTGCTGGGTTGAAGAACTGGGGAGCAGGAGGGTGAGGCCCCAGTGAGGCTGGCCAGGGACATTAGAGCTGGTTATTGCCCCAGGACCCTGAGGCAGCCTCCTTGCCTTGGCTGGAGAGGACACGGTGCTGCTCCCAGGAGCTGCTCCATCCTGCAGCCACACCAGTCAGAGAGCTGCTGAAACTTCCCCCAAACTAGTTTACTGCCTAGATTTTGCCTTTGTGATGCTCTGACTGTCCCTGCACCCGGACTGCTGGGAGGCAGGCTGACAAGGGAAGGGGTTGGGGTGGTGAGACTTGGAAAGCTGGCTGAATCTGTGGGGAGTGCGGGGTGGGGGCGAGCAGGAAGCCACGGGACTGATCTGGTCAGTGGTGGTGAGAGGTCCCCCATGACGATGGCCCAGCTTGGCAGATGGCCGGGGTACCCGAGGGTTGGGGTTACGCTGGTGCCAGCATGGGTCTTGGCAAGGCTGCTTCATCCTTTGATGGAAAAAAGAAGGAACAAAGTTATTTCTTAACCTATTTCTCCTTTTGAAACAACATTACCAACACCAGTGGACTGACTCCCAGTGCAAATGAGGATAAAAGGTGAATTTCATAAGCTTTCATTTTAATAGTCAGCCACTAAAAATGCACCCCTGTTCACCAGTGGCCTCTCTCTTGCCTTGTGCCGATCTACTGTGCTCTGTCCACTGATGTAATTCTCTTCCCTGGCTCTGGGTGATCATATTACTCCAATATACATCTCTGTTTGGAACAACTACATTTAGGACTTAAACATTTTTAATATTGCAGACTTCTTTGCCAGACACTCCCCCTCTTGGGGAGCTATTTAAAATTTTGGATCATCTGTCCTTCAGATCTGTCTCACCTACATTGCCAATATCTTCCCAGATATTACTAGAATATATGATTAGGCACAACAAGAGTAAATACAGTTTATTGCCAGCAGTATGACACCAGAATCAGAGACGATCCAAAAATGTGTCATCCACAGAAAAGCTTTGGATCAAAATACAGACTGTGCCTAGACTTTTCATTTTTCAGTTAAAAAAAAAAATTTCTACATATTTTACTAATTACCACAAAATGCAAAGTGGTAAGGGGACAGAAGGGATGCCTGAAGAGAAGATAAATAAACACTGACAAGCTGAGAAACTTTATTAAGGTCATTTCAATGTCACTGTAAAATTCTTAGCAAGGCATGCTTCATATTCACATACTTTCCTCCAGGCTCCAGTTTACTCATGTGCTCGACACACTATATGCTCTCAGAGTGTTCCTGGGTGTATCTTGCATTTTGGGTGTGCAAATATACCAGGCGCGGTTGTGGTGAGTATAAGAGTTCTAGCCAGCCTTCATGCTGCAAAGATCAATCCGGTCTTGACGTGCTGCTTCTAAATCTGCCACACATATCGGGATGTGCATGTCCTTGGAGGCAGCAATCAGATATCAGTGACTTGGTCATTTTCCAGGATCTCAGTCCTGTAATAAAATTTCATGGTAAGTCCTGGGCAAAGCTCCACAGATCTGGCACAAACAGACCCATGGGCACAACTGAAAATGAGAGGAAACTTCCTAAGAACAACTCTCCATGTTGCAAGCTCTCTATGGCAAGTCTTGGCATTTGTCACAGAAGGCTGTTGCTGAAATTGGGGCTGAAGTGTTTTGAGAGAGTCTCTGGTGTTTTAAAGAATACAGATGTAAGCCAGAATTTATTTCCTTCTACTCAGAAGGCGATTTATCTCTGTGACAGTGAAATATTCTCCAGGATATGAAGGGAGGTGTAAATCTGCACACTCTTAATAAACACATTTATGTTTATTAATTTATAAGGCTTGCATGAAAACACCCTTCACAGTCAGTCTCACATGAACAATTAGATACACCCTCAACTGGAATCCCACAGTACAGGGAAAATACAGAAAATCCAGACTGAATCCTTAACAAGACCCACCTATCTCATCTCTGTTCTAAGTATTTCTGCAATACCCACTATTTATAAACATAAATCAATTTTAAAAACTCAACATCATCTCCATTTGGAGAGGCAGGGAATTCTGTAAATGAGACAGCTTCACTTGCAGATGTAGTCCATATATGCGGAAAGATCCTGTGCACAGTAAAGTGCACCACACACAGACTGCATGCGTAAGTGGAAATACACATAATATTGCCTAATGCTACATCTTTCCCACTGCTCTCACTAGGGAACCTGTATAAGAAGTGATGAACTATCACCCAGGTGTGGTTACAGTCAAATGACTGGTGGGTGAAAACTTGTAATGTGTTTTTTTAATACCAAGCATCCACCACGACAGATCTGCTCTGGTGAGACCCCACCTGGAGTACTGCGTCCAGCTCTGGAGCCCTCAGCACAGGAAACACATGGACCTGTTGGAGCAGGTCCAGAGGAGGGCCACAAAAATAATCAGCGGGATGGAACACCTCTCCTGTGAGGAAAGGCTGAGTGAGCTGGGGGTGTTCAGCCTGGAGAAGAGAAGGCCCCAGGGAGACCTTGTAGTAGCCTTCCAGTACCTGAAGGCGCTCACAAGAAAGATGGGACAGACTTTTTAGTAGGGCCTGTAACGACAGGACAAGGGGTAATGGTTCGAAATTAAAAGAGGGTAGATTCAGACTAGATATGAGGAAGAAATTTTTTACGATGAGGGTGGTAAAACACTGGAACAGGTTGCCCAGACAGGTGGTTGATGCCCCATCCTTGAAAACATGCAAGGTCAGGTTGGACAGGGCTCTGAGCAACCTGATCTAGGTGAAGATGTCCCTGATCATTGCAGGGGGTTGGACTAGATGACCTTTAAAGGTCCCTTCCATCCCAAACCATTCTATGATTCTATAACAACCTGATCTGCCCAGAGCTTGTATCCCTAAAGCTGCCCATCACCAGAAAAGCGGGAGGGGAAGCTTTCTGGAACAAGTAAGAACAGTGTCCTTCAAGCAAGGCATCTGGGCAGTGGTTGCTAACAACATACTGCTCCATCAATACCCCGTGGAAGCCTGTCTATCAGTATATTCCTGGCAGTTTTAGTGGGAGGTCAGTTAATCTGAACACTTCCCTTTCTGCTTCTAAGAAATCAACAGGAACTTGGTCTTACTCTGCTTGGGTCACCCAAAGCAAGAGATACCTCTCTCTCATATACCAGAGCAGAATTATTTGTGGGATAAGGTCACAGAACTACAAAAATAAATGTTGTTTTCAACTGTTTTTAATAGGACAGAATTTAACGTCCAGTCAGCCAAATGTAACAGCTTTCCCGCATAAGAAATACCTAAACATGAGAAATGATGGTCACAGGAAATATTATACCTAGCTGAAAAGGACTAGCAAAGAACAATGTATGATGCCATACTGTCTATCTGTTTCTTCTGCGTTCTTTTATTTTCACCCTCAAGTTGGTATCGAAGGCTGTTTCCTCCTTAAGAAACCTCTGTGCTCATCTATACTAATACAACTTTTTGCTAGCCTTTCCCTCCTGCCTTTTGTTCCTATTGACTTTATTAATTGATTTAAATTTTAATTTTGTCAACAAAATTGAAAAAATTAAAGGGATGACTGCAAAAGGGATGAAAAAGACAATGCCTACAACTTCAGTGCTTCCCACAACGACTGAGATCACTCAGGTTGATAAGACCCGATTACCTGAATCTTTTCTGACACATACAGCCTCCGTGGATTTTCTTTATTCCTTGTTTCAGAAGTATTCCTTTACTAACAAAATGTATGTACTTCATGGCTTCAGTTGTTACCTTTAGTGAAACAGGAAAAGCAATCACCCAAAACAAGGTGGAAAAATTGTCAGTCATTCTTTCCAATGACATCTTGCGTTGATGTTTCCTTAGCAAGGGTTTGGAGTATTTTGGTAGCTGCCGTACCAGGTACAGGAAAAGAAATGTTCTGTTCTTTGAGGTTATAGGACTGGGAAGGAAAGGAGTGTGCCTCTTTGCAGGGCACTCCAGCAATACACCATGGCTTTTCTCTCTCCATAAGACAGAAGATCCAGCTCTAGCTGTGATGTGTGTCAGGAGGAAATCCACTGTACAAGGTTTCTGGTCAAACTCCAAAACTTATGCAAGGTATCTCAGTGTTTGCTGTCTGTGTTTGGCTTGTCTCCTTTAACTCTCTGCAATAAATCCTTGTGGTTCTTTGTGAGTTTGAATGTGCTCTTTATAGAAAAAACAGTCCCATCCCTCCAGAATGTATGGGGATATTACCAAGTTTGTGTAAGATGTATATGTAAAATATGATAGTTATTGGTTCATTTGTGTTACTGCGTTGAGATTGTGCATACATCATTGTGGCAGCTCCAAGAGCCTCAGTTATAGGACCCCACTGTGACAAGCTTGTTAAAGATGGAGAGGAAGGGTGCTGTATAGAAAACACATCTTATCAAGGCCACAACACAGATTGCAGTTGTGGTTTAACCCCAGCCAGCAACTAAGCACCACGCAGCCGCTCACTCACCCCCCACCGGTGGGATGGGGGAGAGGATCGGAAGGGCAAAAGGGGAAAACTCGTGGGCTGAGATAAAAACAGTTTAATAACTGAAGTAAAATAAAAAATAGAACAATAGTAATACAAAGCAAGCGGTACACTGTCCAATTGCTCACCACCCGCCGACCGATGCCCAGCACGTCCCCCAAGCAGCACTCGAACCCCTCCCCGGCCAACTCCCCTGCTTATATACTGAGCATGACGTCACATGGTATGGAATAGCCCCCGCCCAGTCTGAGTCAGCTGCCCCAGCTGTGCCCCCTCCCAGCCTCCCATGCCCCTGGCAGAGCATGGGAAGCTGAAAGGTCCTTGACCAGTGTGAGTACCACTTAGCAAGTACTTAGCACTACTTAACAAGAACCAAAACGTCAGTGTATCATCGACATTGTTCTCAACCTAAACCCAAAACACAGCCCCATACCGGCTACCAGGAAGAAAACCAACTCCATCCCAGCCAAAACCAGGACAGCGGTACCTTTACATTCTGAAGGTCTGGAGCAGTACTGGCTTGCCTGTTCTAATTCCTGCAAGTCCCTTTTCATCCTGCTTGGCTGTGGCACTTAGTGCCATGATCTCTACCATTCCTGTGACAATGAGCACAGATGCTATAGAAAAGATCAGCAGTTATCTGTATATAAAAGAGATAATGATAGAAAAAACAAAGATAGAGATGTTTTATGTTACAGCTCCAAGTCTTGTGCCAGTAAGCTACAATCAGGTAATTTCAAAAAAATTACTGCTTGCTATTGGGTATTAAATTAATTTTAAATCTCATCCCCTGGCTCACAGCAAGCACTATAAGGGAGCGGTGAAATGGAGAGGAGAAAAATAAGAGGCCATGAACATGTCAGAGAAGTCATTCTCCATGGTCTCATCTACCTTGACAGAAATGTGTATCGCAATCTGTCAACCAGCCAGTGCCCACTTTTTTAAACACTCTCCCAGGCTGCATGCGTCTGCAGTCTGTGTGCACAGAATTGCTGGTCACGCTGAGCTGGAAGTGATATGTTTGGAGGACAGAATCACACTACCCTTGTTAGGACACCTTGAGATTTCACAATTACTCTTCTCCCATTCTAGTTTGCATTTTAATACCAATCTTTGAAAAGTAGCCTGTCCCAGGATTTTACATCAACTGGTTTCAGTTCAGACTGGAATACAGAATTAAAGACACTGAAAATAATGACAATTTTCAGTCTGGCAGCTGAACAACAAAATAACCAAATTACATATAGCACAAAGTTGGTCCAAATCAGAAAATTACTGTATTTTTCAGTGATTATAAAAAATGTTTAATACTACTCAAAGTTCCTTCTTTCCCTTTTTTGAGCTACTCAACCTTCCTTAAGTGCTATTTGTACAGTTGAAGTTAATTTTGAACTGAAAATACTGTTTTGAAACAGAAAGTTTCTGCTTGAAAATGTCAAAACAAAATGTTCTGGCTTTTCCAAATTCCTCTCTTCCCTTTTCTAACCCTTGTTATTTGCTGAATTTAAGAAGTTGTTTTTATTCTTAAGAAATGAGATTGTATGGGCAGATTTATGATTTGCAAATTTTTTGTTTAATCTCTGTTATCTACCTGGGGTCTCTGTAACAGTTCGGTGGAAAGACATTCATTCATGCATTATGTCTCCTTCCTTCTCACTGATTCCTTGCTCCTTTTGGAACTGGGTTAGTCTGAAATCTTATCCCCAAGTACACTTAAACTTTGGGAAATCTTGAAGTTTGGCATCCCTCACTGTAGTTGGCTGGCCTCTTAGTCCAAGATCTGAGAAGACTCAACCTTTTGGAAGGTTGTGGTGCAAACTTCAAACTTCACAGCTCAATGCCTATTGCCTCTTCATCCTTTGAGCGTAATTAGAATTTGTTTTGGTTCAAATACACGTGCTCTACATTGGGTTCTTGCAAGTACAGTTTGGGTTTACTTGATTGCTTTCCCTCCTGTCTAAAACCTGCCTTTTTTCTCCCAAGTGTGACTCATTGCTTGCTTTGCAATGCTTTGCTATAGAAATACGCACTCTGTAGTAAGTTTGATGTGATTAATATCCTTTAAGACTGACCCATATTTAATGTCAATGTTAAACTGACACAGAAATGCCAGAAACAGACACAGCATTGGATTTTTTTCTCTTTCTCTGGCTAACCTTGTCACCAAACCTCCAGTATTACTTTTTCTTTATCAAAGTGGGGGTTTTCCTATAAGAGCAAACTGGGGCAGGAGGCGGGGGGAGGGAGAAGAAAAGGGGTTATTCAGTGTGTAAGAGGCCTCTTCTCTCCTTCCCACATTATTATTAACAAAATCTTCAGTGTCTGCAAGTGCATCTGTTTGCACATGAAAAAAACCACCACATGCATTAGTTCAATAGTGCTCTTGCTAATTAATGTGAACACTTACACATGCAAATCACATTAACTATCAGTTTGTGCATGCAATTACTTGATTTATGCATGCAAATGTCCATCTGAGGCCAGATCTTAACCTATTGTAAACTGGCATAGCTCCACTGACTTCAGTCATAGTGAACTATGCTGATTTATATTTGCTACAGAATTATTCCATGGTATTTTTGCAGCCAATTTTCATTCTTGGCGGTATTATAGATGCAGTTACAGACTTGCTTTAAAAAGTTGACCTTTTGCATTCTTAGTAAAGGCAGTATCTGACTCTAATGATGGCCTGGATTTTGCATTTTCTCCAAGTTCTATATGCTGAACCTCCTCTTTCTCCCTATGAGCTCTGCCCCCTCTATAAATCTTATTATGCCCTACAACCTGCAGTCTGAAAGGAAAGGAGGTCAGCAATTAGCCTTTTCAAAATGATGGCATGTTAGTGTAAGGCCTTTGGGTGGTCCTATATATCAGATTGACTTTTAGTTACCGATCAATTGAAGATCAATTATGGGATACAATGAGAAACTAGATAGCCTGCTGGTCTGTTAGTATCTGGGTAAGGCTGATTCCAAGGCTGGAGTGGAGTGAAGATAACTGCAAAATGAAGATCTGGAAAAGGCTTCATTATTCAAATATTTCTCCAACTTAAACTTCACTATAACAGTGAGCAGGCTATTTTGATGCAGATGTTGATTCCAACTAAGAGTACTTTCATTGTGTCACTACACTCCATACTACACTTGTTCAGGGAAAGCTGTGGTCCAAATGACTTCAACATGGTCTGAAAAAAAAGGTTTTAGATAAAACTAAAATGCCTTCTAGAGATTTAAAGAAAGAATTTCAAAATCATTGCTAAAAACTTTTCAGTGGAGGTATTGCACAGCTCACGAAATACAGAATCTCTATTTTCTTGACATCAGAAAAGATTGGTCTGACCCTAAAGAGTACAGAGATGCTCCATTGCCTCCACTGGGTGGAAGAATAAGCCTTTTAAACAGAAGTTGGTTGTAAAGTAACCATAAGATGGTTTAAGCTCTACTTCCAGAACCAGCTGTAGCAGGTAATGTGGTTATGGCAAATACTGCTGGGCAGTAGATACCCAGGAATACTTCTCCAACTTCAACCATTCGTCATTCTGAGCCTGCAGCCTGCATTGCTGCCCTGGCCACATTTGTAAACATGGTCATTCCCACCCAGGGAAATGCATGACACTGGTGTACCATGAACACCTTGTAAATGGCTTTCAGTAAAGTGTCCCTGAAATAACCTGCTGAACCTGGCACTGAGAATAGCCAGAAATGAGCTCCCAGAATAATCATGAGTGCTGGGATACAAGATGAGGAGACATATAGGTGATTCTAGAAGAAATGACTGCTTTCAGACTTGCTTGATTGGTCTTAGCTGATGAACCTGGCACAAGTAAGGATGCAAGGAGCAGCATGAAAAGCAGGCAGTGACAGGACCCTCAGGGAGACGTGGAGGACAAAGTCCAGGACACGGAGCCAACAAAGTGTGGAAACTCCTCTTGTTTTCTCAAGCAAGGCCCAGGTTCAAAGAGACTTGTGGCTGTGATACTTGGAAATCCTGAGAAAAAATGGAAATCTATGCATGTTGCAGTGAGATTTTTCAGGATCAACATGCAGACAAGGCCTGTAGAATAATCAACTTGACCTTCTAAAAGATCTGATGGGGAGGCAATTTTAGCGTCCACAGGTGACTAAATATATCTTTCTGCTCCCTGGCAAACGAAACAGCTATTTTGTCCATGAGCTCTGCTTCTTAAAATTACTACTTGATTTACAGCTGTTAAGTCACTTTAAGGACCTGATTAATCATTTGCTCTTGGCAGGCAGAGTTATGACTGCTAAAAATAAGAAACAATGTCTTGTGTCTTAATCAGCGAAATGAGGATGGTGGCCAAATGGGAGATTCTTGCAAACTTTCTGTGCTCGTATGTGTATGATGTGTGTTGGAGATAAACATACAAACACTTACCGCAACATGCTTGGTTAGTCGAACCAGCTATTAAAAGGAAGCTGAACTCCATTCCCACTGCAGTTTAGTGCCATGACTGGTCAGGGAAATTGTGTGAGAAGATAATGCTTAGTTGTGGATGTACTTAGCAAAGTTCTCTTCTGAGACTGATAGGTGCACCGAAAGACAGGTAATTAGCAAATGCTTCAAATATTAATTCTTTTTTTCTTTTTTTCCTGTAGAAGTTGATACAATAAAATAGAACTGGAAAACAGTAAAATCAAGCTATTTCCTATTAATTTTTGTAATAAAATAAAGAAACTTTGTGTTCATTAGTGTGCCTAACATTAAATCCATCACAATTTAAACAAGCAGAATAGAAACTGCTTCTTTGACAAGTTATTCTGTTAAACCTAAGAATTACTTGCAAGATTTAAGTGATTAGCAAAATATTGCCAATGCAATGGAAAAGACATTGGGTTCATTCTGAGCCCTCTAATTATCATTCTTTATTTAAACAAAAAGTAAAAAGACAAGAAAAAATTAGTACTGATTTAGGAACTTACTAAAGAGTGCTGTAGTTGATGAATTTTATACAGTTCTTATTCATAGTCTTGACAGTGGAGTAGAGAAGGGAGGAAAATACTATATGAATGATTATTTCTGGACTGAGAATGAAGACTCAGCGTAAAATTGTCCAAAGCGGTTGTGTTGTAAACTCTGTAAAAGTCATTAGGATTTAATGTGCATTTTGAAAGAACACCATCAGGGTGACAATACAGACTTTGTTAGTTCCAATTGCAACTGTGGAAATAAATTTCTGTTGAAGATACAATCTAACCTCACTATAACAAATCACCACTGAGCTAGGATAAATATTTACGATATCAGACTGTTCACTGTAATAGGGTTTGGCTGTTTGCTGCATTAGAAAAATGGAGAAACTTGCAATTTGAATTAAACATTTATATATAGTACTTTTATGGAAATTGTTTCCCACAGATCAATATTTAGATGAAATCTTAAAAAGGAACCACAAATTAAATGAGAATGGAAATGAAAAGGACTTTTCCAGGCCATGTACAACATGTATTGGGGAATTTTTTTTTAGGTTTGTATTAACTTGATTTTTTTTTTCCTAACAGACTGATCAATAAAATAAATTCACTCTTGCTGATAGGAGTATTAAGGTAGGATATTCTGGTGAAGTTAGGATGCTGATTTTGGAAACATTATGTTTACATAGAGCATTACCATAGGAAAAAAGAGGTAATAGAAACAAGGAATTATATGTAGCTTTGTTTAAAATACACAGTCATTATAGTTTTGCTTAGATCTCACAGGAAGATTTCTACTGTACATATCTAACAGTCTAACTTGTGCTTATCTACACTGAATACATGTATTTAAAATGCACCTAGATACACATGTAGGTACATATTTCAGCCACACACAGAAAAACTGTTTATGCACGTATTTTTTTGGAATGTACTTGCATGGTTTCTCGACCATGGCTTTGACTGTCCTGTGTGAGACTATCTTACTGCCAGTTTTCAGCTTCTGGCTACTGACTGGCTACTGATCTTCTGGCTACTTCTGGCTACTGATCAGTCTTCCTTATTCTGTAAGTGCTATTCTATAAGTACCTGAGGATCCTGGCGGACATCATGAGCAGTGTGCCCTTGCAGCAAAGAAGGGCAAGAGCACAGGGGGCTGTTGGTGAAGGAGTGCAGCCAGCAGGTGGAGCGAAGACATTATTCTCCTCTATTCAGAAACTGAGACCATGTCAGGAGCACTGTGTCAAATTCTGGGCTTCCTGCTACAGAAACCACATTGACATACCAAAGTGAGTCCAGCAGAAGGCTATGAAGATAAAGAGGTCTCTGGAGCACACTGTGTACGAGAAGGTACTGAGATACTGAGAGAAATGCGTTTGTTCAGTTTGGAGAATAAAAGTGTAACAGTTGCTGTCTACAAGTAGGTAATGGGAAGATACAGAGAAGATGGCGCCCACAGCAAAAGGATGATGGGTAAAAGACATTAGTTACAGAAAGGAAATTATGACTGAATATTAGGAGTATATTCTTCACAGCCAAGCACTGTCACAGGCTTGGAGGCTGTGGATTCGCCATCCTTGAAGCTATTCGGGACTTACCTGGACAAGACCCTGAACAACCTGACCTAGCTTCACAGTTAGCTCTGCTTTGCGCAGGGGTTGGATTAGACAGAATCACAGAATAGTCTAGGTTGGGGCTATAAGTCTATTTCTGTTCAGAAATACTTTAATTTGCAATAGGGGATGCTAGAAAAAGACATAATTTAGCAATGGAAACACAAGAACTGAGAGTCAGAGACTTCAGGGATTCACCTGTAAGAGTAAATAAAATGAGCAAAAGCCTCACAGGTTCCTGAGACATAACAAAGTGTATTCCTGGGAAAATTTCTTCACAAATAAATGTGCTATGAATGCTCCATCATTAATTCTACATGCTTTGTAAATCCCTAGCCTAGAAAAGCACTAGGGATCACTATACCATGGCGAAACTATGTCAAGAACAACTATTTTGAATAGTGGGACTCACTCAGTTCTTTTCCTGAATGAAGCATGACCACATTCAGGACCATTTTAGAAACTGAAGTCATAGTCTTTTTAAATTGGGGGACTAAAGATCAGAGAAGTCATGGCAATAATGTTTAATAAAGGATCAGTTTAAGAAACAATTCTAGCTGATGTTTCCCCATGGTGTGGATAATCAAAGACTGTCAAAGGTACAAAGCAGGTTATTTCAATTAATTTATTTTTACAATTAAATTATGGGGAGAAAAAACCACTTCTTTACTTACCATTACAGTTTCAGCAAGCATGATGGAAAACAAAGGACCAAGCACCCTTCAAACTGTGGCCAGTGCTCACAGCCCAATAAATGACCA
Organism: Theristicus caerulescens; assembly: GCA_020745775.1. NCBI lineage: Eukaryota > Metazoa > Chordata > Aves > Pelecaniformes > Threskiornithidae > Theristicus > Theristicus caerulescens. The sequence continues at coordinate 34,873,518 of CM036558.1, read as the reverse complement.
TTCATACTTGTTTAATTTCAGTATCTTCAGGCAATAAATTTGGGACAGGGATTCCTATAAAGCAGAAATAAGAAATTAAACCAAATATCTTGAAATGATGATTGTTTCAATTTTTTTAAGGAAAACTGATCTGAATGTTGTCTTCAGTGCCTACAGGAAGAATCAAACGGAAGAATCAAACAGAAGAATCCTGAAGCAGCAGAGAACAAGATAGTTGGCAAGAGTGAGGAAATGGGTCTGAGCCAATCCATAGTGCTCCCCCAGGACCACAGGTAACAACAAAAGCCACCTTAATAACTGTGCTGAATCAATGACACTAATTTTAGAAAAAGGAAACTGTTTTCCTGACTGCTACAGAAATAGTCTTTGATGCATTCTTCTGAAGAAGTGATGTCAGAATGTGAAAGGGGAAGTGATGTGCAGAAGCTATCATTAGCTTTCATAGATTCACAGAACCTCATCAGTTGAAGGGATTTCTGGAAGTCATTCAGTCCAACCTATGCTCAGGGCTGGCTGCTTGGGGGCCTCGCTGCTTGAGTGTTCACTGACTCCAAGGATGGAGATTCCACAGCTCCACTGTTTGTTTGACAAATGTTTATCCTCTTCATGCTAGGTATTTCAGGGTTCAGTGCGACCCCTGGACCTGTTTAGCTGGTGTAAATTGCTACCTTTTGAGAGGCTGATTCTTCTTCTTCAGCTTCTTATTATGGAGCATGATTTCCTATTTGCTCTATTGAGTTTCAAGCTATTGATGCTGAATGCATCCTTAGGATCTTCTGTGGTCATTATTTTCTCTAGTATCACCCATTCAAACTAATTCAAAGAACACAAGACAAGAAAAAAATGCAATCACAAATATATTGTGTTGGTTACTGTGGCTGTGAAAAGCAGACTAGTTTCTGTTTGTAGTTTCACATAAGTATTCTGGTATTCTGTTTTAGATTTATTCATCTGACTAAATTAGCTACATTCTTCAAAGCTATTGCTATGTAAGGTTATAAACATTTCCCTTAGTCATTAAGAAATCTACATACAAGTCTACAGTATCAAAAAAAGCAAACGTTGTTTCAAGCCCTAGGAAAACTCTACTTGTTTTCTCTCAGAGAGGTTAATTCTGTGCAATTTTGAAGGTTCCTGCAAGCATCCATTGACTGAAATGACGGATGTAATTACTCAGGATCTCTTCAAATGGCAAAGTTTGCAAGCAAACAATAGATTCCCACATGCATTGACAACTCTTAATTCCATTTTTTTGAATGCTTTGGCAAACTCTTAAGGAAATGTGTTTGGTGGCTGCTGCAGTTTGTGGGTGCATCTTTGCCAGTGTCTACAGTTTAACAAAGCTACCATTAAGCTCAAGTAGAGTAAGATTTCACCCTTAAAATTTTACAGTCATTTCGTTTGTGACTCCTTCTAGTTCCAGCCACCTCCTCCCCACACAAATAGCAGCTAATTCTAGATAGTATGCCTGAAAGAATCCCTGGCCTCAAGCTGCGCCAGGGGAGGTTTAGGTTGGATATTAGGAAAAACTTCTTCACCGCAAGGGTAGTCAGGCACTGGACCAGGCTGCCCAGGGAAGTGGTTGAGTCTCCATCCCTGGAGGTATTTAAAAGACGGGTAGACGTGGTGCTTAAGGACATGGTTTAGTGGTGGACTTCGCAGTGCTAGGTTAATGGTTTGAGTCGATGACCTTAAGGGTCTTTTCCAGCCTTAACAATTCTATGATTCTACGATTCTATGTGTGGCAGGCGCACCCGCCTTGATGAAGACCGAGGCTTCCCGACCGTTGAAACATGGCGGCCGCTGATTCTTTTCGCTCCTTTACTTTTCGCGCCTTTACCTTTCGCGCCTTTACCTTTCACGCCCTTACCATGTCTGTTGTCACGTCCAGAGTCACCAGTAGATGGAGCCCTCGGCCAATAGGAGCTGCCATGGCCCCATACGACCACAGGTCAGATTCGAGTGGGGTATAAAGGGGGTCCCACCGGGGGGCGAATTGAGTGGCTCCTCCTCGGAGCAGCAGCTCTGCAGCCGGGGACTCTCCCCTGGGGTCGGGATGCCGCCTGAGGTAACTCCTCGAGGTTGAGAGCCCTCGTCTTGTGAGGCGAGTGATTGCGCATCTTGAATCATCATTCTAAATCTTGGGAATTCTTAAGTTGTCTGTGTAGTATTAAGTCTGGTTCACATCCTGAGCCTGTGGTTTACTAATGTTTGTAGGAGTACCAAACCACTTTTGATTAGAATAAATCTTACTTACATCACTTGCCTAATTGGACTTTGTGCATCTCTGTGATATTTAAATTGGCACGGTCGTCAGGATGTCAATAGAGGAATTGTTCCAGAGGCACGGCTGTACCCTTTCTTTACCTGCCCCATGCAACGCTACAGGCTTGGGGAGGAGTGGCTGGAGAGCTGCCTGGTGGAAAAGGACCTGGGGGTGTAGGTTGACAGCCACCTGTACATGAGCCAGCAGTGTGCTCAGGTGGCCAAGGCCAATGGGCCAATGGCACCCTGGCTTGTATCAGGAATAGTGTGGCCAGCAGGACCTGAGGGAGTGATCATCCCCCTGTAATCAGCACTGGTGAGGCCACACCTCGAATTCTGTGTTCAGTTTTGGGCCCCTCACTACAAGAAGGACATCGAGGTGCTGGAGCATGTCCAGAGAAGGGCAACGAAGCTGGTGAAGGGTCTGGAGCACAAGTCTTATGAGGAGCAGCTGAGGGAGCTGGGGTTGTTTAGCCTGGAGAAAAGGAGGCTGAGGGGAGACCTTATTGCTCTCTACAACCACCTGAAAGGAGGTTGTAGTGAGGTGGGGGTTGGTCTCTTCTCCCAGGTAACAAGGGATAGGACGAGAGGAAATGGCCTCAAGCTGCACCAGGGGAAGTTTAGGTTGGATATTAGGAAAAACTTCTTCACTGCAAGGGTAGTCAGGCACTGGAACAGGCTGCCCAGGGTAGTGGTTGAGTCCCCATCCCTGGAGGTATTTAAAAGACGGGTAGATGTGGTGCTTGAGGATACAGTTTAGTGGTGGACTTGGAAGTGTTAGGTTAATGGTTGGACTTGATGATCTTTAGGGTCTTTTCCAACCTTAAAGATTCTATGATTCTTCCCCGGGCACACAGTGGGCCAAGGAGAAGTGGTCCGACCCGGCGGCGGTCGTGGAAAGGCTAGTGCAGTGCCGCGGAGATAGGAAGGACGGCAAGAATAAAGGAACCATGTGTGCTGTCCTAGATGCCTCTTTAGTTCAAGCTCAAGATCATCACAGTGAGTGTGAAAGGCAAGCCAAAGATAATTTGAAGAAACAGTTAGAAATTCATTGCTTAAAAGGAGAACTGAAAAGAGAATGAGAGCGTACGCGTTTCTTAGAACAAAAAAACGAGATTATGCTTGCACAAGCAAAAAAGCCCCCCGGTATTGTTCAAATCCAGAGGTTAACCACAGGCGCAGATCCTGAGGATTGGGATGGGGACATTTGGGGAGGCCCAGCTGAAAGTAGCTCTGAAGAAGCTGAGGGACAGGAGGAAAGGGACATGCCATCCCTTGCTCAGACAGACTGGCCCACGGGCCTGTGAGGCGGCAACCACTGCACCACTGTCCCTGCAACCCCCTGGGCAGGGGCTGGGCTTGGTGAGCTCCAAGCCAGGTTTTTGCGCAGCAAGGGAGTGTGTCCAAAGAAGGGCAATGAAGCTGGTGAAGGGTCTAGAGCACAAGTCTTATGAGGAGCGGCTGAGGGAGCTGGGGTTGTTTAGTCTGGAGAAGAGGAGGCTGAGGGGAGACCTTATTGCTCTCTACAACTACCTGAAAGGAGGTGGTAGCGAGGTTGGGGTTGGTCTCTTCTCCCAGGTAACAAGGGATAGGATGAGAGGAAATGGCCTCAAGTTGTGCCAGGGGGGATTTAGGTTAGATATTAGGAAAAACTTCTTCATGGAGAATGGTTAGGCATTGGAAGAGACTGCCCAGGGAAGTGGTGCAATCACAGTCCCTGGAAGTATTAAAAAAACATGTGGATGTGGTGCTTAGGGACGGTTTAGAGATGGACCAGGCAGTTAGGTTAACAGATTGGACTTGATGATCTCAGAGGTCCTTTCCAACCTTAACGATTCTATGATTCTGTGATTCTATGACTCTATGAAATGGAAACCGAATATTTGTGGAGGCTCTCCTTAATGGGGGGGAGAGCATACTGCTGAGCCGTGAGGTGGCGGTGGGCCTCTGGGGTCCCGGGGTGTTTCTGAGCAACGGGCCGGCAGGCGACCAGTCCATAATGTCCCGAGTGGCTTTCTGGGCTGGGGGCATGGATGCCAAGGAAATTGGAGAGCCTGTTAGGATCAAGGTGAAGGGATTGTCAGAACTAGCAGGAGGAGTGCGAAAGGCTGCTTGTGTCCAGGCGATGTACGAAGGAGGGCAGCACAGGGTGCCAATGGCTGCATCAGTGGATCCCAGCCACCTTAGACCTCTCATTAGAGGGCTACTGGATGCTTTAAAAATACATGTCCCGTCTCTCAGAGAAAGGATTCAGAGGGCCAAAGAACGCAGTCAGCAACACCCCCAGAACCTGCCTGCGCGTGTGCTGACTTGGGCAGAGATGTGACACAGCAGCGTCAAGTAGGGGTGCGAGATGGGATGGGCCGGCCCCGGCGGCGGGAACAGGCCAGTGCAACAGGCCAGTGGCAAACCTCAGCCTGGGCGGCCACCCCACTCTGGGAGTCCGAGCCCTCCCGGGGTAAACCGTATCGGACCTCCTATCCTGGAAGGAACCACCTGTGGCGAAAGGCACTAGGGCTGGGAGCCCCCCGGGTGGTGTTGGGTGGGCAATCCACCGACCGCATCCGTGGGCTGGTGGAATTGCTATAAGGAAAAACCAGGGGCCAAGGAGGCAGGTGGGTCACCGGCCCTCTGCAGAATAGCACAATTAGCCCCTTCGTGCCCCTCCAAGGGGAACTGAAAGGGTTAAAAAACTAGAAGTTGCGGTTTGGGGTTCCGTCTGTCCACTCTGCATGGTGAATTCCTGCCAGTGGTCCGCTGACAAGGAGCCTCCTCTACACATTCCTGTGGGGCCAAGGTGAATGCGTTCAGAACTCCTAATTGACATGGGGGATCAAGTTTTAGTGTTCTAAATAGACAACAAGCTGATGAGTTAGGAATTAAACCATCAAGAAAAACTATAAACATAATAGGTGTAACAGGTGTAGCAGAAAGATGTCCCTTAGCTTGAACCCAGCTTTGGCTACCTGGGGAAAAGCGGATGGCGGCTGTGGAAGTGGCTCTAATAAATGGAATATATTGGGATTCAATGTGCTGGCGGTCAAATGATGGTATCTGCCTGACAGCAGGGTGTGGAGTTTTGGAGGCAGAGGGCAGAGGCCATCCATGTGAGGACTTTGCAAGTTGCCCCTGTGCTACCACAATCTAGAGTAACCCATCTCCCTCAATATCTGCTACCAACTGCTGCCAAATGGGGCATTTCAGAGGTAACTGATGACCTCGAGAATAGACAGGCACACACTCCCCTTATAACTCTCCAGTCTGGCCAGTCCATAAGCCAGATGGGCCATGGCATTTAACAATTGACTACAGGAAGTGAAATAGTAATGCCCCACCACTAATTGCTGCCGTCCCGAGCATAACTTCAATAGTGACAGCAATACAGGCGGCTGCCCCCCCATGGATGGGCACGCTAGATGTTAAGGATACTTTTTTTATGATTCCCCTAAGGGAGGAGGATAAACCCCAGTTTGCTTTTACTTGCGAAGGGACACAATATACCTTTAATCGACTCCCACAAGGATACAAACACTCCCCCATTATTGCCCACAGTGCCCTAGCCAAACTCCTTGACACTGTGGAAGTGCCATCAGGTGTCCACATATATCAATATATAGATGATATCCTAGTTGGTGGAGATAACAAAGACCAGATAGGGCAAGTGACTGGAGCTGTCTGGAACCTGTTGACTAAGAATGGGCTAGATATCCTACCTTCTAAATGCCAAGGTCCTGGACAAGAAGTTAAATTCCTGGGAGCTTGGTGGATAGCTGGAGCAATTGCAGTGCCTGATGATACCCTGTTGGCTATTGAGAAGGGGCAGACTCCAAGCAATAAAACAGAATTACAGCAGCTGATGGGCACACTGGGCTACTGGAAGAACCATATACTGGGATTTTCAGTGATTGCCCGCCCTCTATATGACTTGCTTTGAAAGAATAGGGAATGGGATTGGACTCCACAACACACAGGAGCCCTTAATATCCTGAAGGATCAACTCAAGGCCTACCAGAGGCTAGGCCTACTGCACCCATGAGACCCGTTAAGAGTGGAGTGGGGATTTGCCACCCATGGCTCATACTGTGGCGTGTCCCAAAAGGGACCGCAGGGGCTGGTGAAGCCTTTGTTGTTCTCCTCCACCTCATTCAAGGAGACCGAACGAGGGTACTTGGGTTGGGAAAAAGGAGTCCTTTCCCTCACTAGAGTGGTTAAAGAGGCCGAGAAGTTGTGCACCCTACAAGATGTCATAGTCCAAGGCACTTTTCCCCTCTTAAACTTGATCCTTAATGAATTGCCCCCTCCCGAGGGAGTAGCTCAAAAGGCCCCAGTTTGGAAATGGTACGCATACCTAGAAGGGGTCAGCCAATTGCTTCCATTGAAAGAAGGCCCGACCAAGGCTTCCAGGTTGCAACAACTCGTAAACTCAGACCCAGCCTTGTTAGGTCAACCCTATAAGCCCTCTCCAATTAAAGAAGCGCCCGAGTTTGTGGTGAACTCAGACGTGCAGGGAATATGGTTTACTGATGCATCTGCTTGCCGAGTGGGATCCAGGTGGCAATATAAGGCACGTTAGAAATTGACACTGGGAAGACAGTCAAAGAAGAAGGTGAAGGCAGTGCACAAGTAGGAGAATTGCGAGCTCTCCTATTGGCCGCAGAAAATGGTGCTACCGTCATTTACACAGATTCCTACGTGACATACAAGGGTGCCATGGAATGGATGTGTCAATGGGAATCTAGTAAATGGGAAGTGGGTCACATGAACGTGTGGAGAGCAGAAGACTGGCAACGTCTCCTGGCAATAGGGAGATCCTGACCTTTGCAGGTGGGATGGGTAAAGGACCACACGTGGGGTGGAGCCCCTGCTGCAAAACAGAAGCACCGAGCAGACCACCTAGCTCAGATCAGGGCGGTTGCTAGTGAAAAGGAAGACTGTGATCAACTAGCTGGATGGCTGCACATTAAGCGAAACCGCTCAGGGAAGCAGATCTCTTATGAATGCTGATCTAGGGGTTGGCTAGTGTCTATGAAAACCTATGAGGCAATCCTCACTGCTTGCCCACAATGCCGAATAAGGCTCAAGGCTGATCACCTGAATCAAGCCCTGGCCCAGCATATTAGACAAGGCAAGGCTCTTAGGAGCACCTGGCAGATTGACTATGTTGGGCCCTTGAGGCCATCCTGTGGGAATAGATATATTTTAGTAGGAGTAGAGGTGGTATCGGGACTGTCAATGGCTACAGCTGTTAGCACTGCCACCGAAGATCAGACAGGCCAAGCATTGTGAGAGTGGTTTGGTGTTTTACCCATTCCTGAATATATTCAAAGTGATAATGGGTCGCATTTTACGGCCACGGTGGTACAGGAGTGAGCACGAGGGGAAGGCATTACATAGGTGTTCCACACACCATATTATCCTCAGGCCAATGGCATAGTTGAACAAACCAATGGTTTCATTAAGAGACATGCTGACATCTCGCACCATAACTGGGATGTACAGTTGCCACAAGTGGTCTTTATTGTTAATAACCACTGGGGAAGTTACGGGACCCCAAAAATTCAAGTGTTTTGTCCTACGGGGTCACTGACTGGTGACACCCCCATACCTGATGATCAAAAGGATAAGTTCCTGTTGAGGACATGTGCAGGACAACCTGTTATGGTAAAATTGCCCTCCATCGGTGTGGTACCAATGACATTGGCAAAACCCAGAGGCTTATATGTGTGGGAAGCTCTGGATGTGAGTGGAAAGACCCACTGTATCAGTGCTCAATGGATAATTCCTGACTTTTAATCTTTATCCTGGATATACCCCATAGCTGAGGTTTAGTTTCCTTTTCTGTTGCAGCAAAATGATGGGGTGGACAACCATCATCCTTCTGTCCCTCCTGACGAGTGGAGCAACACCAGACCTCACAGGAGATCAAGGCTTGGACAACAGTGTAATGACGAAAATGATAGCAAGGTTTGCCTGGATGATGAATGTGACTTTGGTTGCAGTTTGTTTACCTACCCCCAAATCAGCAGAAGATCCTTTGCCAATCTTTGTGCAGGATATTAATATCTCACTAGCTCTTGAGCTTACATGGAAGAATAATACTAATTATATTTGGAGTTAGGGAAATAGGTTTGAATCTTGTTCTTGGGGAAATTCTAGTTCAGGCAGTACATGAGCCACTGCAGGATGGGTAAAGGATACGCTTAATAGCACATCAATTTGGACTACATGCTGTAATTATACAGAAACCAGAGGAAGCCAAACGGTACCTTGTCCTGGCATTGTGTGGGGAGCTGCCATAGGTGAAACCCAACACACTGATGATCACTCCCTACAATACACAAAGCCATTAAACACATTTATTTTTCATGCCCTCATGCCCTTGACATGGCCATATATGACCACAGGTCACGTTAGACTAGGGTATAAATGGAGTCCCGTCAGAGGGTGAATTGAGTCATTCCTCCGTGGAGCAGCAGGTCTGCAGCTGGGGACTCTCCCCTTGGGTCGGGATGCTGCCCAAAGTAACTCTTCGAGGTTGAGAGCCCTCGCCTTATTAGGTGAGTGATTGTGCATTTTGAATCATCAGTCGAAAGCTTGGGAATTCTTAAAGTTGGCTGTGTCCTATTAAGTCCAGTGGGCATTCTGAACCTGTGGTTACTAATGTTCGTTGGAGTACCAAAACACTTTTGATAAGAATAAAGCTTACTTTGGGTTACAACACCTGCCTAATTTGACTTCGTGCACTCCTGCGACACCATGGCAGAACCACACCTACCAAATCATTTACATGGCATTCCTGGACAGGGCCAGATAAGTATGTGTTTTAAAGACATTTTCCAGAACACAGCTTTTAAACTGTGCTTTAGTAACCCCTGAAAATCCAGTCCCACTAATTTTACTGTCGATTTTAACTTGGTTGTGTTAAACAAGAGTGTCTCAAGTTATGCTGCTACAAATGGCATATGAATTGACAGTATGCTAGATCAAGACTTTGCCTGTCCTATCATGTTGCCAGCACTTTTCCGCCTGTCAGTGCTGACAATTGCTCAAACCTGTTTAGATGGCATGGTGGAGAACCTGCCCATACCTGGCCTCACTCTCCCTTCCCTATGCTTCCATTTGCACTTTTCATTTTGCTGATGGAGTAGACTAGCATGGGAAAAATGGTCAAAGCTGTTAATATGTCTGCACAAAAGAAGTGCTGGCTGTCATGTTGAGGATTTTTGTGTCCTGTTGCTTTCGGTTTTAGTTCGGCTCCAACAGCACAGGTAGGGCCCAGAGTTACAGCCTAAGATACTGCTTTTGTCTTTATAGCCCAGTCTGAACTGTGGAAACCTTCACCCACACTTCAGCTGAGATTACAGGCATAGTTGCTGCCAGGAGATTGCAGAGGAACAATATAAAAAGGTGTGGCCTTATTTGGAGATGAGTTGATTTTGGTGACGCCTTAGTGCCTGGCAGCACTGACAAGCACAGCACTGAAGGGTTTTCCCACTGGAGGCCATGGTCTGGCTCTCAGGTCACTCAGTGCTTCTGTGTCTGTGCTTAAGTGTCACTTTAAAGCATGATAATGCATGAGTCATGAGCTAAGCTGCCTTTTAAAGATCATCTGAGACATTCACATAGAACTCAGTATACTGCATAAAAGAAACCAGCATTTGTATAATTGCTAAGTAACAAATACATCTATGCATGGTCATATTTCCAGCTTTTGCATCTAAAACCATGCTCAGTGGGGATTTGATCCATGGTGTATCATCCTGCATACTATGATTATACAAATAGTAATAATAATAAACGTACCTGTGAGGTTGGAAGTGAATAATATGGCTTCTTTTTCTCCATCAGCTCTGCGTGTGTTCCCATTTCAACCGCTGTGCCATCCACAATGCCCACTATTACATCTGCAGTCTGAGCAGTGGAAAGCTGATGAGCAATAATAATAGTAGTTTGACCTTGCCTGGCCTGTAAACAAAATACTAAACTGCAATTCCTGTCCCCTGTTGCTTGGTGGTTTAGAGTAATTCCTCTAATTTGTCATATTGATACTGCTGTTACATCCCATTGATCTCATTTGCTGAACATCCGTATAATCCATGATTCTCTCACAACTGACTGACTTTACAACCAGTTCCTTTCCCTCGAACCTTGCTGGTTTGGCTTATTTTGCTGCTTCTGGGAATATCTCTTGGTTTTTTAAAATGCTGTTTAAAAGCCCAGCCACAAAGTACAAAGTCGGGAGCATTTCCATAGAGATTGGCTCATTGGCAGAGGACACATGTCTCTGTTCTGCTCCCTGGGTCCCACCAATTCTAACAAACAGCATGACACCAGTTATTTGCCACTGGTAAATGTTGCTCAGCATTATCTGGTTGAAGGCAATGTGTTTGCCTTAAATAGGTAGCTTTGGGCCTCCAGTGCCACACAAAAAACCACTGGCTTTATAATTTGGTAATTTATGGAGGAAAGCTATTCATATCACCTAAGTGCAGATGCCAAATTTCTAGGAATAAACAAACATACAGGTTAGTACCTGGACGCTGCCTATATAACCAAAGAAGAGAGACAGAGACTTTTTCCAAAAAGCCTCTGACTCGGCTTCCTTTTGAGTTAACCGTTGCAAGTTAAACACTCAGAACAGTTAAGCTGTCTGGAGTGTTACAGGGAGGGCTTATCTGCTCGGGTGGCAATTGCATGGTGCCAGCCCCTAGCTAGATGAGCCAAGTGGAAATCATTGTTTCAGATGTGGTGAGGCAGAAGATATGAGAATATTGTCACAGAAAAACAGTGGGCAGCTTTTTGCCATGAATGGGGAACTAATCCTTGTCCTTGTTACAAATCTGTCATGGAAAATGATATATGTCACTTGTGGCTTCTCCCTGAATTTAAATTAAATGCATGATTCAAGAAAAGAGAAAGGGTTATATCAATGACAAATCACTTACTTTTCCAAGTCCAATGTGAACTGCCATCTTGCTTTCTGTGTCTAGAGCAGATGCAGTGTCATCTAATAAGAGAAGTGTAGGACTGCACGCTAAAGCTCTGTCAACAGCTGTTCCTGGTTTCTGACCCCCTGATTTCTGCACATTTCTTCTTTCAACTACAATGGTGGCACTTTTTGAAAAGAGTATGAGATCTACCATTTTTTGCACTGTGAACAAATAATTTTTAGTAATATCTGACTGAGCAGAGCGATAAATGGAAAGATCCCATTTGATTTCTGTAGAGTTCAAGCTGCAAAGAAGTGGGATCTAAAAGTAATGTTTTCTTGCTATCTGACATTTCCTCCTAGAAACTGAATATCAGTGCAAATCCACCCTAATCCAGAGTGTTTGCCCACTGGCATAACTCAACACACATGAGCAGGCCCCCTGGCAACAGCAGCGACTTAGGAGCTGCAAGTTTTACTTGTGTCAAGCATCTTCCTGAAGCAGAGCGCGGCGCTTATAAAAACACGTTTTGAAAGCTGCAATTTCCATTTTCGACGCAAGGTGGCTGCAGAATATCAGTGTTTGGTTTAAATTGAGGGGCTTCCCCCCCTCCCCATCCCTGTGTGTTACTTGTTTTGCAGAGGGGCAGATGTGACCCACTTGGGACTGGCATATAAAACTCCGCCCCCCCCCCCCCCGCCCCGAGGTGTCAGTCTAACTTTTCAACTGCATTTATGTTCACTCAGCCACACTGCAGCTTTGGACTTTGTACTTACTACTCTGTTGATCTCCATTTCTCTATTCTCAGTGTGCTTCACCCCTTGGTTTTCATTTCAGTGAGTTTAGAAATAAGTTAGGTTTTAGAGATAAGATGTGTTTTATAGATAAGCACACAGAACTCTCAAACACAGATGGAAAAAGCAGCTTCTATTCAATACTGAACTTTCTGTCAATTAATTTCCAGGGAAGAAAGATATTTCAATACCATAACAGGAAAATCTAGTAGGTTAACATACATATTTTCTTCCTTTGCTGCAGTTACAACTTCTTCATCGGTTACATTTTCTCTGCCACGTCTTACACCTGCTCTCTCATCCTAAAAGGATGGCGTGCCCATGAATTCTCAGAAACCTCTTAAGTTAAATGATTGTGACGTCATGTTCCTCCAGGGTGATCTAAAGAAAACATCACACCCTCTATCAGAGTGCAAGATTACATTTTGTGGCCTTTCACCTCTGAATCAGACCGACATACAGGGCAACCTGATACCAGATTAACAAGTTGTCAGGTTATGGTTTGTCTGCGTCAGGTGGATGTGCAAACATGCCTGCAGATTCTTTGGGTAACAGCTAGAAAGTGATTATATACATACACATACATATATGTATATGTCAAGTGGTCACAGGGCTGAACAACTGCCTCATGCCTTTTTGTGGAAGAGTGCCTGGCATTGGAATTTAGGCTTGAGTGTATTTTACCACGTTACAGATTGATCTGGAGAGACTATGCATGCCTTAATGGCTTCAATTCTCTTAATTTTTCTTATGCTTAATCCCACCTACATGAGTGTTACCCCAAATGACAGCATTTTCCATTCTTTCATTTAGCCTTTCTGAAGACATCTTTATCTTCCCTCCATTGATTACAAAGGGAACCTCGATGATTAGCTTAGGCTAGACATCAAACTTCTAGATGGTTAAAACTGCGTAAAATAATGCCCACATGAAATGTAAAGATGACTAAGTTTAAACTTAGAATGCTCTGTAGGTTGAAAAGTTAGAAACTGATGAATAGGTTGTTTTCAATGTTACTCATCTCCTGTTGAGAAAAAGTGATTATTGCAAAAAAACTACAAGAAGGTAATTCTCAAATATTCATTGGCTTAACATAAGTAGTTATGGCAAGTTTTACAGAAAACCTGCAGCCTCCTGCAGTCTGCACAGGGAGAAGTTTTTATCTGGCCACATTGTAAATATCACTATTTCGTCTATAATCTTGTGTCAAGTAGCAAATCAAGCTTCAGTTATCTCTGTGTATTCAAAATGCTCAGCTCTACCCCACAGAATGCTGTTCAGAGGAAAGGCAACCTGAGCTTTGGTTAGGCTTTAGTAACCATGTGATGTTTAGATGAGTCAGTATTTTGTGACGAATACTCCAAGAATACTCTCCTCTTCTGCTATTGGGATCTCCTTTTATAGCTTATGATGTTCTCTATTTAGGTATTTGAAACTAGAAATTAAATTTTCCATGAAGTCACATAATGTTGCCTGTGTTCCCCAGTTAAATAAATGTCTCACAAGTGGTATTATTTGCTTTAATCGGTCTAGAAAATGAATTTTACTGTCACCTCTCACACACATTTCAAGCTGTTTCAATTCTGCTAGCACCATATTTACACCAGACAGGAAAATACACATTTTGATATGGCTAAGATTGCTTTTCTTTCCCATCATACCGGTTCTGTTTGGTAGCTGACTGAGGTAAGGACAGTTAAAGGTGCAGTGCCAGTGGTGCCGGTGGGGCCCTTCCCTGACCTCATTTAGACTGGAGACTGAGTAATTGCAGTGGAATAAATGTGGCTACAGCGGCAGTAAAGCTTTTGCAAGAACACTAATACCATTAGCTGATCTCAGTATCAGCTCTGAAGATTTACTCTGAAAATGTTAGGGAGTGCTTCTCAGACAGCTGAACTACCAAAGAAAAAAAGTCAGTCAGAATAAGATAATAATAAACATACTTACTACAGGCATCCATATGATCCTTGAATATTTTTGTATGGTAATGTTTTTTTCCCCACATCATGTCTATAGTCTATTTATCCTGCAAAAATATAGTAATGTTGAGATTATTATTTACTGTGAAATCTTTTAATTGGTAAAGAACATACTTTCTGTTGTATGGCAGCTATAAGAAATCATTAAAAAATACAAATGTACATATAATATCCTATGAGCTTTTGTATTACACCATTTCTGACATCCCGATTGCTTGTAGTGTCCCTACTCCCAGCTACACTTGGAGTGAAAGGAACAATAGCTGAAAACCAGGGGATGGGGAAATCTATCATATAAACACGAAAAAATGATTGGGAATATTTCACGTGGGAGAGAATGGAAAGGGCATAGTTTCAATATCTAGGAACAACATAACTGTCCATCTGGAATGCAACAAGAACATTATATCTATTTCCAAAAATTGTTACAAGCCTTATGTCCAATATTCTAACTTAGACTGCACTGGACTGTACGTGTCCTTTTGTGTGATTTTGCCTCTGTTTATCTATTTAAAACATCCAAGGAAAAAGAATTTACAAGCCTGGATGCAAGTTCCCTGTTTTGGGATGCACTTCCTTTATTTTCTACTCAGAAAGGGGAAATACTATAAATGAGTCATCTGATACAACATACACTGTCTACAACACTCCTATAAAGACAAGCATTTCTTCTGTACTAAAGAGCTACAAGCATGAGAAATCACACCGCCTCTCCATATATAGGCAGTGAGGCACGCAGCTTCAGACGGTTTTCCAAAGGTGTCAGGAATTGCCTGGGGGTGTGCGGACACTGCGTAGCAAATAGCAGCTACAGATCATTTCAAGAGAAATATTAGTTCAACTGCAACCAATTTCCTGCCCTTTGCCATAGGAGACTGTTTTACATGAGCTTATTTTTAACTTGGGTTATTATTTCTTTACTATGTTGTGATAGCTACAGGAGTACTGTTTTCAGTCTATCAAAGCAAACATTAACTTGGAAAAATGGACTTATTCAGATAGTATGTAAAGACAGAAATAATACTCCTGCCCTTTATTTTAGAAGCAAAAATCATAGCAAAAGATAGACTACTCATCATGTTAATGGAAAAAGTTTAGTATGAATTTTATTCAGCTGGACTGAATATCCAGTGAAGTCAATTGGGCTGTAGAGTTCCGGGACTGAGTATGGAGGACACCTGAAAGGTTCTCCTATTTAGAAGGAGCAAAAGCTACCAGGAATTGAACAACCTTAGAGCAAATTCTCATCTCAGAAAAGATACTATGGGTGAGCAAAGAACCTATGAGAAGGGAAAAATATATTTATCACCAAATTTAGTTGTATTTTAGATGTCAGGAAGCAGAAGGATGAAGTGAGAATAACCGCAAATCAAGCAGATTCGGATGCTGCAAAAAATTAAGACTAATATCAGATAGTTCTCAAGACACATGGATAGAAAATGAAAGAAGCAGCAAGGCCATTGTGTATAATTGCCTCCACCATGACTGCATAATGTAGGCATGACCTAAACTACTAAATCAATACCTTGACTTAGCTTTTCAGGAAGCTGATGATGTCACATGTGTGGGAAGGGCAGAATCACAAAAGGGGCAGACAGCACGGAAATGGAAATGACCACGGTCACGGAGTTCGTGGGCTCAGCTTGGATAATCTCTGTTCCGGAAAGGAAATGGCCTGTGAAGTTCTCCCTGGAGGCAGCCAGTCTGAGACATTCTGGGTGCATCAGAAGCACGTTGCATGTTTTATTTGGCAGAAAATAGATATTATGAATATTTTTGGATATAAAGAAACTGATTAGTAATTACTCTATCATCTTCTATACTTGCATGAACAGTTTAAGTGACCTTCAATTTATTTTACTGAATCAATGGTATGTGTAAGAATAATCAGGGAAAAGTGTAATTTATATTCAGTTTGATAATCAGTAATTTAATGAACTCTTCCCACATCAGCAAAAATTGAATTTTAAATCACCAGGTTAAATAAAGAGAACCTTTCAACACATAACTGAAGACTTGTTTAAAGTTTCTGGTGCAAATTTTCCCTGTTACTCCAGGGATTAACATGACCTGCAAATCCAGAAAAAAATACATTAACTGGTGTAATACAAGGCAACAGGATCACCTCCATCAGAATATTCTGTTTTCAAGACATTTCAGAATTAAATCTGTGACTCTTTTAAATTCAGATGGTATATTACAGTGTAGGAAGTTTGTGTTTAAGACTGGTGATTTATGCCACTACTATTGCATATAAAGCAGAAGCTCAGACCAGAAATTATTATTTTATCAGTGCCTTTACATGGTATTAGAGCACTTCTAGAACTGTTAATTTATAAATTACATATGTATAAATACATCATCATAAGTGACACAACACACATGAGGTGTAGAGCACACAAGCCAACTTGTAAAGACTGAGCTATGGTTAGAAATACGCTCTTCTGAAGAATGCTTCTGTTTGACAGGTATCTCTCCCTTCACTTTTCTCTGTAGTTACACTCAGGAGATTTGATATAACATATAGATTTTATAAATACTTCTCTATGGTTAATATCTTTTGTATTACTTTCTTTAGGTTCTTCCAGCTAAGATGGTTGCTGTCTCCTCTTATTTCAACTAACAGTGATGCACGCTGACTTTGTGCAAAATGCTGCTCTCTGTATTCACAGAGGAAGGGTATAGATGTCCAAGCAACAAATAAAAGTAGCAATGGCTATGCAACCTGCAACCTCCAATCCATTCAAAGCAGTAAAAGACAGCAGTCATCTGAAGCAAGGAAGTATCTTATGAATTTCTTTTGCAACTGAATCTTTATCCTCTGCCGAGGGAAAAGCTGACAGTTAAAAAGATAAATGAGAAACAAGAAAACTGAGAGAAAAAATATCTCCTTTTTCCACAAAATATACTAACTATATGCAATTCAAGACTGTCTGCCAATTTTATGGGGATTAATGATGCCTTACATGAGCAAAGTCTGCCGTGGGGAACAAAATTCTATAAATTACATTAAAAAGTTTTTTTTTCCAATTGAAGTGATGGACCTACTTACACACTTTTATGTATTTGTAATAAAATAAATACTACTATATATTTATAATATATTTATATATTATATACTTATATCACATGTAATATATTAAGTGTATTAAATGTATCATTGCATGTGATATATACTTATACACTGTGTATGTGTTATGGAAGTCCTATTTTCTTCTGGCTGGATATATATGTGTTTCTGCAGAAAGAGTACAGAAATTTGGGTCAGTATATGGCATTTCCTTAATGAATTAATTAAATCCTTGCTTTTAGAGTATAACTTGTTTAAAAAAAGAGCTGTGATCAGTTTTTCCATGCTGTGTAATTGCATGCTTACAGACGTGCTTTAGGCTTATGAACATTATTGTCTTTTTGTATTTTTCCTTTAAAATACCAACAAATGATATTTCTTTTCTGAACAGATTCCACCCAGACGTTTCCTTTCCCCAGGATTAATACTCTTGACTCATACAGCATTTGAAAATTCTGGCAACTCTCCAATCGATATGTTGAAAGGATTTTCTTATTAGCATTTGATCTGTGTTTCTTGGAGAGATGTTTGGCCTTGAGCATACAATCAATAGCTTGTCAAAACATAAGTTCAGTGGGATAGCTTCTCAATTTTATACAGAAGCTTTTCTGGATTCACACCTTTTTTTTTTTTTTTTTTTCTCCTATGGCTTAGTGAATTTACAAGAGAATTCTGATAGAAATAAACATTCCCCTACTGCCAAAAATGAATATAAATCTTACAGCCATGCACCATAAAAATCAGCTTCCTATCTTAACAGAAAGTTTTAGATGATGGGAAAATGTGCCTGAGGACAGCATGGAGCTTGGAGCAGGAAGACGTTTTTCTGAAACAATATAATAATTTACTTTAAAATGACAAGCGATTTCTCTCCAGAATTATGAAAGTTGTTGTACTTGGAAAGACATGATGCATTTTGGAACAGGTTTTTTATTTAGGATGTTTCTTCTGCAATTTGCTTTGATCTCAGCAAAACACGTGGGTGAGCATTGCTAGAGGGGGACCTTGTGTTTCAGTCCTATCAAACCACATTCTTTGCAGAACATATTGGAAAAAGCTAAGGAATTAAAAAAAAGCCTTGTGCGTATCCGTCTCTCCTTGCAATAATGTTGTCCATCTTCAAGCCATGGGGGTCCATGCCAGCTCTCCAAATTCATCACAAGTGTCAGTATCTGTCAGGATGTTGTTTTAGGGACAAAAACCACAGATAAGGACTTCTTCCCAAGTCCAAGCTCAAACTAGTTTTGATACCCCAGGAAATGACAGCAAGCTAAGTTTGGAGCAAAGTAGAAAAGCTCTTGGACTACCCTTTTATTGTTTTGTTTTGGTTTTTTTCCCCCCTCACATTTGTCTCCGTGTTAATATTACTTTAACAATTCTTTCACTGGCTAGTCCCTGGAATCCTCATGCTGGTGACTGGATGCTTTGGTTGATGGCTCTCCCTGCAATGCTGTGCTGGCCAGCTTTATCAAGAAAGGACACAGAGGTAAAAAAGAAGCTAGGGTGGAGATATGAAGTGTTTTTTTGAACCCCAGCAAATTGTCTCTGCAGCCAGACAGTTGCAGAGATTTTAAAAAGCCAAGCTTGTCTGCAGAACTGATGAAGAAAGTATTGCAACTAGACTGACATTTTATACAGAAATATAGGTCATTTGCAACGTACCCGTCTGACTCTGGCTTCTTCCCTTTGCTTCATGATGACTGATCATCTAACCTGTATGTATCATTTTAGCTCCTAAAAAAGTGACTGAGTTTATAATCAGGATCAAGTGCCTCCAGCTTGGAATATCTTTCAAACCCACATGTCTGGATTCACAAATACCACCAATATATGAGAGCTGTAGAAAACACTCAGATAGAAGCGATATTTTAATTTTAAAAATTAAAAAAAGGAAGAAGGGAATGAAGCTTTGTGAAAACATCTGTGAATTTGCTTTCTCTTGTCTTCAGCTCTGGCTCCAGGGACTCCTTAGTAAGAATGGCACCGAGCAGGATGATTACTCATGAAAAGAGGGACAACCTTGTAACCCTGGGGGCATTATCATGTACTACATGCATAAAACTGTTCACCCAGGATACCTCTGATGCCACAGGTTTACTGACCTGACTGCTCACTGGGGATTTTCTTGCATTTCTATGTAGGAAAGCTACTTTCTTCTTCTAGAAGCAGCATTTGTCTCTGCTTGCACTCTATTTTCTTAGTCATTACCAGTGAATGCACCAGCTACCACTTCTCCTTGGGCAACAGCAATGACTGTGACCACAACGGAAATCCAATCTCCTCACAGTCCCTTTCTTTGCTTTTGTTACACAAGATTTCATAATGATCATGATGTACAATCTTACTCAGCTTAGGTTTCTTTACAGATAGCTGATTTAGATGTGAGCAAGTTCAAAACTCAGTCATGTAATAAAACTTGACTAGACACCACTTTATTACAAGAAATAGGTAAAATAGAAATTAAAATCCACTTGACAATCAATTTTATAGGATCTCTTTTTTCCCAGTCTTCTCTGATTGAACAAGGAGAGCAAACCAATGTATCTTGGTTAAAATACCTCGTCCTTTAAATTTTTCCCTACAACCCTTCAGAGCCACATGGTGCTAGGTAAATTGCTTGCAACTGAAGTAAGCGGAAATAGTTTCACTGAAAGAAGGCTTAAAAAAACCTAAAATCAAAGATTTAACTTGACTTAATGATGCTCCTGAAACACTTGAGCACACTGTATTCCAGGAACTCAGTTTATCGTCTTGCATTGAACTACACAGTTTTGGGTATAATTATGGAAACAGGAAAAGATCACCAAGAGTTAATAATAGTTCTTGAACTACGTACTCAGCTAGAATCGTTATTTTGGTCACGCAGTAAGCAGGCAGCTTTAGTCAGAAGCAAACCTCGAAACACTTAAACCATGCCATCCCAAATCAGAAAAGATGAGAGCGAGATGTAATGTTGAATAAGAAAGGGAGTAAACCCGCCTGGTTATTGTTCACAGCCAGGCAAGGAGAAGGTGGTAAAGTCTCTAATGCCCACATGTTAACTATTGCCTTGGCAGCATCTCACTTACCCTCCCAATGCACAGGCTTACAGAAAAATAGATGCAGCAGAGGAACTGACTGCAACACTCTTTGGGGCTCTGAGGAGAATCAGTTATCTTTCTCAGGAAAGTTACTCCTGTGCTGTAAATTTTGTCAAATTGAAAGAGATGGGTCTGGCAAGTCAAGTGATCTAAAAACACTAATCAAGGACTTCCAAAACTCGTAACTCTGCAATTGCCTCATGGGCTGGGAAATCTGGAACTTGAAGACCCCTATAGTTCCCTGGGGCTGGACTTAACACACAGCCTCAAGGACTTTACAGCCAAAAAGAAGAAACAGTTTTACTAGTGATCTTGCTTCTACCTGTTTTTGCCTTGGAGAACCACTGGGTTCCCAAGAGAGTAGAAATTCTTGTGGTGAAATCTCTTGCCCCTCTCCCCCCAAGCTAAGATGTCACAAGACAAAGTTTTCGCTACAAATGAAGATTTACGCAAGTGGAAATGTCTTTTTTTTTTTTTTTTAAAAAAAGAGGGACTCCACTGTTAGTGGGGATTGCAGAAGCATGGACTACCTGCAGTTTTTACTGTGCAAAGAGAAAAGAGTGTTTATAGTTGAGACTAAATTTTATTTTCATCTTGAGGGCAAGTTATCCAAGAGGCTCTTTACTTAGCAGCCCTGCCAGCTTGCAGGGCCTGTGCCTGAGAGCAGCAGCATGATATCAGCAGCATGCAATGCGCATTCATGGCATTGCTAATGCAGCTGGCAATATTGCAGGAGAATAAACAAGCAGGGATCTGTACAAAGTCTGTGTGCCAATAGATGTCACTGTTGCATATCTTATGTAGTTTTATAGTTCTGGAAAATGCTATCCGTCTTAGCTGTGCTGGGAAAGGACTGTATATGTGTCATATTTTGTTTCATAGACTCTTGCCTATGTTTTTTTATATATAAGCCTGTCCATATGACAAAGACCAAGTGAACTGGTGCATCCGCTGGCTAGTGCTTCATCAGCTAGATTGTTAAAAATCAGTTTTATTTGTCACATAACGATTAAAGCAGATCTTTACCATTGATCCGTTTGAATTTGCAGGCCTGGCAATTAGCAATACCATCTGCAACAGAGCTGATAATCAGACTTCACAGAGATAACAAAGGTGAAACCGAGGAGCTGCAGAGCCGCACATAGCAGCCCACAGCCGGTCCAATGTCTCAGTTGGCACTGAGATAACATCTGCTCACGTGCCATGTTGTTGTGGGCACATGTAACTGAGAGCAGGACTTGGCACGGCTTTTTGGCAGCCCCTGTGTCTGACTCATGCTTCGAGAGAAATACCAGAACACTCCTCTGCTAAAGCACCAGGAAAAGGCGCCTCTTTCGTGCCGGCTGCATCAGCTGGAGTCTCCGCTCTGTGGGGAGGAGAATTTTTCAGGGGGTTTTGTTCTCTCACCAGGGGGTTGCTTTCCATTACTTGCCAGATCATTCATCCTGGCCATCTCCTTTCACGCCATGGCCCCCTCTCATGCTCCCACATCTCTGGTTATGTAGCAGGGGAATCACAGAAAATGTTACTATAACTAATGTGCCACTGCAGGATCCTGTCCTGCCTGTGCTCTCATTCTTGGCTAATGACTCATCCCCTCTTTTACTCCCCCTTATGGCAATCAATGTGCATCAGTGCCTTTACCCCAAAAGGTAATGTTTTTATTAAGGACATCAAGCGTATCCCTTGCTCGGTGATGCCAGGTAGAACACAAGCGGTTTTGAACCTACCAGTGTAACCAGAAAATCTAAAGTTTTTTTGGCCTCCTGAATTTCCTGCATCTCATTAGACTGTCCGGCGCACATCTGTAACAGCTCACAACCAGGCCTGTCAGCACATGGCTCATTAAAAAGCCATGGCTGCCAGCTTCTTTTGGCCTAAATCCTCCCTTCACAGCGTAATACAAATACCGGTCTATGCACTGAGTACCTTCGTGGGAGCTTGAGGGAAACAAAAGCAATCTCTTATCAGACAGTTCACTTCTCCATGGGTGTCAGCATGTGCTGATGTACAATAGCCTTTGTACTCTTCAAGAGTGGGGAAGTGGAAAATCCCCACGGATGAGACTCTGACCTGAGGAATTTGCCTTGTAAATTACACAGAAGGGTCCAACTGGTGAGAAGGTTTTGTTTTGTCCTCCTGCATCTTTTTTTTCATTTCGTCTCCTCCCCCAGTCATATCACATACAACTTGCAAGGTATATACTTAAGAAAAAAGGGAACGAAATATATGACAATTTACATCAGGGCTATTATTGCCAATCTCCCTTTACTCTGTCCTAATTAAAAGCCATTTCTGGCAAATTATTAGAATTTAATTCTTGGAGCATGTGAGCTACCAAACATGTCAAAAGCCAGAATACCTCAGACTTAAGCTGCCTTGAAACCCTTGTCATCCCAGTAACAAAAGCTAGAGGTACAGACTAAGTATCGTCACCTTGCCCTGCTAATACCACTCTTCCTCAGGAATCTCAGACGTTTCCTGCATTGGGGATCCAGAGAATTTCTCATTAAAACATTGCTCAAGACCTATTTTGGCTAAAAACATCTTGATTTATGGCACCTTAAAAGTATTTTCAACGGTCTGTTGAAGCATTAAAAAGCACTGAGGGTTTTGTGGGCATGTATTAAGGAAGGAGGAAGAGTGTCTTTATTTAATACTAGCAAGTTGTGTGGTTTTTTTTTTAAATAGTAAAAATGTTAAAATCAGGTAAACAAACCAAATATGGATGAAAACATCCCACTTGGGACATCCTCTGCAGCGCTTCAGGGGATGCGCCAGGGTGGTGCAGGTGGTGGCCATGGTGGGCAGGCGCAGAGCGGCACAGCCATCCTTGTCACACTGAAACGAGTGTTTGTGGGGGGAGCACTGGGAGAGGCAGAGCAAGGATGGGCAGCAGCTGTCAGCTGCCATGGCCAGAGGTCAGGGTAGCACTGGACAAAGCACGGGGGAGCAGAAGCTGTGGCTTCCCATCATTGTCCTCCCTTTCCTCTTCCACACATCTGTCTCTATCCATTTTCCATAAATCTTTCTTTCCGGTCCTGCTTCAGCAACCCAGAGAGCATAGGCGGGGTGACCATCAGGGTGCCAGGCGCTCTGCGGCTCTGCTTGATGAGGATGGCTCTGCAAGGTGCACAAGCTCTTCCTGCTGCCAACTTCAGACGCTGTGGCCCCAGCCCGGCCTCCCCCGGGGAAGGGTTTTTTTCAAGGACTTTCCTCCCCGGCCTGGGTTATTTAGCCAAACCCATTTCCCCAGATGAGGCAGGCACAGCTAGGGACAGAGCAGGCTCACTCAGGGTGTGAGACGGTGCTATGTGATGCACTACATAGCATAACCAGAACATAAATAACTTTTTTTTTTTTTTTTTAATTAACCTCTGTTTCATCTCCTCAGCCTCCCTTTCCCAGCAGGTTCTCCTTGTCACAGGAGTCACCTGCTGGAGTTATATCTCCAGTATGTTGGAAACAGAACTGGTTAATTTGCTTTGGATGTATAAATAGGCCAGCAGAGGTTAGCTAAAACTATTCACAGCTAAATTTGGAAAATGGTTTTAGCCACAAAAAATTGCTGAGAAGGTTGAAGCTCTTCATCTCAACATTTCTAAAACAAAAACCATTCTTTTTACGTGCAGAAATTGTTTCTAATCAAGAATTTTAAAAACAGAAACAATACTTTCTGTTTCTGCTTGAACAAAGTGTTCAAAATATTTGGCTTAGCCAAAATAATTTTTTAGTGAATGCATTTTCATTCTGACTTCCCTCAAAACAATTTGGGGGAGAACATCTTTGCAATGGCTTTGCAATTGCAATTTGCTATGGAAGAACTTGCCATGGCAGAATTAATGGTGTCAGATAAGACCCTGAACCGGTTTTGGAAACCTTCTGATACACATCCCGGCACTGACTCTGGCATATCTAACAGAGTAACCTGTCCTGCAGCTGTAACTCTCCTCCCTGTTGTCTCCTCGAGGCTCTCTTTGTGCAGTCTCAGGGGGCCGTGACAGACCCTCATGCTTCGAAACCTGGGACTGGGTGGACAGATTGCTTATCTTGGCTGCCGCTGGGTGGAGAAAATCCCCTGTCTTGTGATCTGAGCATAATGAGGCTTCTAAGAAAAATATGACCTTTTGAAATTTCTACTACTAATCGCTCAGAGAGCAGCCATACCCTACAGAAATCCTCTGTCTTTTGTTAGTTTCCTGTAGCATCATTACTCACCACTTCAGGAGTTTGCTTACCCTTTTCATGTGTAGGACTTCTTTGTTTGAGACACTTTATTATTGTGTTTCATGTGCTTGGAAGTATTCTGGCAGGACCAAAGCCGAATGGTGCTAGTCATTTCATAAACCACTCGGGGAAATACCTCCCCCTCTCTTGACAGGCTTCCCATTTAATCTGAAGAAAGATAGGACAAGCGAATGTGATGAGCTGAAAGAGGGAAGGCCACATCAAAGATGTATGGTTAATGTTCTTGTAGAACATCATTTACCCCTCGAGCCTCATGAAATATTTCCAGAAAACACACACATCTGGCTATCATTCAACTCAACCTTTAATGGTTGCCAAGTTTTTTGGAAGGTTAAAATAGTGCAGAGTCCTGAGGAAAGATTTGGAGATGTTTCTGCTTGTGTGTATTCATCTAACCATGTACTTCAAGTGTTTAAGGTTTGGGGGTTTTTCCTGTTTTATTTTTTCCTAGACTGATCTCATCTGGGGACAGGATTCTCCCTGCCTCGTCAAAAAGAAGCTGGCACATTTTGGAGGCAATTGGCTAAATAATAAATATGGTAACAATTATAGCAAAGCCCCTTCTGATTTTGACTTGTCATCAAACTGGGGTTACATGCAGTAACTGTATGTCAGTACTTGAAGTTCCCAGGCATTTCCAGTTCTAACAGTCAATCTGACCATCTTTATCTCCTTCCCAGTAAATGAAACACAGCAAGCCACTTTTGGTGTACCTCTGTTTCCAGGGAAACATTATCTCAAGCTATACAGTCTCACCAAGTGGACCCTTGCTAGTCTTAGCGAAGGATGGAGCTAGCAGGGTAGCTCAGTTTCTTTCTCTGTGGCAGTGGTTGCAGCCAAGACACTGACTAATACGTGGGGCAATCTGAGAAGAAATGGGGTATGTGTGAAGGAAATTCCATCAGATTTTGGGGAAAACAGCTAGAACTACTGATGTAAAAAAGTATATACATTATGCAGTAGAGAGTTTTTAACAATATTCTGTTATTCACAAATCACACATAATCAAATAACACAACCTGTTACATGCAACATTAAAAAACATTTATTAATGCCTGTTTTCTTTTGCTCATGCTTTTGGTTTTTTATTAATAAAATGAGACTCAGCTTAAATATGACTTGTGTTAGCACAAGTTTATTATAAACACATGTGAACATTTATGTGACTGTGCCAGTTCTAGTGGCATTATGATTGAGTGTACTTAACAGGAGAGAAGATAAAATACATTTTTAGATGTACTATACTCCCCATAAAGATGAAAACAAGCCGAAGAAGTGATGGCAAAAGCTGAACTTCAACGAAAAGCATTTTAAATGTCACCCACATAATACAGTTCTTCACTGATGCTTGGCAGTAACTATGTAATGATGACTAGGGTGGGATAAGCTGTGCTCCTGTGGGCTTGAGATAGTTTTTATGGACACCCAGTGTGGTGGTGTTGGCCCACGGTGAGTGGCACTTCTAGGTTCTTTGCTGAGTGTTTTCTTAGTGCTGACTGGGGTTCAGAGCAGCAGCAGGGCACTGGTGCCCCCGTGTTTTTCTGAGAATGATGGGCAACTGTGGGATGGCTGGGGGGAGAATGAAAAGATGAAGCCTTCACAGGAAATCTATACTTTCTGGAAGAAAGCAAGCCTCTGGCAAAGCAGCGAGATGAGGAGAGGTTTAATTTTGCTGTAAGAAGTGTTTTCATAGAAGCTGGTTTGTGTTGTGTAGATTTTCATAACACCATCTCTCATGGAAGCCAGGGGGGCAGCTTCTGGGGTCCGGACAGACCTGCTGCTGCTTCCATAGCGTGAGCCGTCTGGGCTTTTCAAGTGCAAGAAGCTTAATTGCTTTCCCAGGAGGTGTGGCGAAAAGGCCTAGACATAAAAGCTAACAAAGGTTTATCTACTGAAAAATGGAATAAATATGCGTGAGTAACTAAAATCATGGGGGCCAGTGCAGCATGTGAGTCAAGAGTAATGGCTTAAGTGTCTGACTAAGCTGAAAAGAGAAATTGCATCATCAAAGCTTGATGACTGTCAGAAGAAAAAGCTACTTTTGACTCTGCAAGATTGAACTAAAATGCTGAAAGTAAATGGAATTTTCCTATGATTCATTCGAATTTTTGCTTGGATTCTTTCCAAACTTCTCATCATGAAGCAATCCCAAATGTATTTAAATACATACAAACATATATTTCATAAATATAAAACTATGTATCCATTTAAGTGTACTCATATATATTGCAAAGTGTATGCTTTCCTCTGTTCCATAAATGGGGCAGATTAGACATTTTCTCTCAGAAAAAGCACATCCATAACTCTGTTTATTTGTGAGAAACAATTAAGAAGTGATAGATGCAAAGATTATTTAATGGTGGTAGATGCAGACAAATTTATCAGAATCAATATACATTATCACACTGTGCAACCAAATGTATAACTGTAAAATAATTATAGCAAGGTACTAAGATATACCAAAAGAAAGAAAAGAGAGAGAGAAAGAAAACATAACAACATAATGCTGCAAGAGTCCCCAAAGGATTGGCATAAATTCATGCAAAAAGTTGCTCCAAGTCTCAAAGTACGTGTGAAATAAGAAATTGAAGAAAATAGTCATGTGAGTCTTTATTGGGAACCATATTTATTCCAACTAAAACTACATTACTGAATATTAAAAGGTAAATCACATTACAGATGTCTCTACACATTGCTCTAGCATCATAAAAGTGGCCCATTAAAATTTCATTTTCATATTCAGTGTTGTTGATATACACTTCATTTACAGTAAATAAAACACAGGTACTGGGTTTATAACTGAGACCGTTAGTGCTGTATAAAGCGATAGTTGTTTGGTTGAGTTTCCTCTGAAGCAACACACACACTACATTGCCAGGTGTATGTTCATATGAATAGCAGATGTGAAAATGGGAACTCCACTTACCATTTTTAGTGTGGTTTCATAAAAACCAGGCAATGTATGGGATTGTCAGAGACACCATTTATTCTGATCCCTGAAAATGTTAACTCCTTGTTTAAAATTCCCCTCATGCCATCCAAGAGGGAAAACCCCCCAGATTCTGCTAATTCACTCATTATTATAAGCGATTTTGGATGCTTCTGCAGTCTGTAAATTTCTTTTCCGTCTTACACATTCAGGATAAATAATTCCTGTTTCCTGAACGTTTGTCCTTCACTCCAACCTTCTTGCACTGCCAATACCTAGATGAAGAAACTTCACCCTCCTGCGCTGCAGAGGCCCTTCCTCTTCCTCGAAGCACTCCTTGTCTGCAAGAATGTGGTCCCCAGTGCCTTTCTGGTCCGGACCTCCAAAAATTATTTGCAGGACTGATAAGCTAACCTAGCAATCTGTTTAAGATCAAACATTTGAACTCCCTTCACCTAATGTAAAAGTATAATCTGAATGAAAACTGAGACTCCCCATTTACATTTATGGTAAGAAACAGGCACTTCCCTGATGTAGTTCACTGTATGCTCAGACAGACATCTAGTAACAGGTAAGTCATATCCTAGAGTGCTTTAAGGGCAATCTGATTGATTGCTTCAGCCCTAAATGTCTGAAGTTGAGTGGTAAGTGTCCCACAGCAGTCAGTACCTGTTTCCCCCTTGTTTCCCTCTTCGTAGAATACCATGTGCATTCTCTGGGAATGCTGCCGATGGTGGATCAAATACTGAGGATAGCCTTTTGCAACCAGGACTGAACTTGACCAATTATTTCCACAAAAATAGCCATATTCAGGTCATTCTTTCAAACCTGAAGGACCGTAACAAAAGGAACTATTCTAGTGGTGATTAACTGCAAGATGGTTTTGCTTCAGACTACATAGGAGAAGGCAGTAGTCACAGATGACGTTCTTAATGATTAGAAAGAAATTAGGTTGTTACTCCTATGGCAACAGCAGAGCAAGGAAATATATAACAGTCAATTCAAACAAGTCCACAAAATGTATTTGTTGAGCTAACACAACTTTAAAATATCTTTCTGTGAAAGCATTCATTAAAATAAAGATTGGCATCTTCAGGAGAATTACAGGAAGGCTTAGCGAGTTTGCTTTGGAGCATGTGATGCTGATGTCGTTGGACAGGCTGGGAATAACTCAAGCGGATGTGTGAGCTTCCCGAAGGGCACAGCAAATTATTATTTCCAGATGGAAAGACATGCTTCAGAAAATAGTTTCTGGACATAACTGCTGATGAGCCAGGTTGGCAATAAATGCTAAAATGAGAAGATGACTGCTAGGGTCTCAGGTAGATAAGAGCTGCCTGCAGTCTAGATGACAAAGCGCAGCACAGAGGCAGACGGAAGCAATTCAGTCTAAATGATTCACTTACTGAGAGCAATGACCAGTCTTCTGCTGAGAAATTTTTGTTAATTTTAGAAAGTAATCCTTTTGCATCACTATTGCTTTTGGCACTTCCCCTCTCATTTCTGTCTGTCCTTTTGCATCAGATCACATGGTGCAGCATCTGCTGTGTGTGCTAGGGAAGGTGCTTGAGGAGGAAAAGCAGCCCAGGCAACTGGAAGAGCATGGTCAGGGAGAGCTATAACCCTGGAAAATGTCAGGGTGATGGGCAGTCTCTGGTAAGACATATATAGGGCAGCTGGAGGCTGGTAAAGAATAGCAAGGCAACTGGATTCTTCTACCTTTGCACAGAAAACTACCAGTCCTTCACAAATACCTAACAGGCAGGACTTAACAAAATAAGTCCCTCAGGTATACTTTACAAGAAGAAAATACATATATGCTGTTTGTGGCCTTGTTGCCTAGCTATTTCTCTTCTTGTCTAACTATGCTGAAGATCTTAGAAACACCTTAACGTCTCGGACATGGAGAAAAGGTATTTTACAGAAGTCAAGTTTGTCCTACATACAGCAGTATGGATACACAGAAAGATGTCAAGTAATGTACTGACTTTCACTCACTGTCTTGACCAGGTCATGTACAGTTTGGATATAGTTGTAATGACTGCCTAGCCACACTTCTCCAGTATAATCCAAGTCCATTTGCAAACAGAAGAGCTTGGAAAAACATTGAAAAAGCTGTCACTTTATTTCCTTCTTCAGCAAGACACAACCAGGGCTCCAGATAAACTGTATGAACTCTTCTACTTCTGGCTGTTTCTCCTTAGTAAAAATGAGTTCCCTGGGTAGAGTGCCCATGGTAGCAGGCAGCGGGTGAGCCCTAAATGCAGGCAGAGCTGGAGCATTGCTGTGACAAAACGCTTCTTCATGGAAGGGGAGGCACAAGCCTCATCCAGAGAAGATACTTAACCCTTGAGATCCAAACTCCATTGGCACTAGGTTATCAGCTGTCCTACCGATATCTACATGGTAGGATCTAGCAGATCAAGATCTGGCTTTTTTTTACCAGTGTTACCAGGGTAGCTATTTTCCTAGAGCAAACACAGTCCAGGAGAGCAGTTTCACTTCAAACCCTCCAGCAATGTCAGGTGAGCAGACCTTAACGATCCTGCATAGTTTCTTAAAATTTCCCTTACTAATTAGGTGAAATCACTGACCGTTAACATTTAAACAGGTCCAGTCCCAAGTGTGGCAGGAATTTCCTAATGCTCAGTATGACAAGAGCCCTGCCAGCTCTCCCTCAACCAGATCCATTCCCACTTGCAAGCACATAAGTGAAAAGTCAGTGGTACAATGTGTGTTGACTGTAGCCCAGAAAGGACAGGTTAGGTATTGCCTGACACAGAGTGTTTAGCGGAATTTTGTGAACTCTCTGAATTTTAATTAAACTCATAAACCTAATCTAGGTAAAAAAATAAACAAAAAGGCACATTAATGTAGTATTTCAGCTGACCCTAAAAAAACTCCAATTGTTTTTTGCTTCACTTTTCAAAAAAAGATTGTTTCTAAAAGAAGAAGGGTTGCGAATTGCAGTTTTAATGAAAGCTTTCCTTCTTGCCATACAATCAGCATTATTAGATAACTTCTTTATGAGGATGCATACTTTACAGGTTTTAGATGAATATAAATTGAAATTTGATAGGCTGCAGAGGAAAGTAGACACCTGGGAAAAAACACGTGATGATAAACATTATATTAATTTACAGTTTTGCAAGCAGCGCTATTCCTGAATTGCCGACAGGTATTTCAAACTGAAATAGCACATCCAGGAATGGGAAACATCCACACCCACTGGGACTGGTACACTCTAATGCTCATACAAACAAGAGGACAATTAACTCTTTGAGGCCATAAAGATAACCAGGTCCTGTGCCCGCTGGTTCACATGCTTCTGTCAACTGCTTATCCCATCTCTGGGGCTTCAGTCTGCAACAGCAATTAACATTTTAACTAGACTAACGATTGCAAAGTTTTAGTCAAATTTAACAGCTATGTATGATACTACAGTGGATTCAAGTGGTTAAGAAACACTCAATTCTTTCTCCAGAATCCCTTATGAATGCCTTCTCTGAAGTCTTCACTCTTTTTTGGGACATCATACCTTAATAGTTCTCTAGGAGGCTTAGATCAGTACTGGCATAAAGCAAGTGTATGGGCTAAGTGCTTCTTCTCGTCTAGTCATGAACAAGGCCTTTGGTGTTCCTTGACAAAGATGGGCTGATGCGTTTCCTTCATCACTATCCTCATGGCAGTCATCTTAGGGGTGAGGTCCCCAGTGACACCAGCAGCGACTCACCGTATTGTGAGCACGTTTGGAGAACACTAGCCCCTGCTTGGGCAGGGATAAGTGAAGTCTCTTTTTGACTCTGACACCTGGGGTAGATGGCAACACAGGACAGAGTGATAGGGCCAAAAAATCCTCTGCTTTTAAGATGTGTCTTCATAGGCTTTTCTTTTGATCTCTACACCAGTCTAGGATTTGGTGCTGAAAAAGTGCTTTTAACATGCATTTGTCTCTGAATTTAGGTCTGCTTTTAATTGGAGCACACCCAGTCTGCAAGCTCTGTGGGCATATCCAGCTGGGAAGGTGACTTGCATGGTCTGAAATAAACTATCAGAGCATAGAGTTCGTTACTAGTGCTTACAGGCTGAGCATATTAATCTATTTATATCTCATGGAGTCAGTAAAGTCATCCAGCTCAGTCTGTCTTTTAGCAGGCATGCAGCAGTGCTATTTTTTGTCATTGTTACAGATGTTTGGGATTTTGCTCTGTTTCCTTGCTCACCATCTCTTTTGTTGGGTAGGACTTACTTTTGTCTGGTGTTTTCTCAGGTCTGCAGCTGATCTTTTAAACAGGACTGTGATACGAGTGGCTTTTAGTACACTCCTATTGAAATAAATCAGTAAAGTGTATTCTTATGTTGCATAACATCTCAATTGTGAACTTAAGTAAATCAATGCTATTTACTTCAATTGTGTTTTCTATTCCCCCTTTTTAATCACATAAGAGCAGAGGATGTTCCCAAGGCACATCTGTCTGGCACTGCTCTTTCCCCACTTGGCTGCCACAGCCCAGAGCAGTGCACACACGCGGCCCTGACCAAAACCCACACCTACCTTTCCATAAGGAACAATGTGACACAGTACTGACAAGCATCTTACTTCAAGACCTTTATCTGTTTATCCTTAACATATATAGCTGGTACTGAATCTGTCCAGCTATTACAGCATGAGAATGCTCTATGTAAACAAGGGTGAGGAACATGTCAAAAGAGATGCATGTGTAGTCACTTTTCTTGTCATGGTAGGTAATGTTGACCTCTGGAAGAGCAAATAAGTGGAAACAAGTCACAGAACTTGTTTTTCTAGGCTGACCATACTGCAGCTCTTTCAGCACCTTCCTGGTCAAATAGTGCATATTTCCTCAATCCTCTTGCCCCTGTGCTACTAAATAATTCCAAGTTGCTGGGAAGGAAGCACATTTTGGATTCTTCTCCATTATCTGCATGGATGTGAATGCAGTATTTTCCACAAAGATGCTCCATTAACTAGTCCCAGATGTTAGATGATTCATTTTATTATTACAGCCACTAAGCTAAAGCTCTATCTCCTCTATTTATATTTAAATTAACTTCCCATTTTTACTCCATCTTACATAATTGTTACTGCAATAGAGTATAATGAATTGTAATATTACAAAAATTCATTATTCATTACAATCGTAATGAAAAACACATATAAGTCTAACCCAAAAGTACAAAAATCACTCTTTCCTTCCCCAAAAGATTTCTGGATTAAGAAGGAAGTTATTTTATTTTTAAAACTGAGAATCAATCTCTACTGCTTATAATTTTAACTCCAGTACAGAAACAAAACAGGCAAAAGGGGATTAATTGAAGCCCGCATTGGATAATTGGGAATGTAGCGCGAGCAGCAGCTCCTGTAGTATCTGCCTATCACAAGGAAGTGAAGAGGTCACACAAGAGGGGTGCCTGAGTGAGCAATAACTCCTCTTGTAACAGTTCCTGAGAAAAACGTTGTGAGGGAGAGTGCCTGTATTTATTTTGGCAAAGCTGAGACCAGAATTTGTTTTCTTTTGTCTGTTTTATTCCCCTCATGGATCCTGATGCTGGAAAGCAATTGAAATGAGCAAAGGAGATAGTCATTACTGTAAGTTTTGTCTGCTACAATGAAGCAGAGTTATCTGGAAATTATAAAGCAGTGCAGGTTGCTCCAGGCCATAAATCCTAACCCAAAGCCACGTGCAAAGCCTTGGAAAATTAAAATGCTGCAATTGGGTTTAACCAGCCAAAAAAAACGGGCTGCTGAGTCATTCTAACTACACAGTACATATTCTTCAATTGTTGAAGAATGTATTGCAGCACCCTGGGGAATATATTAGAAGAAAAACCAATTATTAAAGCATATGTGTAAACAAGTTTTGCCACCACTTAAAGCAGTCTTTAAAATTATTCATAGAATCATTTAGTTTGGAAAAGATCCTTAAGATCATCAAGTCCAACCGTTAACCTACCACTACCAAGTCCACCACTAAACCATGTCCCTAAATGCCACATCTATTCAAAATAAGAGGATTCCATATTGAAAACCACTTTTTGATTTTATTTTATTTTTTCTTTAAAGAAAAGCTATTTACATGGCTGACATGAGTCCACTCCAAAAGGAGCCATCCTAGCACCCCTGGAAGACTTTTGAAGTGACCCTGATGGATGCAAAGAGTGATTAAACTCTTGCTAGGTCAGCAATCGAAAAATACTAAACAATGGTATCTTTTGTGTGAATTTATCTTTAAGTGGAAGGCTTGTACCTATTACAATTATTGTCTGAAGTAGCATATTGAATCTCCAAGAAATGCATGAAGCACAGTAATATTAGAAATGTGGCATAACATGGGAAAACAAACAAACAAAACACAAAACCATCCAACCCCTTCTCTCTAAATTTAATATAAATGCCTTTATTTGGAATCTCAGCATAAAAATTGATAGTCATCTTTACCTAATTAAGAAGACTTTATGGTTGCATCTGGCTGGTGAAGAAACTCAAGGGGCAAGCACATGCACCAGTTCACTGCATATCCACAATGCTTAAACACTGTCATACTCTGGTACCACCTTGGTCTATGGCACCTGGTGTGGGCCAGGGTTTGGGGGACAGCGAGAGCAGGGTGACCCACCTAAGTGGGTCACCTGAGACCACTCCAGGTCTGGCTCCCTCCAGATCACACAATCCCCACAAATGCCCAGCAGATTCAGCCCCTGGGACTCCCCCATGCACCTTCCATGACCCACCCCAGGGCACGCACTGCTCATCCCCACAGATGTGGGGGGCGAGGACTACACTGGGTACAGCAACCAGGCTGCACCACACAGTCCCTGCTCCATCAGCACAGACACAACCAACCTTAATTCTCTGTAAGCTTTTCATTTCTTCCCAGAAAATAAAAACAACACAACTTAATAAATCTGCAAAGAGTACTAATTAGAGACTTGTGCATTTACAAGGGCATAGTAGTGTCCTTCCTTTGCCAGTAACTGGCTGTGGGTGCCCTGCTCAACCACCCTGCCGTTCTGGATCACTGCAATGATGTCTGCAGTCTGTATGGTCGTCAGGCGGTGAGCAATGACGATGCAGGTTCGACCTTGACGGGCGTTATCGAGAGCTTTCTGGACAATCTGCACACAGATGTCGTGAAAATGCTGTTAGCACCTAGAAAGCCTTCACTTGTCATAGGAACCACATTTGTTTTCTTACTTTTTGTTATCACTTGAATATACCTCCATAGATATACAAAGTCAGTGCATACACGAGGCACTCTTACTCAACACAATTTCTCACTGAGCTCAGCGAGACTGACCAAATGAGCATGAGACATTGAGAATTGAGTTCTTGGGCATCCAGGTTGGGTCAGAACACAAATTCAGTATTTACCATGAAATACAGATAATAGGAAGACAGCTGAAAAATATCAGCTCCCCATGGTGTTTTCTACTTAAAGTTTTGGGGTTTTCCACTTATTTATTAGATATGCACAGCTTTCGACTGTTGTTCAATTCACAGCTTGTAGCTGGAAAAGCTACTGTGATATATCTGCCCTGTTGTTTCACAGCTGAGCATGTGCAGCATGTTTGCATTGATTTTATTCTACAGAAAGCAACTAGTCGTGTACATAAACACACATATTTCACATAATAATCATTACTCACCTTTTCACTTTCTGTGTCAAGAGCAGAGGTAGCTTCATCCAGAAGCAGAACGGCAGGATTACGAACCAGAGCACGGGCAATTGCTATTCTTTGTTTTTGACCTCCAGAAAGTTGTGTTCCTTTCTCACCCACACGGGTATTATATTTCTGGATGTTAAAAATGAGAAGAGGTGGCCTGTGAATACTCTTAGAGAAGGAAGATTAGAAAAGTGAAGTTTCATGCATGGCTATAAAAATGATTAGGTATTTCCATCCTGAAAAAGAACAGTGCAAGTGTTTTTTAAGAAAGCTAAGGTTTTGTAAACATCTCTAGTATAAACAGTTATGTATACAGCCACACATATTTATACCTGGTCTGAAAATTTACTTCCCCAAAGACTGGAATAGGTCTTGTATGGTACCACCAGTGATACAGTGGTAAGGTGTCACAGACATCTGGCCATGAGCATATGATCATAAGAGTAACTAGAGATTTAATGTTTACTGACATATAGACGAAGAACTTGATCCTGCTTTACTTGTGAATAAAGAATCCCAAATGTTATTAGTAGTAACGAAGATCAA
The DNA here is from genome assembly GCA_020745775.1 of Theristicus caerulescens. Classification (NCBI taxonomy): domain Eukaryota; kingdom Metazoa; phylum Chordata; class Aves; order Pelecaniformes; family Threskiornithidae; genus Theristicus; species Theristicus caerulescens. The sequence continues at coordinate 34,837,994 of CM036558.1, read as the reverse complement.
ATATTTTTCAGCATCATTATATCATTTTCAAGTTACACAGAACTACAGTGAAAACAAACTATCAAAGCATTTTTTTCTTGTTAGAAACAAATTCGTGGCAGGTATGAAAGTCAAATACCATGTCATTCACTTTTGATTTATTGCCCCTTCGTATTTGTTAAGAAACATTCCCTGGCTCATCCAATTAGAAACAGAGTATTTAGTTTTACGGAATTATTTTGGCAGAGGGGAGGGGGAAATCTTTCTCAGAGTAACTTGAGAAGTTTCAGCTGTCAAAGGAAAAAGATAAAGAAATTATAAGGACCTATTTGTACATAGAGCATCTTCTTATTTTTTTCCTCATATTCTGCTTTGTCTACCACTATATTAATTGGAACATTGACTTTTTTTGAACAAACTAACAAGGATTTTAAGCTTGAAACACACTGACATTTTAAAACATAAATTCTATATTTTTTCCTATTAAGGGAAACAAATATGTTTATTTTTAATTTGATTGATGTAAGTGAGCATTGCCTAGATTTCTCCATGTCACTCCAAAAACCTAATCTCACTGTGAAGAGAAGAGCGCTATCCCTTACCTCTGGCAGTTTTTCAATGAAGGTATGAATATTTGCTGCTTTAGCTGCTTCTTCAATTTCCTCCTGACTGACCACTCTACTGTTGTCTCCATACCGAATATTTTCGGCAATGCTGCAGTCAAACAAAATGGGCTCCTGTGACACCAGGCCCAGCCTAGACCTCAGCCATTGTAAATGCAAAGATTTGGTATCAAATCCATCTGCTAACTAGAAAAAGCAAGAGAAAAATGATGCCAAGTTGACTACAGAGCTCATCCACAGATACACACCATAAACAGGAAACATGAACTATAAGAGGAAGCCTGTTATGTGTTAGATTCCCAGCTGAAATAAAGTAAATTTTGCATGCAAAATGGAAAAGAATGAGCAGTATAAATGAAATATTTCCTTTCGTTAGTTTTTAATTTTGTGTGTGTGTTTGCTTCCATTTGCCAGCAGACAGAAACAGAGTGCAGATCACAGGCTGTTCCTGCAGTCCTTCCAGCTCTACTGACCACAAGAAGCATCAGGAAGCTCACGGGAGAGCCTATCCCTAAGAAACTGAACACAACAATAAATATTTTCAGCTGCAGGCCTTTAACTCAACCTTAAAACCTCCAAGGATGTTTCCTTGGACTTCCTACACCCATTAATGGGAACTGCATCAAAAAGCCCATTGCAACCTTCCAGCAGTGACGGAGTAGCATCCCTATGGGACTACATTTGTATTATTTGAAGCATATATTTATGTCTCTAATGTGTGAATTCATATTAATGAGATGACTTATACACTGACAAGCAAGCGACATGAATATTATGTCCCTGTGTGACCAGGCCGTGGGCAGCTTTGGGGAAGCAACGCAGCCTGACCCCGTCATTCTCTTCCTCAGTGAGACCAGTGCCCTGAGCCACCGCACTGTGCCAACACGGGCGCCAGTGCTGGCATGTGCGTCTCATGCACAGGGCAGGCAATGGCAGGGGTCTTGATGTTGTGTACAGCTCCACTGGAGCCACAACCTCAGTAACCCACACCTCTTTAAAAAGGCATCTCACCAGAGATATTGCTAGGATCGTTTAAAGCCTCTGAAACCTTGGGAGATAAAGAGTTCTGTAGATTTAATTGTTATTAATAGCCACGCAAGTCTATTTTTACCACTTGTCCTTCCACAGGGTCATAAAATCTCTCCAAGAGCTGAATGGATGTACTTTTGCCACAGCCGCTGCTTCCTACTAACGCCAGAGTCTGTCCTTTGTTAACCTTCACATTGAGTCCTTGCAAAACTTGAAATTCTGGCCTCGTTGGATATACAAAATGGATGTTTCTGAATTCAATGTTGCCTTCAAAATTGCTCTGAAAAAGTAATAGAGAGTTCATATGTCCATATTAGCATTTATTAGCTTTAATTAAAGTAACACTTGTAAGACTTGATTATTTAAGTGAGAGAACTGAAAAGGAAGTTTGGGAGGGTGTTTTCAAAACTAGTTTTGAAGTTCTTTTCAATTGCATATTGGATCAGCGTAGTATCATTGTTTATGGGATGATCTGCAGACGTAAGTCACTAGGATCCTTCTGGAGAAACAGGTTTTCTGCATCTTTTGTATATATTTTTCACTTCAGCTTTGAAAAGAGACAAATAAACAACATTAATATTTGTCATTTCTGACACATGTAATTGAGACGCTTCTACTCTTGATACAATCCATAGCATTTACTTTCCTGATCTCACAATGCAGGTAGCACAATTTGAAGCACAAGGTCAAGATCAGGTATTAAGATAGCAGAGCTAAATTCTTCGGTAGGCAATTCACAGGCATGTAGGACAAGTTGTGTTTTAAAAAAGCAATGATAGTTGTTAATTAGCCATTCTAGCCAGGCTGATTTCTAAGCACAAGTGGAAGAAAGGGGGCACACATTAAGGCTATTGCCTCTCCTATTATTTGGGGTAGGAGCCAACCCTCTGTACATACCAGCAGCAGCACTAGTGCAGTGCTGTCACAGCAGTTGATGATCAAATTGAATGGGCTCAAAGCTTTACTTTGCTGAAGTCACAGGCATCACTGGTATTTGAGTCCAGTCAATACTAGGAATATTTTCATTTAAGTTTTATTTTACCAGGGACCTCCTGCCAAATCTTCCAACATCTGTGCTGGAGGACTCTGGTTCAAGAATATATATGTATGTGTGCTCATAACTTTAAAGGCTGAAAATCCTGTGTATAAGGTTAAAGTTATAGAAACTGGATTATGGCTTCCTGAGTAGGGGCTACCATCTAACACCTACATGGGAAATTAATTTTAAACTTAGATGGATGTGCAAATGTCATCCTTCCAGATCACATAAACTGAAAGCATTTCATGCAGAAATTTGACAAGTGCTGAGGTCAGTTACTTTAATGACAATTTTGGTTTAGAGGTGAGTTTTGGGGGATTTTTTTTAGTGTTTTGGGTTTTTTTCTTTTTCTTTTTTTTCTCTCTTCTTCCTTGTTGTTCCCCCCCCCAACTTCGGAGCAAAACATATTATTCATTAAGTTAATTTTGACTTCACAAGAGCACATTTTTACTTGTAAGAGTTTCCACAGTTGTAAGAGGATGGTTTTTGGCAAAACTGTTCTGTCTGTGAAGGAACCAGTCTCTCTTATCTACAAGAAGAGTAGAAAAATGCATTTGTATGTTATTTCTCCTGTAAACCCTTACAATGACAACGCAACTGTTAGTGGAACTGATACTGTCAGTGTTTTCCTGAAACCATTTAAGATATGAGTCAGTAGAAGGAAAAGTATTTTTTTTTAGCTCATTCAGAGCAAAACTACATTTAAGGCTACACAATTCTGACTGAAAAACAGAAATAATATGGTCCATTAAAAAAATTAATGAGTCAGTACCACTGTTTTATATAACGTCTGCCTTTTGTGACACCCTAAAAAAAATATGAAGCTATGAATACAGTTGCAGACCATAAAATACTACTAGTTTAGTTTGTTTCAACATTTTTCTGGGAAAAAAACAAAAAAACCAAAAAAACCCCAAAAACCCCAACAAAAAAAACAAACCAAAGAAAAAAAACCCTCTTACCAATTTTTCACCTTCATCACTGTAACTGTCAATTAGAGGTTTTATGTCCAAAAGTTGAAAGATTCTTTGGGCTGACATTCTAGCTTTGCCATAATCTGGTGCCAGGGAAGCAGACTGACCAACATTCATAGCTGCAAATATGATGGAAGAGAAGACTCTAAAAACAAAAGACAAAGCATCATTCATTTTAGGCAGAACAAGGTATTGTTTTCCTCACATGTAAAACAATCCTTCAGAATAAAATTTTTTTAGCATCTTTAGATTCTGCATTTCTGCAGCTCCTCACCCCCCAAAACGTCATCCAGTCCTATTTGTTCCTATAGCTACTTTGTAGATGAGCAGTGGTGTCACATCATTTCTCTATGGAATACCCTCTGCCTGGAAGGAATGGCAAATGGCAAAAACTTCTCCAGAGTAGGCATGCTGAACATGGCCACGTGCTTGCTGCTTCGCTGCCCGCATACACACCTTTTCCCAAAACAGCCCTTGTGCCCAAACTGCATTCCCAACCAGACTGAATTCCTGAATCTCTATACCCCGTTACCTCTGTAATTTGATGAAATAATTTGCACGCATTGAAATCACTATCGTGTGTATAATTTTTTTTTTTAACATTTTATGAAGTATACTCACATAAACACATTTTCAAAGTTGCTCAGACTATGGGCAATGAGCCATGCCCCAAATCTGAAGACTGCCGCATTAATAAAGTAGTTTGCACACTGAGCTACTCCATAGGTAAATCCATAGAAAGGAGCTTTTGTCAGAGAATCTCTAATAAAGGAAGAGACTTTCCGTAAATAACTTGTAAAACAGAAACAGCAGACACTGGCTGGGGGATAGCCAGATTTCTCAGTTAAAGCATTCAAGCAATACAGCTCACCCCCTGAAAACACAACAAATCAGCCCAGAACACATGCATGCTCGCAAACAAGCCCTGCCAGACCCTTAAAGCACCCCGCATCATGACATGGGACTGCCCTTAGGACAAAAAGTTAGAGCAATGAGATCCTTCAAGGTAGCATAAGTGAGGATGAATCTCTTCCTTTGCTTTTCTATAGCAGGGCAGGTCACTAGAGCAGTTAAAAAAAAATAAGAAAATTTAATAACTACCACATATGACCCATTTTATTAAGAAAACAAGCAGACTCCAGCCCAGCCTAAGAGCTGCCTGAGGGCTTCCGCCAGGTCTTCCCATCTGAGCAGAGACCTCTCATCCTGATTCAGAGCAGGGACGTATTGCTGGGTATCCCCTCAGGGATTCAGACTAAGCCTCTATTTCTCAATCCGTCCTTCTGGAGAAGTTTCATTTTGTGTAGCTAATTGAACGCACACTGAATCAGAGTCCGGAGGACTCTGCCCACATGGTTTAGGATGCTCTCTGAGGAAATGAAAATCTCCTTTCTAGCCTGAGCTGTAAATCAGAGACCTTTGACAGTCCAGGCAAGCATCCAGCCCATATCTGGGGTATTACCAGCTCACCACACACTGACTTTTAACACTGTTTCGGCTGAGGACAGATTATACAATGCATCACTTTCAATTGCTTCTTTTACATTAGTTACCTTGAAGGAGGAAAGAAACAACTTAGGTTTTGGGCTATTTTGTTTAAACAAAATGGACCTAGAAAAATCTGGCATCCCTGATGATTCGAATGTGTTTCAGAGGAGAGAAGTCAGTGGGATGTAGCGGGTCAAACATGGGAAACATATGAAGTTCATTTCAAGGTTTCAAAGGCATATGAGCAGAATAAAACTGGTTTATGTTATAAAGGGTGTGGCATGGGAGTTAACTGATACTAGTTAACTCAGGACTGACAATCCAATACACTGAAATGGAGTGAACATATGTCCTACGTTCTAGGCATACACAAGAAAACACAATATTCTGTTACACATAAGCAGAGAATGCAGTTTATAAAGTGTTTGTGTAATGAAAAGGCAAATCCTGCAAATGTTTTTTCATTCTGCATTTAAGAATGTATGTTAAAATATACCGAGTGAACAAATTTCTAAACTATGTAAACAGCTATTGATATCCTTCCCAATCTTTTGGATATTGGATAGTTTGCAAGAAGTGTATTTACAATAAGTCTGAAAGACTAAAATGTACAAAGAAAGAATTATTAAATTAAAAAAATCCCACCTATATGGACCATTCAAACTTGTAACATATCTTTCATAAAATGCTTCTTCCCTGGTCAGTGAGGCTACAGTTCTTATGTTTTCAACTGATTCTGTTGAAATCTAAATTGGGAGATAAAACAAATAAGAGGTAATCCCTTACAACCGCAGTCTACAACATATCTCTTAAACACTCCATCTCTTCTCTAGCATTTATTATTTTAGATCAGAAAGTGTTTACTTAAGAGAAGAGATCGAGGTCTATTACCAGGTGAAGGAAAGCCCAGAGCAACGACATTATTCACGCCACAGTCACAAGACCAGCAGGGGCTGAAGCCAACAATGTATTTGAGTTCAGAACCTTGGGCCAGCACACAGGAAGCATCAGCAGCCCCTGCCCTAATCTGTGGCTTGTGATATCGATGATTTAAATCCTGTTTCATAAAATAGGAACAAACCCCAGTCATCTGGGCACAGCTTGCACTTTCACATGGACTACTTCTGCCTCCTGGAAGAGCGTTATGAAGGTGAATGAAGGCAGTACCCTGAAACTCTTGAGCACATTAATGGTTTTCATTTTATGATGGAATAAAAAAGTAGCAATATCAGGGCTTGGTGTCTCAGCCCTGCAACTCTTCTGGCCAGCACAGAGCAGTGCAGAGCTATGCTGCTCGCCCTAGGCACACGGCGCACGAGTGCCCGGGCTGCTGCTGTTATAGCTGTCGCTGCCCAGAAATCCGCTACAGAGGCTTTCAAATGCATTTTTGTAGCCTAATTTACAGATGTTTTGTGTTATCTATGTTTTGCTTTTCTCGAGGATATATAAACATTCCCTTCATCCCCCACCCTGCCCTGTCCTCTCCTCTCCCCCTTCATTTATCTTGGATAATTGAGTCAGCTGTAATATAGCTACAGTGTTGTCCTTAAAAGTGATCTCACACCATAACCCTGTAATTAAAATTGGAGAACTTACTCTTCCAGCCTCTTCCAAAGCTTTTTGATCTTTTGCGGCATGACCAGACACAGAGCTAACTCTCGCAGCATTTGTAGCAATAACGAAAGGAATGCAGGCCAGGATAAGCAAAGTTAACTGCCAGCCATATACAAAAGCAATAATGATGGCAGTCAGAAGGGTAAAGACAGTCATAGTCATCAGTCCAAGTCGGCTTCCAGTTGCCTAAGAAAACCCCAGAAACCCCCAAAATATCTATCATTAGATTTTCTTTTTTGTTACTTTTATCACCACTTGAAATCGCTATACAGTCAAGGCCACCGGTTCAGCTGGAAAACAAAACCATGCACGGTCACGTGCGTGGACATTATGTACCTACTTACATAACTGTTCCTAGACGTTCCTCTTACCCGCCAGCATTCAGACCTTCAAGCAAGGTTAAAGGAGTCTTAACAGTTGTTTAATGAAATATATATCTGGGACTTCTTGCACTACCTGAGGCACAGAAAACTGTGGCCACTGTCACAGTATGGCAGGCTGGCTGTTGGGTGCCCAGCATTAGGCAAGAGGGGCTTCTTTCTAACAAGTCATCCATTGACCCATCTCACTAACGGTGGTGGAAACTACTCATCCTCAGGTTCTCACACTGCTGCACCTGGAGTGGGGTTCTCAGGAAAAAAAAAAAATAAATCTCAATTTGGCCAAAATTGGTCAAAATGCTTTATCTCAGCAGGGATAATGAGTGGGAAAGATGAACTCATACTGAAGAACTCTGTCTCCTCCCAGCCTGTGTAACCTTTTCATCAAGAACTTTTAAAATGAGAAATGATTAGCATCCAGCATCCGGGTGGGCTCTGATCTACAGAAAAAAGGTCTGAAAACAGCCCTGTGGAAATAGTTCATCTTCCAAAATTTGGCTTGATGGAAAAAACAAAAATCCTTGGGCAGGAAGCAAAATTCTTCTCCCTTTTGCCAAAGACTTTCCTGCCCTGAAAAGACTTTTCTTGTTCAATAAAATTTAAAATAGTAATAATTAAACCAATGCCAAGGTGAATTGTTGCCATATGTTCTAGGGGCTGCACATAAAGATGGATTTGGAAACTTCAGCCAGCGCAGCATGAGGCACGGTACTTACTGACACTCTGTAGTGCTCCAGAGAACATAATAGCTTTGGAGAGCAATTCATGCCCTTAGTTGGCTTTTTTAGTTAGGGGACCTGGTGCACCCCTCCTTTCTACTGCTCTGACAGGGTGATATAGTTTAATGCCACTGAAGCAAACTGGTACTTTAAAAAATGAAAATGACTAAGCTTTGTCAAAGACTATTTTCTCACTACTAGCCCATAAGGAAGGAGGACAGGAGAGAGAAACAAAAGTCTACTGAGACTGAAAAACGTAGGGATTAAAGGGTTTTTGATGTTCAAATTCGAAGGACACAAAGACATCTTAAAACAAAACAGAAAACTTTACCCCTACAAGTCCTGCAGGGATTTCCCCCCCCCCCCCCCCCCCCAGGGAGAAGGGAAGAAACAGCGAGACATTCGGCAGGGACTGCTGATGAGGTGAGCAGTAGGAGGAATTCTGCAGAATTTGCCATATTCTCCTGCCAATGTCCAGTGGCCACCTCTCCCATACCAGCACCTTGAGTCATTCCCTCCCTTGGCCATCACGCTCCCTGGTGTTCTTTATTAATGCCAGGCCATTTCTTACTGTTTGGCCTGCTTGTGTGCAAAGCACATTTGGAGGGGATGGGAAGAATAATTCTCTTTATTAAGGTTAGTAAAGGTTTGTATCATCTGCAGATGCAACTTCATGGTACTCAGATGACACCCATCATAGGGTATAAAAACCTGGGGTCCCCAGCACATACAGATTTCATTTTGCATGGTGAAGTGGTCTACAGTTATTATATGCTTAGTTTAAAGACCTGCAGGGAGGAAAATGAAAGGTACATGAATGTCTGCTGGATTTTTCATAGTTCTCATAAATTATCAGCTGGGAAGCCATTTCCAAGGTGTCAAGAGCATGCTATGTAAATGTATCTGCCAGTCTGTGGGGTAGATTTATTACCTTGTGTTCTGAAATAATTTCAGTGTCCCTTGACAACTACAATTAATATTTGTAAGGAAAAAAGTATTTAAAAAGCACAAAAAAAGAACTGGCATACCCCTTTGACTTGGGAAGCATCTGTGGCAAGCCGAGTTAGAAGAACACCAACAGCATTCTTCTGATCATCGTACCATCCAACCTCCTGCAAGAAAAGACAGTTACTAGTTTTTGTTTCAAAAAAATTACATATTCTTATCATATTTCAGATTTATCAGGATTATTAATAAAACGAGCAAACATTTCCAGCTCAGGTAGCATATGGAGAAATGGACGTACAAGTCATGATGGCTAACTGCAATATTGTTCCTCTGTAGTCAGCATCTTCCAAGTAAATGAAAACACTTAAAGTATTATTCTGTTGTGAACATCTAATTGTTCTCAAAGTGTTACCAGCTGTAATATTCTTCTGAATGTGCCTATTTAGAAACTTTTATTATAAACCCCTTTTACTCAGTCCTTCCTTGGGCCTAAAGAGGTTAACTGTTTTCCTCTTACAAGTTCCCTATGCCATTAACTATAGAAGACAAATTGCTCATCTATATTTGTACATACAGAAAGAAAATGAGGCCCTTTTACCTCCAAAGGCTATGGCAGTTGGTTTTTTTTTAATCACTAATTTTCCCTCTCCTAGTCCCTTTCAGATATTTCTGTGAACACACAGGTTCTTGTCCCCAATGGGTGTGTGGAGTGCCAAGTTATGCATTCTCAAAACTCCTATGCAAGTAACATGAAATCGCACAAGTTAACAGGAAGGGTTTAATATAAGTAACTTTATTCTTCTCATAGGTAATTCTTGATGCAATAGGGCAATTCGAATTTTTTTGCAGTAAAAAATTATCAGATAGTCTACTTGCTACAGATTGCAGTATGTAGATTTAAATCTAAATAACTAAATGGATTAGACTTAGATCTATATATTACATACTTGCATCATGACCACTGAAGCACGAGGGGATTAAACTTTTTTGGTCATCTTTGCACACAGACAGCTGCAAAGTGTGTGCATATTAGCATGTCAGAAACATGCACATTTGCAATGACACTCCTTCAAAATTACACTATATGCAGTAGCAGCACTGAGCCAAACTGCACATGGGACAGGAGACTTTCAGAACTTGTACTTTTTCCCAAGCTAGTGGTAGAAGAGACATGTTTTTGTTTTCTTTTCTCCAGACCACACAATTGAAACCCAATGTGTACCTTGTAACAGTCTCCAAAAGCCATCTGGCTCTCATGATACCTAGCTGCATATCATACCTGCTGAAGTAATGCTCTGAAGGACAAAGAGCGCAGTCTCATTGTCAGTATTTCCCCAGACTTCCCAAACATGAATCCCTGGGGGAGGAAAGAGTCACATTTTCTCATCTGATGCTTTAACTCTGTTTATAAAGCTGCATAACAAAAGCAACACCAAAAAGTCTCCTACAAACCCCCATGCATATACGTCTTGGGAAGAGTGCCGTTCACATTCCTGGAACCCGAAACTCTTATTTTCCCACAGAAAGGAAGCAACATGGCAGAGAAGGCAGGAGCTTCGTTGTAACACCTTATTCGTATGCCTCAGCAGCATTAGAAGATAAATCAGCCTAACTAGTCGTTGGCCTCCCTACTCTGACTGCTACCAGAGACATTCACTCACAGCAGTCATACCAATGGATTTTATGATATGGACACCAATGTGCAGTAACTGTTCCCTGCAAGCTGTGGAGCAGTCATAAGAGGACAGCAAATGATGGAGGTTGTTTAATTGTATGAAAAAGACCATCTGCTATAGAAAGAGTCTATTTTATACTTACTTTGGCAAGAGCCTATAGACTGTCAAAGAGAAAGGTCAGTCTTAACTTCGACTTTTAAGGCCAGATTCTCAACTTTGATTTGAATCATGCTGAATCCACATTGCCTTCAGTGGCTTATTTAAACCAACAACAAATATATCTTTAAGTAAACACATCAATAAAACTCACATATCTCAGGAAGAACCCTGGCACTTCTGCATGTTTTTGTAAGCTCTGATTGGTATTTTGCTTCTCAGACTGCAGTGATATTATATGTTATACCTGCAGTCTGCTGGGGAGTTAAGAACTTCTAACATTTCAGTGTAGTGACACTTACTTGGATTATGTATGCTGCTAAGGTAATCACTCCAAGTAAAAGAAACATTAAAGAAAGCACCAAAGTGTTTTTGTTCCTCTTTTCTGGATCTGTTTCTTGAAAAGCCTATGCAAGAAAAAACACAAAAATGAGTACGTAGACAATGAGTGCCAGTTACATAAACCAGCCTTCATCTCAAGAAACTTGTCTACTTCAATTTCTCTTAGCAGCTATCCTGGATCCTGAAATCCGTCTGCAGTCAACTTTCTGTTGCGGGCCAGAAGACAATCCAGCTTTCCATTTAACCTACATCTTGCTAATTTGTTCCCCCAGCTCCAACTATTGTTTCTTCTTTTCTCTGCTAGTCAGATGCAGTTCCACCGGGCTCTGCCTCCAGAAGGTCACTTCACCAACATTTGTCTATTTTTCATTGGATCCATTTATACGAAGGAATCCCACCCAGAGTCTTACATAGGGATAACTGGCTCAGCATGAGGGAGGCTCAAGACTGCAATGTCCATTTGCAAAAAAACTTACCCCAATGATTTTTCCAAATATAACAGCGAATGCAGGATGGACCCCACCTGAGATGGCAGCAGCAATCACTCCCAGCAATACATACAGCCACTCAGGTTTGTTCAGAGCCAGGATTCTTGAGTAAGGCACAGCAGGGAGATTTTCTTCCTACAGGAAAGGGAAGGCTGCAAGTTTTCCTTGGAAACACAAAATTCCCCAGACAGTGGGTGTTCATTAGGCTTTGAGTAGTGAGCTGTCTTGGTAAACCACTGAAAGCCCTCTCTGTGCACTCAGAGTGAGCAAACGCTGGAGATCTGCCGCTTTGCTGTTTCATATCCTAGAACTTCAACTGCACAGTAAAAGTTTGGAGGCAAAAATTGAACAAAAGGCTAAGTCATGAGGGGAGAAGGGCCAGGACAGTTCATTGAAAGTCAGATAGGACTGGTCACCATGAATGGCAACTTTAACACTTGAATCTTTATAAAGAACTAAAAGTCTCACTGTTCAGAGCACAGAAGAGATCTCTCCAGTTCAGCTAAATGCTTGTGGGCTGGCAGTAATACAACTGGGTAGAGAGGCCATCTTTCTCTTTTGCAAACTACGGCCATCATTACCAAAAGCATGAAAGAGGCATATGTAACAGTCAGTTAGCCTGCATCTCCTTTGACAGTACAAAAAAATGCCCTGTTCTCCTTTACTAATTTATTCAAGTGTCTATGCCTCCACAGAGGGAGTTCTGGAAAAGCAAAAAATGAAAATATTGGAAATGAGACAAAATATTAGGCAGGATTATGAGTAAGTCACTCTTGCTTCCCGGTTATTTTATCCCATGTTTCGGATGCTGAATGAGGGTTGCTAAGCCTCAACCATAAAAGTGGGCTGAGCTTTCTGAAATAATTACAGCTGCTGGATGCTTGATTTCTTAATTTTTTTGTGAGTGTGATGAATACTGAGTCTTGAGCATGAACACCCACTACTTCCTCTGAGGTCTTAAGCAGTATTAATACACAGACAAAAAGTATCTTTTGAAGTTGCATAACTTTTTTGATAATAGGAATGGATCCGGCTCCTTCATACTATTTGAAATATGTATTAGCTGGAAGCTATATTTTAGTGAGAAGAAATATTAATAGACACAAATTACACTAAGGCTTCCATAAATATTTTAAATCAGATGCTGTATTAGAGATGAGATCTTAACTACCATAAATTAAAAAAGGATCCATGGTTTTACTTCAGAATTTACATTTTATTTCTTCACTTTAAGGGTCCTGAAGTCAGGTAAAAAAAAAAAAAAACAAACCACAAACCACACCCAAAAAACCAAAACACACACCAAAAACCCAAAACCACCCAAAAAACCCACCACAAAACTAAAAAATGCCAAACAACTCTTCCAATACATTTCATGCAAAGAAATGTTGTAGTTCAAGCAGTACAAAATAGTAAAAAACAAAATCAAGTTTCTATTGAGCCGCCCACCCAAAGTCTGATCCAGAGTCCACTAGAAATCTGCTCCTATTGACTGCCATGAGCAAGTTTTACTCAACTTTGACAAAACAAAGTTCTGTTTCTAAAACCTGAAATTCTTATATGACTTTTATTTCTATATGACATTTGTCAACGAAAGCATTTTATCTGAATAAAAACCTCCAGAACTGGGTGTTTCAAAGCGGGGGGGGGGGGGGGGGGGGGGGGGAGAGAGAGAGAGAGAGAGAGAGAGAGAGAGAGTGAGTGTAATGGGCTTTTTATTTAGAACACACTTCAAAATGTTAGGGTTTTGATTTTTTTTTTTTTTTTTCATTTGACATAAAGTTAATATGATATTCCAAACTGCCTTAAAACTTGGTATGTAATCCCCAGGGATTACATTATCCACCAGTATTTGCAACATTGAGTACCAGGAAGTAAAGAATCCTGCAAATGAAATCTCACAACTCATTTTAGTTAGATAGAATTAAAAAAATCAGTAACACTGAAATAATACACTTAATTTTATGAAGCATAACATATCAACAGCACAAGTTTTTTCCAGCTCCACACTAAGTCAATAGTGTTAAAATGAAGTTTTTGGTAAAACGTATACAGTTGTCCCCATATTCCTAGGACAAATACTCAGCCTGGTGAGTACTGACTGTAATAGCGCCAGAGTAAAGGTTGTATGGCAGCCAGCTATATAAAAGCAATTAAAATTGTGCACGTCGTGTTTATGTTTACATGTTATCACTAAAATTCTAAACTAAAGTTTTAATACCAACCTCCAGCTCTTTTTTTTTCTTTTTTCCAGAGGATTTTTTCTTAGAAGAACACCTCTTGCTCTTATATCTGCTGGATCTTCTTCGAATGCTGCCTCTCCCAGAGATCACCGCTTCTTCAAAATTATCTTGAAGAGTCAGCTCCTCCACAAGATCATTTCTGTCATTTTCCTCATATTCCTCAGCCCCTGTGTCTTCACTTTCTTCTGATGTTCCATCATCTTGAACATTATTGCTACAACCCTATGAGAATTCAGGATATACGATCACAAGACATTTTGAGCAGGGAGAAGGAAGAGTAAAATTTTTTTCTCATGAGTACTGCTGTTTCAGTCATGTGATCACTGTTGCCTATAGGCCACATATATTTCAGTCTGTAATGGCAGAGCAGCAGACTACTTGGTCCTGATCTTTTTCCCCACTCTTTTTCCTTAAGCAGTCTATGGAATCCACCTGGAATCTAACAATTCTGTGGTTATGCCATAATTATGTAGTCTGTGCCTTCAACTCACTCATGTTTTTGACATATTGGGTTGTGTAAATGTGAAACACTTATGGGTAAAACCCCTAAGAATTCCAAGCTTGTGTCCGTGTCCAGACTAGAGCGACTGAGCAGCTGCCAGCTGGACAACATGCAGGAACTACAGAGAGCAAATGGCTCCGAATACCAGCATTTTGCAACTTTGTGAAAGGCAGAAAGAAAATAAGTAAATTCGCCCTTACCTGCTGCATTACAAGAGAATAGTAGACTCCCTTCTGCAACATGAGTTCACTGTGTGTTCCTTGTTCAACCACGACACCTTTCTCAAATCCAGCAATAGTGTCAGCAGTCCTGATGGTAGACAGTCTGTGAGCAATCACAATGGTGGTACGTCCAGTCCGAGCCTTACAGAAAAACAACAAAAGCAATTTACATTAAAATGTGCAAGAAAACAGCACAGAAATAAAACAAAGTTATTTTAGGCATTTATAACATAAAATAAATCCAAACTTTAAAAAGAATTCTAAAATTCTAATTTCTAATTTCTTCTAAAAGCAAAGATTTTTGTTTTCCTGGTTTCATGTCTCTTGTTTAACAGTCTAAGGACACTTTCACTTGCCTAATTCAGGCAGAGAAAACCACATTAATCTTATTAGACAGGCAATACAGGTAAAGGCTATAATTAAGGTAATTTGACTTTTTACCAAACTTGAACTGTTTGAGCTAAATTTGCCCATAAAATGTTTCCATGTGTAAGCACGCATGGGAGGGAAATGCAGTGAGAATAGTTAGATCTTTCTCAAAATAAAGCTAGGATAGCTAGTACATAAAGAAAAGATATTTTTTTTATATACTGTCCATGTATATTTTTGGAAGTATAACATTAGCATGACTTCTGACAAGACATAGCAGGAAAGCATAGAGGAGTGCATTTGGGGTCAGAAATGGGTTTTAGCCACTTGCTAAAGCTCTCTCTCAGTCTTTTGAAATAAGCTACATCTCAAATCAGGGGCCTGATGGGATTTGGCAGGGAGAGCTGCCAAAGCCTCAGTCTGCAGGTTGCATGCTCCATCCCTCTCCAGCTCCCACACGCAGCCCAGTGGTGCGCACAGTCCTCACGCAGCAAACGAGCACACACCAGCTTGCGGCTGCTGGAAAGAGCAGCTTCCCTCCTCGCTGATGCCTAGAGCCGACGGTGGCTTGGTGGCAGGAGGAGAAATCCAAGGGGACCTCGTGCAACAAATATGTTCTGCAGTCAAGGAGCCTGCTGGAAGTTACTTGCTACAGAAGTTGTACATCATGTGGGCACAGAAACAGGGGTGTGGAGAAGATGAGGACAGTTTCAGTAGATGAATGCTTCCATGGAGATTTGGATTCATGGATCTGATGCGAGTTACTCAAAGCCTGTCACAGGAGGTCTGTCTCAGTGCAATGTTCAAGTCTGTGCCCTAATGTGCAGAGATGTGGAGCCTCCACCACTGCAGCTGGGAGCTGCTATCAGAACAAGCAAAATGCTCTAAAAGATGCAAAGTTTTCTGAAAAACAGAAGACTACAAGCATCTGCATATGACTGCTCAGAAATGATGTGCATTTGTGAGGTTAATATCTCTGCTCCTCAGCTGTAAAAATAATGAACGATATTAGCACTGCTTTTTGCACTCAGGGATGTTAAGAAGAAATTTGTAAATCCCATTTGGGGACTACATTGATGGACATCAAAAAGTTGTTAAAAGATGAATAAGTTATGATTCAGGGCTCATTTTGGTGTGTTCTGGGAATATGCTGAAGGATGAGGAAGAGTATATAGAACAGTCTACTTAATTGAGCGATCTCCCTCTGTTATGCACTAAATGAAGCAATAAGCTTCTGGAAAAGATTAGTATTTGATCATGGAATTAAAGAATGTGCAGAAGAAAGCTAAATTATGTCTGAAGCAGCAATCTTTTAGTGCTTAACTTTGCAGCAATAATATCATTTATATACAAATTAGATTAGATGAATATTATTTTTGCATCCATGTTACCTCAGTACTATAACCAACAGCTACATTTTACCTCAGATTTAAATGGACTGGCAATGAAGGTGGTAAATTCTGTATTTCCCTTGAGCCACACTTGTAACTCATATCTCTCTGTTCATAACTACTGAAATGAAAGCCAGCATTTTTCACTTAGCTTTTAAAAATACATTAAAATAAATATTAGATAAATGAAACAACATTCCAGCCCAACTGTGAATTTCTTTTTTAATCAAAGCCTCCAGGCTCCACTACCTCTTGGTGGAAACTGCTGATGAAGGAGGGCTGCAAGGAAGGGACCATGAGCTGGTGGGACAGAGGCACAGGTATGAGCTCTGACAGCTTTGCTCTGCAGTAGCACCTGCCCTAGAGCTGTGGGGCTGATAAAAAACACAAGGGACAGAGACTCAGTATTTGTAACTGGCTCCGCTTTTTGTTCTGTGCAGGGTCTGATTTGCACTCAGTCTCTGTAAAGAAAGAAAACTGCTAATTCCCAAGAGCTTTCTGAAAATTATGAAGCAACTGTTCAATGAAGAATGAGTACTAGGAATATTATACTATACATTTCTATTAATCTACCTGAAAAAGGCCACTCAGTCCTCATGCCTTGTCTTGATAAGATGCCATCCATATTTCACGAGCAAATGAACAATTGTGATTTGAGGAAGAGTGTGCAGGAGACCTAAGTTAGAGTTACACATGACTGCAAGTGTCTTGGTAATTAGTAATAATGTTAAAAACCCCCACAAATAGACATGATTCCTATGTAAAATTTTGATCGTTTAAACTCCCTGTTAACACCCTGAAATTGAAACATCCATCCAAATTTTATTTTCCAGTGTTCTTTATTCCAATGGAAACCTGCAGTGAAAATTGTACGTTAATTTAAGTGCTGTTGCACCTTTTCATGGTAGCTTCCATAATATGAGTCCTACCTTATCCAGAGCTGCTTGCACTATGGATTCACTCTGAGTATCTAGCGCAGATGTAGCTTCATCCAGAAGAAGAATCTTGGGATTTCTTGCCAGGGCACGGGCAATAGCTATTCGCTGCTTCTGTCCTCCACTCAGCTGAGCCCCTCTTTCCCCTACCATGGTGTTAAATTTCTGAAAAAGTAGAAAACAAAACAGAAGTTGTGGAATGTCTCAAATGAACTCCTTGCTTCTCTGTGCAATCATAAGTACTCAGCTTCTAGACAAGAGGTAGCTTTATCGGGCTAACTTGAGCATGGGCAGAGCAGACTTGCAACAACACCCATCCATCTGGCCCTTAACCAAGCCCTCTGACCCCCATTACATATTTTACCTGCCTAACTTTGAACTTATGGTTCTTCAAAGTTTTGATCTTTACTACTTGCTCAGAGAGTGCTCCAAACCCTGGGTTTTCTCAAGGCAAGCCCATAAAATGCATCTCTGCGTTTGCTGAGGACTGCCTACCTTTCCAGTGGGGCTGGGATCACAGGGACCCACCAGGACCTCTAATGTTGCCTCCTCTGAACCCGAGACACCTTCCCTGGAGCCACAGCTTGGTTCCTACTGACTGTGTCACTCACTCCAAAGTGGTGAGTCTCAAACTCCACTGCAGTCTTTTATTATAGAGCTGTTTAAGAGCATATATGATCAAATAACTCTTCCTAAGAAGAAGGAACCTTGGAATAGACTGACATGCTAGAAATGGTACATGCTTGAGAGATGGGGGTCGAGCTCTCTGAGGCAGTGGAAGAATTTGAAATCAAATCCCAGGTGAGAACTTTTTCCACATCTTTTTAACTGCAGGACCAAAAGGAATCATCACCCATTCCTGAGGATGTGTTTTGAATGAATGATCTTACTTCCTGCTCCCACCCTGAAAGGAACAAGGCACCTACTGCTAGGAGGGCTCAGAGCTGTGAATCTCAGGCAGAGGGAGCGCTCAAGTTCCCAGCTGCTACAAATGACCTTGGTTCAGGGCATACTTATTTACTTCCACCCTCCATTTCCTATTGGATGTGCAGACAGCTCCTGACAAAGGATTTTGGATTTCTGGATCTTCTCTTTAAAAGCCCAGCCCTTCCCATGCCTTATGAGATGGGTAGGTATGGTAAGACAGCTCTGAAGCTTCATTCCTCCTGAGTTAAGGCACTGACATTTTTTTCAGACGTAGGCACAAATCCTTTGAGGGCAATCAAACAAAGGCACAATATTTAGTCCAGAAAGTCCCTGAACTGAAAGCTGCTGGAGGCTATAAGAGTATTTTGAGAAGTTATACTACAACTTGAATTCCCATGCTCTCCCTTCTCAGAAAGAGGACACCAGTCTAAATGGACATTTCGTTCTTATACTCAAAAGAAGTTCACGAACTCACATCAGGCAGTCTAGATATGAAGTCAAAAGCATTGGCTTCCTTGGCTGCTTGCTCAATATCAGCATCAGAAATATCTTCTCGGCCGTAGCGAATGTTCTCTGCTATTGTTGTTGCAAACAAAACAGGCTCCTGGCTCACAATACCAATATTTTCTCTTAGCCACTTTACATTAAGTGTCCGAATATCCCGACCATCTAAGGTAATCTGAGAGGAAAAGCATATGTCAAAGTTGAGGAAATGCATTCTGTTAATAATAAATCAATTAATAACTATTACTTAAGTATCAGCTACAAGGACAAGAAAAAATTGTCGTCTTTAGTAGAAAACTATGTTGGGGGAGAAGTTGCAACTGTAGTTTTTCCATCCACTGCACAAGCTAAAAAATGGTGAGGAGCAGCATAAACAGAGAAGACATTAGGGTGTTTTTTTGTTGGTGTGGTTTTTTTTTGTTCCCCACCTCCCCTTCAATAACCATGCATACTTTTTACCCTGTTCTCATGCCCTATGCCAGTTTGCTGCCCTCACAGTTGTAGCTACACAACTGGCTCTGTAAAGCACAGCCACATCGGATCAAAGAAATAATCCAGGATGACTAAAAAGGAAGGGAAAGTTATTTTTAACCTAGATCATTTGCAATGTGGTCCTATGAACATTGACATTAGCACAGGAGAGGAACAGCAAACTGAGGCATGGGGGCAGGAATGAACAGCGACAGAAACAGTAATTTTAAGAAACAACTGTGTTGATAACACATAGCCACCTTGATACACTATGTAGTGATAGTTCAGTGTTTAATATTTGAAATGCTTACTTAGTTCCAACTAGCAGCAACAACTACTAAGTAGCATTCTTCAAATATTAAGTATAAAAAAGAACGTTTTCCTTAAAAAGATATTGTTTATTTTCCTCCTTTTTTCCTTTGGAAATTTCTTCTGAGAAGTATTTACCATTTACTGACTGGATCCAGTGTTTAGTGGTAGACCAGTTGTAAAACATGTAATGATGGAAACTTTTGCTGTGGGTTAGCAGATAGAGAAAAATGAACCAAGAAGAGAACCATTTAAAATAAGAAAACTCTCCAGGTTTTAGTTTATGTTCAATGAAAAGGAGGTAAAATACAGCAGAGCACTGGTTGCTTAAAAAAGCTTACAGAACCTTAAAAGCCAATTGTTGATGAAAATAATTTTAAATTCAGACCTTGCATCTATTCGAAGATTTGTGGTATTTACTACTTCTGGAATAGTACTGCAAGAATGAGGAGAATAACGAAGTTGAGCCAAAAGGAGAAGATAGTTCATTTGAAATTTAAATTGTGGAAATACTGAACTACACAGAGATATGCTTAAATTCAATAAAAAAATAAAAATAAAAATCAAGGTTCAGTCAATATGGGAAACTCGTGCTTATCCTAACAGTTCTCAGTTTTTACAGTTCATTTGCAGGCACTCACTTCGCCCTGGACAGGATCGTAGAATCTCTGCAGCAACTGAACAGTAGTGCTTTTTCCACAGCCACTGGCACCAACTAAAGCAATGGTCTTCCCAGTTTGAACTTTCAAGTTTAGACCTTTGAGAATCTTGGGGGAAAAAAAAAATATTATGTCTTAGTTTGACAAGTTTGATTAGAGAACAGTCTGTCAAGGTAACTGTAGCAATAATCAAGGCAGTAGTAAGGGGCACAGTCTGAAGATATTAGTAAGTTAATTGTACCTGTGAATATTCTGGGGCACTGATATGAAAGAGCCTACATCTATGCTTGTGAAGTGTATTAGCCTTCGAAACAGGATGGCTACATGCAACCTGCCTTTTGGGAATGGCCCCTGGATCCTTCTGGCTACCAAACCAAGCCTGGGAATTATTTGAGAAGATTGATAACTGGAACAGGCCAAGTTCATGCCAAGAAACATTTTAAGAGTTCCCTTGCATAGACCACTGCATTCCAGTGCCTGGGAAAATTCCCCAGCACACTCAAATCAACTAATATAGACACAGCCACAGTACTCTCAACTTGATAGCTCATTTTCTCCAATTTGTGTGATTTGGTAGCAGGTTCAGGGTTTTATGTTCTCCTGCTGTCCTCTGTTTTCCAATGCTTAGACAATGGCATAACACTTAGTTATGAATCTCACAGAAAAATATTTCTAAGGTGCTAAACATTATTTCCGAGAAACAAGCCTTCTTTCTTCTATTTTTAGAATATAAATGGTTGTTTTGACAAGGTAACTGCTGGAAAGCCCATAATAAATCCCAATCCTTATTGTTAACAGCCTCAGCAACCTGGGGAGTAGTTACAGATTAATGATATCTTTGTTGCCATTTTCACATTTAGGAACATTTTACCTCAAAAGATGTCCATGTCCTATATGAGTAATGCTGTGTAATTGCCAAAATATTTGGCTGCTATGGGAACTCTTCTTGTTTATACCAGGCTGATTTATAATTTTGCCTACACATGTTTTTGCAATGAGAGATTAAAATAGTTGCAATATGGCTCTCCTCTCCCTGTGTTACATCCAGCAGGGTTTGTATCTCCAAGAAGCTGATATCCTGGTGCCTGCATTATCAAGAACTATAGTCTGGATACCATAATTTCTCCAGATGCTCATAGTCACAACCACCTAATAGGCTATTCCTAACTCTATTTTATTGGGCAAGGTGTTGTCAAGATTAAAACTGACAATAACTAGACTTCTTAGATCTCTTTGATTTGGTTTAGCTTGGACAGGGCAGATTACACTGCGTTGCATCAATTGCTTGAGACATTGTGGATAACTTCTACATATCTTTGCTGACTCCTTTTGACTCTATTAAATAGCATTGATACTCTTAGTAGGGAGAGCTGCTGACTGTGGATTTGGGAAGGACGACAAAGTATTCCTTATTTCCCTTCCATTTGGCATGCAGACCCATAACATAACTCATCAGCCTGAATAGCATTTTTAGGAAGAAGGATGAAGAGTCTGCTCTGTCACTTCTGATTTCTGAGCCAAGAGTGAAAGAAGATGCATTGCACTGACTTCAGTTAGGCAGAAAGCCTAGCTCTTGGTCTGTCATTCAGCAGCCCCAGTGCCCTGGAAACAGATTTGATGCACCATGGGACAGACTGAGGTGGGCTGAGGATGGCTGAGGTGGGAAGAGCTATCTGAAGAAATAGCCACAGTGCTATGAACTTCCCCATTCTCACCCTTTAATTGGCATGTCCAGCTTTTAACTGTTGACATTTGAAATCTCTATTTCTACCTTTTTCTTCATCAAGTAACAGCAGCAGCAAATCCCTTTTCCTTTCACCTTTGTCAATGGCTTCAAAAGATTATAAACTGTTGAATACAGTAAAGAGGTCAAACCAACTGTATCACCACGAAAGCAGATAACCACGACATGACGTACATAGCACTGCACAATACAGTTACTAAGGGAAGTTCAACCGGCAAAGAATAGGGACATCTGTTTGTTGAACAGCAGTTTTAACACCTGCCCAAAATAACATTTGACTTCCAAATGTATATTTAGGGTGATAGGTTTCAATCCATTTGGTGGCATAATTGTTGTAAAGCGTATCTCACAGGTCACTTTTCACATGGGATATCACAGCAACTCAGAACAACCAAGGGACTGGAAAGAGCACTTTCTTGGTTTAACTGTGTAAGGTCTGGAAGTTTTAATGACAGACTTTGAAAAATCTTATTTGGTTTATCAGAGCTCTTGTTCACAGAAATACAGACTAGAAGCAACACATTCTTCTTAGCTTTGTCCAGCACATGAGAACGGTGAGCAGGTAGCCCGTGGCAATAGATCTAGAGCTTTGTCTTGAGACACTATTTTTTTCCCCAGTAGTGCACAATCTCCCAAGATAGGAATGCATTTTGTGTTCAACAACAACAACAAGATTAGAGAAATAATATGGACACAGTGCAGAATTTCAGTACAGTAGATTAATCTAAAATGAACACTTACTTTAACATCAGGTCTGGATGGGTAATTGAAATGGATGTTTCTGAATTCAATTTCTCCTATGAGCTTGTCTGGTTTGTAGCCTTCCTTAGAACTGCTATCTATAAGCCGTTTCTGGAAAGACATTTTTAAAATATATTGCTGGTTATTACACTTTTGGAACTGCTATTTCAGATGGATACATTGTTCTCTACTTTCTTAGCTGCTAGTTTACACTGCAGCAAAACATTGCAGAGCTGCTGCATTTTACTCACAGATGCGAAATGCAGGGGAATATCTAACGGTGATATCTACTTTGACAAATATTGCATTTGAAAATGCAACAAAATCCACAGCATAAAATCTGTAATTACAGAATTTAACTGTACTAGCTTGCAGCCAAAACATGGCCCTCAGTTATCCATATAGGAGGGTTTTATACTCACATCAAGAACCACCATGTAGCCATTTCTGTATGAACTTCCTAGTCCTACTTGTTTAGAATATTTTATATACACAGATATCCAATTGCTGCATAACACAGCAATATCAAGATAATAACAATGTGGTGTTGGAAAACCTTTTTCATAGCAACATCAGCACTGTAAGCTTTATATTATTATAGCTTTCAATAGCACTATTAATCCTCTTCCCACCAACTACCCCCCAAAAAACCCCCCAGCTCAGCTGAAATTGTGCATACATGCATTTTTAAAAAATAGTATAGTGCCTTACTATTTTCCCCTCTGCAGTTGCAAGTCTAATATTAGAGAAAGACCTCATCCATAAATCTCAGATATGCATACCAGCTTTCCCAACATTCACTGTAACAAATAAAGAGGCAGTTTTCTTGATATGAATGGAAATATTATGGGTTTCAGTGGTAAGCATCTAGAGAGGAGTTTATGGTTTAGGGACTTTTGAGTGCTTTTGTTATGCCTCTCAAGAAAAAAAAAAAAAAAAAAAAAAGAAAAACCAAACCCAAAAACCAGAAACAATTAAGTCTGGTTGAAAGGCTTCTTTTCTACTTAGATATTTACCTTATTGATAATCCGATATACTTCATAGGCAGCCCCACGTGCATTAGCCACACTCTCCAGGTTGGGAGCTGCCTGACCCAGGGAGAAGGCTCCGATGAGCACAGAGAAGAACACCTACAGGAGGTGGAGGGAAGCATCGCAGTTAACAGTGATTACAGAGCCACCAGTGCCTGGCTGTTAAATGGCCAAGTCCTTCTAGTGCATCCTTTCCAGGAGAATTAAATACAAAAGCAAAAGGTGCATTTCACAGTCACTCCTGTCCACTCCCCATTTTCCGTGGGCGAATGGTAACTACTGACGCGTGCTTTTGTGGCATGAATGGCTTCTCTTTTTGATGCTTTTGCTTTTTCTATCATCTACAAATAGAACAAATACCTTTCTCTGTTGCTTTCCAGATGTTTCTAAAGTTAAGAGGCTTGCAAGACTTAACCCAGAGTTTCTTAACTGAAATCCCACCTCTGGGATCAACACACAATTAACTTGACATGACCATAGTCATGTTAAGTCAGGACATCAGGAGTCACTTGTGAAAGTTAAGCATGTAGCCAAACTTTTGATGGCAAGAAGATAGTGAAATATCCTCACACCAATACCAACTTAGCCATATTAGTAATATATGGTAAATGTTTGCAAGTAAACGACAACAAAATGCAGAGAAGACATTGTGGCTAAATGAGATCTTGAGGACTTCCTAGTACATATTCAACACACCACTGGGATTCATTAATCCTAGTGGCTAGCTAGAATTTTGCTGGCAGTCCAGGTTACTTGCCTTTGCTCCCTAGCCTCCAGCTCTAGGTTGTTCATCCTGCCCTACAATAGGGTCCAAGACAAGGGAGGAAAGTAACCCTCTGCAGATACTTTTGCCTCTGCATTGATTAGAGTGGGAATTCAAGATGCTCTGTTCAAACTTATTATATCAAAAGCTAGGTAAGATGAATGCCTTCCTTTCAGTTCTTTTAGACCAAGCGAGTCTCTAACAGCTAATTTAGCAAGCCCTGGGCAGAAAAGAAAGATTATTATATTATATACACCACTTGCATAACTATTTTCTTGAAATTACAGAGCATTTTTCAAAGCTGCATTGCTGTACTTACAATTAACACACGGCCAATGTCATAATCTTCCTCTTCAGCAGTGAGCTTGGTTCCATACCAAAATGCAAGAGCATAGGATCCAAATATAAGAAATTGTGAAACACCTAGAGATATGTTGGTGGTAATGGATTTTTTCACTCCAACACTTCTAGCCACCTCTAAGTTAGCATCATATCTGAAAGTGGATAAGGAAACCATTAATTTGACAGGTACCACATGCCATTCTGATTGATGTTTCCCAGTGCTCTTTTTTAATTAAAGTTTTTTGCCATAAAAGCAATTAAAGTCTCACAAAGAGCATACACTTTTTTTTGACAGAGGGATATAATTCCTTTGAATAAATCTGCTCTGATATATGCTGACAACATTCTCATACTGCTATGGAAGATACATTTAGAAAAAAATTGAGTAGCATGACTTTGTTATCATGATGGAAGTCAAGATACCACTCTTGAGCCATTTGTTTGCATTAGTCCTGAAAGGAAACCTTGAAAAAATTTTATCATCATTACCTATCAAAGGTAAGCTTTAGTCTTCCACATTTAAAAAAGGCAAAACAACAACAACAAAAACCCCAGGCACTATGGATGAAGGCAGGTAAATGAACAGAAACCAGAGCTCCCTCTGTTCTCTTACTGGCCATTTTGGGAAGTCAGGAATCTTTCCCTTAGGTTAGTTTACCGATTAATATGGCAATATAGGAAATAAGCAGACTATAAAGACTAAGATTCCGGGAAGGAATCTTAAACCAATGTGCATAAATTTCATTCATGTAAATTGCTCACATGCTACCAATGCTGTATTTGTTACTTAAATATATTTAAACGTTTTGGCTTGGCTGTGTTCTGAGTCAGCAGCATCATAGGTCCTCCAGGGAAATGAGAGCTGGATTTAAGCATTGTTACCAGTACATGTGATCGCTCAGCTACAGAGGAAGAGCCAAGCCACTGCCAGAAGCAGAAGGTGACTGAAGGTCCCTTGCAAGTGTAAACATTGGCAGTCAGTGGAGGCACTGAAAGGAGTGCAGTAAAATGTTGCTTTTCTTAACTCTGAGGCCATTGTTCAAGAGCTGTGTAGGAGTCACAATCCACGGTTTGCAAAATGCCCTAGTCAGTCCCTGGTAGGAGTTTGCCTGTCCCTAGTAGAAGATGTTGCTAGGAAAGCCACCAGTTCCATGTTTTTTTTTTTTTACATTAGATGGAGGTGGAGCTGTGAAGAGGCTGACTGGCCAACTGTGGAGGAAAGGAAAGGCCTTACTGGCACGGAGTTACCCACGTATCAGCTATTTTGTCTCTAGACCTCAAACCCCCCCCCCCCCCAAACCCATAACCAAGAAAAAGTAGTTTGAAGCAGCTCCTACTATTGAATTTTCAGACACTGATATTTACAGGGACCACAAAGAAGATGAGGAAGAGAAGGATAACTGATCTAGGCCGTCTTAGTGCTTTTTTGCCTTTACTATGTAAGCAGAAAGGGTCTCAATATTGTTGCAACTTAAGGACAAATCTCAGTAAGCAGAATACAGTGCTGTAAGATAGTCAGAGCTCAGCCCCTGGAAGCAGACAAATGCAGGAGTGGGCTGTAGGACCCCAAGCTAGGGCTAACATCACCTTCGAAATTTTGCACGAGACCAGGGGAAACACGAAAGTTAAAAAAGATAGAAAAGATTCATGGATCATATGGATCAGGTCTTCTGGTTTGCCTTTCCCAACTGCATGGTATTGGTGATTCCCCGTATTTGTATAGTGAATGTTATTGTTTACAATACGTGAATAAATTTGTGGTCAGACATATCCACCTCACCTTGTACATGTGACTAGGGTCAATACCGGATTAGGTCAAATACTAGTGTTATGTGCAAATCATTAAAGTAATAAAAGCCAGTGATGCGATTTTACTTAAGGCTGTTATCCAGTGAAGCTTAAATATAAGCTCATTAATCAAAGATCAGAACAGCAGTGCACATGTTCTAGAAGTTAAGCAATTAATCACATGCTTTGCTGCATTTAACTACTAGGTAAAAATAACCTTCTTACCACTTTCACTTTAAATTAAACTCCAGATCTCAATCAGAGGAGAAATTTGAGTCTATGCTGCAGTGATACCAAAAAATAGCCTGTATTCACTGACTAGGTCTGTTTACACATCTTTATTTTCAGGTGACTGTCCACTTACAGAAGGATGAAAAGACAGAAACGATAATCCCATTCCCCTGACCTTCCAAAAAAAAAAAAAAAAAGAAAACCCCACCAAAAAAACCACCACACCCCACAAACCACCCCACAGCCAAACTCCTTTTCTATATTTTAAATATAATTATTATTTCAAAAACTTACTTTGCTAATGCCTTTTGCTGTCCATTGAAAGCCACAACAGTCCTGATTGCTGTCAAAATTTCTTCTGCCACAGCTCCTGCTTTGGCATAAGCAGACAGCTCTTTAGCAGTAAGGGATGCCAGGAGCTGGAAAGTTGAAAACCAGATGTTATTGCAGCCTACCGAAAGGGTATGCACACTGTATTGGTGAATAAGAATGATCAATGTTCAAGGCACAAGATGAGGTTTAGGAAAGAGGGGGTCAACTCCTCTCTGTGACCTGAATTTCCCCAAAATCCAGCTCATTCTCTCATTGTGTCCTCCTTAAAGTGAAAGACTACACGAGCATCAGGTGAGCTTCATGACTGATCCACTTTCCTCCCAAGCTGAGGCCAGCCTATGAACTACACTATGACATGCCTGGGGTCAGGGAGATGTGCTGTAGCTGCTCTGGGGGGTGTCTGAGGTGTTCAGAAACTAGAGCACCAGCAGACATTGGGGTAAGCAAGGCAGTTGCATTACAGTTTCTAATGTTGTTCTTCCTAGCTTATTTGAAATTCTTCAAGTAGAAAAAAAAACCCTAGTATTATATGAAAGTAACCATTCAGGAATACAAGCCATACCCATTAATGTGGCTACAATGGATCACAAGGGGAAAATGTTTTCTTATCTGAAAGGGAAACCTCTCCAGATATTTCACTAATTTATATCACTCCAGTCTGCAGCAGCTGTATGTGTCCTAGGGTCTACTCTGTACACAGCACAAAACTTGGTAAATTATTTGCAAGAGATGTGGTATCATATACGTGGAGATGGAAAGAGCTTGAAAGGCATTTGTGTTAAAGAGGGAAGAGTGAGGTTCACAGGCCCATGCCTGGGCTTCCCCAGTGCTCTGCATCAGGAAATTGCTGTGCAGGGAAGATGCTCTGATGCAGACTGCCCTCCTGCCACATGGCACGGGCACAGAGTATGTGAACAGAAGGAATGATTTACAAGTACGTGCTTGGGAACCCAGAGAAAAGCTACAGGAGGAGCAGAAATCATAAAGTAAGCATGGGGCCAACTGCCCAGCTTAGAAACCACACTAGGTTTCTCCCATTCTCTCCCCCTTTCCTGTGCATAAGGGTTATAATGTTTTTCTGGTTTGCTTCGTTTATTAATCCCCACACACTTACAGTTGACCAAACTGCTGCTGATGCAGCAAGCAGAGGGCTGACTGACAAAATCACCAGTGTCAGCTTCCACCCGTGGATGAATCCTATAATAATCCCTGCCAGAAATGTGGCAAAAAACTGTACAAATATACAGATCTTGTCTCCGATGCCTTCGTGGATGGTGTTGATGTCACTTTAAATAACAATAATAATAATAAAAAAAAAAAGATTTGTTAGCTTTGAATGCCTTTCATTTTAACTCCCTCCCCCTCCGTTTCATGCTGTGTGGCCTAATGTCAGAAGCTTTGCCATTTCCTAACTGGCACAGTGAAATTTTTAACCACAGCTACTGAACAGTACCATTAGTCTCTTGTGTGGCCAAAACACAGAAGAAACCTCCTGGTTTTTAGGACTCATTTTCTGTATTTTCCATCATTCTCTGCTGTTTCTATGCCCTGTCACTAGGTCACAAATGACCTAGTTTCCTTATCCAGCATCCAAATGAAGCAATACAAGTAAACAGCCAAACAGCCTCCTCACCTCCCATGACCATCTCCAAACAATTCCTTCTGCTCAGCGCTCTGATGCATTTTATGTTCTAATTTTGGCTACAGACTCAGATCAAAGGTTATCTCCATTTTATCAGAACAACCATTATTTGGAAGAACCTCTGTTTTTCATACAAATTTCATTCCCCATTTTCCCTTCCCAGCCCATACAGATATTAGAGCTGAGAATGGTTTCATTTAAGCGTCTCTTACACCTTTCAGGACACAACTCTGTCCAAAGCTACCTTAAAATTCAGGAAAAAAAAAAGTGTTCATTGAATCTTGGGGCATACAGTCCTCATTCCTAAGTCTATTTAAGTCTATGGAAAAGCTCCAAAGACTTTAACTGACTGGATGGAGTCCAGCCTGAGATCTGGCTGGATGTAAATGCAAGCTCATTTCCAATCAATAAAGTGTCAGGGCTTTCAGTGTTTGTAAACTAGCTGGAGACAGCAGAGCTGTTTATCTAGTACTGTCTGCCACGTACTTCATGGACATTAGAAAGCCAATGTCAGGCATTTCACAGCAAAACCCCTTCCAATGCATATATCACAGAAACTGCACAAATAAAGCTGAAAAGGATAATGAATTTCTCCCTCAGAGCTGTAATATTTCACACTTTAGGTTTGGGTTTGTTTGTGTTTTTTTCTGATTTTGGTTTTTTTTTTTTTTTTTTTTTAAACCTCTCTATAGGCTATTCCATAGAAGATAAATGGCAGTTTTCTTTTAAACATCATACTTAGTGGGGTAAAAAATTGAACAGAGCCCTCACTCTGTCAGTCTGGTGTTCAGTGTTCCTATCTGGGTAGTATCAAACCAAGCCATCTCCTGATGGAGCACTGCAAAAAAGAACTTCTGCCGGATCCTTGTTGTCTGCCTTGTAGCAGCAATCAAAAATGTCCATACTTGGATGGTACTCAGGATCAACACAGCAAAGCCAATTCCCACGTAGTAGTAAGCAAACCTGTGATAAGGGAACAGAAGGCCTTATGATCCCGCTGTATCTTGTGAGAGAAGTTAGACACACAAAGCAAGAATTAGTCTTCATTTACTCCATCAAAGTAAATACTGAAGCTTGTGATACATTATTGGGAAGCCTTTTTTAGAAGGCAAACATTTGGCTTCTGCTCAAAGGGATAACACAGGAAAAGAAAATCCCCCTCTGTTAACACAATAACTACAAAGACTCTTACTTTGTCATTTCACCTTCTATATCTATGCCTGGAATTGATGGAAAGCTGGAACTATTTACTGAAGTATCTGTGTGGGGGGAAAAAAAGTAGTAATATTTGTGAAAGTATTATATGTAGAAGATAAATCATAGCAATCTAGGGTCATCAGTTTGCGAATGTTTTGTATTTCGCAAGCGGGGTTTTGCAAAATACAAAATGATTTGGCAAATACACATTTATTTTTAAGGAACTTCTTGTAATTACTGCCTGATAACTGATGATACAGAAGGTGGTCATGCTCCTTACTATCTCACCAAAGTTGAAGTTCATTCATAAAGAGCACATCCAATGCACTGCTTTTGTCCTGGTCTAGCCATTAAAGGTCAATTAAAATGATTGGGTAATTTGCAGCAGGATTAATTTTATACTTGTTTAGATGTGTACCAGTGCATAGCCTAGGGGGGAAAAAACATCTTAGCCCCTGTAGCAAAATATAACTGGTACATAGAGAAGTCTAATTTTACCTTCCGACACATTTGATTTCACGCCGCTTAGCACAAAGCTGTTTGTCATCTCTCCAAAGACAATGATCATAAGCGGCAATCCAGTACCATTCGCAGCAGCTGCCATCAAACCAACTACCATCAAAAGGACATCCAGCCAGTCAGCATAGCGAAACTATGTGAGCATTAAAAAAAGGAAAAAAAAGTGAAGTAATGCCTGACAGTTCATGTACATGTTACCGTGCAGCAGACCTACAGAACATGCTTTGTTTCTACCTACATACTCTAAGTAGCAACAACACTCCAACTGAAGGTAAACTCAGAACGTAAGAATTCTGTAGTAGGTCCCATACATCTTTAAATCAGTACTCAGTAAGGCTGCTAAGGGAATATTGGCAGGACACATGGTTCTTCCCCAACTCAGCAGGAAAATCCCAAAGTGTATGTCCTACATGTTTCTAAGTGATGATCTTCTCTGTACCATATATTGCATTTTGTGTTCCAGTAAGTTACATATTTACTAAGATAATGCCTTTGAAATGTAAACAAGAGTGAGTTATTGACCAGCACTTGGGTTATATCTACCAGTAGAAAATGTTTGCAGCAGAGATTGTATCTTAAAGCTTGTCTACCCTTGAACATTTGTTTGGTTTAAAAAAGGATGTGAATTTAAACTGCCATAGCTATTCCTGGATGTAGTTAATCTGAAATCAGAACATTTTATTCCTGACTGTCCTAACTCTCTTCCAAAGTGTAAATGGACATGGAATAAACCAGAGAAGAATAAAACTTATCTTGTTCCAGAATAAGCAAGTCCACGTGTAAGAGTTATTTGGGAATAGCTGTTGTATGGAAAACTGACAAAACCATACCACTGGTTCTCTCAGAGAGGTCCCTCAGACGTGAAACACAGGATAAATCCTTTATAAATAGAGCCAAGGCAAAGGCCTGTGCAGTACATACATCCTAGATCAGCCTCCACAGGGGTGAGCTACATACCCCAACAGCACTAAGGTTGAACTGCTGTCAGTATTACCCATACACTGAGGGGGGCATCTGACCTAAAAGGCCAAATTTTAAAGAGGTCTAGCATCAATAGGTTTCAGGCTTCTTCCCTGGTTTTTGATTGCCTATTAACTGCAATTCATAAACAACCCACAATAACAAATAAAGAAAAGAAAATATAAAGCAGACCATTAAACTGGACACTAACCAATTCAAAAATGCCAACCACCTGTTTGTCTGGCTTCCCATTTTTCTTCCTAGAGGAAAATACAAAAGACTAATTAAAGATGAGTTTTCTTCCTAGCAAAGCCATATTTAACTTCTCCCCCCATACACCCAGTACAGCAGCATCCAATGTGATAGGTTCAAAGAATACCTACTTTTTTTTCTTGGGCTTTAGCTGGTCACTTTGTTCAAGATTTTCATCATGTTGGAGAGAGGGGTTGTCATATCCCTGGCTTGCAGATTCTACAAAATAAAAAGCAGACTTTTTTTAACATAACAACCCATCTTTTGTACCAGTTTCTTGCAACTTTTCCTGCTGATTCTTTTGCATTTAAAGCTTAAAGACTAATTTTTCTTATGTTCTGGTGAATGTTTCTTGAAACTTTCTCTTCAGTTCATCTCCTCTACTCCAGAAAAAAACTTCCAGCTCCATTTCTGAGATGGAAACAAACTTCATTTTTACAAATAAAATATATTTATATAGAAAGGCTATCAAAGACTAAAAGCAAGAATTAATTAATTCTGAAAACACCTACACAACTGAATGCAAACAAGGAGAAGCCCTACTGAAATAAGTGGAATTGTTTATAGCAAAGCTTATAATTGCTGTAGGTAACATGGAACAGATGCAAGTTAACTGAAGAATCAAGTCTCTGCTTGTCATAACCATCTTCATTTTTTCTTTGTATTGTGGTAGTTGGCACATCTCCCACTTCCTTTGTGCTAGGGGCTTTAGAAAGCTACACAAAAGAGGAATCCTACCCCAGAAAGCTTATGATTCTAAATGCATAAACCAAAGTGTAATAAATGCATGAAGAAACTGATGAGCAGCCACAGTAGGCTGCCAGCTGTGAATCACATGGGGAGAAGAGGGCTCCACACACCAGCCACCCCCAAATTACATTTACCTTAACTTTACCTCCTGACTCACTATGAATAGAATTTTCTACATATTGTTTTTAATGTCAGTCAGTCTATGAAGACTAGTTTAGACAAGCATTTGAAGGCAATAATGTGCTTCCACCTTACTGAGTTTACCTTAGGAGCATTTTCATGCCCAGGCTACAACCCACCTAAATAGTTTTACCAATATAAATGAATTCTGTGGAATGATTCATGCATAAACGTTTTCTAGGTGGTGGCTTTAGTTCACTGGAAACTCATTGTGTTATCTCCTGTAAAAACACTATGGCAACTTATCATGCACCTTTAGATTTGGAGCTGTGGAATATAGTCCTCAAACACACACACAGCTTTCACGCCTGTGGCTTACCAGCATCGGAGAGGTCCTTTTCCGTGGAATTTACAAAACAGTCCTTCATTCTTCTTTGTTGTATGCTTATGAGATACAGTCACATAACTCAAAACCTGCATTAAAAAAAGCAACAAAACATGTAGAAATAGTAGATATTGTAAAAGTTCACATTAAAATATTTGTGTGTTTTTCCATGACTTATTACATTTTGGTCTCACTACTGTCCTACTTAAATATAATGACTAAAAAAAAAAAAACGTAACAGCGTGATAAAGAATTACTTTTAATAAGATATTAAGAACAGTGCAAACTGTTACAATGGAACCTAACTCTGTAGCCTGTCTTAGTAGTCTTTTATGCTAAATCCCTAGATCATTCATATACAAATTATTGTGGATGATCTACTACAGAATAAAGGATTTCCCTCATTATCTTTTGTTTGATTAAAACTTACTGAACAGTCATAACACGATCATGATTATAATGATAAAGGCGTAGACACATGTACACATTATGCCATACACCAACTAAGCAAGATTTAGAGGCGGTAAATGACTGATACTCCAAGTTTCCCTAGGCTTTCCTTCTTGATGTATCGCATATACAGGTTTAAAAAAAAAAAAAACCAGCAAAAAACCACACATGAATTTGATGAAGGCTAAAATAATAGTGATAAGAAAGCACATAATCAGCCTGACATTAAGAAAATATATTTTTTTAAACTTCCTTTTTGATAGATTTCTGGCTGTGGTTTTTTTTTTCCCACCTCATGTTATTTCAGCTTACCTTTACAACTCACGCTGTGCCCATAGGCGTGGGTGACTGCGGCCCCGTACGGGCGGGGCGCGGTGCGGTGCCCCCAGCCCCGCGGCGGCTGCGGCCGCCGGCCCGTCCCGGTCCCGGTCCCGGTCCCGGTCTCTGCGGGGCCGGCCGCCAACCCGCCCCGGCCAGGGGCTTTATAGCGGCGGCACCACCCGCCCGCCCGCCCGCCCTCGGCTCGGGTTTCAGGTGAAGGTCGGTGCCGCAGCCGGGCAGGAGACGCCGTGGACGAGGGGCCCCGCAGAGAGATTTCGGTCGGTGATTTCGGCCGCTGGGCTCCTGCCCTCAGCAGCCCCTCGGAAACAGCCCGCAGGTCTCGGGCCCCGCCAGCCGCACACGGGGAGCCGCTCGGCCCCCGTGTCAGAGTATCGCCTTCCACCTTGAGTCTCACAGATACTAAAACTAGAAGAATTTTAGTTTAGAAAATTCTACTGATAAGCAGAGGTGAGGGGGTATTTGAAGAAGAGTTACTTGTCCAGTGAAAACATTCAGGCTTGTGAAAGCTAGATCTGCAGGGTCATATTAAATTTGAGGAATTGCTTCACTGCATTTGGTGAATTTCAACTAAGAGTAATGACAAGCAGGTGAATTTGAACTAAGAAATGTTATTATTTAATAAGTGTTTTCATTTCCCACTTCTAAATGACATGAAGATCAAAGCTAGCTACATTTGTTATTGGTTTTAGAGAAGCAAAGCATCACGTTTTGCTCGTTTAATTCCCCGCTCTTTCCCACAATTTGTGTGGGGTTTTGTTCTGGCAAAAGTAAGACTGTTTCTTGGTTTGGGTTAGCTCAGAGGGTGGTGTGTTCCCCCCCAGCCCTGCAAAGAAATCAGGTAAACAAATTGGATTTTCTGCACAACCCTAGAAATAACAGTTCTTCAGCTTCCCCACCCCACCCGCACATATTGGAATCTGTATCATTTGCTTCCAATAATGCCTTTAGTGTTTAAGAAAGAGAAACTCCTAGTTATTTTCCCATCCACTCAAATGCTATTATCCCAAAGTTGAGTCCCAGATAATTAAACTAGTTACTCAGCTGGTTATTCTCAAGTAACAAATTCAGGACTCAGCCTAATTTAAGCTTCCCTTTTCTGCCTTCCCCACAGAATTCAGATGATGTTTTACATGTTGGTTATGATGCCCTGAAAGAACCTCAGAAGAAAAGGCATTATTAGGCATCATCGTCTCCTGCCCACTGGGACCCTATATGTTCAGTTAGATTCAAACTCCTACATGTCAGACCTATTACTTTTTTAGTACTTTCATTAGCAGTACCCAGAGTTTATATTACAGAAACAGCGTTAAGCCTGCATAACGCACATCCATGCCTGTGTTCTCCATTCCAGAAAATTAATGAAAAGCATTGGCTTCTGCTGCCATGAAGAATATGAATTTGCAGATTTTTAGGAGAAGAGACAGAACAGCAAGCTGAAGTACTTCACTGTCCCAGCCCCAAGGTTCACAGCTGTATGAAGTATTTCCTTCACTGAAGGCAACAGGTTTTTTCTTATTCATCTCAATGGGAGCAAGAACAACCCCTCACCACATCTAAGTTTTTGTTAAAACAGGTGATTAACTGTTATTTTCAGAAGAAACTATCATCACATTTAAAATTTTAAACATAGAGTCATGCCACTTAGAAAGCAAATGCCTGGATTTGGTGATAGGTGTGGGACTGAGAGAGTACATAGATAGCAGAGTAGAGGAATGAAGTTAATATAAACCCAAAAAACTCTCTTGGACCAGTTTTCAGAGCTGCTAAGTACCCACACATCTCTCCCTTGGGATCACTGGCAGCTAGGGAGTGTTTAATACCTCTGAAACATGGACACTTTCACTTTTCAAAGTTCATTATTGGTTGTTCACAGACAGTAGCAATGACGTGTCAATTCTGATCCTGATCCATTGCTCTATACAGTGCGTGCCTGGTAAGAAAACCCCTCAGAGTTCCACTGCATAGAAAAGACAGTACAAAAAGGGCGTGCGAGATGAGCAGGGCAAGCAACCAATAGCACAGAGAAAGAGAAGCATTGGGTGTTGAGAAGAAAGTTGTTTCCTTCTCCCCCTCCCCCCCCCCCTTTCTTCCTTTGGGAGTGACGTTATACTCTATGCAGGTTAATAAGCACCTCCAAAGGGCGGGGTGGAGGAACAAAAACCATGAACAAACAGATGAAAAAAAAAATCAACAAAAGAAGGAGTAAGAAATAGTCTAGAAAAAGACTTCTGATCTAACATACTGAGAAACATGAACTCATAGTCTAATTACAGCTAACTACTCCATGCTTAAATAAAAAATAAATGAGCACAATCTGATATTTTTGCAGAAGCAAAAGTGCTGTACTAAAGCATACATGTGTCAAGCAGATAAGACTCCCATCAATAAAAGAAGGCAGAGAAGCAACACAAGAAATGGTAGTTTACAGTAATGCCCTTGTAATTTTTGGGGGGACACATTATGATAAGAAATCATAATGTGATTTGGCAGGGAAATACTATTTCTTCTTTTATCCAAAAATATTTGTGTAACTTTGGAAAATGCTCACTCTATCTGAGAAGTACTCTGTTCCAAACAGACAATATTCACCCATGCCTCCACGTGTTTGGGTCATCTGTCCAAAAGCAGGCAGTGACAGGAAAAGCAAAATTAAACACAGTCAAGTATCATTAATTAACACCAGCCAGAACTGATGGAACTAGAAGAGATATCTACTTTAAACAACTGTTAACCATAAGCACAACATTATTAAAAACAAACAAACACAAAACTCCACCAAAAAACCCCCCCCAAACACAAGCTGGAAATGAGAACTCATTTCCCCAGCAAAGTATTAACACTAATGTAAGGTATGCAAAAGTAGCAGACACCCAACTTTACTGGAACATCTCCTCAAAATAACAGTCACATACAAAGAAGGTGTATTGTATTTTACAAGTGTTACAGCTACTTACTGCTTTTTAAGTTCTGCAGCAGACCAGAAGATCATCAGAAGAGCACTTAGCCTGCACCCACAAGCCACATGTGGGGAGTCAGGGCTAGTATTTGACCCGTTACCTTAATCACAGCTGATCACCTACCTTTCCCCTGCAGCTGGGTTGTAATTAACAGGATGGAGCTATAAAAGACCTTTATCTTTACTTACTACCCTTTGGTGTTAGTTGCTTTGTGACTCTTGTATCTGTGTTGTACCTGTGATTCCACCAGAAGATTCTTGCCAGAATCACTTAAAAAATAAAACAAAAAAAGTCCTATTTTCTTATTTATTTGTCAGAAATCAGACCAAAATGGAACACTGACACTGTAGATCTTGAAGGCTTTGTGGGCTAGTTGTCGTTAGTTGTAATCAACTCTCATGTATCTACAGCAGTACAGGGACATATGTATTGTACTCAAGCTCAACAGTAGTATTATTAATAACAACCAGTAGTAGCTGTAGTCATGGAACAGTACTTGCAGCCTTACTCTGGGAGAGGGTCATATTTTGGTGGGCATAAAAGGAGTGGCTCATTATCATCCGAAGTTATTCACTGAATTTACTGAGTAATAGGTTATGTTGGCCATTTGGGTTATGAATATGGGACTTATGAATATATCCCACATAGTTAACTTTTGTCAATATAAAAATGAATAGAAATATTCTGCATAAGCTTAATTAATGTCTGGGTGCAGGGAGGCAGAGTTTTCTCCGTCACTGCCTGACTGATCCAAGTTGGGCTGTACAAATTGGCAGTACCGAGTACCCACAGGGAATGAAAAGGACTCTCTTATGGAGCAGCTGTGGGCTTCTGTGTCTTTCAGAGGAGTTAGTTTTTTCCCCATTCTTTGCCACAGTGGTCCATGCCTTTAGGATGACCTTTAAAGGTCCCTTCCATCCCAAAGCGTTCTATGATTCTATGCTAAACCTAGCTGAGGTAGTATGAAATAGAAAGCCCACAGTTTCAGGATACCAGCTGGGGCAATGAGATTGGGGTAAATTCTGTTTACTAAGGTGAGCTTAATTACACCATTGGTTAAACTAGTCAAAAAGTTTGGGGATATTAATCACATTTGCAAACTAAAAGTTAAGAAGTTTTCTAGTTTCTTTACAGGGAGCAGCTAACTAAAATGTTGTAATTCTCCAAACCAAAACCAAGTTACATGTATACTACTATAGCATTGGCAACTGCAGAGCTATCAGGGATTTGGTGCAATGGATGGAGAAAGTTTGGGTAAAGGTGAGTGTTGGAAGAATTAAAAATCAGGTAAAGTGGAGTAAAGAAATATGTCACAACACTTCTTGAACTTTCTGAGAAAGTCTGAGCTATGTTGTCCAAAAGTCCTAATGCTATAACCAAGCAAAACAATTATTTGTGGTTTCCCTGAAATTGGGGAGTGGGAACATATCTGATTCTTTTAACTAAACAGTTATATCAATGATAGCTATTTAATCATAATTGTTTCTAACCAGAACAACTTGCAAGAATTTATTGAGGCTGAAATGGTTTTACAAGTTCTCTGTAGTACACATTTGCTCAAAGAACAAAAACAAGGAATGCATTTATTTTCTTCTATGAAGTTTGCATGTGTATTTTAGGAGAGACTTAACTGATAAGTATGAAGAATTTACAGATTTATCAAGTAATTACTATAATTCCTCATGCCTTTAAAAAAATATCAGGTCAATATGATTCATTGCTTTCTATAAAAGAAGAGAAAATACCTATTTTTTTCCTTCTCAGTAATACAGTAATATAAGTAGTAAGATCCCAGGAAGCACAGAAGACAGTCATTCTGCTGAACCCTTTATATACCTTAAACAGGAAAACTTCATACATTATCAAAATGGTGAGTTAGGATGATAAAGACCTGTAGAAATAATTCACAGGACTGAATGTCAAGATGTACACCTATTTCAGAAAGACAGGGAGGAAAGAAAAGGAAAGGGAGGAGGAATTGCCTTATGTAAGCAAGTTACTTATTCTCAGGCCTTCCCTCTATCAGGAGAAAGACAAACCAATGGATTTTGGTCTGTCAGACCAGGAATATTAGGAAGATGATGTTTCATTAGTTTAGCTAAAATAAAGGACTAAAGAAACCATTACATGCCTGGACATTTGTTGGGCAACACAGGCAAGAGAAAAAAAAAGGCCTCTCTAATTCTTGGAAAGTGCTGGGAACAAAATTTTCTTTTAAGAGGTGAGAGAATTAACTGGAGATGGGCTTTTCTACATTTCATCCTGAGAAGTAGAATGCAATCAAGGAAGAAAATTTGGATGGAAGTGCTGGTGAAATTAGGAAGTTCAGGATTCTTTAGGAAAAAAGAGAGGAATGACAACAGAATAAAGAAAATAAGTTTGAGTATAGGAAGATTATTGTTATTCATGGAAAGGCAGCCTAAGGGCAAAGGGGATAAAAAGAGTTGGCAATTAATACAAACTTGTTATGGCCTTGAAACACAAATAAGAGGTCATTCTTTCATGCAGAAGCACAGGATACTATCTTTGTGTAGGAATAATCTATCAATAACTAGACGTTGGGAATGACTTTGTAGGCAGCTTTTCTGCAGAATAGTATCTAGGAGATATACTGGATGGAAAACTGAACAGAAGCCAACAATGTCAAACTGCTGTGACAAACAGCAAAATTCACAAAAGCACAGAAGAGTCATATGTGAAACACATGGAGTAGCGTTTTCTCTGCTTAGCACTGTTAGGTTCTCAGCTGGAGTGCTGTGTCTAATTTTGGTTATTTCAAGAAAGATGTGGGTGATAGGAATTATGGAAGAAAGTGAAATTAAAGGGGTATAAAAGACATGACCTCTGAGGAGAGACAGATGGAATTGGGTTTGGTGTAGTGGAAAACATGCAATTCAGTTTAGAAAAATATGAGGTACTGTTGCAAAAACAATGTAATCCAGTGTCTTCCATACGTACTGTGGCACTGATTTACGGTAAGAAAGACAAAAAGTAGGTATTAGGGAACTGGCAATAACTCTATGGCTATTTAAGCACTGGGCCAGATTACCGATGGAGCTGTTGGCATCTAGATTTTTTTTTTCTTTTTTTCAGGTCACGTCAAGCAATTGTCTGTAAGGAAAAGTTTAGTATAGATGATTTTGCCTTGGGGCTTGGGGAAAGATAATATTGTCTTCTGAGATCCTCATCAGCTCTATTTTCTCTGTTGTGCTGATAAGCATAATGAGGGACAAAATGGAACAAAGCTGGTACATCTTGTATATTTGTTAAAGAGATGAGGTCAGGTATAAACTGAGTCTATGGAACAGCTGGTGACAGTTTTGGCAAAAGTTTCTGCTGGTGAGAGATGAGAAATTGGACAAATGGCAGAGCATTTAGAAAAGGCGATGTAGTAGCAAACTCCTATCCTCAGAGGACATGGTGGTTTTCAAGGATGGTTTCATAACGTCCTTTTCTGCAGCTTCTTCTAGCCTACGACTGCCAGGTGCCATCTCAAGCACTGTCAAATGACTTTACTATCTAGTCCATATCCTGGGGTGGGTCATCAACATGGTGTACATATTAATTAACTTCCAGGCTTCTTTTTGGAGTGAACCAATTAGTTCACTTTCAGATTGAAGTGGGATTTGGTGTTGAGAATAGTTTATTCCTGAGTTTTCTCTCAAAACCTAATATCTATAGGACAGTTTTGGTTCTTTCCATCTTCTGCAGCCCTGGAACATGGTCCTTGTGCCCTCCTTTCTGCACACCATCATGCCATATCCTAGAGCACGCAATCCATATACTTCACTTTGGACTACAAAAATATCTCTCTGTGGCATTGCTTTCTGTGTAACATCACTGTGACAGCTCAGTAATCAGTACGTCTTAGGGTTTTGAGTGCACCACATGAGATCCAAAGGAAACTCAGATTAAGTGGTAGACCATAGAAATGTGGCCAGTCCACTCCAGAGGGGGTATTTCTGAGTAAAGTGGATAAAAGCTGTTGAAACCATGAAGGCCATGGAACTCTTCAGGAGTTAGATATTTTTAGCGGTGTAGATGTAGCTACTGATACAATTTGTTCACTGGTAGGATTTCATAGTGTTTTACTAACAACGCTGGGAAGAATGAAGTTGGGTGGGTAGAAGCCACATATTCTGTTTCTGAAAGGTCTTATTCAAGGACTGTCCCATCTCACATCAAAAAGTTAGGTAATGGTGAATTACCAACAGTTCGAAGAAAATATCAGATGTCTTTACTACAAATGTAGCACCAGCCAAGCCCCTTTCTTTGACCTGAACAACATTTTGAATGTGCTGTGCAGCACTGGACAGGGTGTGGGCAAATAGAGAATTTCAGTTCATTTATTCTTTAGTCCCAGACTCTCAGAGGAAATGAACAAGCGACAATTACTTTCCTTTAAATATTTGTATTTCTCAACGCAGTGTCAAATCTTGAGGGCAAGGACCTCTCTCTTTTGCTCTAGCTTCTCCCCCTTCAATAATCTAGCATTTTGTAGATTTTGTTTATATTTATATACAAAAATAATTATATATATTGTATTTAAATAACATGACTGAATCAAACAGGTGTTATTCATACAGGTAGCATGTATTTACTACTGTATGATTTTCTGATTAAATGTTTATATGC
Source organism: Theristicus caerulescens (assembly GCA_020745775.1). Classification (NCBI taxonomy): domain Eukaryota; kingdom Metazoa; phylum Chordata; class Aves; order Pelecaniformes; family Threskiornithidae; genus Theristicus; species Theristicus caerulescens. The sequence goes on along the minus strand of CM036558.1, from coordinate 34,796,826 downwards.
TCCCAAGGGTCAGTGAATGCAGTCCTTTTCATCTAAAGGAATCAATGTAAACATCCTTGGTCACTGAGCATGCACTTAATGACTCTTACGAGCACATCACTGAGTGTTTCCCTTGCCAGGACAGACCATGGTTAAAATGGAATGAGTTTTTTGGCAAAGATGTGCATGGACGGTGACCTTCCATTAATGCTATTTAATCTAGGAAAAGGAAAGTTTAAAAAGCAGAGGCGGAAGGTAAGTGTTTGAAGACACATGTAAAACATTTAACCCTAACTAAAATAAAACAAGTCTTAAGCAGACAAATAAAAATGGGCTCCCTATTTAGATAACATATATGGATACCTCCTGACTGATGGAGAGAGTGGCTGTATCAGGACTGGGCTGGAGGTGATGCCATGTGGTTCAGGAGCACAGTTGTTCCTAAATCACCTGCTACCACACCCTCCCTCACAGTGCTCCACACCATGGTTGTCCTCTCTTCTGAGAGCTGCAGAACCTGCCTGTGCAGCTGGTATCACCACTTCCCTCGCTCCAAAACCACATTTTTCCTTTGTTTAGAAGTTCCCAATTCCTTTTCCATGCCTTGAGTGTTGAAAATCCTAGCTATCCCCTAACATTACACCTCATGGGCACCTCCAAGTTATATGGTCCCTGAGGGCATGAATGGAAAAAGGCATCCTAGGATTAATGAGGAATTATCTTGGAACAGGGGACATGGGGCAAATTTCTGAAGGCAGCTGCCTTGTACAACTTGTGCACAAACTACAACTGATCACCAGAATAAATTACCCTAATTGTAAACCTGGCTTAAATCTCTCAGGTTACAGAAAATGTTACTTCTGCTTATAAAGTTGCATTATGTGGTCACAATATTGTTTTCCCTTGGGGTAGCTGTTTTTTTTTCCGTGGCAGGCTATTCTCATGTACTTATCCATATTCTCTTCTGAGGAAGAATGTTTTCGCAATTTAGACAGCAGTAGGATTTCTGCCAACCAGTGGTTCCTGCATCTCAGACTGCTGTGTCTGTGGTGGCCAGTCCTGATGCTGGCTTCCATGGCACTGAGTTCTGGTTCACAGGGAACAAGACTGACTGACTGGGCTGAGGGGAGGAACGAAATATTACACGTTGCTGACATGTACATAGCTTGTGATGAGAGGCATAGCAAGAACTCCATGTCCCAAAGCTGACTTAGTCAAACCGCAGTGCTTAAAAGGAAGATACTAGCATCTTCTAAATATCCTCCCCTTTTGAGTACCATGTGGTAGACTCTCAGTTATCACTACAGTCTCCTTTTTCTACTTCTTCCTCCTTCCACTTGAGAAATAACAGTATTCACTGACCTTAGTTACCTGCATACTCTGTAGACTGGGATCTAAAACTACCTCCTTTTCCTGTAAGTTCCTGACCCAGTCCTTCAGCTGACAGGTGAGCAGAGTTTAGGAACATGTTTTGTCCAGTGTAATCTTTAACAATTTACGCTCACGAGAGTGAAGGAAACCCTTCACATGGACTGGTGAGTACTCAGGCAACTAAGGGAGCTAGTGAGATACAGATCCTGGTTTTTGTCCTGTTGATGTAAACCCTAGGACAGGGCCGTCTGTACTGTTTTCACGCAGCGCTGAACTTTTAGCTCTAACTGTGTTTGCAATATTAAAGTAGTTATGTAAGTTTACATTTCTGTATGCATCACTGCACAGTCATGCTTAGGCTTTCCCCAAACTTTCCTTCTGTTTTGCTTTCTAAACAGATTACAAGAACTCTAATGAACTTCTGGTTGGACCTAAATTAACATGGGCATCAAAAAGGTCTGATGAAGGATATTTGCTTTTAAGGAGGAGTTGGTGCTTCTAAGATATGCACAAGAACATACCTGAATAGCTGTTAAAGATTCAGGAAGCAGTTAGGCTTTTCTAGTTAGCAACAGACTGCCAAAAAAGATTAGACTATCAGAGACTAGCTTTTGAAATATATTGATCTTCCTTTACGTGCCTGTGATTATGAGAGAAAGGGTAGGAACATTGAAAAATAACTGTAGCTGCTGCCATGTATTTTTTAATTCTCCTTTCTTCTTTTCAAAAGGATGTCAAATTATCTATGCTATACTACCAAAATCTATTTGAAGCTCCTGAATGGTCTCATAATTGTCTAATGAATGACTTCTTAGTACAAGAATGAATTCAGGTAGCATATCAATTAATTAACTGGCCCATAAAATAACTTATGTTCAGGGAAGCAATACTTTGTTTTAAGGGATCTTTAGCTGCGTTGCAAAATGACAGTAAAATAGGCTCTCTAAAAAGTAACTATTTGGGATCAGTTTCACCAAAACTAAACTCAAAGAAAAGGAAGAAATTAACTTTAAAAATGCTTGTTACTCAAATATCACTGATTTATTAATGGATACAAATTTATTTAGGTCAATGAAAAAGGAAAAAAAAGGATTCTTTTCTCTTGTTCCTCCCTATAATGGTCTATGTCGTTCTCTAGTTGTACTATTCTGATGAACTAATACTTATGGAAATAATTAGAAGATCCCAGCTGCACTACTCATTACTGAATAGCCTTAAAGTCAATATGCACTGTGTGTTTCCCTTTTTGATGTCATTCAAAAAAGCTTTTAATGAATTACAAGTAAATTCATACCATATGTCCAAGACAGCAATCAGAAGGAGCTTTTGGACAGTATCATTGTGAATGCATTGAATTTATTTTTGATTCTGTTTATATTGGATGCTATCCTATAACCAATAAGAAGACACAATTTGAACATTTTGTCATTCACTTTTACACCTCCAAGCCATTTGTATTGTAATGCTGTGGAATAGCAACATTCTGCAACATTTTCCTCCCTATAAACCTGGTAAAAATGAACCTAGGCTCAGAACCCAGTTATTTCTCCTGAGAGCTTGGAGATTTATTTCTTTTTTAATCAAGAAAGTGATTATTGTCTCTTTTCCAGCCCCAAACCCCAGCGTGAGCTTATGATAGCTTTAACCAGAGTCCAAAAGGGAACAATCCCTCCCTTGCCAAAAGCACATAAAAGTCCAGCCATGGAACAGGACAAAGCCAAGATTTACTGAAGTGCTAGAAACAATCAAGAGGGAGGGAGAGAAGCCCTTCTCCACCAGCAGCTCAGAACACTGTGGGACACACAACATTTAAATTTCTGCTCTGCTGCATGTGGGTCTGGTTCTGAGTCTCCCAGAGGAAAAGGGTGTCCCAGTGCCAGGACACAGGTCCTGCTGCAGCAGGAGAGAGGAGATGAGGTTGTGCTGGTGGGACGTCCAATAGCTGTCAGGGCACTTTGAGTTCTGCTTTTGGTCCAATTAAAGCCGAGTCATGTACACAGCATGAAGAGATTTTACAGGCGAGATTAGACACCTGGTGATTAGCAAATTCTCCTTGCTAGTGGGGGAGGATTAAAATTCTCTTTGGAAAATTACAGGACTGCTCTTGGCTCTTCTACAGCCTACACTGGGAATGGGATTCAGCTGACAGACTCAAATACCTACGTTTACATGACTACATGTCAATGCCTGCATATGAACTACATGTCCAAATTCCCATTATGGCCAACAGGAGTCTAGTCAATAATGTAGATGTCTACTTTAAGGTGAGCTGATCAGATTTCTGCACTCTGGATATCTCACTCGCTCTATAGACTAGACCTTCATTGACAGTAATGGGAGCCAGACACCTTCTTTACAAGCCAACATCTAAAGTGATCCGTCTGAATGTGGGAACTGTATCCCAACTTGAATGTAAGGGGTACATGATGATATTTTTGCAAATGTCAGCCCATTTTTTCCCGAAGTGAAAGCCTGTAAAGAAGATGGTTCAGGATGATCAAAACTTTCAGTAACCGTGTTATTTGTTTTAATAACAAAATACAGAATCCATTCAGCTCTAACATCCTCTTGAATTGTTGCACTGGAGGAATCACAGTAGTCTTAGTTGACATTCTTGTGGAGACCAAAAAAATCAAGTTGAGTTTAGGATACCTGTACTTCTTGCTGTCTGAGATTAGGTACATAAGGCTCACTCTTTCAAAAAAGAACATCTCACTAAGTTGAACCTTGCATTATAAAAAGCTGTGCTTGTGGTTGTTTCCTTCTGATGATTTTATTTCGCATGTTAACATGTGTTTTGAAAATATTATAAGAGTTTACAGTAATCAACAGCACAGAAGAATTTGGTATATATTATGGACTTGTATTTAGTGATTTGAGTATTTACATGCAGAGAAGTCATGTGGCTTGTTGTGGTAGTGGGCACACACATGAAAAAAGACTAGCTATAATCCACAGTTTTTAAATCATATGTATTAATTTCTCCTGCTTTGATGGCCTGTTTTATATAAAGCCAGGAATGTTACTGTGTTGGATAAAATTCACTGTTACTGATGTCCTTGTTAAAATGTCTTCATTGAAGAAGAAAGACTGCAGTATCACAGGCAAGACTTATCCTACCCATTAAGGCACATTTAATACAAGAAAATAAAATAATGAAATTTGTCTACAACAATATAGCATAATATTGCCACCGTAACTGGTGAGGAAGAGTTACAAGTTGAGTAGAGAGTCAAGGAGAGACGTATACCTTGTTTTCCTTTGCTTTATGTCTAAGTGTTACAGTGACAGTGGAAAGGATATGTTATAACTTTAAAATCACATATAGATGAATAGTAGGAGTGAGAAACCATGAAGTATTTCTAAAATGCTGCTGTCATGACAGCCTCAATATTACTATGGTGTTGAAGAGAGTTCAGGTAATTTCATTGTGGTTGTAACCTCCACGAAGAAGGAATCTCTTCCCATGGATTTCAGGAGGAAGAGCACATTGCACTACATGTAGCATTCAGGAAAGTTTTCAAAATGTATTTAAAATTATTTTGTGGGCAAATTAATTTTTGTATAGCTACAAAAAGGCAATGGCTTTTCATATATAATTTTATTAAATAAGATTCTCCAAATGGATAGATTATTTTTATATTCTTCAAAACACTATACTCCAAAAGCTTTCCTAAAAATATTGCAAAAAGAAGTTTCAAAGTAGCTTCCTTAAGATAGTATTTGAAACTTTGAGTACTGAGGAGACATGAACATGGAAATTAAGGAGTGTTATTGTATTCCCAGCAGCTGCTTTTATGTTCATATCCTGAATTACACTAGGCTGAAGTTCTTCCACCAGAAGCTAGAGGATTCATAGGAGAGGCAAATCAGACACTGAAGTGGTTGATTCAACCTTGATTCAAGGAAGTGAACGCGGAGAATTAAACTGATACTCCACGCAAAACTTTCCTTATGTTACATCCCTTATTCCTGTTATTGTATCACTCCCCTGGGCTTATAACAGCAACTTTGCTCTGAATCGTGTAGAAAACAATTGTTAGAGATGACATGATCTAGAAAGTTAGGATTTGTTTGCTTTCTTAGCTCTCTTACCACTAACTAGCATGATCTTGGGCAGATAATTTTGTCCCCCCAGTTACTGGGGAAAAAAAAAGAGGATTTGATTAAAGTTATTAAATATTTATCTATTTATGAAATGGAATTTATGAAATACACCTTTCCTGATCCACAGAATTGCTGTGAGAATGCAAGGAAAGAGTGAAGTGCCCAGGTTGTATGGACAGAAAAGTAAGATATGTACTTGATACTGAACAGGTTATGTTGAACAAATTATTTAAAAGAGAGAAAAAGATCTCAGTAGCTGAAGCCAGCACTGTTTCTTACCTCAGTAACAACCCTGACATGACAGTAAAACAGTAAGGAAACACCAGTGGAAACACTGTAAGAAAAAGCTGAACAAGTTGGTCAATTATCAGCACGCAGGGACACGCGCATATATGAACACACTCAGCCTGACTTTGCAGTAGCCAGCATTTGTAGTCTGGGCTCTAGCTGAAACATGATAAAAATGTGAAGGGCAATCTAATTAAAAAACTTGAAACACTGTGCTGAGGTCATTCCTGTTTACCTCCCACTATAAAAGACGTGCCCTCTGTTGCATGCTATATAGTCATAAAAAACCCCTATAGAAAGGCACTGTGGCAACCAGGATGCCTCCTGCTCTAATTCCTGGGGCTATTCTTTCTCCTCTCTGTCCTCAACCTCAAATAACTCCTCCTTTCTGTCACCACTGGCCACAGCAACCTTTTTGGGCAGCTACTGGCAAGGCTCAGCTGTGCTTCTCCCTGCCTCGTGCCTCTCAAAGGTCACCAAGGACAGGTGCCCTTGCTGCTGCTCTGTGTGCCACCAGCGAGAAAAGGCAGTCGGAGGCCCAGTCTTTGTTCTGTAAGAACTTGCAGAACAAACCGAAAAATCCCTGGGCATCAAAGGAAAATCCAGATGTTTCCCTCCCCTCTCTGATCACGCTCAGTATTCACCCATTACCCCCTCACAGTGGGAATGATTTTATTCTTGGAGCTGTTATTACTTAGCACCCCTAAATTAGTAATATCTTGAGTTTTGATAGCGACTGTCATCTGAGACTAAAGATGTTTTGCAAGCATTACATTATTGGCTGGGCTTCAGCTTCCTAGTGAAGCAGCAAAACCTTTTATCTCCCTTATTTTATATCAAGAAACTGGGGAACAGTGTCTGAGTAGACGATCAGTTAAGGCAATCACAGTAAAGTAAACCTAGCCAAGACATACTGAGCCCTAGCATTGAGCTCCAGCTACAAAATCAAGCATTAAAATCTGGAAAGTGATGGTAAAAATATAATTTGAAATAGACAAGTGAAATTTTGGGATATGAAGTGTCCCGCTCACCACAAGGCCCTTGAGGGTTATGGGCTGGTGTGGGATATGCAGATGGGACTGGTTTGACCAACGTTTAGTCCAAACTTTGTTACTAAATCTCACTTCCATTTAATGTGACAGTTATCTGAATCAGATTACACTTAAAACTTTTCATTACAAATAACTAGCAAGTAGATGGGAAGTTTATACAGTAGGAGGCAGATAACTGGATATAACCACTAACAGAGAGAGAGATAAGATGCCTTCCTCCACCAAAGGGGCCATAAATAGGCAGGGAGAGCACTACTGATTTGTTGGAGGAGTCAGAAAATGCTAAAATAAAACCACAGTTCCTGTTTCTTCTTATCATTTAGAATTTGCAATTATTATGCAAGAGGTGTAGTACCCTCAAACCTGCATGCAGTTATGGTTGTTCTCTCCCCTGTAGACTGATTTCCTATGCACAGAACAGGAACTTCTCTTGAGCCAGAGACAAAACTTTAACTCGGGTTTCTTAACTGCTTTATCTGTTTTACAACTGCCTTACAAAATGCTCTATCACTGCTTATCAGAGGGTGGTTTATGTTTAATATTTTCAAGAGATAAAAAGGTTATGAACCAGAAACCTGCTCCTGACATTCATACAAGGTGACAGAAACAGGGAGTGGGCTTAATTTCAGCTTACCTTTCAGTATAGAAAAGCTGCCTTTTGCCATGCACATACTGTAAGGAACAGTCATAGCAAGACATTGTGATGAGTAGGACACATCCCTTTCTAATGTTAACTAATTAATCCAAACAAACATTACTGGCAGAGGGGACAGGTAAGCTGCAGAGCTGCTTAGCTGTGCAGAAGATAAAAGAGTTACCCTGGTATGCAAGAGCAATATTTAGAAGCTGATCATTACTGGGTTCAGCTCAGCAGATCTTATATTTTACCAGGTTGATGTATACCAACAGGAAGAGAACTCAAAGAACAACCTTCACATTGCACTGGATTTTGCTGTGTTGTAAGTCAGCTCAGGGGAAGTACGCTTCCAGCCTTGTAAGCAGAACAGTCTGGAACATCACAACAAGGTGATATAAGGATGTAAGAGGCGACAAAAGGATGTAAAAAATTTAGAGGTATGAGTTTGTCTAATGTCTCAGTTATTTTCTCTCTAAAAAGAAATTTTAGACACTTTTTAAAATTTATGTCTGTCATAGGCCACAGTTTTAGCTGACACAGGCATGCTCTTGTCCAGCAACAAGCGCAGGGATGTGTTTTGGGAGGTGGGGAGATCAACATTTCAGTTTTAAATTTTGGAAAGCGGTCTATTTTCTCAAAAATAAAACAAGAACTTCAGAGTTACCAGTGGAAAATGATGTTTATCTTCTTACAAAAATCATACTGTTTTTAGGGAGGTCATGCATAATATTGGTAAGTTGCCACCCATTTCATACCAAAAAATTAATTTTCCATAGACTGTGGAACATTTCCAGCCTCAGTGATAGTGTGTGAATGTTTGTTGGGTAGAAGTGTAATGCAAATTATAAATTACTTTCTGATAAAATGACCTGCCACAAAAGTTAAGTCTTTGTCATATAATATAATATCTATAAAGACAAGGATTATTATTTACTTCTTCATGATCAAATCTTCTATGTATTCCTACATGACTGAGCTTAAGAAATGGGAGTCTGAAATACATAACAAAGATGAATTTTCTATCATTTCCTCCAGCACCTGGGAAAACCATGCCTAGGAAAGTTGGAATTGTTTCATGTTTCCCAGAAGGGATCCACAAAGCTGTGTCTTCCACTCCTTAAAAAGTATCAGTTCCCAGTTGTCCTTCTGACCTATCTTCACTGAACCAGATTCCAGCCAAATTTGACATCTGCTGTATAACACTTGAAACATTTTTCCTATCCGTGTGGCATTTCAGCTGGAGTTTTCCAAAAGACATTAACATTTATTTCATTCCTTTCTCAAATTATCCCAGTGGCTAATTTCCTTGTTATTTCTAGTGCCTGGGTTGGCAGGATCTTACCTCTAAGACAGTAAGGTTGACCTTAGTGTCAAAACAACTTTAAAATGACAGGGTTGCTAGACAGTGGGTTTCTGAAATGCATGCCACTTCCTGAAAAATCAAATATCAACAGAGGTAAATTTATTATTTTTACCTGATAGACCTCAGATGTTTTCACAAAACTTCTATGAGCCACTGAGATCTCCTTTATTCCATTTTATATATATTTCAATTATTCCATTATATATATTTCAGTTCTCGCTTCAGAGGCATGCAAGAGCCAGTCCTTTAATAACTGATTTTTATAGAATGTGTAATGATGAAAGTCCTAAAGAAGAGGGAGACAACCGAAGGCCGTGGCAGAGTTTGCACAGGTCTTGCAGCCAAACATTTGTTAGAACCAGTTTTTACTCCAGGGTTACATGAACTATGAATACAGCAAATTCTTTGGCAAAGGGAAAGCAGGATAAAATACAGAGGTCTTTCTAAAGTTGATGACTTTTTTTGATTAGACCACTGATTTCTTATATGAGGAAAATGTGTTTGTTCCAGAGTACCTGCCATTCTTTAATGCATTTGCACACTACATGGAGAAGTGCAAGTCAAACTGGAGCAGGTGCAGATTTGCACAAATATTGTGAAGCGATAACTGGGCAAGCAAAAGGGATCAGTATGAGGCTTTGTTTGAAGAAAAAATTTGATGTGAAGGGAAAATTTTCTCCAGGACCTGTTTTGCTTTGTGGAGGCAGCTGTTCCCCAAAACTATTATCCTGCCCTAAACATGGATGTATTGTAAGTTGACTTTACGACATGCAAAATTTGGGTGAATGTTTCCCTGCTGGTCAGAAACTATTTCTTGCTTCAAGATCCTTTTCCAGGTGGACCTTTAGGATCCAAAGCAAAATCCTTATGGATGACTGTGGCTTTAGCTATAACTTGTAACTGTCATTGTTGAAGGCACTGTGACAGATCGAAACACAAGTGTTACTTAGAAATAAGTGCTACTCAGAAATTCAGTCACCTCCTGATCCAGCTTACTGGACTAATGGAGGTGGCCTTGATAAGTAAATGAAACAGAACGGTCAGGCTTTTTAGCTAAGCTTGAAACTCACGTATTTGACTTTAAGTAGAGCAGGACTGTACGCCTTTTTGTCTCCCACACGTGTAGTTTGCTTATTTTTTGTCCATAAGCTGTTATCAATAATTGGCACTAGTGTATTTATCAGTTTCAGTATGGCAACCAAAAATAACAAAATATTCATTTACCCTTGGGAAAACAAAGCAGAACCATTCATATAAAGCATTAAAACATGGTTTGCTTCATTTACTGTGTGCAGTTCCTGTCCCGGGGAACATTTGTTTCTTAGCATTTCATGCCCTACTCGGCAGGTTAATCACATGAGACCTCACTGGCACTGCAAAAATCATAAGGCTTTCTAACTTTGTATTTATTATATGTTCAATACCTGAAAGAGGATAAAAAACATGGAAAATGGACTCCACTGTGTAAGTCATGTGAAGGGGAGACGGGCAATTCAGAGAACTTGCTGACACACTGCACACTTTTAGGAAACTAATAAAAAACCTTCATAGCCAAGGGAGGAAAAAAAACCCAACCGCAAACAAATCAAAACCAATGGCCCAGAAATGTTAAAGCAGATAGTGCTTTTCCTGAAAGTTAACTATTTACTGCTGTTACCTTCACTGAAATGCTGGTTTCTTTCTGATACACCATTCCGATCTCAGATAATGGAACTGGATGACATAAAAGAATGTATTTGGGTTTATCCCAAACTCAGTATCCAGCATTTTTGGAGTTTTGCTCAAGTTGGCTGTCTTCTTAGTGAATTTTATTTTTCAGATCTGCTTATCTCAAAACTGGAGGATGCAGCTGGGACTGCAAATAGAAAAGCCAAAATGCTGCTGGAAAAAATTATGCTCATAGAATTTCTAAATCACAGCGCACAGTTAAATCTCTAAAGGAAGATAGCTTTGAAAAAGTATAGCCTCCATTTGCAACCTGAAGATGTGCAGTTAGAAGTGCTTTCCAGCTTGCACCACAGTATATGGTACAATTCCACGATTATATTAATTAGGAAGAATTTTTCTTTATGCTGACATCAGGTGAAAGGGAACAGAAAAATATAGAACATTAAAAAAATCCCAAAGATGATCTTCCTTCATAATTTAAATGATCCAAGCCTATATAGTCACAGTGGGCCTTCTACTTATGTATTTCTGAGAGGAAGAGAAAGCCAGCCCGGCAAAGGCTGATCCAGGAAGCATGTCACTAGAAGCACCTCACTAAAAGCACTTGGGTAGCTCAGTCTTGCAATGCTGCCACTGAAGTTGCATCTGAAGAGACAACTGCATCCAAATCACCACACAAACAATTTTTAAATTACATCAGAGTAACGAATTCTATGGCATTGTACATTTTGGCCAAATACCAATGTCTCCTACATTACTGGAGAAAAAACTGTTGGACCTACTTGCACCTGCAGAGTGGTCCAGCTGACAGCAGTAGGGGTATTAAAGGATACTGTACTCTGTGTGATTAATGAGAGAGGTTGAGGTTATTAATACTGTGGAAAATATTCTGTTAGGTAATGAGCATCTGTGAAAATTTCTTAAGTACTTTGTCATATCTGGACTGATGCTTCTGTAAATGATTTTTTGGGCTTTTTTTTCAAAGGGAGACCACATAATCCAACAAGCTTGTAGGAAGCTAATATCAGGAAGTGGTGGGCATTACAGCCGAAGGGAAGAGGAGAGGAGCACTGCTGGTGTGCAGAGAGGAGAGCTGCGTAGCTTCAAGGGCAGGGGCATCTGGTCGATGTGGCAGCTGTGTTGGGGCTGCCTTTTGATATGAGTAGTCTTGTCAGGTTATGCATTTCCCATTGCAGGCAGAGGATGCTTGGGATGCTTTACCTCGGCTTGTGTAGCTTGAGCTATTCCAAACACACACTGCATAGATTTTTCATTACATTCTTGAAAGCTCATTAAGTTGACCAAAAAATGTTAGCAAATACTATGATCTGATGGCTTTCATACCTTTCTCAGCTAGAGATAGTATTTACTCCATGCTATCTGATCTGATACAGCACTTAATGAGAAAACAAAAGTACAGGTTGCTTTCAATTAGTCCGTACAGACAGATGTAAAGAAGGAAGCTATCATTTGGTCAAATCAGTTTGTCTAGTACCAACTGGAAGGCCTCTGAGGGCTCCCCAGAAGTAAAGGGGAAAAAAGAAGGTTTGCCATAATAGAAGGCTTATCTTTTCATGTTGAGTTAAGAACCCCAGATGTGCAGAGTAAGTATTATGTAAAAACCAGAATTAACTAGTTTTTCACATTGACTGGATTTTGGGCTGTAAAAATTGATCAGCTAATTCACTGAAAAAGCATACAGAGTATATGCAGAAATAGCCTAGCTTTTGTTGGATGAGTAAAATGGAAAAAAAGAGTGGAAGCTCTAAGAGGGAAAATTGTCCAGCCCACATATTGGGGAAAGTTTAGAAAACAAACACATCTTCAGTCAGAATTTCTAGTGCTGTATGAATAAGCCCACTGCAATAACTAGAAACCATGACCTGACAATATGAATGGGACTACATTTGAAAAGGAACAACACAAAATCAAATTAAACTTTTCACCCATGCTGGTGATTTGTACTTTTGTATTGAACAAGTATCCATGGCATTTGAATCTTGGAGTTTTCCCAAAGCCTTCTAGTGCCTCCAAACCACGACAGGACTCGTTCTTTTTGGTGAAGCTGGTTAGAAAGCAAATTGCGCAGCTGAGCAGTGAGAGGACCAAGTCTTGCCCTGTCTCACTGAGGTCTGGACCCTTACTGAGTGGCACTGAGGTCCTGGAGCCCCATCACTGCTCCAGACTCTTCATCTGCTGATTGAACTTAAAATACAAATGCAGAAGCTGGAAGCAAAGGATAGCCTCTAGGACTCTGCCTTCCTGTACTGATAGCCCGGAGGTACAGCTGGAGGTACCAGTACTGGAGAGGAGCGGCAAGGTGCAGTTCACACGTTCCTCTTATGGGCAGGGCTTTCTGGGGCAGCTCTCTCAGCTGAGAGTGGATCTAATTTGAAAATAACCCTTCTCTTCCATGGAAAAATGCAGCTTCCTGCTGGCCAAAGCAGTTTGTAAGCTTTTACAAATCATACATGTACTTCTGGCCAAAAAAAAAAAACAAAAGAAAAAAACCCCAAACATTTTAAACTGGGATTTCAAAAGCAGAATATATTGTTTTTCTTTAATTCTGAATTACAACTTCTTACATTTTTTCCTCTGACTTTTTAGAAATAGATTTCTCTGTTCCTTTTTCTCTTCAAATATAGCACCCTAACAGAGAACTCTGTGTTCTGGGGAAAAAAATCCAAACTTTTCTTCTCCCCCCCCCCCAATATTTTTTCATCTTATGGGTTGTTTTCATGAAAGAACATCATTTTTTTTGGCCCCCAAACCCATTTTTTTCCCCAAACCTGTTATTGTACTTTATTCAAATGGAAAAAAGTAGAAAAATTCCATCATTGGGGTTCCTTCCAAAATAACTTCTCAACAACTTATTCACTAATTGTGGAGAGCAAGGCTGGGAGTCAATTGTTGAATAAGGCACTCAGTGAGGAAGAAGAGCTCTTGATGAAAACAGATTTTTTTTCAAGTGCCCATTGACTAACAGCTTCTGGGTGGCGAACATTTGAAAACCTGACCTTATACTTGGGAGCAGACACATTTGTCAACATGGTCACTGGTACCTGCAAGTGCATTTTGTACTGGTGCAACAGACTGTGTTACCTGGTATGAATGGCTGTATTTTTCTTTAGAGCTCATAAATTCAGTGTCAGTGGGGGAGGAGAGGAGGGCTTCTTGCATGGGAGGGCTTCTTGCATGGCAGGTCTTCCAGTCCTACAAAACAAGCTACCTTCAACTCTGGAAATATCTGCAATAAGAAGTAGCAATGATGTGGTAATAAGCTCCACATCTGCTTGCACTCAGCATTTAACCCACCCTGAAGCAGGCAGGAACATATCTACTCACTGCCAGCAAAGCCACATCCCTGCAGCTGACCTTACACAAGTGCTTGTTCTTGGGTATCCCCATTACACTTCATTGCTGTCTTGCCCTAATTTCCTTATTTTCTCTCCCTAAAACTAAGCACTTACTTACTTTTCCTACCCTGTGTCAACAGATTTATTTAAGTCAAGTCATACAGCTTTGTGCATTGCATCTGACAGGAAAAGGCTGGATGTTGGTTAGGGCGTCTTTGTGCCGCTTTAACAGAAGTAAAGAAATACAGTAATGCAATTCCATTGCCCTCAGCAAAAGACAACTGGATTGCTAAGCAGCAGCATTTGATCTGGTGTGCCAGTTCCCAGATCCTGCCAGCAAACACTCAGCAAAAGCCTTTGTTCTAGTTTTAAGAAAGAAATTAAGGCAGCCTGTTAAAAAATAATAAAAAAGTAAATGAATAACCAATTAAGTCACCACAAGTTCCTAAGTCTGTGATTTTATCTCAGAAAAAGCTGGCAATGGTTCTATGCCCATTTTATTTTTCAAAAGGAATTTGGAATTAGAAACTACCTTAGAACTTGCACAGTCAATTTTTGCAGGGAGCAAACTTTCAGCCGAATTTTGTTCAACCTGTTTCTGCACATGCATTTTGTGCTAGTGACACGACAGCAACTCCAAGAGATCATAGGCAAACTGAGCCCATAATGCTACGCTGTCCTTAAGCTTTGCTCTCCCATCCCAATGCTGGCCTCATGGTCAGGTCTAGCAAATTGCTTGTGACCACTTTTAACTTACAGGATCAGGGTGAAATGTCTATCTGGGCAGAGGAGCTTCCAATGATTTGGAAGGGAATTGAAAGAGAGGGGACTGCATATCTGTGTAATTGCAGGAGAAGTCTGCCTCTCATTCAATACTTAATTACTTTTATCTTAATTCACTTTTGATTCATGGTACAAATGAATTCACCTAGGAATTTCTACAGTGAGGTGAGCTAAAATTTGTATTAACCTTGCTCCTTTGTGCCCTGTTTCTCTTTTTACTCTGCTAACTTCACCTCAGAAAAACTTTATCTTTTTGCCCTTCATCTTCATGTTGTACCATTCATGGTGATGAAATTTTTCCATGCTGGTACTCTCAGTGTTTTGGACTAACCCAAATTAAAGCACTTTGGTGACTTGGTGACCACAGAAAAAAGCCTGGTTTCCACATCGCTCTGCCCCTGCCCTGACACAGCCTTAGCCCTGTGATGTTTCTGTACATGGTGTGACACTCTCCATGGGGCGCGGGGCCTCTCTTCCCCACTGGTGATCCAGCTCGCACAGCTGCCACCTGGGCCCACATGTGGTGGTGCGTGCCAGTGCACATCTGCCCCACAGCTGGGCTCTTTCTGGATGACCGCAGAAGCCCTGCTTGGACTTTGCTCATCTGAGCATGGGGACCTTGTCCAAATGTATGGAAATACAAAGGTATTTCCATAAAACTCTCCCATAAAAGCTGTAGGATGGTAGCAAACTCCCTAAGAACAAAAGAAAAGTCAAACCCATCAAAATCAATAGTTATTCACCAAATCAACCAAAATCAGGCAGAAATGAATCCTGGGAGCTTTCAGCAGAAGGAATTTTTTTTAGAAGCCATGAAAGCTACAGCAGTGCTGGAGCTACTTTGATCTGAAAGTTACACCATGTGCAGTTGTTATTAATGTTGACTGAGGATCATCTCTTCCAATTAGAGTTCATGCCTCTTGTAACTGTTTATAATCAGTATCTTATTAGTAATCCCACCTGTGACCAGACAGCGTGCATTTATGACATGTCATGGTTAGGTATGTACAAAAACCAGACCTTGAGCCAACATGTACACACCAGAGGTGGTTGGGGCAGACGAATGATTTTGAGGAAACCACTTTAAAATCTCCTTCCCGTGTCACAGGAAGGCCAACGCCAGATGCGGTGGGCAAAAGCCTGTACCATTCAACACTACCAATTTTTTAATAGTCCACAGCTTGTCTACTTAATTGTTCTCTTTCCTCCCCAAAAGGTTAGTGATGCTGCAGATGTGGAAGAAGACAACAAGTGAATGTGAATTTCTGGAAGCAGCTTTGTGAAAAATTAAGGTCAGGTAGCCTCTTACAAATTAGGACTATCCTGCAGGTAGTCTGCTTCTCTTCACAGTTATATTCTATAAACCAGCAATCACAGCAACAGAAATACTCCTAGGAGAAGAGAAATGTTAGAAAGAACTTGGAGAACTGTCATGTCTACGAGACTCTGTACCAGTACTGAAAGCGGGCAGTAGCTGCTCACTGGGTCCTGAGCTTTCGATGCAACATATTACTGAAGACTTTAAAAGTAAAACCATAATTTCTCTAAAAGCTAACATGAATTCCTAAGACAAGAGAGTCTTACACATGAAAAGTCCACTGGAAAACACAGCAGGAAAATTATTTGTGGGATGACACTACTAAAAAGGAGGAAAAAGTCTGTTTACCATAACCTTAGATGGTGAGAAAAGATGAGTGAACATACATTACCAAGTAGCTGTAGATCTAGATGTGAACACGAAACAGCCCAGCCAAAAGCAAATTTGTTGCTGAGTTCTCATACTTCATTCCTGACGCTGCATCCCTGGCTGAAGTTTTAGGAATCAGAGTTGCAATTTGTACATGTGCTCATTACTTGTGACTAATGACAGCACAAAAAGAGGTTTGGCATCCTCCCCTGGGTGGTGACCACTCAGGCTGTGAGAGAAATTAATTATCGAGAGCAATTTGTGTCAGGGTAGCTCACAAATACTACTGCTGCAGAAGAATTCATAGCTGGAAGAAGACAGAGAATCATCTCTGACAATTGGTTTTGACAAAATTTTCCTTACAAACTTGATATCGTGGCAATTGCTTTTTATGATAAATGAAAACAACCATTTAACACTGTGCCAATAAATGTGTCCTAAGAAGAGGTCAGGCTTGGCTGTTATCTTCTGTTACAGATAAGCTGTAGATGGGGCAAACATACAGTCCTAAAAAGCATAAGCCTGATTCATCATTGTGTTTCTGCTTTTATGGAGCAGACCCTGGAAGATGGCCAGGGCATATCAAAACTATCAGAGCTTAGCTTTAACTTCAACAGGAGTTCATGCCCGCACAGCCAAGAGCTCCCTGAAGAGAAGGGACATGGGCAGCCAGGCTTAGGAAGGCAAAAATGAATGGAAAAGGAGTGGAGGGACTTAATTAGGGAACCATGAAAACCCAGCACGTGGGAATCTGAACACAGTGGGATAACTGAAGCCACACATACCCCAGTGGGCTGAAAGCTCAGCCCAGTGACTGCTGTCTTGTTTGCAGGTCCTGCCTTTGCACCAACAGGGCGGGTTTACCAGGTAGAGGGTGTTTAGCGTGCCTCCTTCCCCTTTCACGTGGAAGGGGACAAGCTCCCCCAGGAGGCAGTCATGGTGCCAAGCCTGACAACATTCAAGAAGCATTTCGACAATGCCCTCAGACATATGGTATGATTTTTGGGGTTGTCCTATGCAGGGACAGGAGTTGGACTCAATGATCCTTGTGGGTCCCTTCCAACTCAGGATATTCTATGATTCTATGATTCTATGATTCCACCTCCTCGTCACCAGGCACACGATTCATCTGCTACTAGCACAGAGCCATGAGTGACCATGCCAGCTCAGGGCCCCACTCACAGCTCAGAGCCCACGTTCTCAATGCTGGCAACCCCTTAATGCTCATGCTGGTGCCAGCCTGCTCTCTTGGCGTGGGAAGCTGAGGTGCTACCCAGAGCAGAGGGGGTGCATGTTTTTCATCTGACTTGACAGCTACCATGGGTGTAGTCGGCTCAAGCCTTCTCAAAGGTTGCAATGTAGCAGGGCGTATTGGGGTCTTGTGGTGAAAAGCACAGGGTTTCTGGGGTGTAGGTGGCATGTTCCTGTGAAAAGTAGCAAAAGTCTCACCACAGTTGCTTTGAAATCATCTGGGGCTTCACCACAGTTAAGGAACTTAGATGAATGAGCTGCTCCAGGATGGAGGAGTAAGGTTTTGAAAACCACCAAGTGTCACTGAGGGACCAGCTTTGAATTTCTTCTGGTTAATAGATACGATGGGAAACTTTTGAAAACTCCAAAACCCCTTGTATGCCTTTGAAAAAATCTCCCCCACCAAGTCTAATGCTCAGGAGTTCATGCAAATTGGAAAGCTACTGTAATAGCCTCTGAGAGGAAGACTAGCTCTAGCTAATGATCATGGCCTTATCTCCTTCCTGCTCAGATCTCCCTCAAAAAGCTGTGCTAACAGTCCTAGTAACATGGTGAGAATGGAAAAATATCCCTACCAGCACTTGTCTTCATTTGGCTCATTATTAACTACATGGCAAGAATATTAGCCTGTTAAAGCACTAACACTGCTTTCTTCTCTGGGTGCTAAATATGAGGACTGCAGTTTACTATAAATGACTAAAATTTTCATTTAGGCTGTAAGAAACTGTTAAGCTTTCCCAGACCACATTATGTCATCTATTCAGTAAAACTTCTTCAGTAAAAATTCAATAATGTTTCTTCAAGAGGGCTCAAACTGAACATTTTTCTCTTTTGATCTGAACCACGGTCATCACAGCAATGCTGGTCTCAGCCACAAATCTGTATCCACACCTGGCCCCAGCTTCAGCTGGATTTGATCAATGGGATCCATGCAGGAAGGGTGGCAGACGTCTGCCCAGCAGACATACGCTCAGTGGGAGCGAAATAGTGGCAACTGTCAGCACTTTCCTTCTTCAGAGGGCCCCAGAACAGTGAATTCTTGATCTACCTCAGGAAGCTGGGTCTTGCTCTTGGGAGGATTTTTTTCCTTTTTTCCCCACAAATATTCAAAATTGTCATTTGGTCTCCTTAGACTTTCGCCATTGAGGAGATGAGAAAAAATTGGCTTGAGAAGCTCTTGCTTCTCCATCCCTCCTGACCT
The DNA here is from genome assembly GCA_020745775.1 of Theristicus caerulescens. Classification (NCBI taxonomy): domain Eukaryota; kingdom Metazoa; phylum Chordata; class Aves; order Pelecaniformes; family Threskiornithidae; genus Theristicus; species Theristicus caerulescens. The sequence goes on along the minus strand of CM036558.1, from coordinate 34,778,083 downwards.
TTCGATGCTAGGCTTTGTTTTTTGTTGTTTGTTTGGTTGGTTTTTTTTTTGAAATGCATTAGTTTTTTGTAACAATTTAGAAAAGAAAGAAATCAACTAACAGAGAACTGCATTTAGCTGTTATTCATCTCTATTCTAAAAATAGATTTGTATATATTGTAAATAATATAATATAATAGACGTAGCATAACATAATACAATATATGACACAACATAACATTACTAGCATAATGTAATACAAATAATCTATACATAATATAGTATATAGTATATATAAAATCTCTTTCTCTTTCCCTCTCCCCCTGCCCCCATTTTTGAAGAACTGGTGATACCTAAAATAAAAATAATACTATGAATGTTCTTTCCAGGTGTGGAGGTACGGTGTGAACAAACATTGTTTTGTAAATGTGAGCTGTGTGCATCAGGGACAAAGTACCTCAAACAACTCACTTTCAAAAGTGACCAGTGATTTTGCTGCCTCATTTTTAAGAAGCCTTGAAAATGCTGGGGTTTTGCCAGGAGAAAAGTTGTTTTTTAGATTGGCCCTCTAGGAATCAAGACACTCTCTAAATCTCTAGCCAACTTCTAAACTTCAGGCCAAGATACAATTTTGTTTTGATCGAAGAGTTCCCTTGTGGGAGAGCCTTCCCATGTCTCTGTAGCAAAAGGATTATCAGCATGTTAACTAGTCTCTCATATCACAGCATGGCTGAGCACATAAGGCAGCGATGTGCAGTGATTCATGTCCCCGAAAGGCAGGACACAATTACACAGAGATTTCCCTGGAAGTCCTTCTTGGCATAGGGGAAGTTGCTGCCTGTGTTCAAGAAAATATGTTGGGAATTACTTAATCCTCGAGGAATCACACTGAGATATAGTGAGTCACAACTATGTTGGGAATGCCATGGAGAAGGGAGATGGGGAGGACACGCCAGAATGGGGGCTGGATTGGCTGCTGTACCTGGAGTAGGGTGCTTTGTGTGGGGTCACAATGCGTGTTTATGCTGCTCCTGGAAGGACTCCACAGCTGGAGTGTGTGCTGAGCCCAAGAAGCTGAAAAGCTACAATTAAACCCAAGTGAAAATAAACGGACAGTGTATCTGTTAAGAGAGAGGCGGCTGGGCATTCCCCTCTCCTTTGCTGCCAGGGTCATGAAAGCGCAGGGCTCTTGTATGAGAACCAAGCTCTAACTATGCTGGGACTGTGTGGTTTCCCTTTGTGAGCCATACCCACAACATGAGTCCTCCACTCGATTTGAACGATGCACTTTTTCTCCAGGTGACAGTCCTTGGGATGTGCAGCTTCGTCTGCACAAGGCTATTGTTTCAGGGCAATGGAAGGTTTCAAAACACAGGAGTAGGAAAAGGAGCCAGAACAGTCCACCAGATTCAGTTTCCCTTCTTCAACACTGTAGCAACTGTGTAGCATTATACGTCTGAGTCTCTTCTCTTGCATTTCCCCTCCACTAAGCACCTTCTGCTTGTTTTTTTCTTTCCCACGTGTTGTTTTTGTCCAAATTGGAGGCTTCACGTGGATGCCAGAAAGTTAATTTGCGCAATGAGGCTTTCCCCCCAAACAGGCTTGTGATTCACCAACAGAACGTTGCAATCAGGAAGGTCCTTCTTCCTCAGAAGTGATCACAGTAGACTTTGGTTTGGAAATGAGGAAACCTTTTCAAGTTGTGACTCATGACCACATTTCCCATTCTACTTGGTACAGACTCATAGAATCATAGAATCATACAATACCAGGTTGGAAGGGACCTCAAGGATCATCTGGTCCAACCTTTCTAGGCAAGAGCACAGTCTAGACAAGATGGCTCAGCACCATGCCCAGCTGAGTTTAAATGTGTTCAGCATAGTGGAGTCAACCACTTCCCTGGGGAGATTATTCCAATGATTGACTGTTCTCATTGTGAAAAATTTACCTTTCGTGTCCAATCGGAATCTCCCCGGGAGTAACTTGTACCCATTACCCCTAGTCCTCACCATGTGACTCCTTGTAAAAAGGGAGTCTTCATCTTCTTTGTAGCTCCCCTTTAAGTACTGGTACATGGTGATGAGATCACCTCTAAGCCTCCTTTTCTCAAGGCTGAACAAACCCAGCTCTCTCAGCCTATCCTCATACGACAAGCTTCCCAGACCCTTGATCATCTTGGTGGCTCTTCTCTGGACCCCCTCCAGCCCGTCCACATCTTTTTTGTATAACAGGGACCAGAGCTGTACACAGTATTCCAGGTGTGGCTTGACAAGTGCTGAGTAGAGAGGGATAATGACTTCTTTATCTCTGCTGGTGATGCCCTTTTTGATGCCACCCAGCATCCTATTGGTCTTCTTGGCCACAGCAGCACACTGTTCACTCATATTGAGCTTCCTGTCCAGCAGGACCCCCAGATCCCTTTCCACAGAGCTGCTCTCCAGCCAGGTGGATCCCAGTCTGAGCTGCACTCCTACATTATGTTTTCCCACGTGCAAGACCTTACACTTGTCTTTGTTAAACTTCATAAGGTTCTTGTTAGCCCACTCTTCCAGCCTATCCAGATCTTCCTGCAGGGTGGCTCTCCCTTCCAGAGTGTCTACTTCCCCACTCAATTTGGTGTCATCTGCAAACTTCATCAGGCTACACTTGATCCTGTTATCCAGATCACTTATGAAGATATTGAATAGCGTTGAGCCCAATATCGATCCCTGGGGGACCCCACTTGTGACGGGTTGCCAGTTTGAAAAAGAGCCATTTACTACCGCCCTTTGGGTGCGGCCCGCCAGCCAATTCCTCACCCACTGCACAGACCACTTGTCTAGGCCATAATGCATCACTTTCTCCAGGAGGAGGCTGTGGAGAACCGTATTGAAAGCCTTGGAGAAGTCCAGGTAGACAACGTCCACCACTCACCCCATGTCAACCCAGCAGGTCACTTTATCAAAGAAGGCCACCAGATTTGTCAGGCACGATCTGCCCTTGGTGAAGCCGTGTTGGCTTTTCCCAATCATGTGCTTCATTTGACTCATGATGGCCTCCAGGAGGATCCATTCCATAACTTTCCCAGGGATTGAAGTAAGACTGATAAGTAAGACTCAGGCAACAAAGACCAGATCTCACCTTGTGCTCCAGAGAATTGCTTTAGAAATTATGGTGGTGAAATAAGTGAGACTGATCAGATAAGAATGTAATCATACTGTAGGACTATTTCGTCATATTATTTGCCCCCTATGACGCTTTCTTTCAAACAGTCACAGAGATGTTTCACGAACCAATTTATAAACTCAATTACAGTTGTTATTACAAAAAGTTATATTGGGAACACTTCATTAAAGGCTCTGCCATGGTCCATGGGCACAACAGACAAGCTGAGTCAAGAGCTATGTTTTTCTTGGCTCACTGTTGTCAATGGTCCATGACATTTGATGATAGGATGTGTAGTAACCTGTAACTTATCTCTAATTGATCCAGAAGGATACATGGCACATCTTTATTCTCTTTTGGGCCTCCAGTTTGAGTAGGATATTAGAAAAAAAGTGTGAATAGAATTAACATTTTTGTTACATATATTAATGGGATGCAGCAATGGAATGAACATTGTACATTACAATGGTTACCTATTTTTTTGAATAAGAAATACCAAATGATCATGTGGAAGGAGAAGGCATGAGTTAACCTAGCTAGCCACTGGATGGCACAATTGCTCTATTTAACTATTGCAAAACTGGGTTGTTTTTTTTTCTTCAGATGCAAGTGAATAAACAAATCAACCCAGATGCAAGTTAGTTATTTACAGTATAATAAACCAAACTAGAAAACCAAAGTCATACAGTTTGTCATTGCGCAATTTATGATATCCCACAAACACTATTACTTTAATAGATCAATCAACGAAAGCAACTATTTGAGCAATTGTCACAACACTGAACTTTGCTTTCCCTCCTGTTTATGCAGCTCCATTGACTTCAAATTCGTGAAAAAAAGAAAAAAAGAAAAAAAGAAAAAAAGTAAAATGCCTGAAAATGTAGAAGTATAAAGGCTCATTGTGTTAAATGAAATTAGGCTTCCTGATCAGATACTTATTGTTTTAAAAATAAATTACAATTAATAGGTCTAAACATTGAAATTACGGAAGTGTCCCTAATTTCCCAGTTGAGCTTTTTGGAACCTCATTGCTTATTTTGTTTCAAGGCCTCTGTTTCATGGTGTCGAGTGTACTGTAATTACTTGATTTTTTTCCTTGCTGATATTCTTTGGATCCACACATTTTTTGCTCCCTTGAGGAAAAGTGGGGAAGATTTCTATAAGTCATAGCACGGAAGGCTATGACATATGATATTTGCCTCCAGTGAGATACATTGCTAGTTACCCAAGTAGTATTTCAAGAAAAAAGCAGTCATATAAGGCTGATATTCAACCTTGGTAGTACAACAATAATACACAGCAACAGCAGCAGTGTCCATTTGATCGGCTTTACTGGCAGCCTATTGCTCATATGGGACCTCTCCTCCTCAACTCCATTTTCAGCTGTGATTTTGACTGTTTTTTCATGGGGAGATATAAAGCCAGTGACAACTGCAAAGTGGGTGGGCACCATTGTTTGCCCAAATCAGCCACAGAAAAAAGCTTAAGAACTGCTGATTTAACTTTTATTGTGGTTTTCTAAAAAATAACAATAAAAAAAAAAACAGGAGAAAGAGAGATTTGCACGATCACATGATTTTTCAGTTGGCCACTTGCCTTTAATAACTTCTGAAAGATGACAGCAGCCTACAGTTCTTAAAGGTAGAAATTTATCCCAGTTTGGGGTGGAACAAAATGGTACCTGGGGATACAAGACATGGAAACACCAGTGCCCCCTTATCCTTCTGAAAGCTGGCTGTTTCTAGCCTGTCGGTACACCAGCCTGCTGATCGGTGCATGCATTGCTTCAACCTCTGGTCTGCCAACCAAATAAACAGGGACATGAAAGAGGGTGCTGGGGTTATCAGGGAATGATGGGAAAGCTTTTGGTGGATGGAGAGCAACCAGGCTTCATCAGATCCACGACTCATGCTTTTTTAACTTGTTTTAAAGTTTGAAAGGCACAATCAGATGCCTAGTTTCAGATGCACATCAAAAAAAGAGGAAAAAAATAAATAACGATGCCTGTGAAGGCTGTAGAAGCACAAAGCCATGATGGAAAGGCTGAGAGTAGCTCCATGTGGAAACGGTGGCATGTGGCCAGTTCCAAATCCCAGGGACGCTGCTCTTGCAGCGAAGCAAATTCTTTAATAGGCATAATTCAAAAACAGAAGAATAAACAGTATTTGTATGACTAGCTGACCAGTTCATGTGTGGAGGAGGGATCCCCTTGACAGGGAAAAGGAGTAGTACCCCTGAGACCTAAAACCACTGGACGAAACTGAAAAAAAGCCTGTACTTAATATTACCAAAGACTCCTACACAAACCCAAGGCATGAGCATAAAGGAAGAGATCACTTTTCTGTAAGGAGAAGTCCTGGCATACCACCAGTCTCTAGCGCACAAGTCAGCTCTTCTATAGAAGGCATATGAGTTAAGGATCCTAATTCTTTCTCCTCAGAGCATTTAAAATGTAGAAAAAGAGGTGAAGAGGAGTATGACAGAGAGAGCAGTGGCTGACTTGTGAGGGCACTGCTGCTGCTGAGCAGAGGGGCTGTGATGATGGGGCACTGGTTGCAGTGCCCAGATCCTGAGCTGGGGTTGGGATTCTGCCGTGGGGCTCCTCCTGAGCTGGCCCTTGCTGGCCCCAGCCCCCTGGCACTGCTAGGCTGCTGTCATCCCCCTCCTGGTTTATAAACCAGCTGCTACAGAAAGTGGGGAGGAAAGCATGATAGGTCAGAGAGGTCCAACTCGGAGGTTTTTGGATGGGTGGGTCCTACCCAGCCTTCTGCCCTCCTGCCCCTGCACTGCTCCACACACATCTGTGCCCATCTGCATGGCCCTACCAAATGGTGGAGAGCGAGTTCCCACCCTGTCACTCTGTGGCACCCACCAGATGCCCCCAAAACAATGTTCCTCCTGTCTACAGCATCCCAAATGGATCATCCTGACTTCGATGGATGCTCAGGGCAGGGACTGTCTTTTTGTTTGGGGCTTGTGTTGCCCACGGCACAATGGGTGAGTAACCAGGATCTTGGCTGCTCCTGCAGGATAACTAATAACCCCACTTTGAATGGAATTAAAGGTACATGTGGAGTTATTTGGACCTACTGAATCCACAGGCAAAATTAGCATTTTTTTGGTGTCTCTGAAATTAAAGCTTTGTGGATAAAAGCCTTCCATTATGTATATTCAGTGCTTATTTCTCATAAAGAATTTAAAGCAATTGTCAAGAGAATACAGCCAATAGAATAAATATACTCTAGGCCCATAATTTATTCTCAGAGCTTTACTGATGCCGCAACCCACAAACAGCAACAGATCCCTTCATGTGAATTAAAGCTTATATTCGGTTACAACCCTGGGTTTACAGTGCATAGCTTTGAGTCCTGATTCATTATGGCATAACTCCAGTTATATAAGTGGAATTTAGAGTAACATTAGAATGATATTTGGATGAATCTGGCTTTTTAATGCTTTAATAGTTCATTTTTCCTTAACTATCTGAGTTATTACCTGTTGAAAAACTAACAGTTGAATGTAATTTTCATGGCCATGAGTCCACTAGCAGAAATACACCGCAGGTCTCCTACCGCTGCCTAAGAAAAGAACTATGACTATGGATTAAGAATTGGAATATTTTATAAAACAGAAGTGTTGGGCAATATATTTGGGCTAGTTAATATTTTTTGTGGTGTGTTAATCTGTCACATGAAGACTTAAATGTGTGATAGTTTTGTGGGATGTAAATATGGCATCCATAGGAAGTTTATGAGTGCATCTGTACTGGCAAGCTGGTGCCTTTCACATTTTGCTCTGAAGTCATGTTCTCCTGGTCACCCGAATGGTGCACGTCCACCTGAAACAAGCCAAGTGGCTCCCCAGGAGGGAGACAGCCTTACTCACGGCACACTGCTGTTGCCTTTCCTGCAATGCCAAAATGACAGGTCTGTGCTACAGTTTACACGTGAACAACCCATACATCTTGGCTGGAGGCACAAAGAGCTCTTCTGACACCAGTGACAAAATAGTGCAAAGGAAACCAGTATGAGCTGTCCTTAAGGTGGCTACCTTCCTGGGTTGCAACATTGGGTTTCTTGTAAACCTGATGAAAGCACAGTATTATTGACATAAGAGATCTGATATTGATTTAAGTCCTGCCAGATTTCACCCTTCCCTTTTACTATCCTGATGCAAAGTGAACAATGCAAACATCAGAACCTGCACCTTGCCAATATGGAGAACACTGGTGTCAGAAGTGGTTTGTGTCTGTTGTTCCCAGGTTAGTAGGGATTAAGTTGTAAGAAAAAAAAAGTTAAAAGTGTTCTTTTTTTTTTTTTTTTTTTTAGGAAATACCATCCCACCTCCAAGGTATCTTCTGGGATCTTAAACTTCCCTGTATTCATTAAAGAAAGGAAATATCATGGACTGCAACCATGTGGTTTGCCATCATCATGACCTGCTGATAAAGATGTGGGTCCCTGGTCACCTCTTTAAGTCTCGCCCTTGCAGGCCCTGCCCAAGGAAGTATACATTGACCCGTTAGCCAGGAGTAGTTGCAAAGAGACCAAGTTTTGTCAGATGTAGTTGTTGCACTTATGCTTGAAAATGTGGGAAAATATAAGACAGTAAGTTGATGTCATGTGTTTCTATAAATATATAGCCCATAAAATAACTGAAAGCAGGTCTGGTTTATTTTAACTTTAAACACCGCAAAGTTAATTGCAACCCTATTTTTTGTTAGTTCCAGTTCCTACAGGTATATACTGTATTACATCTTGAATTTCAAGGAAGATTAAATGAATATGCATTAGTTTAGAATTTATTTTAAAGAACGTTTTATTAGAGCTACAGAAATAAATCCTTCACAAATGAAGATAATAATGCATATTTTTGGACATTATTCAGTTTGTGTGTTAATCTAGGACATCTACCTTTGTCCTTGTTTGTTAAACAAGTTAAAAAGCAATCTCAAACCATCAGAGAAGGCACTGATGCTAAAGTTAACTTAAACTCAGTACTACTTTTCTTTAGGCTCATTATTGACATTTTTATAGCATAAAATGGGAAATTAACACCAGATTGAGGAATCTTCATTTCTTTTTTCTTCGAAATATCAACATTACTGCAGTTTCACTTTAGGCTGTCAATCAGTCCATTTTTTGACAGGAAAAGAAAACCATTAATAAAAATACACATATATCTAGTGCCTTTTCCTTTTATTTCCCTATGAAATCAATCTACCTTCACTGCCGTAGTATTAGAGTGCCTTCCGAAAGATACTGTGAGTGGCATTACATTTTGCCTTGTTTACAGAATCTCTCTGTTATATTCCTCTATTTAATATTTAAAATAGCTCAGAGCCTGCAATTTGTTTCTGAAATGCAATAAAATATTTGACAGTGAATTAAGCTTTCTCATAATCATACTTTTCCCTGAAAAACTCTATTTTTTTATAAACTATTAGTCAGCAGTTAAGGGCTTAAGTCTCTCCCTCGGTTATAGCCACCCCTGCAGTTGTTTTCACCTCAAAAATTTATGAGAAGAGTTTTCCCCTTAGGATCCCAATTTAATAAGAAAAATGTTACTGCTGCATCCCAGTAGTTTAGGCAATATTACAGATGCCCAGAGGGGTAAAAACAAGCAAACAAACAACAATTCTGTATGACCTTGAGCAACACGCATACCCATTTTATGGTTTCTATTGTATCAGTTCAAGGTTTTTACACGGAAAACTCAACTGTTTTTTCCTAGTCTGTTTTGGTGTGTTAGTAATGACTTGTGGCCATACAACCCTGGGCTACAATCTCCTAATATCTTAATAGGGTCATGCCTGCTTGGTGCCTCAGTGAGAAATCTCCAAGGAAAGTGAGGGTTTAGGATGAGATGGCCCTGGAGTCCCTGTCCCTGGCAGACCAGTCGGGACAGTGCTGAGGAGGCATGAACCAAGCACTTGCCACCAGCACAGAAGTGTCTTGCTCTCTGCTCAGCTGCCGAACTGTTAAGGCCAGTGTGTCACTGATATTTCATCTTGTGGCATTACAATCTCTCTAGTTAAATTCTTGCAGCAATTGAGCCAGGAGAGCCTTTCTTTATAGCACCCCCTCCTCAAGCACAGCAGTGTTAGGCTGCGTTAGGTGGCTGTGGCGTTTCAAGATGAACATGGCTGAGCTCAGCCCATGGAGACAATCACGTCTCGGGACAAGCCTGACACAAGCTTCGCTGTCATTATTCCAAGTAAGTTACTAAGAGTAAATTTTAACTTAGAGTTTGTAAATACACTTCAGGATCTCCTGGGCTGAAAATGTTGCAGTTGTAAACAAGATGTTACTGCAGTGTAAAAGCAGTCCATGCTGCGTTCCCTCCTGTCCTGCAAAGCAGAGGCACTTACTTGTTGGGCATGAGGGAAGCGATGAGATGCTAGAAGATCGGATACAGTGTCTCTTCCCACTCCCCAGCATTTCCCAGTGCGCCTTGTGAGGGGCCACCCGAGTAAAGCACGGGCATGTGCGTGTGTAATCTCATCCCCTCCTCTCCCTGCCCTCTGCCCCTGCCTCCAAAGGCAAATCAGACCTGATTTCACACCCACTGCAAACACTGTGGCAGACAGACAAGGCCAGCACTGGTTCAGAAAGGCTGTAAGGTTCAATTTTTAAGTTTTTATAGTCATATGTGAATAATTCTGCATAATCACTTATGCATATCTAGAAAAAGGGCATAGATGCCAGCTGTGTTTATTTTATAATATTTTATCTTGCTAGCTCTATGGATGCAGCCTGTACCTGGCCTTGGACGCTGCAGTTGGAACAGATCTCGTGTACACATGAGGCTTTCCTTGGGAAAGTTACAGGAGCTATCCTGTCTGTGGAGCCAGCCCCAGCAAGATAGGGCCCAAGCACATCTTGTCCTGTGTTGTTATTTTCTTATGCCTTGTGGGAGTCTCCACTTCTGCCCAATGTTGACACTGTATAGAAAATTTTCTACGCTGGTACTCCATGCTTTGCTGAAATACAGTAGATGTCAGTCTGTTGTGAAGTTTCTCATACATGTGCAATATATCCCCTTTAAATTCCCTGTAAATTATCAATACCCCTCACAGTATTTCTAAATTGCAGTGAACCAAGTTATGCTTTGCAACTTCATGGACATGGATGATGTTACCCCGGTGTAATGGACAAACTTCAGCTTAATGTGGGAAGGAGAAGGTTGTGCGAAGGGACATTTTCCATAGGAAATGTGAGAATGGACTGTATGAGGAACATCTGGCACTTCTCTGATATGTCATATATATTCCACAAGCTTTTCAAACCCAATTCATGAGTGGGAAGAGAGCATGAATTACAGAACAATTGCATAATATTTGGTCTAATATTACTGTGTGACACTTTTAGCCTGAAGCAACCTTGTGAATTTGTATTTCAGATTACCCATGGTCTTTCTCAAGAAATCTAATTAGACTTCAAAGATGTTCCTACTAAATTGAACTCTATAACTGTGGCAACAGGAATGACATCAGAACCTTTGGAAAGGAAAAAGATGAATACTGCAAGAAAAAAAATGTAGGAAAAAAGCTTTTAGGAGGCTATTGACCATGGGCCAAACCATGCCCTCAGCTATATATATGCTATTCCTATTGAAGCTAAGGGGATTTGTATATGCCTCAGAGCAGAATATGGCCCCTTGCTTTAGATGGCAAAACTCTTCCATGGCCGGATGAGAAATACACATTCAAAAATCAACATATGCTGTAAATTTCACCATACTGAGTTTCCTTATGTAGCTATTTCTTCAATGAAGAAGATCTATGTGCTTTGTAAAGGAGCTTGAAAATCACAGCTTTTCCTTCCCAGCAGATTCTTAATAAATCATTGCTAGCAGTACCGCTTACCACTTGCATACAGCAGACCTCTTGAAGTAAATGCAGGTGATTCAGAAAGGAACAACAATGTCTACTTGGGAGTTAACCAGGCTCCACATTTATCACAGACTCACAGACCTATTCAGGTTGGAAAGGACCTTGCGAGGACTCTAGTCCAACCTCCTGCTCAAAGGAGAGTCAATACTACATCAGACGGGTTTCCTCAGGCCTTTGTCTGGCTGGGTTTTGAAAATGCTGAAGGACAGAGACCCCCCAGCTTCTCTGAGCAACTTCTTCCAATGCTTAATTACCCTTAGAATGAACATTTTCCTTATATCCAGTCTAAATTTCCTGTTTCAACTTATGTCCATTGTCTCACCATGGACCTTGGTAAAGAGGCTAGCTCCATCTTCTTGACAACCTCCCCATAGGCCCTGGCAGGCTGCTCTTTGGTCCACTGAAGTAATTTCTTCTCCAGGCAGAACAAGCCTAGCTCCCTCGGCCCCGTCTCAGTGGGCAAGTGCTGCAACCCCAACCATCTCGGTGGCCCCCCGCTGAACTTGCTCAAGGTTCTCAATGTCTTTCTTGTACCGAGGCCCCAAAAGTGGATGCAATATCTAGATGTGGTCTAATGAGTGCTAAGTAAAGGGGAACAATCGCTTCCATTATTTTACTCGCTACACTTCTGTTAATACAGCCCAGGAGGCTGTTGGCTTGCTTTGCTGCCAGGGCTCCCTGCTGTCTCACATTCAGCTTGTGTCCACCAGGACTCTCAGATGCTTTCCAGCAGAGCTGCTCCCCAACCAGGCAGACCCTGGCCTGGATCAGTGCAAGGGGTTAGTCTGCCCCAGGTGCAGGACTTGGCATTTGCCCTTGCTGAATTTCATGAGGCTCCTGTCGGCCCATTCCTCCAGCCTGTCAAGCTGTCTACCTTAATCCAAATACTCACCCCATGTGGAAAAGCCTTAGAGATTCATACTGTGGAAAATATCTTAATAGATTTCCACCGTGCTGACTCTTACTTTCAGAGTTATCCCAGTAGTCTTTTCTTGTTTTTTAATTTTCCACTTCTTGGGATTCAACAAATGTAGGAGTGCATTTGGGCCTGTGCTGTGCCAAAAGTTGGAGGAATCTCTGCCAAAATTTTTAAGTTCAGAACTTTAGACTTTGAACAAAGCCTAGGAGTGAAATAATGACTTCCCACCCCCAAAAGACCATTTTTAAGGTGATAGTCACTATAGTAGAGGACGTGATAATCCTTGTTTTAACTATTTTCAGAGGCACCCTTGTTTCTGTCTCATTTTAATTTTTGTTTTAGAAACAATCTTTCCCATTGCTATAGTTGTGTCTAATTAAAAATTCATCTTATAATTCAGGGAGCCTCACTTACCAAATGACCTGGTTATCAGATGATATAATTTACAGCAGACAGTTTAGGGCCCATATGTAAAAACTCCATCTTCTATGTGACACAGGCGTAATCCCTTAACTCTGACCCCTAAACCTTGAAAACTTCTCAGACTTCTAGACACTTTCTTTAAGATCTACCAAGTTTGAATTTAAGTTACCCAACCACAGATTAAGGTTGGGGTTTTTTTTGTTCCCCCTCTCCCCCAAAAATACTTTTGCAGAAGTTCTGAAGATAGGAAGGGATAGATCCCAAAGGATGCAGAATCAATGCACAGGAAACCAGGCTTAGATGCTGAAGGAGCTGTGCTATGAAGCATGGGGAATGGACAGAGAAATTTAACCAGGAGGTAGCAGATTTGCTGAGCAATTGTTGTGACATTATAGGTACCTTCCCTATTGTGGGCTGGCTAGTAGGTAGAAAAGCTAAAAAGAAGTAATAAGCTGAGCTAGGAGCTAAAGAACTTAGTTCTGTTACAGGAAAACGAAAAGTATTGCAATCCTTTCAGTTGTAAATCTTATCATCTCCTTAAATAAAATTTGTTTCCACATCCCTCTTACCACTCTGCAGGTTGTAGAACTAATTCAATATCCCATTTAAGAAATTTTCTCTTTTCAAGAACCCTCTGTGTAAAGCCAAGGTGCTAATTAGCCTATCAAGTAGCCAACCAAGGGCATTCAAGGACAGTAAGCCAGTCTGGGAAGAGTTTGGAGGGGGGTGAGTCAGAGGAGGCCAGCCAGCCACAGGTATAAAGCCAGAGGCAAGGCGAGGATGCCTTCCTCTGTTAAGGCCGGCTGTAGCATAGAGTGAGTAGGAGTCTGGAATTAAGTGGCTGGACAAGATTTTTTGCTCTTGTACAGTGATAGGAGCAGAAGAGGTTGTTCGCTTTCTGGTTTTTGTGCTATGGGAGATTAATGGAAGAAGGAGCAGCTGGCAAAAGAGACTGCTTTGGGAATTGTTCTTGCACTTATTCAGAAAGGTGAAAGGAAGGAAGAACACTAGAAGTACTTTTCCTGCAGGGACAGAGGGAGACTTATATGAGTGCTTCCCCTGTGGGGAAGTCAGCACATGTGTGTGTGGATATCGGGGTACAACAGCTGACCCAGAGGAAAGTGGGCTAATGGAGATGTTAATTGAGGACACATTGAGGTTGCTGAAAAGTTTAGTCTTCAAAAAAGCAATTAACTTCTGCTGAGACCTAGGCTGACAGAGGAGATATCCAGGAATGTCATACTGGCAAGTGAAAGGAAACATGACTACAGTAACAGGTTTCTCTTAGCTGGATTATATATATGTACCCTCTCTTAATGCAAGTGCCCTTCTGGAATTAGGATGTCCAGCAGGAAGGGAAAAGGGCGAAGATGCTCTCATCCAGCAAACAGATGTACAGGGGTTCAGACATACAGACAAACATACAATTTGCCTACTTAGTGCAAAGCTGGTAAACCTCAGCGGCAGTGGGTTGCAGTCAGTAGTGTTCAGGTGAGTGTCAACCACATAAAGAAGAGGGAAGGTAGGAAATTCCGGAGGCAAAAAATTTTTGCTCTGAAAAAAAGCTGGAGACCAGGACTTTGGTGGGAACTTTCTCTGAAACATTCACTGTACCCTGTGCAGGACTGGAGAGAGAAGTAGAAAGGCAGAGCTGTAATGCTAGAAGGGTGGTATCTGGAGGAGATTTCTGCTTCACTAGGAATGGTTCTACTTGCAGACTAAGCAGAAGCTATGATGAAGAGAGGGAGATTCTGCTTGAACCACAGGGAACCAAACTGCCAGCATTTGCATTCAAGATAGCTGTGAGTGATCAGCTTTCCTTCATTCAGTGGTTTCAGAGCTAAACATGGTAGGACAGTAATTCAGTATAAGACCTCTGTTAAGGAGAAAGACATGAAAATTCTGTATCAAGTGAAGTCATGCAAATGTTAGGAAGTATTATAAAAGGAATAGGAAAAGACTGACATCAGGTGGTTCATCTACATTCTGAATCTTGAAAATACCTCTCTTCCCTCATCCTTAAGGAAGGAAAGGAGGATGCCAGTGATAGGAAAGGATCAGAAAAGGGCAGCAAAGATGATCAAAGATAAGGAAAGACTTCAGTTTAAAGAATGACCATGTATGCTTGGACTCTGCAGTCTGGGAAAGGTGACTTGGGAAGACATGACAAGTTCTACAGAAGAGAGTGGCTGGGGCTCAGTGTCCACTCTGTTTGAATGCAGGAGCTATGCGCCACCAAGCAAAGTGCTGGGTTCAAAACAAAAGGAAGCAGTTCTTCATGCAGCAGTTCCAACCTCAGTGGATTTTTTTTTTTAAAGTTCAATGGCACATACCTGAAAGTGAGGGTTACTGATTAAACAAACTAATCAGATGTAGGTAATTTCCTAAGCTGAAAAATGATTGGAGGCTGGGGGAAACTCAGGGAGGTAATATACACTTGAAGTGTGCTTACACTTCCCCTGGCAGCTTGTTTCCACTATTGGAGACAGCTACACCAGGCTAGATGGACTCTAGGTCTGAAAAAATCTGGCTCTTCTCATGGGGGACTGGTATAAAAAGTAAGTACTCTTGTCAGAACATGGTTCTGGTGCTGTGAGAGCACTCGTCACTTCTGTATCCCTAAGGTAAGGAAGGCACAGTGCTGCTCACCTTGTGAATACCATAAATAAAATCCTATTTTAATGTCTTGTAGGGAGGCACCTTGGGTAAGTGAAGTATCTGAAAAATATCATTCCAAGGGACATCTCAAAAGATTCTCACTTGAAAAAAAAAAAAAATTCTTCAAGCAAGTCCCTCATACAATAATCCTCAGAATTAGCAAGATTTTGTGTATATTATACTGGTGACTTCATGAGTAGCTGTGTATAAATTGACTATACATTTTATATCCAATAAAACTGCAGTAACCCAGGTGTTGTAATCACAGAAAAATTATAATACTGTCTTCTTTGCCAAAGCTTGCTCAAGAATAACAGTTCCCTTATCTCACTGGTTCAAAGGACATTTGTTGGCAAGCACCTGCATTGGCCTAGAGAAGCAGTAGTAACTGGGTACTGACCAAGTAGGGAGTAAAGTTTGGCAAGGTAAAAGCAGTTGAATTCCATATGAACTAGGTCACCAAATGTATCAAATAGCTTAAATGATAGCAATTAAACTCAGTAACACACTTTCCTTCAAGACATTTCAAGTGATGTTGACAGCCATTTATTTTCCTGGGTAGTACAGGAATTTACAGTGAATTATATATTGCATTATTTTCAGGTAGTTCAAATCCAAACTATTTTTTTCAGTGAGAGAAAAGGGGATAAATAGAAAATGTAAAAATACTCTACAATAGTTGCTTGCATAAATTCTTTGTGATCCAAGAGGGAACATCAGCTAAGACAGTAAATAAAGCTTCTTATGTTTTGGCTTGCCAAACAGGCCCTGTAAGATACCATTTTTTTCAAAGAAGGAATATAACATTACATTAACATTCTTAGTCAGTTATGTATCTGATCTCAAAGGGGATCTTATGGACTTGATATTCAAAGATGCTCAGCATGTTCACTCCTAACACGGTCTTCAGCTGAACCGCAAGGGCCCAGCAATTTCACAATTGAACCTTGGACAAAATTGTTGAAACCAAAGTTATCTTTTTTTTTTTCTTTTGTCTGGAAATTAATCTACTTGGTTTTCATTTTAGACAGCACGAAACACTCTCAGTCTGTCATATGACAAGAAATATTCCTTTTGAGAATGCCACTTTTTTTGGTTTGCAAAATGATCTGACACATTATCTTTTATTTCTTTTGACCTAACAATTCTTTCCTTTTTAAAAAGCAAGACCTCACTTTCAAAGGCATGAGGAATAAATTGGCTAAAGAAATATTCATTTATTATTTTTAACATCATGATTAGATTCGTGAACCAAGAATCCCTGTGTAAGGTGCTGTGTCTGTCTTCCATGATTTAGGCTTAATGTGCAAGGCAGCAGCCAAAAAAGATAAAAGTGCAAAGACTGAAGGAGATGAACCCTGGGGAACGCTTCAAGTTGTGGTTTCAACGTAACAGCCTAGCCACTAACAGAAACTGGGATATGTATAGGAATTTTTAAAGGGAGATCCTGCTATGCATGAGAAATTAGGGGAGGAATCCCGTTTTAAATATGTACAAAAAAGGTATGTGAGACTATATCTGTATATATAGTACATGTATTTATATAGTTTGGTCTGACAGGCTATTTAGCAATCAGAGATGGACTTCTTGATGGTGAAGAAAAGTTAATTTGTATGGAATATGCAGACATACACAAAGTTATACATGAAGAAATATTTACAAATAATAAAAATTGTCATCAGAATGGTGGTACTGGAAGGGAAATGTGTGTCTGGGTTCAGAAGCTGTGAGGGTATCAGATTTAAAGGTTACAGCAGGAGAATCCCTGTGGGTATCTGAGGACTGGCTAGTTCACCAAGACAGAGCCCTGACTTCTTAACATTGGAAAGAAGCAGAGAGATGTGACTGCATCTGACCAGGTTTGGGGATGCTCTGTTTAGCTTTGCACTACAGACTTTAACTTGTTCCTGTCTGCTGCCAAAATAAAAAAGCTCTCCTCATCAGCTGTTTGCTGATGAAGCCCTCTGATTCAGTGTCTGCAATTTTCAACGAAGGCACAGTGAGGAAAATTTTCTCTGATAGCCCAATTTAGATATGGAGAGATGCACAAGAAGCTGAGAAAGATGGGAAGTATTTATTTTAGCTGGCTTTTTTTTTTTTTTTTTTTCCACAGGAGCCTGGCCACAGCTGCAGAACGATGCAAGGACAAAAGCCAAACCACAAGCTGTACTCCTTAAACACTGCTGAAGACAAAGATAATCTAGGTAGAGCGCACCGCGTTTAAGTTGTAGAAGCCTTTAAAATTTCTGCTTTGTCTAAAGCGGAGTAAAGTGAAGGTGTGTCTAAAAACTCTGTGGAAAACCCATCCACTGGTATGTCCCCCATCTCCTCAGCAGTTCAGCCTTGGTGATGCTTTCAGAATGGATGTGTTAAGGCTATGGTCAAAGGCTGAAGAGGCAGAAGAGGGTTTGTGGGAGAGGCTGCTCCTGTAAGCAGCTTTGAGAGCAGAAGAACCCAGCTCAGGAACAGGTCCTGGGCTCTCCAGATTGCCGAGCCATAAACAAGAGGCTTAGGATGAGGCTTAGGGCCCCAAAAGGGAGACTTGGCTTCTTTCAGCTGCAAAGCTGAAAGAAATACATCACGTGCACTGATTTCAATAAGCATATGTGACATAACTTGGCAATATTATGCTTTTGTGGTTAATCATTCAGTTTTATCAGCTTGCATACAGTTCATCTTTATTAAACAGTAATTTTCCTTCATGAATCATGCAGTTCAAGGCCAAGAAAATAATCAGAGGCCATATTATGTTCTGGGCTGAGTAGATGACAGAACGGTTTGCAAAAAGGAAGACACTGCTTCCTGCCACCCACCACTGTTTCCCTGGGATGAGGGGCCAGAAGATGATAGTGTCAGGGCCTCTTTAGTGCTAATAAATCAGACTGGCAGCTTATGTCTAGGTAACATGAATTCTGTACAGTCCAACCCAACTTGCACCACCCCAACACTCCCAAGCAGAAGCTGAGCAGCCAGAAGCCCCCGCATCACGCTGACAGTACCTGTGCTCTAAATGCAGCTTCACACCATTTGGGTTTCTGTAAAACTAGACTTTTTATTTAATTCATACAATACATTTAAACTGTTTGGTTTTAAACCCAGGGTAGCAGGAACGTATTTCCAAGGTTCTTGTCTTTGTTGTAGACCTGAAAGCAGAAGAAACCACCCACTTTTCAGGTCAACTCCTTACTGGTTACAATCAGTCTGTCAACAAAGTTTTTATTCTTAATTCTAATTATTGCCTTTTGGTTGTCATCATGCATATTCAGATCTTCACTCAAACCAACTGTCCCTAATGCTGAAGTGTTCTCCTCCCATCCTCCTTGTATATTAGATCAAACTCTGCGCCTACCACAAAGGGAATCATGCAGGGAGAGAAATTCTGTAATAGCGTGCACCTACATGACTGGTGTCAAAAAAGTGGCTGAAATCAGGATCTCTTTCCTCCTCCGGCTTTAGAGGCTGTATCTTAGGTTTCTTTCCTCTTTGGAGAGACTGAGCAGCAAGCCTTTTTCTTGTCAATGGTATCTGCAACAAAATAGCAGTTGCGTTACATTAGAGCCAAATTAGGGCACTGTTGTGCCCTCATTGACAACTTCGTGGATGTGAATAAAAATTGGCTAAATACAATGCCACTAATGTCAAAACCCCTGTCTGTCATTATCTGGACATTTTAAGGTATATAGGCATGATTTAATTGCTGGATTTCAGGACATAGGACGACAGACAGACTTCATGCAGATCACTTGCCATCATTCCACAACATATAGGGTGTGCAACACAGCTTGGTGCTGGGATCACTGTCTATAGGAGACTTAAGTGTTAACACTAACCTTGGTTTCAAGATTACTATCCAATGGCAAAATGAAACCCTATGTCTGTAGCTCAAGTTATATGCTTAAGCTATATGTCTAAAGTTCAGATCTAGGTTTATGCTTACTCTGAGTTGGTGACGACATTCATGTTCCTTCAATAAAGAGCTTTCAAGGAAAATGTGTTATTTCTTAGTTTGTAGGACTGGTTGCATGTGCTTGCTCTGTGTGTCAGCGAAGGCTGATGACTCCTGCCTCTGTGAAAGGAAATTTCTCAGCCTCATTCTCATCAGGCATGTATTGGGATTATGTTCCTTGCTTTGATAGAAGAAGCAACAAAGATGAATAGATTGTCCTTGTGATATTAACTTATTTTTCTTTCTAGTTTTGCTGTACACCTTTTCCCAGGTTTTTCTATTGTATTGTTAAGTCCTGGACACCAAGTGATGTGATGACTGAGCATATATCGGTTGTCACTTGATTCTAGCTCACTCTCTCATCCCCAGAGCAAAACTGGATCATGTTAGAAGCATGAAGAGCTAGTTTTACCAGTGATGTCTGTCAGGTGTCTTAGCATTACAGCTGTCTCTTACTGAGGCATCATGGTCTTACAGCACAAATTTTGAATGTCCTTACACACAGCATGTCTGAAGTCCTTTTAATGAGAAATTTCATGGCATTGTGCAAAGCAAATGCTATTATTGATTCTCCTCGAGAACAGAACGTGTGTCACCTTCCCAATTTAGTGATGCTTTTTCACCAGTACTCATAAAGCAACCTAAGCCTGCAGCGAGTGGCATAGATGAGGCGTCTTCGGAGATATTTACCCATTCCCAGACAACCAGCTTCTCTAGTACCCAACAAAGCAAAGCAGAGGAAAGGCTATTGTAACCACCTAGCAATCTATAGATTATATTTCTACAAGAAGTACCTTCTTGTCCCCTACAAAGTGCTAACACCTCCTGCTGCATTCATGTTTCAGTTGGGTTGGACAAGGTAAGGCAGCTGCACCTCCAAACTGCTAACTGCTGTTGTGTTCCTTCCCACCTCCTCAAAGTTCATCCTGAACGTCCATTCATCTGTTTGCCTATGTCTGATAAACATGGTATTCTTTGTATTTTCTCTCTCCTGACACAGTATTATTCCATTTAAAAATGGCTGTACTCATATGCTTCCCGTTGCAGACATTTGTGCACCTTAACGAAAGTGCTTTATATTTTTAAAAGGAGGTGAGCATCTCTTCCTTATCACAGACATATTAAACATTAAAAATATGAAAAATCCATATGGATTAAATATTGATTTTATTTTTTAGAGAGCAAGTACAATGATGTTGCATTAAAATAATGCTATGTCATAGTTGTTACAGCTCTGATAGAAAAATAAACATCTCAATATACTACAGTGTCAACTCATTAATAAATATCAAAATAGAAGTTAGTAGTCAACTGAAATTAATAAACAGCTATAAAAGTATACTATTTTAAATAATAAAATATTCAGTATATTTCCAGACAAACAAAAGTAGTGATTTAAAAGTATCATTTAAAATGTAAAATGAACAGTAAGAAGTTATAAATTTATTTAAAACCTCCTCCCTTACTAACATTCTCTATGCATAAAATCTAGAGAAACATTATTTATCTGTATATACTTTTTTACAAAAGGTAGTATATGTTAAATAGAAAGTTAAAAACTGTAATATTATTAATAGCTGTCACACCATTGCTAAATAAGACACTTTAAAGTAGCTTTATTTTTTGAAGCAGTAGTAGGTAAAAGTGAAGAAGATGTTAGCACAGTGAATTCATCCAACACTAATGCCTTCCCAAAAGAATCTTTCATCTTTCAACACCTCCCTTCAAAATATAATTGAAACAGCCCAAACACAATATAGGTAAGCATAAAATGTTAAGATTTGGGTAGAAGCCATTATTTTAACAAATGCCAGACATTTTAATTTTTTTTTTTTTAATAAGTAGGTACCATTTTTTTAAGAGTGTGTGCAGAAAAGGAAACAAAGAGAACATGCAATCCAGAGCAGCATTTCTAAAGCTTAAGAATCTACTAATTTTAGTTTTTTTCTTTTTCTCCCCCCCACCCCACCCCCGAAAGGCCAACCGTTCTGAGCTGGCTTGCACTCAGTGAAACCCCACTGATTTGGCTCGCTATAGAAATGCATCCACGCTGGCTAATTTTAACCTTTTTTCCCTCTCCATGAATTTGAATTCTCTGTAAGATCCATGAGATGTCTGTGCATCGGAGCAGTGTCAAGATCATAATTAAAAAGTAGTGTTCTTCTTAACTACTGCTCCATTTCTGCTCAGCAAATAAATCTTTCTCCTCTCTTGCCAGAACACTGGCACTACGATTCACTCAGTCAGAGCAGAGTAAGTGTCACCCAGCACTGACTCAGCACAAATGCCTCTATGAGAAGTGTCCTTTCCTAGCTACAGCTTACATTCCTACGGCTGGCTGGTGGAGATCCTGGGGCTGGTGTGAAGCTTTAACGGAGGTCTGCAGCATCCAGCTTTACAGTACGTACTGGCACAGGCAGTCTCTTGCTATGTTACATGCAAGCATTTTTTGATGAGTAAAGATGCGAAAAGCCTGCAGTGCTGAGGATAGTGTGTGGCCAAGTGCCTAGGACAGAAACTGTACCAGCTCTGCCAAGCCAATCTACTTTGAAGAGGTTTCCTGCCCTGACAAATGGAGAAGTGCGGGCACAGAGCACCATCTCTGTAGGGATGCTGTAGGTTCATTTCCAATTCTGGGAGCTGCAGGATGCATTGTGCCTGCTGAGGACACCATCCCTCTACAAGTCCCTGCGCAGGCAGCAGTACCCTTGCATCTCTCTGCCTTGGGCATCACTAGGCCTTATGGCTACTTTAGGAGTAATGGCTGCTTGAAGCTTCTTCACACATTCACTCCCACAGTTTGCAATACATGTACACTGGACCAGGCTGTCCAGGGAAGTGGTTGAGTCCCCATCCCTGGTGGTATTTAAAAGATGTGTAGATGTGGTTCTTAGGGATATGGTTTAGTGGTGGACTTGGCAGTGCTAGGTTAACAGCTGGACTTGAAATGATCTTAAAGGTCTTTTCCAACCTAAACGATTCTATGATTCTATATTTAGGTATGCACACTAAGCAGGAAACAAATATTATATATGATCACACTGGGAAAATAATTTTTTCCACTGCAGTCTGAAGAATACTTTACATAGCAGGTTTTCATGACACCAGAAAGAGGAAAAAATAAATCCAGTTGAAAATAATGGATAAAATGTAAACTATGCCTATACAAACGTCCTTCCTTTTTAAGATTCACTTTCAGCATTCCTTGTGAACGTAAGGGAATTTCAGCTGGGCACAATGAAAATTCCTTGCATACCATGTGCACGTTTTCTGGATGAAACAGCTATTTTCCCACACACTGCTGTAGCAATGTTATTAACGTACTCATGATACTTGGAAATAATCAATTCATAGTATTTCTTCATTTTACAGTCTTTGAAAAAAATCTAAAGTAAAATGCATGCTTTTTAATTGCATAAACATGTCATATCTGAAATGTTAGACAAATAACCAGTTAAAGGTAAAAAAAGTGAAATTAGAATTTTAAAATTATACATATGAATTTTAACATTAACGAATCTGTTGTAAAAAGTCATGTACATGCTCTGTTTGTCGGAGCAAATCTAAAAACAACTCCCAAAACCAATGGTGAGATGCAACAGTATCTGCCGGTATATTTTTGGGTATAGGCATGCAGTCGAATTATTTGACTTTTTTTCATTTTTTGAAGAAGCCTAGTATAAGAAGTTTTATTTAAGAAGTTTGGAACATTCTATTCTGAGGCTAGATATTTTTTCCCCTATTTTTACGAGCATCTTTGACGCACAATACATTGAAAACTAATATG
The DNA here is from genome assembly GCA_020745775.1 of Theristicus caerulescens. Taxonomy (NCBI): domain Eukaryota; kingdom Metazoa; phylum Chordata; class Aves; order Pelecaniformes; family Threskiornithidae; genus Theristicus; species Theristicus caerulescens. The sequence goes on along the minus strand of CM036558.1, from coordinate 34,755,333 downwards.
AACTAATTCGTCTTTAATATCTCCCATATTAAGCACTATAGGAAGCAGAGTCCTTCTGCAATTGCTGAGGAAATTCCTTGTGAATTACAGGCTGCTTTCTCATTTAAGGTCATGTGCTGAGGGAACACAGCTCCCTAAATAGTGAGGCTTTTGTTAGGCTATTCATCTCTTGCAGCAGTTCTTCTGAAAAACATGGTCAAAGGCAGAGGGAAACAAGTACCAAGCAAAGCCAGAGTTTCTCATGGATAGATTCCATCCCTAGAAACAAAGCCTCCTCCCAAGGATCCTGCTCTGTATAAGCTCCCCATGGGCCTTCTAAAAGCCTTGACCTGTCACATTAGCAGCAGCTTATTCTTTTTCACTAGCCTCCTCCACAATACAGCAAAACCATGAGGGAGATGCAAAAAAGCTTTTCTTTCCTTTTTTTTTTTTCCTTAAAAATCTTTTTTTTTTAATTATCCTTTTTTTTTTTTTAACCTCAGGACAGCAAGCAGCTTACAGTGCAATTTGTCCTGTGAGCCTGCTCTATGTGACCAGAGCATTTTAAACATTCAGGCAGGTGTCTGCTAAGGAAATACTGGCCGTGCCCCTTCACAGGCAGCACTGCAGAAGAAAAGTAGTAGCAGTGTGACGTGTGTGGAAGATGGGTGTTACAGCTCAGATCTTTCTCCCACAAAGAACCCAGCTCCATTGTCCTCTACCCACGTAATTTAACTCCCCCTAAGAGTGAAAAGTAATTTCTAAAGAAAAAAACATTAGCTACCACTTCAGTAAATGCTTTCAGGGCCGTTATGGGAAATACATCTGAGGAATCTTTTTTGCTTAAAAAAAAAAAAATTATCACACTGTTTAAAGAACATAATCACATCTTTTGTTACATACTCAGATACTCTCTGCTGAGCTTTTAAATTTAATTTGTCTTGTTAAATGAAACAGATAGGTACCCAGAGACTATGTTTCCTACTCACTTAATACTAACGAATTGTGACAAGGCCAACAGCAGGTAAACCTTTATCGATCTTTTATCTTAATCCCACTGAAACCAATGGTTTGGAATCTGTTAATTTACACAGGAGGAAAATTGTTCTACGTGTTTTAAAATAAAATGAAAATTTAAGGTATACTTGATAGATTACAGAATTCATCTCTAATTAAGATATTACAGTGGAGCTATCACTGAAACCCCCTTTTCTTTCAATGAGACACTTTTACCTGTATGGTAGAAAGCTCAGGGACTACTTTGAAGACTGCTTCAGAAACATTTAATAGTCGAGTTTACATTTTTTTTAAACAAGCCCTAAAATCTAAAACTTTTATGATAATGCAAAGCCCACTGTCTCTGTACTATTTTTCTCAATCCCTCACTTGATCCACAACCTAATAAATTAATTGTGCACACTCACATAATGCTTGTCATTTGTTCTGCATCCTGCCTTCCTTTCACATGTATACTCCTCAGATTTCAGTGGGAATTTGCAGAAGAAATACAGAATAGGAAATATGAATATATACCAATTTCTAAAACCTGCATATAAAAAGGTCCTGCTTTGTTTCTGTAACTCTTATCTATGACCAGTACAGACCAATATTTAGTTATCAGTAATTAATATTGCTAAAGTGATACACTGAATACTCTCTTCTGAGATTATTTTTTTTTACCAGCAAGATTTTAGTGCATTAGAGGTTGATGAGATTTTCATAGGGTTTTGGCAGCATAAAGTTAATAAATCAGACTGTTCGCTAACTCTTCCAATTTGCATATAACAATAACATGTCTTCTACCGCTATAGCCGGGTTCAGGGGTAAGAAAATGCTTCTGCTTGACCTTGTAGCTCAAATTCTGCTCTTAGATAAGGTCATATTGGTCCCGCTGTGTTTAGAAGTGTTTTGCCCATTTCTGAAGGCAGAATTTGATCCCACATTTATGAAGTCAATGAATGTGTTATCTTCAGAAAAAGACTCCTGTTTGTCTCACCTTCTTCCAAATTGCAGGTTCTTTTACACATCCCACTGGACACATTTCTCAATGCACAGTCACAAAAATTGAAGTGGTTATGTAAGGATTCACAAAATCTAATCCTGTCAACTGATTTACATAGGAAAAAAGAGCATGTATGTAAAATCAGACTTATGTCTGACATCATACAAAAAGAACAAAGCCCTTATTTGGCAAAACACTGACATGTAGCTAGCAAACCAAACACAGCTCTGCTGTAATTTATCTGCTTGCAATGGAGTCAATGCTGCTGACGCCAAAGCTGAAGTCAGCCGGCAGTGATCATCTTGTAGACTATCCTGTTAGACAGAGGAACTCTCTCGTTTTCTGTAGCCACTCAGTTTCCAAATACTTTAAAATTCATATATAAATTTTTATGTTGAAACAAGTAAAAAAGCTAAAAATTATTCTTCATCAGATATAAATTATCTTTAAGTGACATCTTAAGGTATAAAAAACTACATATATAAAATTTATCTGTGTGTGTGTATACACACACAGCTGTACATCCACACCAGTAACTAAGCTCTCATTCAATCCAGTCATTTTTATTAAGTAATGAGGAGAAGCTAAGAGGCTGAAGCAGACAAATCAGTGGAATTTAGTCAACTGAGAAGACTATAAAAGTACCGTTTACTCTATTTAAGAGCATTTGAATAGTTTTATCTATTGCTATAATATACAGCAATGTTAATATTTCAGTCACAGCTTTTGTCCATTCCCATAGAGCACATCAGTACTAGCTACATGTAGAGTGAGATCAGTGCTTTGTCAGACCGGTTCGTATCTACATTCTAGGCCATAACTAAATAAATTAGAATATGCTAAAGTGCTACATCAATGCTAATGTTCCTGAACAGTAGTAACGCACATTTCTCTTTCAAAAATAAAAAAATACAGCAGCTATAGTTTCAAACATAGTCACATTATGTGAATATGCTTACATGTCACTTTGTTACAGTATTCAACAAAACGCATGACACAAAACCATATGGCAACAGTCAAGACTCTGACAGAGTACAAAAGGTAACTTTTTAAAAGTCGAGCATGACGGAAATAGACATTTGCAGAAAACACACTGTCTTCAGAATTCACACTTGAAAGTTTCGTTTAATCGTAACTTGCTGATGTCGATATTTATTTCCTCTGGTTTGTCACGTCTGTATGTTACTGTTCTTGTACAAACAGTAGGCAAAAACATCTTATCCTTGAAGGAGAAGATACAATTTTTATCAACAATTAGCTAACTTTTATGTGCAAGAAAAAGATTACTGAATATGATGGCTCTGAAATCAATTACCTTCTTTGTTGCAGATACTCTGTAATCAGCTGAAGATTTAACTTTATTGCTACTCCCCTGCAGAATTATCTGCCTGATGATAAGGACAACAAGCAACCCGATCAGAAAGGTAACTATAAAGATTATGGAAAAGACTCTAAAGTAGCTTCGTCCAGAGAAACATTCTGCAATGAAAGAAAAACACAAGTGTAAAGCCTAATGTATGGAACAGGCACATCCCTCAAACACGGTTATATCTACCACTGCATAGTAATGTCGCAGAAATGTAACACAAGCCTGATAAAAGTTAAGGGAAAATAAGGAAGTTAAGGGGAAAAGTTGCCATATGCAAGCTTTTAAAGCAGGGCATATCACGAAAGGCAATTCCCATTAAGATCCACTGTAGAAAAATGATGAAACTATTATTCCTTTAATCTACAGGACTAAGACTCAGGCTTCATTGTGTTGGCCACCGTAAATTCTCTGTAAGCCAGTGAGTTTACAGCTGAAATAGAGAGGATGAATAGTTAGAGATGTATGGGGCCAAGACAGTTTAATCTTCATAACATTACAGTGAAGATCATTGGCAAAATATGAAAGAAGATGTGGTTCCTTGAATCTTTGTCCAGTGCTTTCCTCACTGGTAAACCTCTCTCACACAGCAGTCTTTCCTTTAATTAATATTAAAGTTATGAGAAAAGTATTAACAGTTAGTTTTCTATTTATTAACTGTAAGATAAAAGATGTACAAAAATGTGAAGTGACAAAAGGTAACCATTTACCTGCATTTTTGTTGCAGTGTGGACTGATTAAGCTTTATGAGATTTTATTTAAAAAAAATTTATTCTTCCATATCCCTTGTAACAGTGCAGTTTTTTATACTTGAGAGGAATACTTAAACATTACTGAGCGTGAGGTAAGCATTCTACTTCATTCTTCCTTGTTTCTGGTAATGTCAAATAATGTAAGCATATCCAAAGTAATAAAACATACAGATGCCATAACAGATTTTTAGAAATATTTCTTTAAGCATTGCTCAGGAAGGATTCATTATTATTAGATGTGACTTCTCAAGGAGCTGGGAAATCTGATTTAGCAATGCTTGCCAATCACATTTCCTGTTATTATTTATCTTCTACTTTTCCTGAAGCTATGAGTGATTTTTCTCTTTTTCCTGCTTTCTTTCTTTGTTATTGTAATAATATGACACACTTTTGAAAGACATTGTAACAGTGGTGATTTCAACATTAATCTCAACCGATTTTTATCTCTTATTAAAATTACCTAGAAAATGTCACATACCTGAAGTTTGGTCAATATAATGCAGCAGGTAAGCGCATGAGGTTGTGCACTGGTCAAGTTTAGCTTGAGATGCATTGTTAGAATGATGGCACTGAACACAGTTCCTGTAAAATAAAAATGTAATTAAAACCCTATGTCTTTCTCTGCACTCCCCTGAAAGAGATTGTATAAACAGGCTGACGTATCGCTTGCGCATAATGCTTTCCTGTTGTTAGTGAAAACATTGAGACATTATTTTTTTTTCTGTAATGTAATGCTCTCTCAGCATTTTATCCCTGTGTTGCTTCTCAGAACCAGCTAACCAGAAGTCATAAAGTAAAACGTCTTTCGTTTCGAACCACCTCCAGCCAGCCCCTGCTCTGCATTTTGCGATGTGTGCTTTTCAGGGGTGTAGCTAAGGGTCCAGCACCCTTTCCTCCGCTGTCAGCCTCTAGTTCAGGCCTAGTCTTTCTTAACTATCAGTCTCATTGGGATACACACTGGGACTGAAGGGAAGAGATAGGTGTAGGAAACACAGATTTGTTAACAATTTTTTGGATGCTACCTTAAGACAAAGCCACGGAAGGTCCCGCTGCTGGGCAGTTCAGAGGGTCAGCAGCACACTGGGAGGAGTGCTGTCAGTCTTGTCAACTTCACTTTATAGCCTTGCAGAAGATGGACATCACAAGTGATCGTGAAAAAGCCCTGACTGAATTTTTAATGAAGCTATGCCATCTTCTGAATTTATCAAAGGCATGCATTTCACAGTGACTTTGAACAAGTGTAAGCCAGCAAGGCTAACTGCATTTTATCTAGTGAAGTCTTAGCAGTCACCTTTTCAGACATAGCCCAGCTTGTCTCTCCAGTATATTCACCAGATGAGCTATAATTCAAAAGAATACGAACAAACAACAATTCTGTTTTGATGACAATTCCCTTTCCAACTAAAGGCTGATCTCTCACCCTCTTGGCCACAATGGGATGCAGAAGATTACATGTGCTGATGGGAGGGCGTAGAAGAGCCGTGCCCAAAGGCAGGGCTTCACCGACTCTTTAAGCCAGCACCAACCAGTGTGCCACTGACAGCTTGGTCTAGCTTCTCTCCTCCTTGGGCTGCTCATTTCGACCTCCACACTATCGCTTCCTTTACAAGGGTAAGGAAAAATGGCATGCTTTAAAACTAGCACAGCAAAGACTAAGTGGTTTAAAACTGAGTAAACTAAACCTCCAAATTCATGGGCTTTATTTCCAACCTGGAAGATTTCATATGAAGAACCACCTTTTAATAAATATATGAAAAAAAAAGATACTCTAGGACAGACCTCCTTTGACTTCAGAAAGCTGAAAGTTGGACACAGACTGGTGAACACAGATATCAACATGCAGTTCTCTTAATTGCCAGTGTGAACCCCTCAGTTATACAGAGAAAAGTCTCAAGTATGAATTGTTTCAATTTCCTACAGTCTAAATATCTAAGAAATACAGCACACATCTAGCCAAGCAGAAATATTTCTCCTAGTTTCAACACTACAGAGTTAAAAAGTCAAGTCTAGCACAAGAAACGTACCAGTTTTCTTCACAGGCTTTGTTACAAGTAGGGCAATATTCACACAAACGGCCAAAGCTTCTTGGATCTGTGCACTCACACTTTCCACATACACATTTTCCTCTTCCACTGCACATCTGGCCCTTTGAATTCAGGCAGTGCTTTGCTGATTGTAATGAGCAATGGCAACGGTCACCTTCCCAGCCAGCAAAGCATTTGCATTTACCAGCTTCACATTCACCATTACCTATAACATCAGATAGATGTGAGTCATATGGTTTTATGAAAACATAGCAAGTCAATTTTTATATGCATATGTTTGTATTGTTGGTGCTTTACATTAAACAGAGCTAATTTAGACCTTCACTTCCTAATTAGTTTTTAAGCTAACAATTTGGGCTGAAATTACCAGCGTGATACATATTTCTGGCTGCTGTTTGTTGTTAAGTTGAGCAAAAGCTGCTCCCTTGATGTCATCCTAAAATGTTTTACTAGAATTTTCCCTGTTGCCTTGGATCAAAGCAGCAGTGATTAAAAATTACACAACGACCAGGAAAACAGTCTTCAGGCAAACTAAACAAACTTCTCTTTAGCAAGAAAGCATTCAATTCAGATAAACAGCAAGATTCAGCAGAGGAAGGAGTACCAAGTTCATGTGCACATGCCAGGCTGGTTCTTTTTCTTTTTCTTTTTCTTTTTCTTTTTCTTTTTCTTTTTCTTTTTCTTTTTCTTTTTCTTTTTCTTTTTCTTTTTCTTTTTCTTTTTCTTTTTCTTTTTCTTTTTCTTTTCTTTTCTTTTCTTTTCTTTTCTTTTCTTTTCTTTTCTTTTCTTTTCTTTTCTTTTCTTTTCTTTTCTTTTCTTTTCTTTTCTTTTCTTTTCTTTTCTTTCTTTCTCTTCTCTTCTCTTCTCTTCTCTTCTCTTCTCTTCTCTTCTCTTCTCTTCTCTTCTCTTCTCTTCTCTTCTCTTCTCTTCTCTTCTCTTCTCTCCTCTCCTCTCCTCTCCTCTCCTCTCCTCTCCTCTCCTCTCCTCTCCTCTCCTCTCTTCTCTTCTCTTCTCTTCTCTTCTCTTCTCTTCTCTTCTCTTCTCTTCTCTTCTCTTTTCAGAAGCATTCATGGCAGCACTCTTTTCTGCCTTTCTAAAGGACAGATGACTGAGCTGGACAGGTGGCTATGCTGTGCTTATGAACTGTAGGTTGTTTACTAAGAACTTCAAACGCACAGCCTCAAGGATTCAAAGGCTATGAAGAACCTCTGGTGGCCTTTACAATTTTCCATGCAAAGCAGTGGGAGCTTTAGGGAAAAATCCATATGTTTTCCATGTTGTAGCACATTTAGGCAGGTGTACAACTGACATGCTGATAATGTTTATCCACATTTTTACAGTGTGTGAGAGCACCTTTAGGAAATATAGAAATAGAGAGCACATAAAGCACAGGCAGGTCTAGCAAATCTCTCCTCAACTACGCCTCGGCAGTACCTAAGTTTCACACACACTGCGATGGCCCTTCTTGTGCTCCAGGGATCCACAGAGCAGCTGCAGGGAGACAGTCCCATCTAACAGACGGGATCCCCTAAACGGGAGTGAGGCCAAGGTACAGGCTGCCTCTTTTTTTGCCTGGGCTGGGCAAAATGGAGAGGGGAAGGGGATCATAGGACATCTCAGAGCCAGGCTCTGCACTGGAAGATATCCCATGAAGAGGCACGCTGCTCAGCCATAGCCCCAGGCAGCAGGTTCCCCTTGTGGTACCCTAGGACAGTACTCCATCACAGGTGACAGTCTCCAACACCTCTTAGACAAAGATCTCCCTATCTCCTCTGCCAACCAGGGCACCACATCTCAGCCTTTAGAAGCTTATAAGTTTGAAATATCTGCTTATGGTTAAGAAATAGTAAATTTTCAAAGTTGGTTGGTGGGAGGGAAGAAGAGTGAGAAGATGAACTGTAATTCTTTGTGCTGGAATGAAGTATTTAAAGGATTAGGTAACATTATTTCTCTTCATTTTATGTAAAGTTCACAGTCACCAGTAGAGCAAAACCAAAATAACTCTATTAAAGCCCATGGTATTACTCTAAATTTATCCAATTGTGGTCGAAAAAATTGGTCCCTCAATTCACTCATTAGTGAGTACAGAGTGAAATGGAAGGATGCAGGACAGCAGTATGGATTTTAAAATATTTAATTACTTCTGAGGGGAAAAAATATTCTGGTACAGATACAGTAATGATACTGATCCAATCCCATTTTTCCTTAATAACTCTAACTTAAAAGTACATGTTTTGTATCTTGTTCGTATGCAATTTTCATTTACATGCTTCTTTAAAAATATAAAGTAGGCCACAAAAAGAATAAGAATTTCTAACAACTCTCCCTGTTTATGTTTCACTTCCACTCTCCTTTCTGGAGCAGGTGTTCTGAACAGTGTTAGTGTACATATCAGTATTTGAAATCAAGTGTCACTGTATCTCTCACAAGAGTGATTTAGGGTGTTAGAAAATCAAAACCTCATCTGAAAGTTATGATTCCTCCTAATCTCTTAGTATCTCATATTCCCATTACATTCAAATGTATCAGCTTACTTCCTGGCATAATTTTACTGTTTTATCCAAGCTAACAGTATCATTACTTCTGAAGAAGTTTGAGATTTAAATCTTAAAATAGCTAAACTTAGAAAAAACTCAATAAATCCCCTAACAAGCAGTTCTGAAGTTTAGGAGACAGTGTATACCTCTGTGGTGAAGAAAGCCCAGGAGCACGAATTCTTACCAGGCTGTTCAGGACATTTCACACACTAATTCTGCACACACAGTTCTTGTACTTGACAGCCTTATATCATTGTTTTCAGCTGCATCATGTATATAAGCTTCAGAAAACAAAACAAAACAAAACCAAACCAAAACAAAATACAGACATAAACTCTGCAGCTTACCAGAACATAAGTTTCCCTGGTGATACGGGCAGGAAAAATCATCCATTTCACAGTACTTGCCATACACCTTGCCTAGCTTGTTCTTGTAGCAGAAACATTTTCCATCTATGCAATTTCCTTGACCACTGCAGATGGGCTGGTCCTGGTGTCGTCTGCACCTCTCCGAAGAGAGCGTATCTCTATTAGAGCTACAATTATTGTCACTGCAATGGGACTGTTTGCCATCAGAAAAAGTTTCATCAGCCCATACTCTTTTGTGCCTCGCAGTGTCTCCATACTGACAGGCACAGCTTTTCTGCACATTAATGATGGCGGTTTCATTGAAACCAATAGGCTTAAGTATTGCATATTTTCTTCCTCCAGTTGTATCACATCCTTTCATTGTAACTGATACATTGAAAAGTACCTAAGAAGAAATAAAGACAGATTTTACATCATTATTACTTCCTATAAATTGCTTAAAATTTTTAACACATAAATAAAGTAGAATCTTACATTATGCATGAATGTGCAATAGCAAAATACACAGTGGCCATTTGTCAACTATGATATATTAGCAATGACAGGCATCACAAATACAGTTAGAACCCTAACATTAGAAGATTGACAGCAGTCTACATTTCATGTGAAGAAAGCATAGTTCCAGAAGACAAGTTTAATACAAGTTAAATAGTCATAGAATTACCATCCTCTTCCTCCTGATCTTATTTAATGCGTACATTCTGTGTATATTATAGAAATACTCAGATGAGAATTGGGACTAGATTGAGCAATACAATACACAAACAGAAAGAGATACTCATCATAAAAAGAACCTATAATGAATGTTCTTGCTGCAGAAATGGTCTGTGCAAATAGAAACCACAGAGGGTTTTTTGATGGCTCTATCTACTCCTACTAAAACACAGAAATGGCTCACACCTTAGCAGCAGTTTATTTTTGCATTTCCTACAGTGGGGATGGAGCAAGAGAGTCTTGCTGCTCTTGCTGTGGCCCTGGGCAGACCAAGTGCTGCTTTGGGGTGGACCCAGTGCCTATTCCTTGGCCACATTATGGCCATCACCACCATGCCCCAGGACCTCACCCCGGTAGCGCCCGCTGCAGCAGCAGCCCCTGTGGCTTTCCAGAGTCCTGGCACAGGACCCCAGATCATTTTGGTGGTTAGGTGACTGTCACAGAGTTTGCATCAATCACTAACAAAACTCTTTGACAGCTCTGACATCTGTGATACTTTTACTGGACAGCAATCTTGTATTTCACGATTGTTATTGTTGGTTTTGTTTTTTTTTTTTTTTGACTTCTTTTCTAGGCTCCTGACAGGGTATTCTCACTAAGGCTATTTAGCCTGCTGACAGAAAACAACTCTTCCTCGCCTCCTCACAGAGAAAATATAATCAAGAGGAAAAGGAAAGGGGCACAACAGAAACAAATACCTTCACTCTTTACCACCAAAGAACAAAGATTTCCAAATAAAAAAAGAAAAAACCTAAGAAACTGATTACATACGAGGTTGAAACTACCCGCAAAGACTAAGACCATTCATTTCTCATCACTGTCTCCCTCTCCTGCTGCACCCCCACACGAGAACAGCCGAGCCCTTGGGGACAATGGTGGCTTTGTGGTGAGTGGGGCTGCGGCTGCCTACACGGACAACAGGAGAAGAATGCTGTGCAGAAGCATGCGCTTCTTAATGTTGTGTTGAGGGGGCACACAGGCTTTGTCTCGCCCTTTGCTTTTCTTCTTCTTGTTTCTTAAATGTGCCACTACACACATAACCCCTGAGTTGCCTACACTCTCTGTGCATGAGACTTCTTCCCTTCAGTTATGGGGCAAGAGTGTCGCTATGCACTAATTAATTCATACGGCAGGTGTGTATCACGTGGGGAGGACAGGCTGCAGCTAGAGAATGTGCTTTTTATTCAACACAGAGCCCTGCTAGAAAACATCATCTTCATGTACAACACACTACTGGAGGTGTGGCAGGGAGACAGGAGGGAAGGGTAAATCATGTCTTGCGTACAAGTTGTGAAATTTGATGGGTCTGAATACAGCAGCAGAAAGATTATGTATATATTGCAACTAAATAATTACACCACCTTGAACACTGACATTCACTCATAGCCAAAGTTAGTTTTGCACCCTGAAGAGGCCATAGGATTCTTCCAGAATATAATACACTTTGTGTTTTGGTAAGAAAAGGAAGGAAGAAGATTAGACAATGAAAGGAATGTGAGAATTAAGGAAAAGCATTTTGCCTGTAAACAAATACTGAAGGGAGGATTTACGGTTAAAATAAATTAATCTCTTGAGGATGGCTCATTTTCAACAGCAGTAGAGGTTTAGGACCACATGCAATCTTTTACAATCAACTGTCTTGGCTTTTTATTAAAAAGAAACAGATATAAATATTTTTCTTTTCATTAAACAGAACAAATTCCAGCCCTATTTCTTATGACATGCACAAGGAACAACACTGGAGAAGAGATGAGTTAAGAAGAAAAACATAGCAGATCTCCTTTAAACTGTAGAAGCCAATCAGCAAGTCATGCAGACAAAATTCAGAAGAGCATAAAATACATCTAAATGAATGTATTCAAAATTCACACATTTAATCTATTGATTTGTTTTGCTGTTTCTACATGCAGACACAAGTAAAATCACATCAGCTGAGACATATGTACAAGTCAAGAAGGAAAGAACTCCTTGACCCTGCTCTCCAGAAACACAGACCTCTTCCTGGCAAGCTAAATGAATTACTCTACTAGTCCAAGCAATTAAATAAATATATCAAGGCACAGAGAAGTTGTTCTGGGAAGAAAACCACTTTCTTTATATTAGCCAGACATCTTCCCCCGCATTTTCACGGTGCACGATGCTCCAGTTTTACAATCTGTTCCATTCCGTAGGTGGCACCAATCCAAATGGGGATAACTAATTTTATTAATTTGATTTATAAAATAAACTAATTATCCACAACCCTGAGTGCGCATGAAGACTACTAGAGCAAGGAGAGGGAAAGGTGGCATCTTGTACAGACCCAAGGAACACAAGTTCCAGTGATTCTTTTCCACCCGCTGATTATCTTTCAACCTCTTTATGTACAGATTTCATCACAATGAACATGGCCATTGTGCCCAGTGGAGGACAAAGGAGGAGAGTTTTAATGGACGTTAGCTTTCAGGAAAAGCTTTGAGCCTTAGTTCCATGAGATTAGTGAGAATTAAAATAAGATGCAGGAAAAACAAAACCAGAGAATAATAGAGAGTCTGTGATCATTAATCACATAAATCCATTTTCAGTTTAAGTAAGTCCCTAGAGGATTTTACACCATTGAAACCCAACCAAACAGAAAAATAAGTATTCCAGTTCCTTGAAGAATGAGAACTATCAACATACTTCTTCATTATACCCCACATTTTTACATCCTTCCATGCCAGTTTTTTTACTTCCATCAGGACAGATTGCAGTAATATTGAAATGAAGACCTTGGACCTGGTTATCCACTTGAATTTTCACTTCAGAGATTAGTTTCTGTAACCAGAAAACAAGTTTTAGTTGTATTGCATCTCAACATATAATATGCATTAGTGAGTAACACCAAGCACGGCTACTATGTCTGACTAAAAGTGAAGAAAGCTTGTTTGTGTGAATAAAGGAATGAATTAAAGCATTGTTTCCCATATAAAGACCCGATTACATTCCAAACATACACAACCAGTGAACTGGTAATTCTGATAAAGAGGATTACGTTTTCCAGATAAAAATGTTTCCAGCTTTTCTAAATTAGTTTTGAGACTGTATTTTTGGCAATTTGAAAATCTATTCTAACAACTGTGCGCAACAAAAACTGCTTATTGTTTGAGAGACTACACTGCCTTTTAGCTACACATTTAAAATAAAAGAGTAAACATACATACAACTATTGTTATCCAGCAGAAAAGGTTCCTAATTGACTTGACACTTTATAAACTTCTGATATTTTGCATCTGTCTTGGAAAAGTTTTCTCTGAACAAACCTTAGGGTGATCAAAAGGCTATTGGGATTATTCTCACTGATTTATTTAGGTCAGCTAGAACTATATAAGTCAAGAACTGGTTGATTCCCATTAGGGCTTTTTACAATATAAAATAATGAAAAAGCCAGCTACTTTGTAACTTGTATTTACTGCATGCTCTAAAATCCTACTTCCTTCCAAGAAGGAATATTGCTTCTTGACCTTTTAAAAATTTATTAAAGCTCTGTACAAACCTATGAGCTGAAAATTGCACAAAGAGATTATTAAAATTCCTGGCATATTAGTATTTAAAAATTAGTTTAGTGGGATATTTTTACTGCTACAAATGGAAATTTAATTACATTAATCCAAACACATGTTTATCTTAGTAACTTTTTGAAAATTAGTGACTCATCTTTGGCTTTTTAGCCAGGGATTTTCAGCCAGGGTTTTCCACAACTAAGCCCAAGGTTTCCCTGCCTAGAAGAGTCCAAGAGGCTCACTGTCATCAAACACCAACACTAAATTTATTCTCTTATCTAAGTACTTTTGCTTTCAAGAAAGCAAAACATTTAAGCCCTGTTCACCATGTGTTTGTATATTACAAGCCCCTAAAACTATGATAAAAATCTCAAAGCATCAAATCCAATGAAGTTTAGGATGGGAAGGAAGATACTGCCTAAAAAAATGAAAATAAGGCAAGAGCAAACTGGGGGTGGCTGGAGCAGGAAAGTCCCACAGAATCTTCCATTGAACTAAATTATTATTTTGTGAATTTTCGTTTCCTCTCCTTGAATGTTTGCCCTGCACTGTGCTCTAAAAACCAGGATACAATGTAGGATGGACAGTGTAAAAGTGGCATACAAAAGGACTTTTATCTTCAAAATTTTTTTGCCAGCAATTTCCTGCAAACCTCCATATTCAAAGTGAGGTTTCTCAGTTTTATAAGAGAAAGCACAATATCAGGAGAACTTCTCTGCAATTTGATTACACCTAACGTCCTCTGCTTTGGAATGCCTTTGCCTTCTGCACAATGTTTCCAACATGACAGTGAGAAAAATGTGCACAAACACACTCTATTGACTAGGAACAGACATGGGACTTGGCTCTTCATTACAGCCAATCTGCTGAAAGTGAATAGCCTGATTTAGATCGTTAACCTAGCACAGTGGATAATTTCAGCCTCCCACGCCCAACTTATTAAAAATAATGTGATACATGTTGATACCTTGCATATAGCTTTGTAACTGATTTTTCAACTTCTGGAACTTGCATGTTTGTGTAACTTGCACACCTTAACAGCATTGAACCATCTAACCCATCACATTCATTTTGATGCTGCTCTATGGACTCTCTGTGCTCTAGTACATCAAATGTATACTACTTGGCTTCATTTTCAAAGCTGTTTATGCCCCCTCTTACCAGGCTATCTTTTATTCACTATCAAGATGCCAATTTCCACTTTCAAGCTGCCATTCCCTGCCAATCATTTGTGGGAAACGACTTTATGCTCTTTCCCATACTATTACTTTCAGTTGAGAACTCCAGACAAGAGCTCACAAAGCCATTTCCATTGTTCTCTCCCAAATCCCTATCAAAACTTTTCTTCACTGCCATGCCTCAACCCCCTGAGTCATTACACTGCTTTCTGCAGTGTAAATCCTGCTTACCACAATATCCACTGTTGTCAAACTACTTCCTTGTAAATTCCCACCTCTTGTCTATTTTCTAAGAATTATGCTCTAGATCTTTTTGCTCTGAATTTATATGGTGCCTAGACAGTGGTGTCTGGTCTGTAACTAAAGATCTGAGATGCCAAAAGTCAAATAAGTCAGACATATCTTTTGAAATTACATGGCAACAGGCGCAGAGAATCAAACAGCATATTTAGAAGAATCTTTAGAAAAGAAAAAGTGCTAGCTCTTGGCTTTGAGACCCCGACAGCCTAGGAATTTGAGAGCTATTGTGGGATAGTGTCACCCACTGACACCAATCTGGACATTCAGAAAGGTAGGGAACTTATCCTCATGGACTTTAGACAGAAGTCAAGATCCTGGAAATTCCAACTTTAGGCTATGAAAGGTGAAAAATCCCTGTACAAATAGGTCATACAACATTGTCACTCTCATCATACCTGATAGGCTTCTACCACCAAATCATTGAGATTTGCTGCTTGTGATTCTATCTGTCTTGCAACAGTACCAGGCAACAGAGGTAACAGATCCTATGAAAAATATAATAATTTAGGCACAGTTTTAATTTTTAATATAAACATTGTGCTTTCAAAATTGGAAAAAGAAATCAGGTTTCTAACCTACTTTATACCAATGGAACTGGCTTCCTTGAACTGCAAAAATAACATTGATGTTATTGTCAATCAATTTTTCAGAGAGCTGCCCAAGAGATGGATGCTCCTGGAAAATACAACAGAAAAGAGAACACTGCAGATTAGTAGGAAAAAAGATTATATTTCACATATGACACAATACAGGATTCCAAAACCACCCCACTCCTTATTTCTAAGTGTACAGAGAAATGCTAGGTCTACACCCAAAAGAAGGTGGGACCAACCAAATAAACAGATCATGACAGAAAAAATCATCAAGGCATCAGCCAGACTGTGACAGGCTTATCTGTTGCCAACTATGCAGGGGTGCTGCACAGTGGGAGGACTAACTCATATAGTACTATTTTGTTGTTTTGCATCTGATGGTTAAGAAATATGGATATGATGTTGTCCATGGTCCACCTAGACGAATAACAAGATTCCTGAGAATCTTGGTGGGTTCTTATGCAAAAGCCAGGGAGAAAGTACAACATGAGGGCACTGAGATGAGGTGTTCTTTTGGGAACAGCAAGGCAAGTAATTAAAAGTTCATTTTTCAGAAATGTGTTTTGGCACCAGGGATCAGACACATCAGCTAAATGCAGCCACTGGGTCAGGTTCTCGCAATGTCAGTATTCTGTACATATTACTTACGGCTGACAGCTTTCTCCTTCTCTGTATGTCCAAGACCTGCCTTAGGAGTGATGTCTCCAGTCCTCACCATGATGACCTGCTACATTTTCTTAACCACTCTTGTGCTTGAAGAAGGTAGCATGAGTTTCACATCTCTCCCAAGCAATGTCATTGCTCTATTTGGTGAAGTACCTATGATGACGTGTCCTGTGCCAGCGACCTGCCCTTCTACACTTCTCATTGAGAGATCTGACACGGATTTGAGAACAAGAGGTGCGTGGCTATCCCTTCATCTAAGATCTGGGGAAGCACAAGGGTGTCTGTGTGGTCCCAGTGGGCTTTGTACACCTGTGAGATCCCTCAGCTCCAGTACTCCAAAACAAACTGTATCTGAAAGTTACTCCTTATTTACCATACATGTGTGAATATTTCTCAAGAAGTAAATTCGATACTTAAAATTCATGACTAAACATAGAGAAGTGACTGGGGCCTTGGCCTGTGTTTCCCCTTACAGATATTTCATCTGGACACCTCCACTTATGTCAGGTCCTTCAACTGCTTTCCCCCATATATTTCTGCTGTCTTCCTTTTCCTGGTATTTTTCACCATCTGCCCCATATTGTCTCTCTCTTGCACAAGCACACTCTGTTTCCCTGCACAATTCATTTCTCCTCAGAGTGCCACTTGTTACTCAAGGCACCCTGCAAGTCAATTGCTCTCCTAACAGTAATCTGAATGCCAAGACAGCTGAGACAAAGTTATGCAAGGGGGCAAAATCCGTTTTCCATCATATTGCGCCATTATAAAGAGCCTCATATAGAAAGAACAAAGGAGTTTCTTGCTGCAGTTTGATCTTAGCCAGGCTCCACACCTCTCTCAACTTTTCTACCCTTTGGTAAGAGGTTATATTCCTTAAGATAAATGATGAAAGGTAGCAATAGATGGGCCTTCTTACAGCTGCAGCAGCAGTGGCTTTGTTGCTGTTTTCAACAGCCTGCAACACAGTACTACAGCATCCTGCCTTCTCCATGACCACAGACCACAGTGGTGGGGCCTCCACTGTGCTGCACAACCCCACAGGCCACATGCAACTGTCTGGCAGATCGCAGATACACCAAGTGGTCCCAGGACACAGGCGAGTGAAGCCAGACGTTCTGCAAATACCTCCTGCTCTACAAATATGTGAAAGACAGGGGCAGTGTTGAGGGATCATGAGATGGCGGTCAGATAAGTCAATCTTCCTGCTTAACACATGACACTAGACATGTCCGAATTCCAGCAAAGTGGCCCTTCAACATCTCTGCAACTAATGGAAAAACTCTGGGATCAGTGGTATCAGAAATGGGTTTCCAAGCCCTCGTGAAACAAAAACTTATTCAGATGGAGCTTACTGAAGTCAAGAGATGACATGCATAGACATGCAAGGGTTGCAGCGACTAGATCCCCAAACTACCTAGTCTGCTTACAAGTATGCTTGTCAGCTCTAACTCACTAGAGTGTCCAGCTTGGTTAGTAGTACATTAAAGTCTCACTTCAGGTTAGAAAGAAAAATTTTCTTTTTATTAGAAGAGACTTAAAAAAAAAGCATCAACAGACCCACACTATCTTTTTCATTTTAAGCATGTAAAGAAATGACATAAGTAACTGTTGGTCACTCTCGGAGCCTCATTCTACTTGCTGTAAAAACTTTGCTGTACTTTATGTATTTTTATCTTAAGTCTTCCCACTACTGCTCAGGCAAATGTACTTTCATTTCAGATCATCTTTCTTGTTCCAATTACATCATTCATTTTATTATTTTAACCTACTGCGTAAAGCTGAGAAGATAACTGATATGGATGTTAAGTATTTTAGAAAGGGAGTTAACCAAGCACAGATCTAATTAAAATGGACTAGATTTCTTGCTTGTCATATGCTTTTTTGCTGATCTCTGAGTGACTGCTTAGCAAAAGTTAGAAAGAAACAGGCAGAAAAGTGACTAACTGGAAACACTTCTGATGTAAAGGTTAAGCTTATGCAAATAAATAAAGCAAAGTCCTCTTAACTGGCACAAGGAGGAAATAAAAATATGCCAAAACGCAATCTTCTCAAGACTATCAGAAGCTAAGAATCAAAGTAGGAAAGCAATGTCATTACAGACAGCTCTTTAATTTAGCATAGCACAACAAAATTGCACTGATAAGGAAAAAAAAAGCAAAAATACGTTTTGTATGACATATTTTTTAAAAAGCTGACAGCCTTTCATGACATTTCATTTAAATATCAAATAGTCTTTTTTTCCCCCTGATTTTACTTGTTCATTTGAAGTTTCTTTATGGATCTCTATGACTAAAATAATCACAGGCTAAATACCAGTGAGGAAAAAAAAAAGCAGGAAACAGTACACCTACCCTTAGAGACGCTATTGTGTTATCATGTCAAATCTACTCCAGAAAATATCTAATACTGAGAAAGATTTCCACTCTACCCCTTTTCTATTACTAAGTGCATGCCCACTATTACATGTGGGCATGCAAGAATTAGCCTGTGGTTGAAAAAGATATGGGCTAGCAGCCAGAAAACGCATGGGCCGAAACGTGCTACCACAGATCTAAGCATCCTTCAAGGTCATTTCATTTGGGTGGCTAAAAAGACTACTTCATTTCACAAAAGGCATCAATACCAATAATCATGGAGATTTCTTATTCTATACAGGACAGTAAAGTCATGGTCTTTCAGCCTGGAATCTAGAAAACACTTTCTTCAGTCAGCCATCAATCTGTCATAGTTTCTCAGGAAGAGATTAGTTAATTTGCCTGTATTTTATATTGGTGAGGTTTTCCAGCTGAAACAGAAGTTAATTTCTCAAGTTGGACAGAAAATAAATGTAGCTGGGTTTTCTTTTTTCTGAAACAGACAATATCTTTATTACCAAAGGAATCCTGAACACCAGAATAAGATTTGTACCTTCAGCAATTGTTAATAAGCAGAGCAAAATTCCTCTCATTTATAGCACTGAAATTGGGGGGGGGGGGGGAAGAAAAATAGAGATAGGAACACCATAACCTGTAAGTATGCTCTGCTTTGGGAAAGAAAAGTTTCGGGATTATTTGCTTTAAGTGAAATAAAGGAAGGGTTTGTTTTTATCCCAGGGACACTGTGGAAATACTGGAACTGGCTGGAAGGAAAGAAATAATCCTTACATCTGTGAGGGAATATCCAAGAGGTGACAGAGGGAGTATATGAATGCAAGAACATCAGATAATCGGAAATCCAAACAACCTTCCTGTTAGCACACGCTCAGCTCCCTCCTCCACTCAGCAAGGTCCCGAACACCCACAGATTCCCAGAAACCTCCTGTGTTTCATGAGCACACAGCATACGGTGGCTGCTTCCTGCTGCCCCACCATCCTTGTAAACACCAGTTGCTGGGATTAAGTTCAGATCTGGCCTAACTTACACATAAATCTCACTGACTTCACTAGCACATTGCTGGCTTGGGCTGAACACAGGCTACATTGACTAAGTGCAGCTAGCACTGAGAATAAAACTGTAATGTGTTCTAATGATACCACAGTTCATATTTCTGTTTTCTGGCGATTACATGGCAATTAAGTAGTGATTCATGTTTCTTAAATAAATGATTCATATTTATTTATGGAAATAGCCAAAGCAATTTAAAACTACAAATCTTAGAAAAGAAAATGCCTGTCTTCAATCACTCATGACTACTTTATACATTCTTGAATAAATGATTTTGAAAGCTAAAAATATCTGCTGAAGGTGTATTATTTTGCTACAGCGGATTTGATATAACTTTTTGCACAGGTATGTATTACCACACATTGGTTTCAACCTCTGAGATTCAAATGTATTTAATGCTACATTACCACAGCAAAGCTTTGTGGCACAAGAATATTTTCTAGTCCATCATGGTTGAATTAGCTCATTGCTGTTGTACGTCTTCTGCTTTACTCTTACCAAGCCTTTTCGATCAATGCAACTATGCACCTTCTGTCCGTAAAGCATGACCACTACCTTTGTCTCATTAGCAGGATGCATGCATACGTAAGAATTGCTCATCATATGAAATAGTAATAAAAAGCCACACCAAACCCAGTAACATATTCTCCTCTGCTGTGTCTCAGACCCCAAAATACTTTATCCCAGACAAAAACAATGTCAGTATTTCCTGGTGATTGATTCTTCATTTCACATCTTGCCTACCTGGGAAAATACTATTCTAATAACTGAATTAAAAGCAATGCTTTGGCAGCAATCTAAAACCTCATTCATGCAGTTTTACATCACTTCTCTGAAGGCAGAATGTATGACATATACCTTACCATACTCGTAGCTTTGACGTACACATTATCTTTCAAATGACAGTTTCCATCATGAGGAATTACGATCCCCGCTAATTTACTATCAAGAGCCAGATGGGAAGTTTGATCTGTCATCACAAGAAGCAGTCGCTTTGCTTCTTTGCGCCATCCGATATGGCTCTAAAAAGAAAACAAAATTAAGCTAAGAAAGCAGTAACTACCTATTTTCTAAAATAATAACAAAATGTAAAATGAATGTGAGAGTCTGCTTTCAGATATTACATTGCTTAGCAGCACTGAGTTTAAACCAGGCTATTTAAAGCATTTTATGTGGAAACATGTATCGTGTCCTACATCTGAAAACTACTACTTTTGAGAGTCAGAGATCCACTTACCATTTTCTTTACTTTTTGAAGAAAGATGTCCCTAAAATATACACAAGTTATGCATTATATAGTGGGCTTGGGCAACAGCTGCCACACTGTGTGTGTCACTGTTACATACAAATGCAAATGCATAGCATTTGTGTAATTCTCTGGGATCCAAAAAGCATTACAATCAACAAAATATGCATTCATTCATATTGGCACTTGGTGCCCTCTTCTATTTTTACTTTATATTTATTTACTTTATATTCTCATCATTCTATAATTTCCTTTTCCTACACAGCTTTCCAGAAAGGACATTGGCATATGATCAACCAATAAACTAAAGTTTGAGTGTCTTCATGCATCTGCAAATTGAGAAATTCTTTATTACGGAGCAAAATACTACATCTATCCACCCTCCGAAGGGATTAATAGCAAAGTGGTATCTGCAAGGGTGAATTTAATGTTTTAGAAATTCAGTGCAGGGCAAGCTTATATCTAAACTGGGTTAGGTGCCAATTTGTATTTCCATTAACATTTATTTCCCTGCAAGGAATAAATGGCTGCTTCAAATCAAACTTTAGAGGCACACCTCATATTCTTTTTCATTATTCCCTCTCTCGATTATTCCATCATCTTCTTCACTAATTCAACTTTTCCTCCGTTTTCCTTCTTCCTTGCTCCTCCTCCCTACAAGGCTGTTTCATCTCTGCCATTTCCCTTAACACTGCCAGGTATCTTTCATCTCACGTGAAATGTGTACCTGCAATGCAGTCCATGCATTCAGCTAGGCTTCATGAGTTATTCTCTACCTTTCCTTTCTTTGCTTTGCAAAGAGGGATTTAGCTCCCTTCTCAGGCTCATTCCGTGCTAGCTCTGAATGGGGAAGGAGTATCTCATAACAGTAGGGATAATAAGTACAGAGGGGTGTGGTGTCTTTTCCAGCTTACACATTAGGCATCACCCTCCCTCAGGCAATCCTAGACAGCATCCCCTAAAGAAGGGGTATTTTAAGTTTTATTTATAAACAGGTTAAATCTTTAACATCTTAAATAATCTCAAATTCTTCTCCAGCACTATAGAAACTTCTTGCTCCTAAGACTCCATCATCTCATTTTGTCACCTCAAGACTCCTACCTACATACGTCACAGCAACCAAAATTTTAAAGAAGCTTCATGTCCTAACCTGCTAGTGCTTGCAACAGAGATGTATTGGTTAAAGCAAGATGGAGCAAGTCATAAAGTTCTGTTGTAGGCAAATGAGTGCACATTAATATAAATCATAGTTCATTATGGTAGTTATGAATCGCACATTGTTCTCATCCATTTTCGTTCACAATTCAGTTAGCAGGAAAGCCCATTCTCACAAATGTTTCCATTCTATTGTTTTTGGAAGCATATATTATTCTAGAGCTTACATGTCATAAGAGTGGAATGTGTCCAATGAGAAACACTGATTTTAAGGAATTTTTCCAAAGTTTCAGAATGATTTTTTATAACAACTGTGATCACTATGTCTGTGAAGAGTGGCTTTTATTTACCTGTTTTACAGCTCATCAAAATGTGAAAATAAAATCGAGGCCAAAGTACTAATTTTTGACACAGTTTGGACTCCTTTTTGGCCTTGATTCATTCTACTGCTCCAAAAGACAATGTGAAGATGGACAAGATAAAAGAATTGTCCTGACATCATCCCAAGAGATGAGATAGATACACACCAAGCCTGTGATTTGGACAGGTGTTGAATTACTTTCTTTAAGAGCACCAGAGAGAGTATCTTATAGAGCATTAGCAAACCCATGAATTAGCCACCTTTCAAAATGTCTATTGCACTACTATGCATAGAAGAAAAACAACATGCAAAAGAGCCCTTTACAGCAAACAAATTCTTATTATTTAATATGCTTATAGTTTGGGAACTACTGATGCAGATCTTTTCCATCCTTTTGTGCATGGGAGAGATGGTGATGAAATTTTATCAATATGCAAAATTTAATTTTTAGTTGATTTGTATGGTTTTTAAATTCTTTAAAAGATAACACTGAAGTGCATTTGTTTTCCTTATCTACATGAGCAGATATGTAACTGATCCTTCAGTTTTCAAAAACATTCTTAAGTAGAAGAAATGTCAAATGGTATGTCCTCACTTAGGAACACAAGGAGGGCTTTAATAATTTTTGAAATGAATTTTGTAATTGGCTGAAATTAATACATGTGCCTGTTCAAGCAAGAAGCAGTGGTTTTCATTGTCCATCCTATGTTGGTTAGGCTGGTTAAAGAACATCATTAACCAATACTGAAAAATATTTCCTTATGCTCTCCTTTATCAGTTTCAATGGGAAACAGAAATGTATAGCTAAAGAGGAAATAATAGAAAAGGAGGAAGAAATCTTACTATTATCAGTCCTAGAACTGACATTTTGAATTCAGGAACACTGAGCACTCTTGAACCAATATATATATATATATATATATATATATATATATATATACACACACACACACACACACACACGTGTATATATATATACGTGTCTGAACTACCATTCAGTCTCCTATTAATAAGCTCCTTACCTGGCACACAGCTGCTTGGAGCATCGCATCAAAACCCCCTTCAGGTGTATCAATATTCCCAGAAATCTTTTGTTTATTCACTGCGTTTCTGAATTCTGCTATATTGTCAGTCAGGGATAGCACGTGAATATAACCGTGAGGAGGCATACAATCTAAATTATAATCACTGTACAAAAACAAAACCAAAACAAAACAAAAGTCTAACACATTCCATATTTTCCATTTGAAGGAGATGCAAATATTCCCTATCAATCTTGTTACTAATGAAAATGTATATATGCACAGTAAAAGAAATACTTAAAGAAAGAAAAATATCTTCAAGTGAGATTAAGTTCAGTGGGGATTAGTTTGAATTTACTATGAAAAACAGATTTTTTTTTTGTATGTTATGGAAATGTATACAATATAATTTAGTTCATATAGTAACGGTACATATGTAGCGTTTCCGTACAGAACTAGAAGAAACATGATGTGAGCAATGATATGATCTCAGAGAGTATATCACCCCTTTCGGAACAGCTGCAGAGCAGTACAGCTTTGCTTTTCATTATCCTGAGAAAAGGCTATTACACTGCAGCATTAAGATCCTTTAATAGCTTGATACATGGGTTACTGCATCAAAATTAATATAAAATTTAAGTTCCTACATCCACTATTAGTAAGTAAATGTACATAAAACTAATGTTGAGATTAGTGACAGTTACCTCATTAAATGGATGGGAAACTCCATTTACTGTATCATCTTAGTTGTAAATGATACTTTTTGAAATTATGTAAGGGGAGAAAGGATGAAGTCTGACATGAGTAAGCTAATGCCATAGCACTTGTACAGGTCACTGCTCTGTGACCCATTTAGGGCAGTGGAATTTATGGCACTAGCTGAGGTGCTCATCTGATTCAGAGATGCTGAGCAGGTTTCATCTCACTTACCTTCCATTGCATACGATGTAGGCATCTGACTATAACCTGCCTGCCCCTGACTCAATTTACAGTCAATGAAGAGAAACCGGCACTGTAAGGAATAATACCTCTGCAGATGTCTACTTTTAGGCAAAATGAATCGTGTCCTGGCAGTGCTAACTGATCTCCACTGACTATACTGAAAGTCTAGAGGACTACTTCAGACATAGACATTTATATCTATCATCTAATGAATTCCACTACTAGTGGCCAACTCAAAAATCACTGAAATGAAAAAAGATACTATGGACTTCACAGAACTTTGGATCATGTCTTCCCAGGAAAGATAACAATGAGCAAGAATGTATGAATAGTTAATATTCACTTTTCCAAGTATTACAGTTTATACAGACTTGAACTGATTATGAATAATCTTGTTCTCCAGAAGGTTTTGGAAGTGATCCCTCACTTTATTTAAGTATTGAACACAAGGTATAAAAGACATGGCATGAAAAAAGAAATGCAAGCCAGAACGCCTTTCTTATTTAAAATGGGAGTTCATTCATATTACAACTGTGGAATTAGATCAGAGGATCGCTTTTGTTCATTAAATGAGCTGAAAGAAACTGCATCACATCAACAAAAGTAGAGTTTTATGAAAAGAGTTAATGAATACATGACCATACACCAGAAGAGAAGTCCTAGGTCAAAAAGTACAAAACTTTGTGACGAATCTAGGCAACATATATCCAAAATAACTAAGAACACAACAGTTGACTATAAAATTAAATGCAAAACATATTCAAATATACCAAAGCAGCATGTTCTTTGGCTTGTTTTGCTAAAGAAAGTATTGCACATTTTTTCTGATACAGAAAAAGTTTTTCTGAAATCACTCACCAGATATTTTAGCAATAATCATTGTATAATAATTTTCAGCATTTTCTTAGGAACTTTGCTGGAGAACCAAGGTATAATGAAACAAAGACCAATGCTGAAGAGCTTTAAAAATAAATATGCATAATGCATATTTGTGTAATTAAATAATTTCTCAGTGTTACAGTAAATATACAAAGACTACATACCTGCATTGGTTATGGATTCTACCTGGATGAATGCTAATATAGGGTGATACAGTTTTATCCACGTAGGATCCAAATCCAAGTCGAAAATCAAGAGAAATATTCGCCATCTTTTTAGATAAAGCAAATCCAACGGAATTTAGTTTTTCTATATTGTTGTGCATAGAGGCTGAGACATCAACTAAATAATAAAGATCCACAGGGTATTTCTCTAGAGGACGAACTTTTAACATAAAGTTTGCTTCACTTCCTGATTCAAAGGAAACAAATAAGTTTATTTACTATTTTTGAATGGACACTCTTAAAAATACATTTATTTTTGCAGCAACGTCAGCACAAAGTTGTTTGTGTCAGCAAATAGAAAAACAAACAAGAAAACCTCCCAAGAGTAAATAAAACTTTGAAGCATCATTCAAAAATAAGCCATAAAGGGGCTCTTTGTAAAACATCTTGCTTTTTTTTCCCTTGCAGGAGCACTGTGCGATTTATTCTAAAAATCTGACTTCTCCCCATTTTCTTTTAAATTCCTGGTTATGCAATCGCTTTGGCACTATACCAAAAAGCAGTTATGACTCACAAAGGACACAGATCTGCATACAAATAGTGGTCAGTCACTTCAAGGTTGGCACTTCTAAGTATGTAAGTGTACCCTGCAAATAGTTTGTCATATGAGTCTAAAACTACATGTGTACCATAAAGACAGCACAGCCTGAAAAACTCACGTAAATTATGCTTCAAGCTTATACCAATCTACTTCCAAAGATTTGATCAGAAAAAAGAGGTCTTAATATTAAAAAAATCCATCTTTTGGTGTATACAAAACAGAACTCTTATTTCAGGATGATAAATGTCTGCCTCTCCTGCAGAACCACATCACGCTCTCATATGTAATAAAAACGTTAATGCTTTGGAAGCTACTAAAAATACTCCCCACGTTTTTGCTTGCCTAATATTCTGTAATGCCAGCAAAAAGAGTGAAGTGACTGGAGTATGGGCAACCTAGGTACAGTAATGCATTACTTCAAATTGTTCACCCAAAGTGTGAGCTCACAGAAGAAATGAGGGAGCAGGATCTTCGCATGATGAGTGCAGAATGTAATTCAATCTTATGCAATGAAGATACAGCAAAGGACAGGAGGAAGGGAGACATTATAGAAGAATTATGCAGGTTTTCCATAAAAGCTATCTAAACACATTCAGAAACAGATTCACTAAAAATCCCACCTGAAATGTGACTTATCTATTCATGACATTTACTAGTGCATATGACATCGCTAGATAGCATAATTAAAGTACATGTAACAAAGATCTGACCTAGAGAAGTTAAATCATGCAAAGTACTTTCTTCCAATGGTCTTTGAATATAATCCACCTGAAAATTTCAGGATTTGTCTGTATCAGGTCTTGCATGAAGAAAAGAGAATTTCAGTGTGCTGTAACTTATGTGTTTCTTCTTTGCCAATGTAAATCGAATTACTTTTTGTAAATGACCTTTGCAGGTCTCCAGTTTGCACATAGTGAGATGCTGAGTGCAGCTTTTATTTTTTCCCACATAAATCCTGACAGTTGGATATATGTAAACAGTGACAAAAAAACTTGGTATCAAAACAAAAACATCTTTGTCTGCATGATTATACTGTATCAAATTTCTGTTTTGAGGCACAACTATAGCTGTATATCTGTTTATTTCCCTGGGGAATAAAATATGGGCAGGATGTCTGTACATCAAAAGTTATTCTTCTGGAGTCCTCGGAATTTCAGTCTTCTGCCTCCCTGATGCAGGAGCTTCAGCAAAGCATATGGAACCCCAAACTTAATTTCACTATTTACTGGCAAAAAGGTTAATTAAACCAAATTTTAGAAAGCTAAGTGTTTTCTATGAATCCAGTAGGCCTTTGGAAATAAATGTGATTACAGACATTTCTAGAGCTAGCTCAGTTCCCAAGACCATTTCTCAGTACAAAGCAGAGTATCAGTCATTTCTTTGAAAGGAGAGTGGGGAAAGGAGAGGAAGTGCTGATGTTACTTTCTTGGTTTTATTATTATAAAGATGGAAAAACAGAGTTCCTTTGTGCTTTATACTCATGCAGATCCTTTCTTTTTCCCTTGTAATTGACAGAAAATTATCTTTTATACAGTGAAGATCAGCAAGATACTTTGATAACTCAGACTTTTCCTATTCATTTAATGTTTTTTTACAAAAGATTGATCTCTCTTAAATGACATATTTGTTTCTCCAACTATTGTTTGAAAAAGAAAGAAAGAAATTAAATTTTATGATATGAAACATACCCTGCATCCCTTTACATCACCTTCCACTTCTGCTGTTGGCTACAGCTCTTTTAGAGACAGAGAACATACATTAATTTAACTCAAGTTCAGCTGAGGGCAAATAGAGATATACTAGAAAATCTCAGATCCATAAAGGGACTTGTAGATTCTATTAGGGCCAGGTGTCTCACATTTTATAAATGAAATGTTAGGCAGTGAATACCTGATTCACCTTTAGAAATCCAGTCCTTTCTTATATATTGGCTTTGGTGTCTTCATAGATGTCTAGTCAATGCACTTAAAAGTAACCAAATAATTGAGAAGCTTATCAAATGATGAATTTAGGAATTCTAACCCAATTTACTTTCAGTAAGGAATACAGTTTATATGCATGTAAGGGAAAACTATTTGTGTAAGTGGCTAAAGAAAAAGAATCAAGAAAACACAACAGAAAAGACTACCTAACATCCCTTTTCCACTTATTACTTGCATTATTCTGACCTTCAGCTGTGTTTGACAGAAACACTTCTTGCTGAAGACCATACTTCAATATAAAGCAACAACATCATAGTCCTACAACATAATGTTATAGCATCATTCTTCAAAAGAATTATTCCAGCTGCTTCTTCACAAGATATTTGTACTTATTATTGTACTTAGTTTTAATTGATTATAATATCAATGTGTTAGAGACAACTCAACCTGGACGCAGTTGGACCGAAACTTTTCCTGGTGTCACTTGTGTATTTGTTTCATGGTCACTGGGTATTGTGACATGAACTGTGGGGTTTTCTACAAAATCTGATTGGCAGCCTCTTTTCATTAAGTTGAAAACAGTGTCACAGCGTCCCTTCTGTGTTGCGTCGGCCATGAAATCCTGTTTTATAAGAGACAAAAAGTACAAAACAATCTGAGCTGAAAAAAACAACTGTAATATCTTCAAAAGAAAGAGAAAAACAAAATAATAATCTTTGAAACAATACAACATCCTACTATAATTGCACAAATTGTAGAATGAGTTCATGGAAGCCATATGTTTTTAATAAGGGCAATGACAAAATATTTAAATTAGAAGTTAAACCTAATTGCCACAATGACTTTTTTCTGCAAAGGACAAAACTTTTGTGTGAGGAAGAGAATCTTGCACAATCAGAACAAGCTGACTTTGGAGAAAAAGGAAACTATGTACTGTCACTATGTCACTAAAAAAAGTTCTGTGCTATGCTATGAGTTAGTTATACCAAGAAAGTGTCATTCATACAACATCAAAATGAGTTAGTTTTCAGAAGAATCCACTGGTAATGTTACTTAGGCTAATATTTAAAAGTAGCAGGAGAAGTCAGCGTTAGATTTATCTAACCTGAATTTGTCTATCACAGATGTTTAAGTTTTGCCCCATAGCCTACACCAAATCCAAAGACCAGCTGAACTATATAATTTCAATCCCCAGAAACAGGAAGCTATGTAGTAGGAGACTGGACAGTTTAAGACGCCACCAACATATAAAAGCCCCTGTAACAACAGGAAAGTAATTAGTAGTAGGATGATCTCAGAAGCAGCACATCCTTTGTTGCTGTGAAAGGGCAAAGTTGCCAAAATTGTGCCAACATGATCCAACGCAAAATTCCTTCCTGACCACAAATCTGATGATTAACATGATCTTGATCATGCAAGGAAAAAAAAGACAAGATCCTTTGTACTCTTTCAAAGTGTTGGTCCATCCCAGCCACAGCTGGAGACCAAACAATGGACAATCTCTGATATTTCAGAGGCAGATGGGGAAAATAAACAATCAAAAAGTTCATAGAGGCAACTGTGTATTAGAGAATAGTCATCCAGACCCTGAAAAGACCAGAGAAAGTCCCTGAATGAGACTCAACAGCCATGTATCTTGTTTTCCAAGTTCCAACTCATTTTTGTAGTCTACCTCTGATATATTTTTTCCATAACCTTCTTTAACGTAGACAACAGACACTACTTTTTTAGATTACTGCTATTTATATACCCTTTTTGATGTATATACATTTCAAATAGGTAGGTTTTTAAATGTATGAAGAACTTAGCTACTCTCATTGTTATCACTAACAACTGATAGATATGTAGCATTTTCTGAAGTTTGCTGTGTGGGGATATAAAGTCAAAGCATCTCAAGTGTTCCTCAGGGCTGATTTTCTCATTAAAAACATCATTTAGGCAGGCATGCTAAGCTGAAAACTGGTTCTGTAACTTTACTCTGGAAAATTTCTATCTACATTAATATGAGTTTTGCCATTCCACAACCATGGACGGTGCATAGGTGAACCGGCTGTCAGAGCATGGTCTAAGAGGGTTTGACAAACCCTTGGCTTCCATGAACAGCTCTCAGGATTGACATGAGAAGTAAAGCAAGAGAAGCAGGGCAGAAGTGAAACCTGGTCAAATCTGAGCACCTAGTTAGAAGGAGACCTACTGCAGCTCCATAGCACTGCAAAGCTAAGAAGTGCTGTTCCGCGATAAATACAGATGTAGCAGGATAAAATTGTGCCCTTTTTAAGACAGAACATCAGGCCACAATAATCATAGAATCATAGAATCATAGAATTGTTAAGGTTGGAAAAGACCCTTAAGATCATCAGGTCCAACCGTTAACCTAGCACTGCCAAGTCCACCACTAAACCATGTCCTCAAGCACCACGTCTACCCATCTTTTAAATACCTCCAGGGATGGGGACTCAACCACTACCCTGGGCAGCCTCTTCCAGGGCCTGACTATCCTTGTGGTGAAGAAGTTTTTCCTAATATCCAACCTAAACTTCCCCTGGTGCAGCTTGAGGCCATTTCCTCTCGTCCTATCACTTGTTACTGGGGAGAAGAGACTGACCCCCACCTCTCTACAACCTCCTTTCAGGTAGTTGTAGAGAGCAATAAGGTCTCCCCTCAGCCTCCTCTTCTCCAGACTAAACAACCCCAGCTCCCTCAGCCGCTCCTCGTAAGGCTTGTTCTCGAGACCCTTCACCAGCTTCGTTGCTCTTCTTTGGACATGCTCCAGCACCTCAATGTCCTTCTTGTAGTGAGGGGCCCAAAACTGAACACAGAATTCGAGGTGCGGCCTCACCAGTGCCGAATACAGGGGCACTATCACCTCCCTGGTCCTGATGGCCGCACTATTTCTGATAGAAGCCAAGACCCCACTGGCCCTCTTGGCCACCTGAGCACACTGCTGGCTCATGTTCAGGCGGTTGTCAACCAACACCCCCAGGCAGCTCTCCAGCCGCTCCTCCCCAAGCCTGTAGCGTTGCATGGGGTTGTTGTGACCCAAGTATAGGGCCCGGCACTTAGGCTTATACAGTTGGCCCCGGCCCAATGATCCAGCCTGTCCAGGTCCCTCTGTAGGGCCTTCCTACCCTCCAGCAGATCAACATTCCACATCGTAATCCATCGTACCATCTACACATGCCCTAAGGCTCCTCTTGGAAAACAAGCCCTCCATGACTCCATTGCATTACTTTTCCTTAGACTTGTTTCAGACTAAGTTAATCATTCCAAGACACAATATCTTGGATAAAGTCACACCAGTGCCTTCCACTCCTTATGTCTTCCAGGCACACCCTAGGAATTTATCTACCTTCTCTGCTAATGAAAGCTACCACAGATAATTTGCATGTGACCTTGAAGAGCATATGAGTTTGTAATTGCCAGTGATATTCTTAAAAACCTTGCTCCTCTGAAGTGCTTAAAATGGTCCAGCCTTACTTGAAATCATGTAATCAACTTTTTTTTCTCTCAAACAAAACCAGAAAGTCACATATTCTTACAGTTCTCAAAGCAATAACAATTTCAGAATAATTCCTGCTACCTAAGATCTATCTTCTGTGATAGTCTCAGAACTGATAGTTTCAAGTGTCAAAATAAGAAAAATATCAGTTTTTCCATTTGTGACAGAGTCATAATATATAGTGAAGTCAAAGTTAACTCCACTGTTAGTAAAACCTTTTGCTAAAGGCAACAGGCATATATGTATAGACTTGCTGATATATAATGAGGACTTAATATAAATTACTGATAAGTAATTTTGCTTTTGAAGCCAAAAACTGTTGAACTCTCCAAGTTACTATAAGTCTGCCAAAGCTGTCTACAAAGCAGATGGAACGCATTAAAAAGTTCTCACTTTATTTAAAATTACTGCAATTTTCCAAATAAAAGATTGTATTTTCTCCTTTGGAAACAAAATATATTTCACATGATTTCTCTGGTTCTGTCTCCAGAGGCCATTTAAAGATTTTCTTGCTATTTTTCACTATAATTTTCACAGTTTAAAAGTCTTTTATCTTTATAAAGATCAGAAGCTGCTAAAATATAAAGTCAAAAGTAAATAAGCAAAATGCCATACCTCTTGAGCACACCATCCACACTCTGGACCCAAAGCAAGACACTTTGTGCATGTTACTGCATTTGAAGCGGCACATCTGTTTTCCGCTGCAATGAAATATAAAACCAAACATTCATGATTTATGATGCTATGTGGGAATTGTAAAATACCTAATTTTAAACCAAGATTTCAAAAATTACTTCACCAGATTAAGAGTGATGACAACGTATCCAAACAGAAGTAAAACAGAACAAAGGCAGCCCGGTGAGGGAATACTTGCAGAATTTTTTTTTATCTACAGTCTAGAACTATATGTACAGATTGAATAAACTCCATTCTCAAGGCCAAATTTTTAAGATCCTGATTTAGAATAATTTTGAAGTGAAAGTTTATCTTTGGCATGTACCTTACTGATTTACTGCCTAACAGAAAAAATTTACCAGGTAGCTTATCTCTTCATAGACATTTTCCTTTTAAGTCATTTACACTTGTCTGAGTTATTCATTATTCACTCTGCATGGAACCCAAAATATTTTCTCACTTTCTATAAATATTCCCCCTCTGCATTTTCTGGAATGAACAGTTTCCCAGAAGAGGCAGATTTTTTTTTTTTCAGAAGCGAATACAAATTTACCCAACAGCATGTGTGTCACAGATCGAAGACACATCATTCTGTACTAACAACTGCAAAAACTGTGCCTACTAACAGGTCTATCAGCAAAGCCCTTTATACCCTTTTCACAGCTTTGTTTTATAGGTCACTGCTTAAGTTACTACTCTTTGCTACAAAACTTTGGCAGTCGGAATGGAGAAGAAGAGATAGCCTTTTCAAGGGACTTGGTCAGCTGAACTTGAATGTCAGCATTGGTGTACCCTTTCAGCACGTTCAGCACAAGGCTCTTGCGGACCAGCGTGCCTCTACGTGAGACAGAATTCACCTGCCAAGAGCTATGAGGAAGGCACATAATATGACTCTTCAGTGCACAGCACAGTAGTAGTGCTGTTTAACAACACTGCTTAGTGGCATATTCAGCATGGCATATTATATGATTATAAAATATACTGGAAACAAAATAAAATGAATTACTGTGTACTGGAAAGGCTACATCTCTTAATTGGTCCATCATGATAATGTGCGTATCATTATACTAGAATAGTTTAAAGCAAGGTTTGTTTTTCATCCAAAGTTTTGGCTACATGTACTGTGTCTCAGATAATTCCTTTCCAACCTGTAATAATGCAAACCATCTCTCTTTTTAGGGTAATGAGAGCAACTTCTCACAGTGAAAAGCTGTATTAGGAAAATACATACTAAAGTATCTTTTTAACCTTTATTTAACTGATTCAGCTATGGATTCAAAGATGAGATCCCGTATCACATGAACAGCTAGTCCTCAATAGGTCACTCTGAATAACTGATGATCCAAGGAACTAATCACAGCTTGCAAGCTATTAGTATCAAGGATGTTATCAGTATTAACATAGAAAAGCCTAGTACAGCACAATTGCAGCATTATACTGATAACATATAGGTTAGTGGCAATTTCATTAATTTCAAAGGTCAGACCTATATTTCTATTTCATACAAACTGCTGTTGACAATTTTTGCCATGCAAGCAATGTAAGAAAAGAAATATATACGAAAGGAAGAGAAACTCTCACAGGTATGATATAAACAATAAACTGAAAAGCAGCCCAGGAAGACGCTGGAACAGAGGGAAAACTGATTAAAGGGTGGGAGAGGTGGGCAGGGATAAACAAAGGAGGAGTCGCTAAGGAGAGAGAAAAGAACAGGACAAAATCCCAGAGGTTTTTGTTTGTTTGTTATAAAAACAAACACAGCAAGTTTGACTTGGATGTGAAATGACAGCAAGCTCATTCGGCACTGACACAATAAAACTTCTTTGCATTTGTAAGAAGATGGCAACAGCACTTTATGATCTGCAGTCTGAAAGAGCAGACCTGGAGGCCATAGAAAAAGTTACTGCAAACTGCAGGAAAGGATAATGAGGGTGAGGATTCCAGGTAGGTACCGACATGCACAGGGTTGTAGAGCTTGCCACAGATCCCTTTCTAGACAGCACTGGTAAAGCGCAAAGACACAGGATGAAAAGTTGTTGAAGGAGTAAAAATAAAAGAAATGTAATTGTTCTTGGCAGAAAAACATCGCTCCCATCTTCAACTGGATACCAAAGACATCAGAGATGAAAGACATTACAAGAAAGAGAGTAAAGTGATCGATTCAGTAGAAGTGTCAAAGGACAAGGAAAGATAAGAATTGCTGATGTGCAGTGTAACAGTGGGTAAAGACCACCATGGGACAAAACAGGGAGGAGATGACGTGAACCTTGAAGTTACCAGTCAAGTAACATCCACCGTAAGAGACAGAGCTGTTCTGATAAGAATAAATAGTTGACAGGAAGAAATGAGAGACCTGTGTATCTAGCTATACAGATAAGGAATAAGCCAGATTAATTTCTGGTCATCATAATCAGTAAACCAAACTAAACCAAATAATGAGTTTGGCCTAATTCATTTCCTGCAGTAATTTCTGAGACTCCTTTCTTAAAATGTATAATCCTATCTGCATGACACACATTTCCCAAAATTAAATGCCATTGACCCTGTAACAAATCATTCATGTCTTATTGTAACGTGCACTTGCTAAAAAAGAAAGTATGTGTCTATGAGTGGAACAAGTGTACCATATTTCCAGATGCATTGGAACACTGAAAAAATAATTGTCCCATATGGGACAATTGTCTCACTTTCTGTATGGTCAGTTTAGGTACTGAATCTATTGAAGCTTGATTTAGTTTATTAATACAACCTATGTGGTAAAATATGGGGGGGAGGAGTGTGTCTTTCTGAACTGTTAAGGCAGAAGACAAGATCTTAAAATCCAGTTTGGGTTTTCAATGTGATCATGGCAGATGAAATGCTTTAACAAATGAGATATATAGTATTGCTGGATGCAAATCTCTTTTTGCTGATAACTCTCCAGTCTCAAGAGC
Organism: Theristicus caerulescens; assembly: GCA_020745775.1. NCBI lineage: Eukaryota > Metazoa > Chordata > Aves > Pelecaniformes > Threskiornithidae > Theristicus > Theristicus caerulescens. The sequence goes on along the minus strand of CM036558.1, from coordinate 34,720,490 downwards.
CCCATTTTCACAACATGAAGTCATGGATTGGCAATTGACAACCTTGGTACCATTGGCTCAAAAAGCTGATTTTTTTGGACTAAGGAGAAACTTGAAAAAGGTTTATTAATGCCCGAGACACATTCTGGCTACATCACTACTGTAGTTCCCAAGTACATAGTCCCCTATAGCAGTAACATTTATGGACATACTTTCATTCACCAAATATTTATTATTTAGTTATAAGCCTACTCTAAAACCATAACTGATTTAGTATAAACTTCTCAGTTTCTTTTAAAAATCATATGCTAAAGCAAGAAACATTTTTTTATGAGTTGGCTGAAAAAAGAGCTGAGATTTTTCCTGCCACTTCACCAAAAACAGAGTCCAGACAAGACTGAGTTACTGTTCAGCCAAAGCTAAGGGCAAGTTGCTGCTGGCTTAGTTATAACTGATGTATGCCAAAAGGTATTTTCAACAAGGGCCAAATTTTGTGCTGGGAACTGCACAGGCATATGCATATAATAAAAAGTGAGTGCAGCAGGTTAAACTGCACTTTTCCAGCCTCCTCCACAAAATACAACTGTGCTCCAATGACTGCAGCTATTTACAGTGATCACAGGTGTGGCAAGCCTAAACTCTCAGAAGCAAGAGGGATCAAGGGAAGACAAATGTATATGTTATAATCATATCCTGCCTCCCTATTATGAAAATAACTTTATCATGATTAGGGTATTTATGTCAGAGGTGGAATAACAGTAATGCACACTGGCGTTTGAGAGGGGATGTTAAACAGGTTTTCAAACAGACAGCACTGTTCAAGTACAGCCAAGAATTCGGATTTATATCAACTTCACTGTTGGTACACGTTTGTGCTGGTTTTGGAGGGTGTACCATTTGCTTTCTTAAAAGAGAAAGCCAAAATATAACCAGCAGCTTTTACTCCCTGATCATGGTCCTCAGACTGTTGAACACTAGTTAAGGCAAGAAGCTATGAAATTATCTAGCCTCTACAGAGCTTTTTTCCTTAAATTCTGTATCCAATCTTGTTCTAGGGCAGCAATCAGCCGGGCTGTCCCTCTCCACAGATAATGTGGCCCTCAATAACTTGCGTGTAGCATCACTTCTGAGGAAAGTTGCAGCTTTTATGCAGTATACTGCAGTTATCTTCAACTTTCTGTCTTTCTTCAGGAGCTAAATGTGAGTCCTGCAGAGGGGACAGGCAGTAACTGTCCCAGCTAACACACAGCTTCTCAATTCACTTTGGCTGAATGTGGAGATACAATGAAAAGCATTGTAAAAATGTTACAGAGGGGGAATTTTTTTCTATGATTATTGTGTCTGACACTTTCTTGCTCAGATTACTAGGAAAAATGAGTGCCTGTGTTTTAACTGCCAATCCTAAAACCTAATCCTGGAATTAGGGTTTTTTCCCTCCTTTTTCCAAAGAAGCAATAATTCTCTCTACCCTTTGTGCACAATGTCATGCTTTAAAAACATGCTTTGTCACCACCACTTTTTCCAAGAGGGTTACAAGGTACGCCTCAGAATCAGCTTTAAGAGGTCCTTATCCTTGCCCAGAAAAGGAGATTTTAATTTGAAAACTGTACACCTATTATGCTTTGTAATAAATTCCTAGGATTACTTGAGCAAAAATACCAGACAACTTTTCTCCCCTCTCCCTTTTTTCTGTTACATACTGGATTTGTTAATTGGTTTCACTTCTCTATTAATCATTGTCCACTTTAATTTCCCTATTCAGACAGGAGCTAAGCTGCACACCAATTTGCAAATATCCTTTACCAGCAAGAGAAGCAGCAGTAAACTAAAACTCCGCACATAAGAGACGTGTTTGCTAAGAAAAAAGATGTGTAAAAGAAAGGTGCAAAACATGACTCGCACTGTTAAATCCTGAGCCCTGGAAAACTACTTCTGTAAACCTCACAAGTGAGTAAAAGGAAAAATATATCTGTAAACATGGCAAGTGAGTCAAAACACCTTTCCATTAAAACAAACAAGCAAACAAACAAAAAAAACCCCAAACCAACAAACACCCTCAACCTTCTTTTTCTACTAGTCATTAAAAAAAATAATAATCAAGTGTTACAGTGTTCCTAAAAAGAAAAATGGAGTATACTGGAAGAGATAAACCATAATGTGGTTATAGAGAAGAGAAGAGAGATAAATGAGACATAAATACGAAGTATACATGCACATCTGGATAAATGCAGTGAAAAGCATCACTAGTGTACAAGTCCTGATGACTGATATGGGCTCCCATTCCTAACTCTGCCAATATCCCCCTGATGCTTTTGGGGTTCCCCAATTAATCTGCATTACCATATGGACACAGTACCCTATGAACATGAGGGACATTACTGAGGGCAACACGAATGATATAAAAAGCCATCAAAATGCAAAGAAATGCAGCAGTCTGTCTTATTGTATGAGAGAGTTCATGCCTTTGCAAACTATGCAGCAAAATACCCGAGATCTTCCTTTTTTGCACATTGTGCAAGCTCTGAGTGACGCCACTCAAGAGAAATGATGCTGGATATCAGCTGAACAAGGCAAAGGCAAAGGGGGAGAAGAAAAAAGGGGAGATGTCTGTCAACACAGCATTAGGAAAGCTCTGGCAGAAAAGGACACTTGTAGCCGATGCTGGAGGACAGCAAATATATCAGAAGTCTGCTGTGTAATAGCACGTGGAGGTGGAGTTTCCAAGCAGTGTATGGACACTTCCATAATCTGGGAATGATATAGACACTAGGCTTCAAGGAGGTACTCCTGACACCTCTCTGAGCCTGCATGTGTCTTTCTTAGCCTCATCTCTCTGAAAAGTTCCATCACTTCTATGAATGTTGCACATCATTCAAGAGGAAAACTTGAAGAACAGAAGTCTCACACAGATGCATATAAACTGAAGTTTTTCATGTATCTCTCTCTCTCTCTCTCTCAATTTAGAGGGCATTTTCATTTTGTCAGAAATGCATATAGCAGCATTTTGGAAAAGGTACTACCCAAAATAGCTGCTGGTATAGCAGTTAGGACTCACAAACACAGCATTCAAACCACAGCCTCAAACATGACCTTGACTGTGGGAGACAGAGCTATTGACTACTCCAGACTGACTTTGTTCCCAAGCCGCAATACAGAATGAAAACAAGCAATGTAACCTTGAAATTTTTCACAACACAATTTTTGTTTCTTGGCCAACTTTACTTGTAGCCTCTCCTTTCTATGAAACTTCCTGCTTTTACAGGAGATGGTTAAACTTTGTTGATGCAATCCATGCCTGCAAACAATGAGTCAAAGACTATTTGGATTCTGAAACCAACCTATTCTGTCTCTTGCAAATAAAAACATACAGGACAATTTACTCTGATTATATCATTAGAAGAGACTCATTTCCCACAGCCATTAGCTTTTATGGCACAGGTTTGATGGTCCTGTTTGCACAGCTTTGCACCAATAAAAATGCAAAGCATATGGAACCAGGGAGCTTAAATCTTTATTAAATCCCTTGCTTTAAAGGAAAATTCAGGATGTGCAGAGCTGTGTTAATTCCCTTGTTTCTTAGGACAGAACATGGGCGTAGCAATAATTATACGCTAGTCATTTCCAGCTGCTAGAATCTCCCTTGGAGTTGGCCAGCTTGGATACAGTCATGCTGCTCAAGTGAAGCCTGGAACGGCTACTGCTGTATTTCATTGCTCATTTCATTTCTTGTGTATTAGGAAGCATTGCTAACAAGTAGCACATCAACAACCTAGAATGGTCAGTATATTCCCGTGTATGCTATAAAGTCTTTACCTAAATATGAGGTCATGATGAATATAAAGGTAGGCACAAATGACTATTTTTTGCCTGCTTAAGAAGTTCAACCTTGAATAAAATACAAGTCCAAGCTGTATGTCCCACCATCTTCTATAGCTCCATCTCCTCAAACCGGGCACCCAACGCCCAGTCGCCTCCCTAATCTACCTTTCTATTGCATATCTAGTCTTCTCCAAATCCTTGCTTTCTGCCCCATAAGAGCACTACCTCTTCCTGCCACTGCACTTTCATTCACAAGCCCAGGAGCTGCGCAGAGGATGGGCAACAGCTCAGAGCTATTTCTTCCCAAGGAGTGTCACCACAGACCACCTGATTCACAGGTTCTTTGTCCACAGCAATGCAAATAGCTCAATTCACTTACTTTTATCTGCATATGTTGTGAGCTGGAACAAACCTACTCTGTATTTCAGACTGTAATTCTCAAAGCTGAAAACCTAATGGAACCAGTCCCTCAATTCTGAACACAAAATGATAACTGAATTGTGCTTCTACAGAAGTTTTTCCTGAAACAAACCAAAAGCCCTGAACCAAAAACTGTGCACATGTGTATACTAGGAAGACGTGTCAGGGTTAAAACAAAACATCGAACACATAATACATAGTTTACACTCACAATGAGAAAACCTCAAGAATATTAAATAAAAGCTAAACTGATATCAGAGAGGATAACCACCACTCCTTAAGGACTTGTAGTATGTAGTGCACAAGTTTGGAAGGAGCATTTATTCAGCAGGGCTATTTTAAAAATGTTATTGCCTTCTGGAATACAAAGTGTTTGGTATTTGTTATTTCAGTAATTTGTTTTTCAATAGGGTTTTCAATCTCCAAACATGGCTACTGGCCCTGAGACAAATGAAATGTGGTAAAAACTTTCTGGGATTTTCTTCCTAATTATGTTTGCTACTTTTATGTTCTTTGAATGCAGAAACAGTTAGATATCATATTTTAATTAACTGTGTGATAACACAGCACAAAAGACTCCTAAGATCCCATTTGATGATTAACAGCTGAATTAAAACAGCTGAATTAACTCACCTTCCAAGGTGAGTTAAACTACAGTGCTTTTCTGAAGGTATAGATCAAAAATGGATGAACACAAAGATCTTCTACTAGAATACTGAGAAATTAGTTTCTCAAATAGGAGATACATGTATTGTTCACAAACAAAAAAACCCGAAACCCAACCATACCTGTCTAGGAACAGACAACTGTCCAACCTCCATTTTAGGTTTATATAAGCCTGTTAGGTTTTTATAATTTGGGGGCAAAGATTACACAAAACATGACTGCAGGCTATAAAATATGCAGACTCACATACTAACTATAACTACTGCTGCACACATACTGTTTGAATGCAAGCTTCTGCTTGTGCTTCTGCATGTAAGTATTCACATATCCATATGGCCTGCAGGTGCAGTTTAAATGCTCTGTAAGGGACAGCCTTCAAACACGCAAATTCAAGATTTTAAACAGGTAGTGGTTTATTTAATGTCCTGAAGTAATGCCACAACATTTTTGACAGCAAAATGCAATCCAACAGTTTTGCTTAGATTGGAAGAGCATGCTTGCTGATATCATTAGTTTTACTTAGGTAATCTTGTATCATTTGTGCCAGAGTGTAAGTTGTCTCAAGTTTTCTTATTTCCTGGGAGTCCTGTTTGTACAAGAAGATGGGATCTCGGTTCAGCTTTCCAGCAAGAAGCTCCCATCTGAGAAGCAAGTTGTCCTCAGAACAGTACTAACCTCTGTCACCCTGCAGAGATGACATGGGAATAAATTGTGCTCCTAAGTACAGTAGAACAAGTGGAATTCACTTAGCCTAATTCCCTTGAACACCGAGAAGGAACAGAATTTATTTTGGAAGGGGAAGTTATGGGTTTAATCAGACTTGGACTACTTTTGTGATGCCACCATACATCATGCAGCTGTATTCATAACACAGCTACAACAGCAGCAAAATACCAAAACCACTTAAGTTTTCAAGGTTTGAACCCAATGAAATACTGCTGCTAGTAACTTAACTCCCAAGTCAGTGGGCAGAGAAGGGGCCTGAAGAAAAATAAAAATTGAGGATCCAGGAACATCATTCCACCTGCCTGAAGCTACACAATTTTCTTCCTCCAATAACTGTAGTTAAAATCTCTGTCTTAGTATCTTTGGATAATTATAAATACTTCAGACTCATTACTGTCACCATGGGTAATAGCAGTAAAAAGTCACTGCAGGCATATGACAATGAAGTCATGGGAAGCATAGAAACATATGAAGAAAAAAAGTCAATTATGAGCTTTGCAAACTTTTCAATTTAGGCAAATATAGCCTCAGCTAGAAGTTGCTTTTTTGTCAGCTTTCTAATGCTGTAAATTCCGATCATCCTGAAACACATTTTGCTCAAGGGGTTATTCTTGTTCTGCCACCAGAACAAGGGGGAATCCTGAATGGCTGGCAAGAAGCTTACTTTTCTTCTTGAAGAAAGGTTCCATTACAGTGGACAGTGAACTAATTCATTAGAGCCCTACTTCCTTCCCAAAAGCTAAACTAAATAGCCCAAGTCCATTTATGTAAACTGCCAAAAGAAAAAAAAAATCTTTTAATAAAGTTCAAGTGCTTAGAAAAGAATAACAGATCATATCCTATTTTGTCCATCATAAATTACGTCTATTTAAGCAGATCAGACAGAAGTGTTACATCTTTCCACTGGTTAGACAGAAGTCAGCAATTAGTAATGGATACATACAGGAGCTTTGAAGACAGATTTTGCTGGAAAGGAGGACGTAAGTAGAAAGAGAAACACTGAGGCCTTAAGAATTTGATTAAAAAAAAAAAACACAAAAAGTTTATTAACACAAAGGAACTGATATTCTTCTCCAGAATTTTGTTTTCAGTACATTCAACTTGAGAAGTCAGATTTATACCAAGATGTCTGCAGTACCAGTTACAATAAAAGCACAAGATAGTTCACATATATGATTCTTGAAAACATAATATATGATTTTAGTGTCATTAATGTATTTTAAGAACACTGAGCAAACTTTACAGCTCAGGACACAAAGCCATTCCACTTGTCCTTCTAACCCTGACAGAACTCATTAAATCCCAATCACTGCCTAAGGTACACCTATCCTGATACTAAAAAAGTATGGTTTTGCTATATGCAGTTTTTAAAATGTACATTGGTGATAAATAAAATAATTCATGTATGTAGTGTAGATTTTATTTGTACAATAAGGCTAATGTTTCTTACATAAGGCCTATTCTACAGAAGTGAGATCCCTAGCTTCTAACTAAGGACTTACTCCCCAAAATAATGATGATGAATCTGATTTTCTGAAAAAGTCTTGATAAATATCAGCAGCCCATGTCAACTTACACAATTTGTAAATATAATATGTTTCTTTTCCCATAGCTCCTACTGTAGATCAGTAACTAATACAAATTGTCCCAAATTCAGGACGCAATTAACATGGACATGTCATCATGAGTTCTTTCTAGGGACTTGAAAAATATTAGCAGCATTTATGCACATTGTGAAGTATAAGGGAGATTATAATCTGACATTTTAATGTCCTCTAGTTGAACATACAAGCAGATGAGGGCTTATTTGACGAAGATTTTCTTAAACTTCCATAAAGGTCACATTCTGACATCTTTCTGATACTCTGGGGAGGTAAATTAAACTTAGATTGTACTTTAATGGAAACACAAATTTATTAGGCCTCTTGACTAATGGGGTGTAATTCCTGCTTCCCCAGTTGTTGCAGTTCCAGCCCTTCAAAGTTTAAGGACCAGAAAAGAAGCTACTGCCTCTTCAAACTGCTATACAGAGTATTCCTGCTGCATGCAATCTTCAGGCTGCCTTCACAACTTCCTTCAGCAACAGCATGTCCTAAATGACATAGAGACAACCTTCCCAGAGCACCCAGAGTACGGTTATTGCTCTTCTGGTTGGTAAACTGCCCACCACCTCTCTTTTCCCAGTCTCACCCCATCTCAAACATCTGTAGCATGGAAACATTGTAACTACTATACCTGCAACCACCAGCATCATTCAACTTGCAAAAACGGTAAAATAAAAAACCCTACCATATAAAACCCCTGAAGAGACATGAAATTGCAACAGATTATGAGAAGTGTACAATCTGCAAAGCAAATTTATGCATACCATTGGCATAATATATGCTTCTTGGGCAATGTGCAGATAAGCAAACCTCCCCCTCGCTACTCCTCAGAACTGCAGCCCTCTCAAACACCCAGGTTGGCTTTCCCAAAGATGGTCCAGTAACCCTGGGGAGCAGATCAGCCATGCAGACTGAGGAAATTAAAAATGGGTTTTCTCATCTTCTTGGATTGTTTTAAGCCTTAGGAAAAGCAGAACTGTCTCAGTGCTGAGTATCCCATACAACACAGCTTCTTCCACTGAGCCCCAAAAGGAAATGGGCCGTCACAGAAGAGAAATCAACAGACAAACACTGGTTAAAGCTATCATGAGTATCATTTATTTCAGACTTTTTTGTGTGTGCAGGGACATTGCCTCACCACCTCTCTTGAAAACCAGTTCTTCCATGGGTGGTTTGGATGACTTTTCCTATTCCTTTCAGAAGTAACATAGTAATGATTTATGAAACTTTCTAACTAGAGGGAATACACATGAGAATCTGATGTAACAAGACTGGCAAAACACCAAAGAGGCAGATGAGGGAACATTAATGAATCTGTTTGGCATCAGAAGTCATGCTATTGGGATAAATCAATTAACAGTTGTCCCTGACATGATCACATATCCTCTACTTTCCCCAAACCCCCTAATGGCTCTTTCCAAATGACACTCTAAAGAAGACTGAAAATACCAACTTTTAAAGGGTCAAGAGATTTGTCAGCCATGACTATGTAACAGAATTATTGTGTGACTGTTCTCCAACTGTTAAATTAAGGATAAAGATTTTCATGTCATCCCATCCCTGTGTGCACATCACAAGTAAACGCTGTTTACTTGAGCTTCATAGAGGAATGACTACCTAGATATTCCTGAAAGCACCAAATATCTTAGTTTTCAAATTTTAGTATATGTAAAAACTGTTTTTGAGACACTGATGAGATTTCAACCAATGTCCTCTGTTAACCTTGACCAATCAGCCATTCCTCAGTATTTAAGCCCTACATATTCCATGTGCTTATATACAGCAGATAAAAACTAAAGAGTTTCAACAGTTTTGTTTCTGAACAAGGCAAGGGAATTGACTGTCTCCACTGAAGTGAGCACTGACACAACTGGTTAACACAATGCACACACATGCTCTCGCTGTAGAATCTAGCTTTTATTCAGTTCACCGGTTTACATCTTTAGGAGTTTGTTGGGTTTTAGTGTTCAAATATAAATTTGGGATCTGTAGAAATCACTATGGAGCTAGCTCCATTCTTATGTCAGGTACTTGTTTTAGTTGGCTTAGTGAACTGCAAATTTCCTTTGGTGAGGTTTACTGAACAAGGGACCCTTTGTAGAAGGCGGCAACACTAACCTTTTTATCTGAGCTTACAGAACCTTTAATTTGGGACTTGCAACTTTACAGCATTGTGAGATTGCCTTTTGCGCTCCTCGTAACTCCAAACCCGGGGCCAAATTCTACCTTTACTTATCCCCAAGCAGTAACTCACATCTCAAACTGCAGTTTGCAGAACAAATACCTCAAGTAGCATCAAATGGTCCATTTTTCAATTACAAGAGCCACAAATGGTCCAACAAGAATGAATAAACTTGAGTTCCATGTACATTTCATACTAATTCCAGTCTTTTTAAGAACTGGAGATTCAATGCAACAGATACGCAGGTTCTGCCAACTCTGCACATAAATAAACTGAACTTGCTGATGGCACAGGAACAGCACGATGCTCTTCATGCCCAGCACTGTCAATGCAGAAGCAAACAGGAGTGGCTGCTTCAACAAAGCTGTGCTGCCAAATAGCTGTACATGGAGCTGCTGCCCAGAGTCTCTCCTGGAGCAGTCTGCAGAAGTTCAGAGAATCCAGGTGGTGCTGCACTGGCTGATAGAGCTATATCACAACCAAAAGTAAAAAGCACACAACAACAACAACAACAATAATAATGAAAAATTTCATGTGTTCATTCATAGAAAAACAAAACAAAACACACTTCTTGCTTCAACTGTGGCTCTAGCCTGTAAAGTGATTATGTATGAAGGAAAGAATTCAGTATGACTTTCAGCTTTCATGAATTAGCAGAGGTTTCAAATGAAGAGGAAAAAACAAAGTCTATCTGACTTACGGTCTGCCCAATCTGGGAGCTGTTGTCACAATAAACATGCAACCCGTGACGTATCACCCATGTATATTTTCACTATCAAGCACGACAAAGAGAGCAAGCATCCTTTGGCGCAAAAGCCCCATGCACAATCTTCCCCTGTGGCATTCTGTTCTGATGCATTATTTGCACTGGTATGTACCCAGGAGCTACACTCATGAGCAAGCACAACGCTGCACTCAAGCACCAAACTATCCTTTCCAGAAAGTTTCAATTAGCCTTTCAACTCAATTACACTGCATAAAAAAGAATCTGGGATACTAAGTACAAGATGTCATGTTTCATAAGAAATTTAATAATATTGTATTTTATTTTTCCTATTGACATTTAGTTTGGTTTTGAATTCAAAATATGAAGGCAAAAAAGCAAAATAAATTATCCTATGAAAGTTAACAAATTATTCCATTGTTTTTAATAGCACTGGGCAAATCCCACTGAATTAGGCATGAATTTGTCACATATGCAATAAAGAACTTAAGACTAATACATTGTTCCCATTGTAAATCTTATTTTTAGAGGTTACATGTTAACATTTTAAATTAACTCCAGGCTTAAACTTGGAATATGTAATTATTCCACGGGGGGGGGGGAAAGGTGATTGACAACTTGATCTGCTTTTCTGACCGCTACTAGTTAAATAAGATCCTTCATGAAATACTTTACTAACATGATAGCTCTGTCTGATCAACCGCTGTACGATCTAAGGTACATTTGCACAAACTCGTCTCAGCCTGCATGCATCAAAACTGATGCCCGGGGGTTTGGGAAGCCCTTCCACAATTCGAGGGTTACCCACATTTATCAGAGCCTTTGCCACCACCAGTACCGTAGCTCCTAGGGAACTGCCAGCATACAGGTTACCCCAAGGTGAAGAGAAGACGATCTTCCCGTAACTCAATCCGTTTTAAACCCTGCCACTAAATGCCGTATAAACGACGTAAAACCGAGTGTTTTCATTCCCAAGAACTGTCCGTCCGCTGTGCCCCTCCCGGGGGGGGTCTGTGTGCCGCTCCTCGGAGGCTCGCAGAGGGTGCCGGGGCAAAGCGGGACCCGCAGCCGCCCGCGGCGCGGCACTCCCTGCAGGGTTCCCGGGGAGCTGCCACGGCTCCGTAAAGGCTGGACGCCCCCGGGACGGTCAATTAAATCCCGGGCTCGCACCGGCGGTACTCAAGCAGTGTGAAGTCTGGGCAGGGGCCAGCCGCTCCAGCGCGGCGCTCCCCGCAGGTACCCTCCGCCCGGCAGCTCCGCCCGGCCGGCCGGGGCGGCGTGCGGCCCCAGCTGTCAGGGCTGTGCCCGTGGGCAGCCGCCGAGCCTGGGCATGCCCTCCGCCCACGCACGGCCCCCGCGCGAAGACCGACCCCGACCCCGACCCCAACCAGCCGAGGGCACGGCGAGCAGCCCGAGGGGCTCGGCAACTTACGGCGCTGGCAGAGTCCCGGCACGGCCGCCAGCAGCCGGGCCGCCCCCAGGAGGGGTCCGGGGCCGCGCTGGCACTTGGGCACGGAGACGATCCCCGCGGTGAGGCACGCCAGCAGCGGCACCCACATCATGCGCCGCGGGCGGCACCGCTCCCGCTCCCGCTCCCTCGCCCTCTCCTCGGGGCCGCGTCTCGGCGCCGCGGCGCGCTCAGTCCCGGCCCCCGCGGGGGCGGCGGCGGCGGCGGCGGCGGGGCCGGGGGAGGGGCGGCGGCGGCGGCGGGCCCGGCACAGGTAGGGTGCGCGGCGGCGGCGGCGGCGGGGCGGGCGCGGGCCGCCGCATCTCAGGGGCAGCGCCCGCCGCGCCCCCGCGCCCCGCCAGGGGCGGCCCCCCGGCGGCGGCGGCGGCGGGGCTCCGGCCGAGGCCGAGCGCGGAGAGCGGCTGCCTCCATCCGCCTCCAGCCCGGCGCGCAAGGGGCGCCCCGCCGCCCGCCCTGCCCGGCCGCGGGGAGGCACTTGGCACCGCGCGGGAAGCGGCGGCGGCCCCGCACCTCCCTCAGGGAAACAACCGCCCGGCGGCTGTCCCCGCCCCGCCCGGCTGCCGCCCCCCGCCCGCCCCCGCCGCGCACCCCCGCCGGGGCGCCGCGCCGCCAGGTGGGCGCTGCCCGCCGCCGTCCCGAGCCGCCGCCGGGGCCGCTTCTCCGTGCCGCGGGGCCGGGGCCGGGGCCGAGGGCCAGGCAGGGGAGCGCGGCCGGCGGCGCTGCGCCGCCGCTGCCGCCCAGGCCGCCCGCAGAGGCGTCGGGCCCCGCCGCGGTCGCTGCGCGCCGGGCCGGCGGGTCCCCCCGGTTGCTAGGAGACGGCAGCGGGGCAGGTTCCGCGGCCGGGGGCGGGGCCCGGCGGTGAAGTCACCGCGCCCGCCCGCGCCTCTTTGTTCGGCGGCGGCTGGCGGCGCCCATTGTCCGCCCCGCCGCTGCCCCCCGGCCGCGCCACCGGCCGCCGCGGGGAGGCGGGCGAAGGCCGCGGGCACGGCGCTGCGCCGCCCGCCCCCGCTGCCCCTCCTCGCCCGCGGGAGGGCGGCCCTGCCAGCAGCCCTCCGCCCCGCCGGCGGCTGCGGCCCGCTCTCCCTGTGCAGCCGGCCGCCGCAACCGGGCGCTCCTGCGACCCTCGCTCCCGCCTCCTCATCCTCACCCCCCCGCCGCTGCCGCCCACCTCAGCAACACCCCCGTGTGTCCCCCCCGGCCCCGGGCGTCCCTCCGCCCCGCTGCCAGCAGCGCCCGGCCTCGCATGCGGGCCGGCAAACCGCCCCCGCCCGCCGGCGGCGGTTACTTCACGTTACCTAAAACCACCTCCCCTCCTTTTATCGCTCCTATCGCCCTCCCCGAGTAAACTCTGCTCGGAGTTTCCACCCCTTCGGGCCAAGTGGGAGTAACGCAAAAGGTTAACCGTGCCCGGGGCCGGGCGGAAAGTACCTCGCAGTGCGGGGCAGGAAAGCCCCGCCGGGCCTAGGTGCGTTCTCCCGCCCGCCCAGCCCCGCTCCGCTTCCCGGCTCTCCTGCGCTTAGTTTTATCGTTCTCCCCTCCAGGGCTCCGCTCCCGGAGGAGGCGGTGGGTGGCGTTTTCCCGGCAGGTGAAGCGCACCTGGGCACCTCGTCCTGTGGCACCGGGCCCCACGGCAGGGTTGGGTGTGCCGGGCTCGGGGCCTGCGGGCCGAGCACAGAGGCAGTGATGGCCATCGCTGTGTCATCACTTCATTTCTGTTACTACCCAACAGATGTCGATGCACGCAGGATCCCAAAATAGTATCTCGACGCGGTGTCCAACTCTGTCTGCGCAGGGTACAACCTTAATAAATCATGCAAATGCAGCCACTGTAAATACTGTGCTGTTTCCCAGTCTTCACGAATGTACAGGCTGTCGAAGCATTTTCAGACCCTGCGCTAAGCCTCGCCGTGCCGAGATAAGGATGGTTTATCATCCGCACGTCAAAGGTCAGAAACGCATGCTGGGTTTGTTCAAGGTTGCTGAGGAAGAGTAGTTCCACACTCCACCTCTTGTGAGTTTTTAAACGCTGTATCATCTTTCTGCTTCATGTTGGAAAAATCCCCCATTTCAGGCATTGGAGTGTCATTCCTCAAGCGGCCACAGCCCAAATGAGGGTATGGTACATGAGAAAGCCACGTGCAGTGATGGTAACACAAAAGGGTAACATCTACATGACTTCAAATATTATGCCACTCTTGACCTAAAAGCTCTATGATTTCAGAGGTCACAATTTGAAACTACGTAAGTGGTGAGCTACATGTCCCACGAGAGCTCAGTTGGGTGCTATTCTTTGAAATGAGATGCACTTCTGACAGGTGAACTAAACTCAGTTTACACCTGTTTGACACTATAATTTCTAACTCGTGGGTCATGATGTTGCAAATTCACAGTGATTCAAATGTATCTGCAAAAAAGGGTCCAGGACGAAACATAAAGAAATTCAAGGAAATATCTTTAAACAAAATCCCCGCAGAAGCAAAAGTTGCTGAAACTGAGATTTCTCTACTTTGGGGTTTTCACCGGCAGAGTCTAAGTAGTGTTGATGGGAGGAAGAATACAGCTAATGCTCCATGTGGATATGTTCTGTATGAATCTCTTTATCAGATCAGAATTTAAATTCTCATAAGCATCATAAAGAAAATGTCTTTGTTCTCAACAGCATGAATTATCTTGTGAATTTCTAAGCATAGGCTGTTCACCATACAAATATGAAAGGGAGTCCTTGCATGTACTACTCCTTATGAGAACGATGTCCAAAGATTTGGCATGCTGGGCAGGAAGACAATACCTACAGTCTAACGTGGAAGAAAAAAATTGGATAATTTTGAATATAAAATCTGAGAATAAGGGAACCAAAATGAACACGCTCTATTCATTAATTTAAACACTGAGGAAAAGGACACCAGTATTGGGTGAAAACTATGCACCCCGAATCGTAAAAGTCACCAGTATCAGCAGTAACAAAGAAGCCAAGAGCTGAAGGTGCCAGTAGTTGAGGCCTCTATCAGTTGAGGCCACTTTAACTGTTCAAAGTATTATGCTGGTTTATGAAAAATGCAGCTTCTCCCCATTTCTTTAGCTTCATTCTTCCCATGGTGGAAGCCAAGGACATAAAAATATTTACTTTGCAGTGATAGCAGCTTTGAATATATTGTTGTTTAGACAGTGTTTATAATGCAATAGTATAAGCCACATCTCAAAGAATATTATGCAGGAGATTTGAATAATAATTCTAGTTTCACAAATGGAGAAACTGAATCATCTAAGGCCACATAAGAATCTTTTAACAAGGAGTTCAAGACCATTGGAACTGAATTTAAGTGTCAATCCATTGTCTTATCCACAGGGCCATGAATGCTTGAAGTAACGTGGTTGTGGGATCTCCATCCTTGGAGATATTTGAAACTCAGCTGAACAAGTCCCCAAGCAGCCTGATCTAATTGGACCTGTTTTGAGCAGAGGGCTGGTTGGGCCTCTGGGGGCTTTTTCCAACCTAAGTTATTCTACGAATTTTTATGGTGGAAAGTGTGTAATTCTCTGTTCTTATATTACATGTATACCCAATTTCTTGAAGTGTTATAACTGTGCTTTCTTTCCACCATTTACATTTGCTTTATTGAAAACAAAATACAATTGTCTACCACAGTGCTGGCAAATAGCCTCTCTTTTCAGGAAACGGTTTTGAAAATGTTGCATCTGCAATTAATGTTCACGAGATCTGGTCAAAAAACCCGAAGCATTTCTTACAAAAGCCACGTTCCTTTTTTGGTTGAATATTTCCAGCCATCTTTGATGTGCCATTTCATGGGGGAGAGACCAAACCGAGATTACAAAGGGAAGAGTGATGGTGTTTTACAACTTCTAATAGCAAAACTTTTTTAAAATGAAAAATGCATTATGTGTTCATTAGCCTGTCACATGATTTCTTACATTATCATGGCATCTTAGACACGATTAAAATCCCTATAGAAAGCATTTTGGTATACTTAAATTAATGGCGGTTTCCTCCAACTTCCCTATTTTAATAATTTAAAATCTTGCTGGAGTACAGTAATTGTTTTGGATTTGGTAGCTTCACTTGGTCCCACTGACATACAAATTGTATTTCTTTGCTATATAAATAAAAGGATCGCATGCT
This sequence comes from Theristicus caerulescens, assembly GCA_020745775.1. NCBI lineage: Eukaryota > Metazoa > Chordata > Aves > Pelecaniformes > Threskiornithidae > Theristicus > Theristicus caerulescens. The sequence goes on along the minus strand of CM036558.1, from coordinate 34,704,764 downwards.
TGTCTGTCAGATACAATTGCATTTGCAATAGCTTGGGTTCTTTTTTTTTACACGACATTTGAATCTAAACTGCATCTGTTTCATATAAAGAAGTCAGTGTATTTTGCAAATCTTTCATAACCCATCAATTTAAAATGATGGAACAATTCAAATTCAATAGCTGTTCCCAAGAAACAGATTGCCAAGGAATCGTAGGCCTCTCCCCCTGCGGTGTGTACTATGAACAGTCCACCTATGCTGGTTTTTATATCCAGTAAAATCCTATATAAAATTCCAACTGCCCTGTGCAATACACAAAATTTTTAACAAAATGTAATTTTGTCATTTTGACGAAGTTGTGATGCACTTCCATATAAGATATTAAAACTATGCACATTGTTTCTCATATCTAGGCTCAGTTCTCACTGTGAAAACTGGCGATGTCACCTTTCAAAATAGAATATTTACTCCCCAAAACAGTGTTTTTCATGATTTTTTTTCATTAATGCCTACCTTAGTTAACAGTCCACACTACTGAACTTCCTGATGCACACGGCGCGAAGCGAAAATGGTGCATTTTAAGGAAAAGCAATAACCCAAAATGACTGATACTCTATTTAGAGTTTTTCATGAAGGCTTCCATTGATTTCACATGGGCATTTCATGTGGGCTTCCAAATCTTGCTTGGGTTTGCAACTTCAGTGGCTTCAGCAGGCCTGCATGAAACAATATGGCAACACCTGAAGCTTTATCTTTTTGCATTGACCTTCTTGACGCTAACAGTTTGGACAATGTTATGCAGAGACAGGTGGAATAACACCTTCTGTTTTCCATACATTCAGCCTGGTGACTCGTGTATACTGTATCTAACTCTTGTTCTTATTCATCATTTATTTGCATAGGTTTAACTATAAGATGATTTTTTTTTCTGGTCTAAGTGCCAGCAATATTCCTTCCCTTCTGCTTTTCTGTAGAGGATTACTTGCACAGCCCCAGCAGTATGCTTCTCTTCCTTTCTTATATAACCAATCAAATTCTAAAATTTATATATTAAAAATAGAGTATGTAGTCATCTAGAAATCCCAGATCTTGGTCTTGTGAGCTTCAGTGCTTGCCAGAAGCCCACTGAAGAACTGTGTGTTATAAGACAATAAACCCGAGATACTTGACACCATTGCAAGAAAAAAATTGCAATGCAGATGGATTCTCAACTGAAACGGTCAGCATGCAGTTAAGACAGAGACAGCAGTGGCTTCTCAGGTGTGAGAAGGTATCAGTCTGTTTAGGGTTTATTAGGTCAAAACCAATGCTTTAAGCTGTATACAGACACCCATTTCCTAGGACATCTGTAGCACAGACAGCTGATCTGTAAATTAGCACCAAGGGGGCCTCAGTGAAGGTGCCCTTGTCCTCTGTTTAAGAAAGAGTAGGATGATTTTTCTAGAGACAAGCAAGCATAAGAAATTATCTATATAATCCAACTAAGATGCTCAAAAGCATAAAAACATGCATTGTAACAAGTGGTCAAAGCTTAGGGTTGTTTATTGAAATGCTCTAATAATCTCTTTCTGGAAGTATTTACTGAAAAAACCCCAGCAGTACATTCAGTTGAACAGATGTATTCTGAAAGAAGAACATTTTAATTGTTGTCACATGCAGAGTTTTAAAGAACACTGTTACACTAAGATTTTTCGGTACTTCCACTATGCTTTTTTATGTGACGGAACTGGTATTTCAGATAGAAGTGTTTTCTTCCTTTTGACAAATAAACTTGTGGTGTGCTTGGAGAGCCTTTCTGACTTCAGACAGAAGAGCTCCCCTGTGGCCTGTCTTTACAGTATAATATTTACCTGGGGTTCTTCTAAATGCTATCATTAATATTTTCCAGATATTACATCACAGATTTACAGGCACTGCGTCTTGATTTCTGGAAGGAATAGGATAGAAAAGCAGTAAGCCAGATAAATTATTTCATTAACCTTATTTCAGTGGGACATTTCCCTGAAGGACTGAAGACCAGACCCCGTGTTACTAATCTTTGTGTCATTTTCCTGTTTTCCTTCAATGACTAACAGAGAATGAAGAGCATTATCGTTTTACTTAGTTTTATGTTCACGAAGGACTGCAGCCCACCCCAAAGCAGTCATTACAATTTTGATGCTAACTGTATGATTTTCCAGCTCCACGGAGGACGGGTGAAGGCCAGGTTTTTCTCCTGGTAGATGTAGGTGTAGATCCACGGGCGCTAAGGCTGCTGAGCTCCTCTGGAAACATACATTTCAAAGGACAGTTTGTGACATAAACAAACAGCATTTTCATTTCTACAGAGGAGCAACAGCCACCGTGAAGTTCACCAACACTCATGAACTTTTATCAGATTTTTTTTGTGTTGTCGCAAGCTGAAACCATCCACATTACACTGACACTCCATGTGTTTTTCTTTCTTTTACCTCCACCCATTTCCTTCTGTTTTTGTTGCCTGTCTCCTACCTTTCTCTTTGGTACTTGAAAAAGGTATGGAATCGCCACTTACTGCTGAGAACCAGCTTAGGTGCCAATCAAGTGACTGTGTTACCCCTCAGGTTTTTTCATTTTCTTCCTCAAAATTTAGTTTTTCCTCTTTTTTGCCTTGAAGACTATTACTCCAATTCTGCCTCCCTCTTCACCTGCATTATATATTATATATTTGTTTACTCTTTCTTCTCTCTCTTTTTTTTTTTCCCAGTCACTTCAGATAGATCCTCAGATACTTCACAGGCCTCTTGCTTTCCCCATCTTCCCCCTCTCTGCTTCTCTCACTTCCCTGTTGGAGTCCCAAGGTCACAACTGCTGCTGCAGCTATCTCAAGCAGCGCTGCAGTTTCTCCCTCATCCTCTTTCCTTGATGATTTCAGCCCTTCTCCATCCTCAGGATTTAAGATATTGGGTTACCAAAGGGGGAGATGAAATATTCCATAATAATACAGCAGGCTTGACAACATTTTGGAAAGTTTTCAGAGAAAATTCCCAGGTAAGCCCCTATCACCATTAGCTCACTTGTATTTCTCAGAGGTTTCCTGTGTAATGTTTTACAAGGAACTGGTAGAAAGAAAAAGGTAGAATATATACAGGACAAATACTAGGAAATATTTCTTGGGACTTCTGAAAGATTAAAGTTCCTCCTGAGAAACTATTGAGGAAATTAAGTGTTAGAGGTTGAAAGGGAAAGTTAAGTTGTGGTTTAGAAACAGCACTACTATTGTTTAACAGAAATTGAAGTTCATTTTTAGCACAGTATAGCCTCTATAGATCAGACTCAAAAGTATCCTATAGTTACAACGCAGAACTTTGTAACTGGGTGATTGATGACTACAAATCATTTCTCATGTCCGTAGCTAAGCTGCTCAATCTGGTGCATTGAGTGGTGGCCAATGAGTGGAAAAATCCCACAGGCAAACTGTGTGCATGGCAGAGGGGGGGAAGTGGGAGGGGTGGGGAACGGGGACAGGGAGGGTGTGTTTTTCCAGAATTATCAAAAGTTTTGGGCCTCTCTGGTAGGATTTAATCTGGTCTGGTCTTCAGTCTTGAAACGTGGTATGCACATTACAGCCAGGATGCTCTCTGTGGGGTACTTATCTGCATATCCCCTCCCCTCTCTCATCAGATTCCTGCTCAAGACTCACTGCTAACGTGACAACTAAAATTAATCAAGAAATGTTTAATGGTGAAATTGAGAACGAATGGAGGCAGATGGGGGCATTTAGAAATTATAAAAAACCCAACAAAAAACATTACTTACTGATTTTTGCAATTGTTTCAAATATGTGTCTGTATATATGTCTCCTTGCCTCTCACATCCTGCTTATCCTTAGAGTGTTACCACTTTAGCATAGAGCATCTATGTTTGGGCAGCACCTCATATAAGTTCATCCCTACTTCTGATTTTTTTTTTTATTCATATCAATAAATCTTTGCTTGTCTAATTCCAGGATCCAGTAGAGCTGTACTTATTGGTTTTACTGTTTTTCTTTCATGCTATAATAAAGCTAAGATTCTTTTTAAAATAACGTATAATTAACTTGTGGAATTCATTTGCTCCAGGTAAGAACTTTGTAGAATTTAAAAATAGGTTAGATATTTATATGCATTTTATGTACCTTTACACTAGCCAGGGTAAAAGTTCATAATGGAGGTAAGCTTTCATGCTTCAGAACAAGAACCAACTGCTGTCTGGGGCTGCAGAGAAGTTTCCCCTGCAGCCATATAGTGATGCAGTCCTTTAAAGATTATTTCTACCTTTGCTGAAGCATCTGGTACTGACCAGGTCAGGATAAGGCATGAGAGGGATGTGGGATTCACGTATTGCTAAGGGACAGACACCAATTTGTTTGAGACAGACACTTCTAGCTCGAGTTGAGGCAGTCTAGGAGTAACTGAATTCTTCAACAATATTTAGAGAGTCAGTATAGACTGAGGACCAAAATTAAGGTCAGGCTGTTAGCATAAACTTGATAAGAGTACGCAGCTACCTTAGGATTTGCCAGGCCTTATCTTTTTTAGCTCAAATGGAAAATATTTTACATAATTAAGTTACAGCCAAACTAGTAATTTGTTCCTTTAGAATTTAGTTAATGTGATACTTTACCAGCATATAATCCTCATGTGACATGACACAATAATGAATGCTGGAAGGTGAGGGGAAATAGAGGTTGCAAAATAAATTAGTAAGCCTAACTATGTTTGAAGAAAAATGCTTCCGATTAGACTTCTTCTTTGGCACCATTTTCCATCATGAGTGGTCTTTAATTCAGGATGTAATGGTTGTATAAGAGACAGACTATAGGTCAAACAGAAGTGTTAAGGTTAATGGAGAAATTGCTAGGTGAAGTTGTATAGTCTCTCTGACATGGGAGGTCAGAAAAGATGATCATTGTAATTCTTTCTCGATTTAAATTCTATCAATCTTCTAAGTGTCCAGACTTCTACAGGTAATTAACAAAACTGTATGACTTGGCCTTGGAAGAAAACGGAACACAAAATATTAATTTGCAGGATATGTGCCCTGGCTGACTCTGAAACAAGTAAGGATTACATTACATCAAATTAAACTAAAATTTCACCATGCTCAACAGAAAAATACAGGTGCAAAACTGAAGTAAAAGAGAGAACAGCCGGCATCATAAGCAGTACAAATACCAGTGACATGCACCTCACCTATGCACAAACCATCGTAATAATAAATGCCATGGAAGGTTATGATCTCAAGAGATGTGATCAAGGTAATAAACTGAAATATAACTGTGTGTGCCACAGAAGACATAGACATGTGGACCACTCAAAGGGACAGAAGAGAATGACTAGATCTTTTGCTCTTAGCCATTAACTGTCTCCCAGGGAATACTGCAAAAACGCTATGATCACAGCTCGAAAATGCACAGTTATGAATTTACTGATTACTTGTGGGTTTTCATTTTTACAATGGGGGCCAAAATGATGCTGTCACTAAGCTTCTTCCCATGTGTGGGTGGAAACCACTAGTTCTCTGTAGACTCTTGGTTTATTTTTTAGTGCATCATTGTCAGTTGGTCAGTCCACTTCCCTATAAGAACGAGAGGTGTTATTCCTGTAGGAGGAGAGGGTAAACCGAAAACAATACAGATCAGATCCTGTGGGGAGTCAAAATGGAGTTAGATGTGTAAATCAGAATTAAACTTCAAAATCAAAACCAGTAGAAATACAGTTCTTTGTTGTCCAGAAATTCTTTGAGCCTATGATAGTATAGGGTTTTTTTCTCTTGAAATATCTCCTACTTAATTTGTTCTTTTGTTTGCTGTTTGTGCTCTGGGATGTAAGGCATATAGGATGAAAATATCACAGAAATGGTAAAAAGAATGTGCATTAATATTACTCTAACACTGAAAAGTTGAGTACAACTTTAGTTCAAACTATAGGTTGATTCTCTGGTAGTTTTACATTTATACTCTGTGGCCACATCACTTCAGAGCCCTCTTTCTCCTTATTCAGATCCTCGCTCTATATTCTACAGCCCACTGAAAAGTTTTTATGAGATCCATTTATATAAGGAGCAAAACATAACATTGACTGTATAATGTTATGAATTCTGGATACATAGATTAGATGGATTAGAAAAAGGTTTTCCAGCAAATGAAATCATTACATAAAATTGCTAGTTCATTGAAATTCAAATTTTTATAATAGATTCAAAATATCTGTGCAAGAAGTCAGTTCTGACCACCTAGTACAGATACCATGAGTAAGAAACAATGATTTTAAGTTAATTATAGATAGTTGTAGCTAAATAGAGGGTTGAGGCAGAATTCTGCCTGTTGGTGCAAAAAGGAGTCCGTGGCCATGGTTTTCTTTTCCATCTGAGCTCCTGCTATTTTCGAGTAGCTTGAATTTCTAAAAAGTGCCTAGAGGGAACAACCTCTCCTCTGTAGAGAGCATATGACCTACACAACCTGCCTGCTGCCCTCGTTGTGTTACCCAAATGGTGGCTGGGCACACCACCCCTTTTTGCTCTTGAGCCATCCGTTGCTCAGTAGTTTATGCTTTCTTTTATATTGTTTCTTTGTTCTGGCTTTCTTCTTTTACCAAAACCAAGTAATGTATACTATTTTTCCCTAATTTTTAGATTGGCTTTCAAATCCAAAGTATATGCAGAGAGGAGAAATCATTCTTTCTGGAGTGCTGGACTAATGTGGGTTTTTTTTTTCTTGCTTTGTTTTGTGTTTTTTTTTTTTCTTCCAGAGCAATTTTTTTTTTTTTCCTTTTAATCTCTTTCAGCCATAGTGACTGTAGAGGCTGCCTGTAACAATAGTAGGCAAGCACTTTTCCATTTCAAACACAGGAATGTAGTCTGATGGTATCCCTCTGAAGGAGTATATGAAACCTTTAGGTGGCAGCCAAGGGCTACAGTTTGAATCCCTAGATTTATTAGTTGTGTGGTTTATGATCTCTTCCTCAGGTGGCAAAGAGGATATGATGAAGAATTAGTTTCTAATCAATCCAAAAATAAAGCAGAAAGAATTTCATACAGGTGAAACAATTATTAAAAAGCCGGATGTGTGTGAATATACAGGAAGGCACCTGGGAGCTCTCTCTGTGGTCTGTTGGCCTTCCACTACCCTCTGTCTCCTTCAAAGTACTATTAAAAGCATACCCTAAAGCCTATCATCTTACACCTATTGATAAATTTGTTATTAAAATGGCATTTAATATAGTGCTTTTGTCTTGTATTCAGAACGTGAATGATAATGTGTGTCTGGACCTGGGAGGAGGTTGGCAACACTTGACAGTCCCCTGGCACAGGTCTCCTCTGCCCCATGGCCCATTAGAGCAGGGCGGTAGGGGCTATGGTCCCCTTGCCTCCCTGGCACTGTAACACCTCTGCAAGTCTCCTGGGCAATTTGGGGCATGCTGCGGGAGACTGTGTCTCCAAAGGTGGTCATTCAAATGATATCTTCAGGAATTACACCTTCAGGCTTATTGTCCCCATACCACTCTAAAACAGAGCTTTGTGAAAATGTTTTTTTTTTCATAAAATCAACTTGTCAAAATCCTGATGTTAGTTTGCTGCAGTTGTGCAGCATATGTGTTGAAATTCTGCTGAAATATATTCTTACAATAAGTTATTAAGTCAGCTGGAGATGTCAAAATGTTTGTTAATGAAGATAAAACTATTTGAAAGAAACTGTAGACTCCAGAGACTTTCTCTCAGGGAAGAAAATTCATCTTTGTTTTTACAAATAACTGCACAGAGATATCTTTTGATACAGAACTTACTTTTTTTTAACTGTCATTTTCATTCAAGAAAATATGACCACATTTGTATTATGTATTTTGGGAATTAAACTCAGAAAATGAGACATTTACAAATAACCTCATCTGTTTATTGTACTGTTCCCAAAGTTTTTCTTTGTGTAATTAACAAACAACCACGTGCAGCTACAAATCACGTTGTTTACTTCTGCAGTCTAATGCAGCATACATCGTCTCACCATCCCACAGATAGGCTGAAGTATTCAACATTGCGGTGCCAGAAACCTTCATACGTGCAGAACGAACGTCCAAATTCAGCAGTGAGACAAGAAATTGTGTACTCTGATTACAAACCAGATGTTAAAAATCAAGTAGTTAACTTAAATGACTAGTGATTCAATGATTAACGAGATTGATTTACATCAAGATTTGCATTAGGAAACATAACTTTCTTTTAAACAGCTTGTAAATGTAGAAGGTCTGACTGACCTTCTACGTGGTGGGTATTTATTAGGTAAGAAGGTTTGGTTTTTCTCCCCTTTTCCTTCTGTTTTTTCTTTCACATTCTCTATTTTGTGAGTACCCTTGTGAATGACTGGGGACATATGCAAGCTCCATTTCCAGTATTTCTGACTCTTCAGGTACAAGCAAGGGTCTCTCTAGAAGACTTACAGCTGTTTTAACGCACACCTGGACTGAGGCTAATACATCTGCCTCCCTGCAGAGCCTGTTCACTGTTTTGTGTCTAGTTAGCTCTGAGTGGAAGCAGAGTGGAAGCAAAGAGGTAAGCGAGCCTGGCTTTTCCCACCCGTGGAGTGGTGCCATGCTGTTCTGATTAATGCTGTTATCCCCTTGCTACCTTGTGTTGCTGCATGCTAGTTCACCTCCTGTTGCATAAAAAGGGCAGGCATCAAGCTTTACAAATTCTTTGCATTTTAATTGTTCTCTCCCATTATCTGCCCCAAACTTCCTCTCATTCAAGTCCCTGCTTGATTGCATTCACCTCTAGGAAGCAAAGAATAAGGCATCTAATTCACATGGTTGAAATTACTTAGTAAACAGAATGGTCTGAGCTGATGTGGAATATAGCCAAGATACTATAAAAGATGCCCTTGTTATTCAGGAGGCACTGATAGATGTTTACATGATAAAAAAAGGTAAAGACAAAAGTTTCCCACACAAAAGACACTGACTCCTCTTAAGTGTATATTTCTTATTACTGGCATTTTTTTTTGTTCATGTAACAAAACATTGGAGGCTGACTTACTAGAAGCAGAGTTACTAAATAGTCCACTTACTTTTTAGTTAAATAATTTATTACTGCATAAACATGTTCTTCAATTAAAAAAATGCCCATCCACTTCCTATTTGGCCCTATCTTGAGGCAAAATTTCTTTGGAGGCTCTGCCTCACAGTAATGGTTTTCTAAGTGACAGTGACCAGCTGGGCATTTACGCTCTGTCTTGTGCTGAGTCAACGCTAAGTTTTCCCTGCCCGGGGAATATTTGAGATATGAGAGTGGTTTTAAAATATTTGGATGAGATGAGAAATGATCTCACAAGTTGCCGGAAAGAAGGGGCTTAGTGCAATGGGAGGTAAGAGAGGACGTGTCCAGTATGGTGAAGAAGGAATTACACATTAGCTCATATAAATAATAATAGCAGGTGTGGGTAATTGCACTTTAGTAAAACCGTATTTGAAAGCAGTTAAGTTGTAGTTTCTTAGCAACTGGAGCTGACAGCCACGTTTTAAGTGGCCGAGGCTTTCAAATTACGCAATACCCATAGACTGCTATACAACAGCATTAAATGGAGAGAAACACTAAAGCAGAAGTGTTTCTACGCTCTAAATAGAAACACAACAGAGGGCCAGGGCCACAGAGGAGGTGATGAAATAGAAAAAGCAGAAATTAGGTCTACATTTCTAGGTAAGCCTTTTCAGGAAGAACTGCTTAGGAAGAACACTTACCGAGAAAGGCATGATCCATAACCTACTCAATGCAATGGACAGACTTCAGGGAATGTTGGCAGGGGCATAATTTGTATTTAGGTAACTTTGTTACTTTGTTACCACATTTTGTTATGTCTTTTTATGTATTTGTCATGTAAAATCTATATGTGTGCATGTAAAGGATTCTATTTTATGGGAATGAGTGTATCTATGTTTAGCGTGAAATGTAAATGTTGTAAGTAATGTTAGTTACTGAAGACCACGCTGCCAACAAGATGATTTTGGATGTTGGATAAGAACATTTTATGGAAGAAGATGGTGCTAAAGCCAACCAAGAAGAGATGAAGAACAGTTAAAGAGAAGGAGCCTGAAGGGTTCACCTTTTTGGCTAGTTGATGCAAATTTACATTTGGCTAATTCAACCTGTAGTGTCTGAGTTGTCTTCAATTCCTTATGGATGCTCCACAGAAAGCACTATTTCTGATTGTTGATATTATCCCGAGTTAGCTAGGTCCTATTCTAGCAGTCGATAACATGCTCTAAATTAATTATCCATACAGCCAGCAAAAAGTTCTTAACTATAACTTTTTTCCTCTTTTGAAACCAGAATATTTTCTGGCAATTCTGGGGAAAAGTTAAACCCAAGATGGAAAAGCTAATGTATTAGTTAGGGCACTCCCTGGATTAACAAGCTTCAAATTCTGGGCAAGTGCCCTAACTTCTGGCTTACTCTTTTGGTGAGTGGGAATGTCAATCTGTCTCTTACATGAATGGTATGGTATATTGTGCCCTTATTCCAGCTCTGCAAAACTCTTCTTACTGTTTTAAAGTAAAATTTATGTATGCAAAAGAACAGTGGAATTGCCTTCTACAGGTTTTAAAACACCATAGGTATTTCCATATTTTCTTCCAAGTGCAAAGCATACTTCTCTGGCCTGACTTTCTTTAACATAGATAGAAAATACATTTGTGAAGAGAACCTGTTCTAACATGACATGCCACTGTGTCCTTTATGAGGAAAGTGTAGTGTTTATTTAGAATGAGATGAAGCTATACAAAATGTACACGGTACCGAAGACTGATAAATAGTAATATGGTTCATTTTATTCAGTTCACTAGCTGTTTAACTTTTATCCTATGTATCCTCATACAACCTCTAGTATGACATAGATTCCAACATAACCACAGTTAAAAGTAATTTAGTTTTACGTGATCCAAAACACATACAGTATTCCCAGGGGCTTCCTATGATGTCTCCACACATTTAGAGGCAGTCCTTGGATTTGAGGAGAAGAACGTATTTATCCATGACTGTTTGCTATTAGATGGCGAGTCTCCAAATATTTCTTTGTCAGGAAAAGGCTTTTAGGCTTTTAATAACATCTCATTGAAGTATCTATCCACCAGTTTTCAAAAAGCTGCATGTGAGACTTCCTGATCACTTTAATTTATTGAAATGAGTCTGATGTTTTTTTCTTCTCACATTTCAGTGTTTTATTCCTGACTTGCTTGTTAATTCTCCTATCTCTTCATGTGACATAAAGAACATCTTTCAGTATTTCACTGTCTTGTTTTTTTAATTTATATTCCGTAGAGTTGATGAATGCCCATGATTTTCACTGTGGGATGGTACACAGATGTTACACTGCAGAATATATTTATCAGCTTGAATTTTAGGACAGAAAACACTAAAACTGCATGAACCTGAGTAATAATTTAAGTTGTCTTCAGTACCTTTAATTCTGATGAATATGCTCCTCTTTCTTTCTGCAGGTTTTCATAGATTTTTCAAGCAGAAGTACTGAATTACAAATACGAGTGGACTCTCCAAGTGAATATAGTCTGCTGTACACTGAAACCCAGATTTTCAAAGCGTTTCAAAGTACCTCAGTACTGAGCAACAGAATTTTAGATATCTCATTTAGACAAGAGCTGATTTTTCCTCTAGTTCCCACCGAAATCAAGTGGATTGCAATCTGAAATCTGAAGATGGTTGACTAGTTCAGTGCACACATAGCAATAATAAAAGCCACACATGCCACATGGGATTTTTTCTTACAGAAATTCAATCTTGGTTCCAAGCAAAGCTGCCACCCTTTTCTATGTTCTTTTTTTCCTAGCTGAACTAGGAAAGGTTGGCTTAAATGATTGACAACAAATTGTCACAGCTACTGCCCAATTTTTTTTTTTTACTTTGTGGAATATGAATGTATTTCTTTTGATACTTTTATTCAAAATGAATGATACCATCTTTCTTTACTCAGTAGCTATTTCTCAGTTATTTTTGTATCATTCAAGTATATTGTTCTGAGTGATATTCAGAAACTACTTCCATAATAGTATGTCCTGTTTACTTACGCCATGTAGGTTTTTAAAGCTGTCTTCATTGACTGATGGCAGAGCACCTATCCTGTAAATGAACAAGGTTTTGTAGTTTAAAAGAGATAACGCTGTCTCTATACAGCCTTTGCCTATTGCTGCCAATTAAATCATTGACACTTCATTTCTCTTTTTATTGTCTGTAGCCTATGATTGAAATGCAGAAGTGACTCACTGTTATATAAAACAGGTCCATATTTTACTCCTTAGCTTTATGCTTCTTTTCAAAGTATAGGCGTGCCAGATCTAATGTGCATGTGGCATCACTGGGAAGGAATTTGGAGGGAGAATAAAAATATTCATTCCTTTCACCAGAATATTCCATCTATTTAAAGATCATAAAGCAGGCAGATGGGAAATGCCTAAAAAAATACAAACCCAGGGGAAGCCGAAAAAGAACAGGTTGGAATGGACCATCTGTGAAAACTTTTTGAGTATCAGATACAAGACTTGAATAGCTGGCGTAGAGAATGAAAGCCTCATTACCTCCAGATGATGCAGATGCTGGGTCTGCCTTAAAATATTGCAGAATTGTTCAAACTTCACAGCAGTAATTCTGGTAAATTGGGTGAATGGCATTGTCTGAACTGGATTCAATAGGCTGACACCACCTGAGCAATTAAACAGAACAAGGATCCTTCCTTTTCTGTCAGTTTATACTCTGGATTTTCAGTTTTGCTATATTGTGCAATGCCGAAAAGCTGACTTTGGTCAGACAAATTTGGCAATTCCATGAGAATTCCTGAAATTATTTGAGTGAAAATCTAGCTGGATCATTTTACTACTAGACTTAAAAGACCTACTGGTCTATGAAAACTCATGATAAAAAAAGCATACTATATAATTAGGGATAATCCTATAATTACCTTTTTTTTCCCTCTGATTTTTTTAAAATTTATTTTATTTTCCAGTAGGTTCTGATGGAAATATCCTCTCTTTTTGTATAGATTTCTCTGGGTGCATACATTTGAAGAAATGAAGAACAATTGTTTAATTATCATTAATGTTAAAAAGCAGTAATCTTTTTTAAAAACTATTTTTTAACACTGTTATCTTGTAGTAATAAATAGTTCTCAGCCATAGAATCTTTCCCTGAGATGAAAGAGAGAACAACTACAAATATGAGCAGGAAGTGATACTGGCTATAATTTAAAGACCACCTCTAAAATGACCTATAATATCTTGAAAATAATTTTACAGTCATCTTGCCCTGTTCCCTTCCCCCCTCTCCTCATGAGATTTTTGTTTGCTGGGGGTTTTTTTGAGTGACGGTCCCAGTTTCTGAGCAAAAACTTGGAATGTATGTATATAACAACATAATTAGTGAATACAGTAAGTGAGCCCTTCAAATTGGAATGAAAAATTCCCCACCAGATTTTATAACAGCTGCTGAAGTCATGTGGATAAGCCTGCTCCCAGTTTGAACATCACAGGAAAGAAAAATCAAAGGATTGTTCAGAGCTAACCATGTCTACAGTAGGGTAAAAGAAACAAGGGCAAAATTATGTTTATTTTTTTGAGGTTTTTTAAAATTACTTTTGTCCATAATTATTTTATAGAGAACAGAAACCTTGTTTTAAAAATTTCAGGCTCAATTTAAAATTATTCACCCAGATTCTCCATAGGAACAAACATGTTGCTATGGAGATGGACCAGAGCAAAGACAAAATATAGATACAGATAGATTCCCCAGGGGAATGTAATTCGAGGCATAAGTACACTGCTTAAACAGTATAAACACTATCCAGGTATGCCTTGTATTCTCCATCAAAAGCACAATAAAATATCCCTAATCCTAAATGACCTGTTGCTGCTTTAGAAATAGCTTTTAAAAGATTAGTCATTCTTCTAATATTTCTTTTTTTTTTTCATATAAGACAATATAGAAACTTTTTTGTTATTGCCTAAGTACTATTAAAAGAAAAGGGGAAATCAGCAATAAAATGGGTAAATCTTTGCAGAAAAAGCGGTGGTGAGGACTTTGCCGATTGAAAGAGATCTTGCTAGCTGTGAGTTCAGTATTCATAACAAATGTGTAAAAATGTATTCCTTTTTCCTCATAACTATAAAATATGCTGAGCCCATGTGGAACTTCCGAGATGAGTGCTTCTGCTCTGAAATCCAAGCATCTGCCACTTGGTATACACAAAAAATCTTCATTAAGCTTTTGGATAAGAGGACCTCTAAAGATACAGTTGTGGAAATGCGATTCTGTCCCTGAGAAGCCAGCACAGTACCCATGAGCTACCTACCTGGATCATTGTACTCCAGAAGTAATATCTGTGAAAGTGACATAGTCTCAAATAATCAAGGAGAAACTATTATAATGATGCTTCTCTCCAGTACCCGGTATTTCAGCAAAGGGAAAATTCATGCCAGGGTCAGCACTACATTCATTGAAGTGCACTATTTTACCTGCATATGCTGTCTCAAATGATAGCTTCTATTTCAGATTAATTATCTCATTGTATTATCACTTTCCTCTAGCTCTCTGTGAAGATAGTAAGAATCCTAGCACATTATATCAAAAAGGATAAGTTAAAACTGCTCCTGTATTTTTTTCTCATAAGCATCACAGGTCTCATGTTCTGCAAGTAGCTTGTGCAATTCAATATACATGGCCTTTTATAGCATTGCATCACTGTGTAGTACCACAACATGAAGAAGAAAATATTCAAGCTATAAATTAGACAGACCTCCTTCATGGATAACCCATTCTTAACATTACATCTGGAAGCTACTGAAACATGTGGACTTCTCTTCAGGGATGTTTTAGAGACAATAAGGCACAGATTTTAAAATATTTCTCTACAGCTGTGACCATCAGCCAGGTTTTTGAGTGAACTTGACTGTGTTTTATTATAATTCCTCTATATCATATGTATTACCTAATATAGATATATATGTATGCTCAGAATTAATCTCATTAGAGAACTAAAATATTTGCAAGACCTTCCAAATAACTGGTGGACCAAGTGGGAAGTAGGCACCAAATTCCCTCCTCCTGTATAGGCAGAAATACCTCTTTTTAAATGAGTTCTAGTTCACTGAGAACTTAGTGGTTGAATGTGAGTTTTCTGGATCTCTTACATTTACATTTCTAAAAACACATTTTTGGAACACACTGACACCATTTTCAAAAATGGTCACTAATGTTTCACTAAGATGGACTGTCACCTCCTCATTCACTTCTGGAAGTAGGTTGTTAAAATAATGCCCTTAGAAGTTTGGAAATATTATTTGAGCCTATTCTTTACCTAAACACTAGCTGGGCTACTAGGGGCTCACTTAGTAACTCTCTCACTAGTAAGGTCAGGTTTAAAAGAAATATATGTATGCTTGTGAAGGCCAGTAATAGGGAAAGCTTAATTTCCAGGAACTACAGATGTTCTCAGTGCTGCCTGAAACAAGCTAATTTCTGTGTGTGATATAAATGGTTTGGTCCTTGGAAACAGAGAAGGAATTGACTGAAGTTTTGGTGAAGTTTAAAGGGTAACCAAGTTTCTGTAACCAGGGTATAACTAAGAGCTTAAAGAGGAAGGGAAAACGTTGATGCTATGTAAAAGATAATTAGTTTGAAAGTTTTGCTTTTATTGAAAAAGGTATATATATGCCACAGACAGACAGGAAAAACAGAGATCAAAAAGAAACATGGCAAACCTAACCTCTGGGAACTAGTAAGAGTCACAGCTATATTAAAATCCCATCAAACAAAGAATGCATGCTCCACGCAACACAGATAACAAATCAGTGGACGGTGGCAAGGTTCTTCAGGCAGTAGCAATGCTTTAAATGATTAGACTGTCAGGCAAGCTGAGCTACTATATACAGAACAAATGCACTTCCAGTGTTAGCAAGAGAGACATTAAAACCAGATGACTATTTCTAAATAAGCTGTGGCACCACCACGTATTCTGGATCACATAAAATTTTTTGGTCGTGGTAGAGCATGGCATTAAAGTGAGGTATTTGGGTATTGACAACATAGAATCAGATAACTGGAAGCCCAGGAGCCAGGAGCCAGGAATGGGGGGGTAAGAGGCGATGCTGGAACCTCTCTTGCATTGCACAGAGCGAGCTTCCCTTTCAGTTACTCTGCTGTCACTGGTGGCACTGGTCTCCCAGTCAGAGGTGAGGTCTCCAGGGCTGATCCTAGGTGCTGCCAGGGTGCATGAAGAGCCTGCCAGATGTTTGCACCGTGGCACAGCTGGAATTCTTGGGCTGTTTTGGCAGGGCCAGGATAGTTCCTTACCTACCCTGGGTAGTCTTAGGCTAGAAGCTTTTCGGAATAGATAGCCCTCTGCCCCTCTTAGGCAGATGTGTACAGACAATTGTAAGCTGGTGTATCCCCTTCAAAGCAGACTTTAGGGGCCAAGCTGGCTTTTGTTGAAAACTAGAACATGAGAAGCATAGGGATAGCTGCCTTTCTGCTCTTGCATATTCATTTTCTGCTGCCTCTAAAAAGTTTCAGCAAAATACGTAGTTCGGTACATATGAAACCTAAAGCAAGTTTCACGGAAAGCCAGGTATGAATAGTCTCTTTACATATTCTCAACAGGGAGAGTTTTTAGTATTTTAGTTTAAAAAAGCACATTAAGCTACCATAAATGGAGATTTCTTATGGCACTTGGAGTATGTGAAAACAGAATACTTTATAACACAAACCCACAAGAAAGGCTGACATGCCCCCTGCCCCTGTTATACACAATGACCAAAAAAGCTCCCCCGCACTGAAACGTGCAGCACAATAGTTTGCACACAATGTTGGTGATAAGCAAAGCAATCTTAGAAGACAAAGTCATATCTGGAGATGAAATCTGAACTAGTGAGATACAAATGTCTTACCAAATGGAAAACAATTAAGTAGAATCTTTGAAAAGGAAATGATGGTTTAGTGACATATAGTGATATTAATGCTTGTCTAGATTTTTCCATCAAAATATGACATCAAATATTGGTTTGGGGGAATCCATATTATATTCTAAAGTAAAATTCTGTTTGTGCAGGTGTCCAGATTTCTACTGGTAAAATCCAAATGATATATATAATTTTGGGGTTTGGCAGTTTAAAATTTACTTAAAATTAAAAGTGAGCTACAAGCAAATTTTGGTTCAGCTTGGAATAACAGAAGCGAATAAAACTGAGCAAAGCAAGGTGTAGGCAAATATAAAAAATGAAAAATGTACTTGGAGCATGATTTTACCATGAAATAAATCCCATGGGGAACCTTCCACTCAAGCTGTTGAAATTTGATTATTTTAGATGTTCAAATATTTTATAAAGGCAAGTACACATGCTCTCTATTTTCTAGGTGTAATACTGAGGGCCTGAACTGACTATGGCACATTTTTATGTTATTGACAGAGTCATGAAATGAACGTAAGTATTTTTATTCTCTGTCTCCAGAGCCCCAAGGACTAGAGCCTATAATGAAAACTCTGAAGAAATTAAGTGGTATAACTTTTCTTTAAGACTGAGCTTTTGTTAGAGTAATGAAAACAACCCAAGAACATTTAATTGAATTTTAAAAATTAAGAATTTAAAATATTGCTAAATAATTAGAATAATTAGAAGACATTGTTTTCCTACAGCTGCACTTTCTCTTGCATGGGAGCTTTAGACAAAAAAACCCACTGTGAAATATCTGAAGCCATATAATGAAGTATTATTTCAAGGTAGAGGTCCAGTGTCAGAACAGGTTTGACTCAAATCAAGCAGCATAATCTCATAAAAGGTGCATGAGACTGAAGCCGCTGAGAATATTGTTACAGCCATACCACTGCTAATCAAAGAGAAGACAATAGATGTATCAACAGGTATTTCATAATTAGATATCCTATATGCAAATGTCAGATTGGAGTGTAAAAATATGAGAATCAGGAGCAATAAAGTAGACTCTTTTCACGTTATGCATATTTCTGACAGCAGACAATCACTCATAAATAGCCAGCCAGTCTCCCCAGAACTTTCACATCTCTCCCCTGTTTTTGTATTCAGCTTTTCGGTTCCCGATCTACCTCAATTGTAACCTTTCCTTCTTGTCTTTTTTTAGGTTTTAATGGTTTTATATGTTAGGGTTTCTTTATCAACCAGGTTCAGTACCGTCTTGAAACTTTGACATCAATAAAAATCTTTTGCTTTTAGTTAAACCAAGGGGAAAAACACAGTTCTTTAATATGAGGCCATAACTTCTCTATTCCAAGAGGCGACTCATTACTCTACTGCTAAGGAACAAACATATGGTAACTAGACAAGAAAACTGAACAGCTCTTTTCTAGTTCTTTAACTGCATTTTTTTGGGGGAGGGAGGTTTTTTTTTTGGTCTTTGATTTTATCTAATGCAAAGCTGTCACCAAGCACCACTGGTATGACACCTGTTGCTGTGATATATAACATGAGCTAATGATGTCCTGCTCAAAGAATTTCTTGGGAAGAGCAAGCTGTCAACATGATTACTGAATGCCTGCTTCACAATGTTTTGACAGGGAAAAGCTCATATTTCCTTATATTAGCACAAAACCCAAAACATCTAGATCAAGGACTGTTGCAGAAATCAGAAGGGTTCATGTATGCTACAATAAAATATGCTTCCAAAATGTCTAGAAAGGTAAATGCAGATTTGGCATTGAGAAGAGGTCAATGTATGATCAGTGAAGCTGGAAGCTGGAGCCGTGATTAAGCGCTGTTATTTTGTACATACAGGCCCGTTGTGCAGAAATGCAAATAAGGTGAGAATGACAGCTGGGCATTTTCTGATGTGAAGTTTTTCTGTTGGAGAAAACTAACCTGCTGAAAATGGAAATATTCTGGGGATGTTGATCTCTGTAGACACTTGTTTGGCTTTTCTACAAAGTGGGTTTTATACCTCGGCAGCTGACCTAGGCACCAAGATCCTAGGGTTTTCATCAACTAGTTCTTCAGAATCTTGTGGATTTCTGAGTGCCAAGCACTCAGTCCTTCCAGGGCACTGCAATGCAGTGTGTGAAAGGACTGGGAAGCTCAGAGTCCTTGGGAACTCACTGCCCAAACACCCACCCACTAAGGAGCCCAGACAACATTGTTGGCTTCAGAAACATGGACTCAGCCCTTGGAATGTTGTTGGGTTTTGTTCGTTTTTTTTTTTTTTAAATATAGCTTCTGGACTCTCATTAAAAAAAAATCAGCTTTCAGAATTTCATCTTTATTTATGATTCTTAAAAAGTAAAAATATTTTTTTATGGAAGCAGAAGCATGCTTCCTGAGCAGCTTCAAAGTGAAAAGTTGCTTTAAAAATGACCAGAGATGAATGACGGGAAGACAAAATTAAAAAAAAAAAAAAAAAAGCCCAAATATAGGAAACGATATCTAAAACAAAAGATAGGAAAGCTAAGTGGAGATGGACAAGCTGGAAGTTATTACAATTGATCAGCTGGGTGTTAAATGCAAGCAAATGTATTAGTCCTAGCATGGCAATGCAACCCTTTTAAAATATTCGTAAGAGCAGGTAAAACAGAGCAACTTCATATCTGTGTTTTCTTTTTGTCTTTTCCATTTGCATCATCATCTGTTATATTCAGTGTAGAACTGCATGTTCATATAGCATTTATTAGTATAACACCAAGGGCAGGACTAGTCACAAAAAGATAGTCCTCCTAAGGTGCATCTCATGATTATCAGCTTTTTGGAACAAAACCCAGGGGTGAAATTCTGGCTTGATTTATATCAGTGACAATTATTTTTAATGAGACTATTATTGCATTCTATTTTCTTTTTTCAAGTGCTATGCAGATCTATGAAATTAAGTAGTCTTATTATCTTATTTTTGGAGTTAGCAGATCCCATTCATTACCTTCAAGTTGACCACAGTTTCTTTCAGTTCTTTCTGTTCTTTCCTGTGATTTCTTTAAACTGTTATAAATTGGGTTTTTTGGACATGATGCAATTTTTCATTCCACACAGCTTTTCTGTGAGGAGAGTTCCCTAGACTGTGATTATATTTCTTTGCATATCTGCCCTTTTATGCAGAAGTCTCCCAAGAAATCCCATTTTCATTCAATGCAGTAGTCATTCTTCTGCCCTCCTTGTTAGCCACCAATTTGACATGTACTTTGTGACTTGCTTAATCATCATCTAGTTCACTTGACAATGCAGTTTATTTAGCATATTCCTATTGCGAGGATTTTCCAAATTCTCATTCTACTCATCCTGACCACTAACATTTAAACCAACATTGTTATTCACAGTTATTACCCATCAGCTGAGGTATTTCAGTTCTTGTGTGATCTTTATATATCAGCTGAGGTATTTGAATGCTTGTGTGATCTTTATATAATTGAACTTTACTGGGCTCTCTTTGTTTTTCTCATCATAACATATAATTCTTCCTCTGCCAACCAATTTTTAAACCATTTTCTTCTCATGTAGATTTCTATTAGTCTAAATCATTTTTCAGTTATTTACTTTTGCAGTATAGTATAATCACAGACTCACAGAAAGTTCTGCTGGAAGGAAACCTCAGGAGGCATCTAGTCCAACTTCCTGCTCACAGCAGCTATGAGGGCAGACCAGGTTGCTCTGGGCTTTATTGTGGTCTTGAAAACCAAGGATGGAGACAACACACCCTCCTCATAATTGAGCAACCTGTTTCAACTGCCTATCTGTCCTCGTAGTGAAAGTTTTTCCTTATATCTAGTCTGAACTTTTCTTGTTTCAGTTTATACTCATTGTCTCTCATCTTCCCTCCCCCCACATTGCTATGAACAGCCAGGCTCCACCTTCTCAGTTCCACTCCATCTTCTTGTAGGTAGTCCCTTTGAAATCCTCTCAGCAGGATATTCTCCTTCTTTCATTTGGCCACAGATGGCCACTGAACTGAAACCTTTGTGTTGTTTGGTCATTGACTGTCATCTTAAAAACATAAACTAATGCCAGTATGTATGATTTTTCTACTGCTTTACCCTTTGCTGCAGTCATATTGTGTCCTTTGCTAGCCTTTTGACACAGAAGTTGATTAATTTACTCCAGTCAGCTCTCACAGGATCGCTTTACCATCTTTTAGACCATTTTCTCTTATCAGGAGGTAGTCAGTTTGGGAAATGATGGCACTGTTGTTGCATTTAATTAAGTGCTCACCCTCACCTTTCCAATGTGTATATTAACAATAGTCAGATGCTGGACCCTGACTGACTTTCTCTGGGCAGCCTCCTTTCTGGTTCTGAAGCCAAGACATTCACTACAGACCTTGCTATGTTTTCCTGGGCAGCCCATTGAGATCTGTCATCAGGCACTGAACCTCTGGGATTTTATCACTCATTTAGTTCAGTTCCATCTTCAATTCTTCCTTTTTCTTTTCACTATTACGTATTTTTGGTGTTTTGCTTTGTTTTTTTTCCAAATAGCTGCAGATAAAGATTGAGATACCACGTGTAATGTGAACTTTTTTTATCAACAAACCAAGCATAATATTCTTGTTTGGAAATCATAGTTCTTCTCTTAGGCAGACAATGTGCTGTACCTGATGTGTCACACCTGCCCAAATCTGGTTATAAAGAGGCACATTTTTATACCTTCACCTTAGTTTAGAACAGCTTCCCATAACAGGGAAAGTAATAGAAACACAGTTTCTATATGCAGTTTGCAATATTTTCTGTGCATAAAATTATTCCTTAAACTTCCTTAGTCCAGCTTTCTGAGGCATATCTAAGAGACTAAATAGCTAAGAAAACCTAAAGTAATATATAAAATTAATCTTTAACATCCCCAGCCAAGACAAAGATTTGCCTTTCTTGGCATGTGCTGTAAGTTTCCCCACTTTAGGAATCCTGGAGTCAGGATTAGTAGGGTGATATGTGTGCACATTTAAAATACACTGCTCAGAAAATTTTGATCCATCTCGTCCATTGGCTATTCACAGTTATACTGCATGAACCATAGAAAATTCCTTCAGGATCTCCAGGAGGACTCAGAATATTTTGTTACTGACTTTCATGTGTAGGTGTAAGATCTTGTCAAGAGTTGATGGACAGTTCTTTCTTTTCCTTTGTGTATAAATACAACAGTATTGCACCTTAGAATCAAACCCTAAGATCTGTGAGAGATTTAGCAGGCAGTTGAAAAGCTTCATTACACATAAAGAGGACAAGTTATGATCTGCTCTACAGATTTTTGACCAGCACGCCAGAAAAGGATTACTAAAAGTGGCAGCAAGCTGCTCATGAAACTGTAGGGGAACTACTTGTCCAATTTGTTCTTCTCACCAAGTCTGATTAGCTGATTCATTAATTTTAGGCCCTTGCTGTGTTTTTGCTCTGTATAAATTCCTGTTACAATTATCTTAAATCATAAGCTAATGACTTACTTTCAGAAGGTCACCCAGTAGGTGGCACTCCCCATCTGACTTAGAAGGAAGAACTCATGGCAGACACAGGACAGGGCAGACCTGTCAAGCCTCACATCCTGAGTGGTAGATCCATGCCTTCATCTCTGTCCCTACTTTACCACACAGCACAGCATGGGGGGGCATCTTTCGTGCCTTTTCTGTTGCCCCACTTGCAGAGGAACCTTTCCAGATTTCACATCCCTTTCTAGCAGCTTTATGCTGTGGTTTCTTCTCTATTGCATGGCCTACTGCGTAGTCTAGAAAAAGGCTGAAAAGTCAGACTGGCGCAAAGGAAACAGGAAGTAGCAATGACCAGAAAAGAGCTGGAGAACTTAGCTGAAAGGTGAAGTGGAAGTCTGTGCATGCCTGAAGAAGGCTAAGATAAGCTTGGTATTTGAGTGAATACAGACAGATTGACATGCCTACACGTCTGTCCCAAGATGTATGATTTACATCTCACTCTTCTGTAGGTTTTTGTGACCTTTTCAGTATTTCACATTTTGCATAATTAACATATTTCTTCTGGTTAGAGAGGCTGAAAGGTTAGAAAGGTTGAAATCAGAGATAAACCAATGTCTCCATTGAGTCAACTGATTAAAAAGGCACAGTGTGAAACAAATTAAAATTATAATTGGTGGAAAATATGAGACTGAAAAAAGCATCAAACATGAAACAAAATGTCAAGTACGTAGAAAAGTTGACTATGAGGTTGCTTCTGCTTAGCCCCAGAGTTTCTCTGTATTTTGGTGACTTTCATCTTTCCACCTCTCATTTTTCCCATTGGGAAACACCTCAAATGTCGTTTACATTCTTCCTCTCACTACAAGTTCTGTTTCCTCTGCATCTCCAACAGCTTTACTATTCCTAGGTTCCCAAAGAAATTGTCGTGATGGAAGAATATGATATGTGACCAACATGACCAAAAGTTGTCTACCATGTGAGAAAATGAAGTTCTAGGTTTTGGGAGACAGAGTGGATGACAGTAGCATGCAGTACACAATTAATGTAATAATATATAATATAATTTCTTTGTCAAGGCTTGTTTGAAGAAACAAAAAGTGATGCTTCAGGACAAGCTCTCATTTCTTCACAGTAAAACCCATCACAATAAGCTTGTCTTCAATGCACATGTTGTCAGAGGCCTCCTCTGCTATTTCCTTGCTTAATCTTACCGCCCTACTTCTGCTATGTACCCTTCCGTAGTCATTTGCAAATGAAATCACCCCTGGACAAATCATACAGGAGTTTTAAATTTAAGCTAGACTTTCAGATATTTGTTTTCTACATCAGAACATATTAGAGGAAATTCTCTTTGATATAGTGGAGTGAATATTCCTTACAGCCTAAATAGAGCTACCATTTTGTTTTCCTAATTGAAGATACACTTCAGAATAAAAGAATATGATTCTTCATTCCTGAGTATGTATTTTAAACTCTAATGACTAATCATGCAGCTGAATGTTCATATCTTGATAGGTCATTCTAATAATGTTTTTATTCTGTTGATTGTTCTACATTATTCTTCCTCCCTCACATCTGTTCAATTAATTGGTGCCTGCTATTATGTTTTGCAGTTTATTTCATGCATGGAAAACCAGGCTTATGAAATACGGAAACCCTGTATTTGATAAAGATGCATCAGAGATTGCCATATTAGAGACTTAAAGCCACTGTCTAGAGTTAAAGGACTGACAATTTGAGAGGTACAACAGGATTTTATTTTCTCATATGATGCTGGTGAAGCGCTGAAGTGGTGTGTGTATATGTAAGAGCATGTGTTTTGTGCTACTAGTATCACAAATCCTTATTTCTGTTGGGCAGTAATTACTCTTTTACCATTCAGGGATGGGCTTTTAGGGCAAGAACATGTGTGTCCTTTATCACAGTCACTATGGAAAATGAATAAACAATCTATGGTATGGCTAACAGCTATGAAGTGAGTGATCAATTGCAGCACATTTTACGCTTGCTGAGTTAAGTATTACATACATACATATGTCCTATGTTTGTGCATGTGTATATGGCCCTGTTCTTTCAGTATGTAAACTCTAAGTGAATTCTGAATTTATGCTAAATAAAAATGAGAAAATGCTGCCACCAACTGTGGATTCCAGAATTATTCTGTCCTAGGTAATATGCCAAGAAACAGAGAACTACTGGTGTTGTTTCTGTTACAGAGTCATTAACTGTCAAACTCAAGCCCTCAAAATAATAAGCTATAGCTCATTTTCCCAGAATTGTGAAATTATATCTTCTTAATTTGCCTGTCATTTTTTAATCTTTTATGGTTGTTTTTTGTTGGTGGTTTTTTTAAGCTTTTCTCAGTCTATATAAACTGCATACACATACCTATGTATACTTTTGTATATTCATGTCTAAGTATGTGAAAGTCTGTGCATAGTTCTTACTTTTCCATACATATATTAATTCCAGAGGAAAATCACTCCCAGTTGCACACACCCGAAATGTCTGTTTTCCATAGCCTGTCTGGCAGAAAATACTTTGTTCTGTTGGGACCATGATAACAGGGAGCTATATGAACTCTTTCATGTCTGCATATGTATTCTCAATCTTCCATTTACAATGACCTATATTGTATTTTAGATCTTTCAAAATGATCTGATTAAACAGGTTTGTTGTGACAATTAAAAGTAGCCTAATTTTTTAGTGGTTATCATACATTAAATTCCAAGTTAGTCTCTTAACTCAATTTATGGGCAGTGTCTTGCTTTCAAAGACAGAGACTGACAAGTCTGTAATTATAGTTTGTATAATTTCATCATTTTTTCCCAGCAAGAATAAATATGCAGACTACATGTATAATGCTTCATTAACAATCTTATAAAAAACCCCTTCAGTATCTGACTGCATTAAATTTTTCAATTTATTTTTTCTTACAATCTGTAAGATAGAAAAATTCTTGTTATCTGCACTTCACACCAAAAAATGGTAGAGAAGACAGAGAAGAGAGATTAAGGTCTGACCTTCAGAGGTCTTAATTCCTTAAAAAAAACTATTAAAAAATATTAAAAAAATCTGACTTGTTCAAGGTCACATAGGAAATCTGGAGAAAAGTAAGGTCTCAGATTCCAGGCTAGTGCCCTCCACACGTTGTATAATATGCTAGGTAATATACTGCTAGAAGAGATTACTGAAATCCCCTTAGGGAAAAGGGAAAAAAAAGAAAAAGGAATCACATCTTTTAGAAAAAACACGTTAGTTGTATAAAGGTTTGAACCTGCATTCAGTTCCCACTAATTTTTTTGATAATTGAAAGTACCCCGTATTTTGCAGGACTGTTCACCTACAAGTGTACTTCAGTGTTTCATTCCTTGTGCTGGTCCTCAGAAATGTATAAGTGCTTTTTATTCTGCCAAATAAATGCATGTTACAGGGTGCAATCACTCTTCCAAGCATTCTTTATTGTAGGTTGTCACTCATGTATTTGAATTGCACCTTTTTCTCTGAATAAACTGAGTTGTCTACCAAGATTTTTCCTATCCCCTTTCTGAGAATTTGACAAGTCACTTGATTAAAGATCAATTTTTCAAAGCATCCCCATCCCAAAGCTTCCTTAGTTCTTAGACCCGCCATTTTTCATATGTATGGGTTTGAGTCTGTTCCCAACAAAGAAAAACAGACTTTGCATTTTTTCTTTCTTAAATTCAAATCAAGCATAGGAAGCAACAAACACAAATGCTGAATTCAAGGTTTTGCAAATGCAAAAGATTAGGCAAAAAACTACAGTAGAAGAATTTTTACAATAATCTTATGAACTATTCAGGAGGTTGTGTTATTCGAGGGAATACAGATCAGCAAAGCAAAAATTGTGTAAATCCTGTGCATTCTTACTAGGAGGCTGGCTAAATGAGAAATATGCAGAACTACCACCAGCCTTTTATTTGACAAAGTTTCCTTCTCAGGACCAGAATGACACCATTATTAACTACCTTTGTTTTTCTCTACCTGTTAGAGAAATCAAAGCTTTCCGTAACGCCAGCTGGAAAAAAATAAAAAGGATTCTATCAGTCCATTTCTTGTATGAGATGCTGATATACTGATGATGGGCCAAAGTACAAAACTTAATGTGCAGAGAGCCTGTAGTCTCTTGGTTGTTACTATTTCTGGGGCTAAAAATTACACAACAAGAGTCTTTGATATTCTGCACATTACCTATATGGCAAACATTAATTCACCAGGTGAATAGCACATTCACTTTCTATTCTGCTTTAACCTAATAAAATTCCCAATATACAATATTATGTTTCTAAGTGTATAACTGAGATTTTGTTATAAAACATGGTCCTTTAAATTCTGTGAGAAATTATTACCACTTTTGGACCTGCTGAGCTAAAGGAGTAGTAGAGGTTATACAATGTGCTCTGCAGTGTACAAATGATTGTGGCATCTTTCACTTTCATTTTATATCTAGGCTGCACTTTGGAGGGGCAGCCTGTGAATTGTACATTGCATTGACAGACACACTTTAGGTAGGCATGACTGTAAACTACTACTCATATGTATTCTCATGGTTATAATGCACTTTTCTCCTTGCCCCATCTTGCAGGCTGAGTAGCCAGCCAGGCAACTGGGAATGGCTGCTCCTCCTTTGCATGCCAGGGAGCTTGAGCAGCAAAAGCTTCTCTCCAAGGTAAAGCAGCTCTGCATTATTTTGCACCTCAATGACAAAAGTAAGCTGGAATTTAATTTATTTTTGAAAACCCTTTTTGTATATTACCTCCTTTGATGGAGTCTTGCAAAGGAAAGTAAGAGTCTTATTTGAAGTGGTTTTATAGCAAGTTTACTTTATCCATGGTCTGAGCCTTAAACGGTAAGGAGTATAACACAGAGCCCCTCTTATACAAAATAGTATTACTA
Organism: Theristicus caerulescens; assembly: GCA_020745775.1. Classification (NCBI taxonomy): domain Eukaryota; kingdom Metazoa; phylum Chordata; class Aves; order Pelecaniformes; family Threskiornithidae; genus Theristicus; species Theristicus caerulescens. Next base: position 34,677,461 of record CM036558.1, on the reverse strand, counting down.
TACTTCAGTGGGAGATCTCCCTTCAAAACGTGTAACAACTCTGACTGACAACTGTGACTTTTTTTGGCACTAAGACCTCTGATGAAAGACTGCAAAAGAAGGCTGGGAGTAAAATCGTTTTCCTGTAAACGGAGAAGATGACCTATGGGATTAACAGGTCTCAAATTCCTTTAAGATCCTGTTACAAATCCTCCAGTAAGGGCCATTTCAGGCAACCCCAAAAGTGTCCTCATTCTCCCTCTCTTTTCTGTGGGTTTCTTCTGGAGTGTAATTACTATTAGACAACAGAGCAGATGCAGATCTGAAACAGATATCCCCCAAATATTTGTAGGCTTTCTGGAACAACACTAGCATCTTTTTGCAGTGTATCTGGCAACAATCAAATATGATCCCTTGAGTTTCATCTTCAGTTAGTATTATGAAAAGGAAACACAGAAAAGCTGCTCTGGAACAAGAAGAAAGTTGTTCTTTCTCCCTTAAGACAACATGTGCAGTCTGAACATCAAAGATGATGACTGAAAAAGAAGCAAAAGGACGCATAAACTCTGCTAACTTAAAGATGTTTAGCAATGTTTCAGTTGGATAATTGGGTGACCTCATTTACAAAACCCAGGAATCATTTTCATTTGATGGGAAGGAGTACCATGGCAACAGAGACTCTGTTCTTATCATCCTTGGCTCCTGAAGCTGGTGAGGTTACTTCAGCCAGCCAGTGCTGCCGCAAGCCCCCAGAGCACACTGCTTTGCCCAAGGCGATGTCATGACTTGTGCGGAAAGCTTCTTGTGTGCTTTCTGCGTTCACCCTGTTTGGTAAAGAACAATATTATAGGGGAGCTAGTGAGAAATTATGCTTAACATGTTACTGATGCAAAAAAATCAGCCTTCAAGTATTTGTAAGAGGTGTGTATTGTTCTTTTAAGCCCGATGGGATTGAAAGTGGGTCCTCAGATCTTTTCAAAAAGGAAAAAAATAATTTTAAAAACCACCTTACTGTTAATCATTGCATGAAAAGTGTGTTTTCAAGAGAAGCCTCCATAACAAGCATTTTCTTAATGCATCTCACTCAGTTAAGTTATCACGTGTCCCTACCAAGCCTTTCTTCATCTTTCATCCCATTAAAAATTCCAGAGTTGATTTATTTCAGCCCTTTCTCCCAAACTCTTCAGCTGTGTTAGCACAGTGTTTTCTGTACAACCCATCCCTGGCCTGCTCTTTGTTGCTGTAGTATATTAGGCCAATATTGGCTCTATAAATTCTCTTCTTCACAGGCTTGGCCATATCTTTGTCTCAAATACTCTTCTGGCATTTATCGGATCCTTCATTTTTCATAGATCATAAAGGTAGAAGGAACTGTTGTGATCGTCTGTTTTGCCTTCCAAGATAAAACACTCCACATAATTTCTCTGAAAAAGATTGCACTTGAACCATAAAACTTTGCTTGTGCTGGAGGATCTGCCCCAGGCCTCTCTGATAGCTCTCGGTAGGATTCCCGTCTAGGAATGCCAGGCAAATCTTTTGATATAATACTTTCCTCACTTTCTGGACTCTTGTCTGTTGGCACTGGTCTGATAGTACCTCAGTAGTAAAGATCTGCATAGCAAATTGTATGGTTTATCAAAGGTGGCCAGGTGCCAGGCCCGTTGAGTACTCTGAAGGTCATCACCTGCAAGCAATTGTAGCGTGCAGCATCTCTCTGCTGCTCTCTTAACAACCTCTGTTCCTGGAACAAATGCTGCAAGGCACAAACACACCTGATTTACATCTGCTTGCTTAATTTTGTGTCCAGTTGGAATATGTAAGCCAGTGATAGATTGACTCCATTATTTTAGTGTATTAATCAGTGATTCAGAATGTAAGTTTTAAAAGAATTTTATGCAAACTAAACCAAAACTTCATTAGCTTCTAAAATTCTAATTTTTTAGAAAATGCTTTATAAACTTCTTTTTCACTCCTGTTTTCCTGATCAATAATATCTAATACTACATCTAATGATAACCATAAATTCTTCATTTGAAGTATGAGTTTATTGACTGAAATATAAATAAAAGCAAAATACGCTTTTATTTCTAATTGTATTATCCTCTTACAAGGAGATTGTATGAAAATGCACATGCTTTTCTGGTGATTGAGTACACTGGGTTTCCGGCCTTGTACTTCATGAGGACAGATCTGCTGTTTCCATAGGGAAAAAAAAAAGCTGGCAAAAGAACATGTTCTGGAATAGAATTATTCCACTATCAAACTAATGTGAGTTTCCAACTGGTTTTGTGTGTGCGTGTGGAATAGAGCCCTGTTATAGCATTTTTTTTATTGCAAAGCTTTTAAAATATGGCTCATGGGTGTTTCGTCAGTGGAAACGTTTGTAAAAGATGTTAGAGTATTTTTTGTTTTCAAGATGCCTGTTAATCCTGATTTCAAATGTTTATATACAGATCACATTCAATAATCTCTAGATTCAAATAATCTGAAAGTAAGTTGCTGTGGATAAAAATCACTTCATCACATTTTTTGTCCAACTTTCCATATGACGTCTGTTACAGAATAGAGATCATTTTCTAAAATAATGCGTGTTACTGTAGAAATCGAATTTTAAACACTTTTTTTGTTTAAATATCTGACATCAGAAAAGTATGTAAATGCACACTTCAATTAAATACAAATATTTCAAGTTAAACATATAGCTAAAAACTTTTATGTCCCAGAGGTTAAATTAATGATAAAAATTATCAGTACTGCTGTGAATTCAATGACCAAAGACTAATTGGGATAAGGTCTTTATAGAAAAAGTACCACCACCACCACCACCAAATCATAATATTAAGAAAGTTGTTAAGGTATACATGAAATCATTACGCATGCTGAAATGACCATTTATTTTATTAAGAGTCATGGCAGTAACATCCAAATACTCAAAATCAAAACCTAAACTTCTATTAACTCCTGAACTTATAGAATAGTGTAAAGTTTTCTGATCTTTTAAAGTGGGCTACTGCTGATCTTCATGGTGAACATTGACTGAGTAAAGGATAGTTTAAAAAGGAGTCAGAAGGGGAAGGAAAGCGACTGGGAGAAAAATATACCTTTCATACTTCATGGATGTAATCAGATTTTCTATTTAGACCAAAACCCCTGAGATGTGGCTCCTGGCTTTTTACTTTTTAGAGCCACTGTGTTCCTGGTGATGGAATGAAGAAAGGACAGGTCATTTCTTAGTCCTCTGATTTGGTAAAATAGTGGTTTATCTCTAACAAAGTATTCAGTTAAAGAAACAAAAAAATATTCTGTTGAAATTATGATTTGTCAGTGTACTTCTGTCTCTCTGATTCATCGGTATTTTGCTGGTTTAGAGCCACAAAGACATATTTCACTTCTGGTAATGTTGCTCTTTCTCATGAAAATGAACCTGAAGCATTTGGCAGGACATCTCCAAAAGTAAATAAATGGTAAGGTTGTTTCTTTTATCAGACATAGCTCTTTTCCTGGTTTCCTGCTTTTCAAAAAACAAAAAAAAAGTGATGGCAAGTGACAACTACAGCAGGGCTGACACTTAGTGAAATCTGGCCTATGTCATTTGGGAACTTTATATGAGGCACTGAGATAAAGGTGGATCTTGTGGTGAGGTTAGACTATGATTAAAAAATCTCTATCACTCTTGCAAAATCTATATGTGACTTTGGGAAGATTTTTAAATAGAAGAAAAGATCAAAAGTTTTTAGTCAAAACCTCTGCTTAATTACTTTTTGCTATTTGAAATAGTTTTAAATAAAAGTATTTTTTATGAAGTTCCCAGACTTTTTGAGGAAAAAAATATTTACAGAAAATGTTTTTAACCTTTTTTTCCTTTTTTTCTTTCCCCTTCTTTCTTTAAAATTCTATTTTAACAAACAGGTTATAATTAGTTATTTCAGAACTAGGAAAAGATACTTCTCTGGACAAACAGGACCCTAACTTTCTAACCTTCCTTTCATTATTCTGCTGTACTTCAGATTGTTTTATAAAGAAGAATTAACAAGTAAACCCAAATTCAACTCAACAGTTTCATTTGTCAGGAGTCCTATATATTAAAAAAACCATGTAATAAGTAGTGATTGAACAAAATAAATGAGAAAGGGGAATGTTTTTTCTGAAAATAAGATTAAATACATTTAAAACAAATATATTTTAAAATCTTTAATTAAAAAATGGAATTCCATTTCTAACAAAAAATGAAACTTTTTTCATGGTGTAGTAATGGTCTATACTTATCAGCACCTGAAACAAGAACAAACAGTGCTTGATCCCAGGAAAACATTTGAAACATTTCATCAGAGGCCACTGAAGCCTTTCCTTCTGTGCAACTCTGGGAAATGAAACCTTCCTCTGCTCACTGTAATTGGAAGATTTTCAGGGTTTCTATTTTGAAGTCTGTGACAACGCACTCCATTTCTGTGGTCATGCAGCTTTTAATTGTGAATAACTTCTGATTAACTGCTCAGAAGAATCATTTACTTAGGCTGGGTCCCCTAATCAGAAAAGAAGTTTGAGGCATCAGAACTCTTACTCTTCAAGCAACCACAAAGAATGACAGTGACTTGGTAAGTTTTCAGTATTCACAGGAGAAAGAAGAAAAAAGGCAAATGCCAACAAAATTCTAAGTTGCATTCATCATATTGCAAGACAAAGATCTGCATCACAAGATCACTGTACTAAATAAGCTGAAGGCATGCCTGCCTCTCAGAAGCTGAGTGCAACTTGATTCAACTGCTTTTTGCAAGCAGATGTGATCCTGATACTTTACAACAACTGGAAAAGGGTCAAAACAAATGCACAATTCCAGTTACTCAAAATGAGATAACAGAAATCATGGATGTTAAGCCTGTGAGGGCTACTTTTGCAATGGTTTCTTGTAAACAGTATCCAATTATGGTTGATGAAACAGCAAACTTTCCCAAGAAGAAGAAACTGACTTTATTCAAGCATACATGGATAATGACAGAAGGTTCATATAGAGTCCACAAGATTACTCAATGTGGAGAAGTAGTTATAATGGTAAAGTTACAATATTTTATAGAGTCCTGAGGTTCAACAACTGTCATGGAAACTTCTGCAAGGATGCCAATACTATGGAAAGCTTAGTACCATATGTAGCAAAATGGAGTTGGCAAGGGTTCTGTTTGCTCATTACAATGCCCGTGCTTGGAATTTGGCATGGCTTCAGACTGTAAAAATACTACTATTGTATGTGATATTCCTGTACTTGTTTACGAAACTATCAAGTTTAATTTAAATGACACAAATGAGATGTTATTTTTCAGGCCAAATAAAAAAGAGCAATGATGACATCATAAGGAATTTGACCAAAAGGATAGCATACGTGTGGAGGAGCACTGGTTTTAATTTCTGAACTGACCAGAACATGTTGCAATAGGAAAACTGGGAGACATGCAAAGAAAGAATTTAAAATGATTGTTTGAAGTGATTGCAAAATATTGTGAGCTTTAAAAATCACCCTCTTTTATACTAACTATATGGAAAAATTCCAGAGAAGGTAGACCTTCTTTCCAACGCAAGTTGCAGCAAAAGAAGGCAAATCTTATTTCTGTCCACTCACATTGCTGAAATCTAGACATAAGATATCAAGCAAAGATTAGCACCTTGTAATTCAAATGGCAGAATGGGGCTACAGTAGGAGGTTTTTCATGGTACAGTTTCAGATTATGTATGCAATGAGGAGCACTCACCTGATACGTTATGCTAGAAGAGCTCTAGCTACAAAATCCTTGGCAGAGAAGCAAGGATAAAAGTCTGTGAAGGGTGTAATTTCTGAACTGCCACAGACATTTTGACAGGAATGATTTGGTTATATTTGACGACAAATCTACCAAAAAGATGTGAAGTTAGAAATTCTTGGAGGTGCCTGAGATTCCAAGGAAAAGGAAAGTTCCAAAGAAAGCATGGCTGACAAATAAAACTAGACACGCAAATTCATCAAAGTATTTTATGACTTTTTCATTGGCTCATAAATACATTTCCCAATGTCCAGCACTCAGTCAAACTTTGAACAGAAGAGGCACCAATTATATAAGATCTGGAAATTCATAACGATGTCAACCTTAATAAAAATATGCATGCAGACATGCTTTGGATGAATGGTTCTAATTGCAACTATGATTGACTGATTTTCCAACTTTATTAGTATGTTTCCTTTCAAGATTCACCTGCTTCAATGCATGAGGAAGATTCTGGATGGTGGAAAGGGGGATGTGAGGTTGAGACCTGAGTCAAAGGGGCTAGCATGGAAGTAGCACTGTTTTAACCAGAGAAATGAGTCCTGGAAGAAGTCCTTCCATATGGCGCAACCCAGCACACTCCCCTACTCTGTAACCAAATGCTCCAGGTGCAGCTGGTCAGCCAATAAACAGCAGTAAAGGAACCAGAGAGAAGGCATTGCATGGCCAGTGCATGAGATGTGACCCAAGCTACAGAGGAGCAGGACACTGGAGTCACGAGCGTGAGCCTCGACCTCTCAGTGTGTGAGGCTTGACAGGTCATATCTGTTGCGAGACAGTGTCAGCTCACAAGATTGTTAAAGTCAGATCAGAAATATGTATATTTGTTCAACCAAACACCAATATAATCTGTTTTCAAAAGCTGCAAAGACAGTAACAACTGGCCTGGTGGCACTGATAATGAATGCTGTTCGTGGGCGTATTTAAGTACTCTCTTCATGATAACAAACTGTGGCTTTGATCCACAATTTAACAATCATGACTGAACTTGTATATGATTTTACATGTTTATGAGGGGAAAAAATGATGACTTACAGCTTGCAGATGTTGCTGAAGAATTCATTTCAAGACATTTGTCAGGAAGATCACTCTCTGGACTTTTTTCAGATTTGTAAGTTGTTTTTTTCCCTCATATTTAAAAGATTAATGTTTTAATGAATAGTATTTTACTATGACTAAATTTGTCCACTATTAATAAAGTGAGATAATGACCCCCTATTCCAAAAAGAATTTCTTTATATAGAAATGAAGTCCAAAATGCCAGTAAACTAAGCCAGTGAAAAGAGTAGCTAATAATATGAAAGCAAAAATGTAGCTTTTTATATGGACAAGTATTAATGAGCACTTCTTATGTGTTTTTGCATTTGCATTACGATAGTCTAGAAGTTTTACTGAAGCACGCCAGCATCACTGTCCAATTTATGTATGTTTTTGAACTTGGCCTTCAGCAAGAAATGCATGCAAAGAGAATCCTCATGGATCCTCTGTGATCCAAACTGTTATTCGAAACCATCTTACTTCCTAGACGAATCAACTTTTGTGTGTGTGTTTACTGAAATGCAACTCTTTTTTTTGTTACATTTTGAGATGGCTATACAGCCCTTTCTATTTACTGTTCCTACTTGAACTTCCACCCATGGGGCAGTGTCACGGCTGGTCTAAACTCAAAGTTGTCTGAAGTCAGCGAAGTCGCAGCTGTTAACACCACAATCAGCTTTGGCGCAGAACTGCAATTTCATCACCCCTGAATAATCACAGCTTCCTTGCTGCATTTGTTTTAAAAGCCAGAGAATTGTGTACAACACTGGAAGATGCCAGAGTAACGCTGGTTGTAGTATTTGCTGGAAAATGTTTCCTGAAACCACCCATGTCATTTAAAGAAGTTTAAAGTAGTTCGTTATTTGATCTTATCCTGCTCCTGTAGGTGTCAACAAAGATAAATCATTACACTCAAAATGAAGGCAACAGGAACGAACCTTGCAAGATTTCTGAGTGAGCACTCCCTTGAGCCACTCAGCACTGAAAATATTCAGTGCATTGCAGGAACCTGCCTTCCAGAACAGGTCCCAAGGCCAATAAGGCCTCGAAACCAAATATGCTCCTATTTCCACAGCTTTCAGTTAACAGGGACCTAGTGTGCTGAAGCAATGTTCCATGTTTAACAGCTTTGGTGGTAAATGTAGGAATCAGATCCTCAGAAGATGTAAAATGGAATTACTCCCTTCACTTCAGCAGAGTTGTTCTGATTAATAGCAGCTGAAGATCTGGCATTATATCTTTTTTATAACTGCATTCTCAGCATACGCTGTACTTAAATCATACTATTTATTACACCTTGCAGGTTTTCTCTAAGCTGGCAAATCATTTTTAGTTGGAACCTCTGAAAGCCTTAAAAGAGAAAACTTAAAACAAAGAGAAACATGATATTAACAGAAAATGAGGTCAGAATATTGTCTTCTTGCACTACTATTATTCCCTTATTAGTAGCCTCAATGCAAAAAATGTCGGTACATGCAGGGAGTGCACAGCTGCCGCTGCCTCGTACACTGCGGAGAATGGCCGGGGGTGCTGGCAGTGGGTGGAGGGCTGCTGTACAAGCACACACTGCTCTGGGAGCAGAGGCATTAATTACAGTCATTATGGTAATCAGAGGCAATTGGTGGTATTACTGAATAAGAGGATCTCTTTCAAGTACCATGGGCCCAAAGCTGACAGCAGCTATTCCCGCAGCTGGCCAGGTCTGGGAGTGGCTTTTCAGCTGAAATGCTCTTGGGTTCCAGCCCTATTGCTCCTAAGGCATCCAGAAATTGTCTTCCCTTTTGGTAGGCATGTTAAAGACCATCTAGGAAGGTCTCAGGGCCATTATGTGTGTTTCATATTGGCCATGCGAGGTCACTTGGGAATTAAAGCCAGGTCCTGTGTTTCCCTTGCAAGGATGATAATGCCAGACCTTTTCTGAAAGGAGTGGGGTTGGTCTGCATTAGGAGGATATGTGATGCGCTCATAGTGCACTGGAAATTTCTTGTTATAGAAAAAAGATTCAGTTCCAGAAATAGTGTTTTGCAGATCAGGTAGGTGTTTGTAGAGCTTTTGGTAAATTACGTTTAAGTTATTAAAAGGTGAGACAGTATTATCAGGATGGTGACGGTGTCTGGTTAGTATCAGTTGCTTGTGGAGCTGCGAGATACATACTCCAGAGCTTAGATTCCAGCTCAGAAAAAAACATATACATGTGCAATGTAAGTATGATAATGCTGTTCCTAAAGAGCAAAACATCAAAATACACAGTTAAATATGCATCTGAATTGCATGAACAAGATTATCTGATGTTTTGCTGACTCAGAAACTTAATTGAACACCTGGGTGATTACATAGCTGAATAGTTTCTTTATCAGTGGTGGTTTTTGTTCTTTGCACTGTTATAAGATTATTCCCTTGCCTGCTGTACCTGACAGTGAGAAACAGAATGCCTGTTTCCAGGTAATGAGTACACAGAAGTGAGATTTACAGTTCTCTATCTCAAGTCTGTGACAAAGGCATAGTAGAAAACTGATTAGAGTCGCTATAAAAATAAATATGGTCAAATTATCTAAGAAAAATGGATGAAAAATGCATCTGAAACCTGTACATTTTTAATCTACAAAATTGATGTATAAGTAATTGATGAATAAAACCTGATCAGTCTGAGTCTTTTATACAATTCTATGATAGTTTTACACATACTGTTTTTCATGCTACAGCTACTATCCAAACCCTGACTCCTATTTCTAGTTGTACGCAACATTTGAAAGGAAATCTTTACATTTCTTTATACGATATACCACACAGTAAATATGACTAATGAATGCTTAAGGTATTAGACACAAAGTATCGGGCATGATAGGTCAAAAATGTAGTAGACCTAGGCTATTGCATCAGTTATTGCAGAAATATGCAGTCATCTGGCTTATTGTAATCATAGAATGAGTCATAGAATGGTTTGGGTTGGAAGGGACCTTAAAGATCATCTGGTTCCAACCCTCCTGCCATGGGCAGGGACACCTTCCACTAGACCAGGTTGCTCAAAGCCCCATCCAACCTGGCCTTGAACACTTCCAGGGATGGGACATCCACAACTTCTCTGGGCAACCTGTTCCAGTGCCTCACCACCCTCATAGTGAAGAATTTCTTCCTTATATCTAATCTAAATCTGCCCTCTTTCAGTTTAAAGCCATTACCCCTTGTCGTTATCACTACATGCCCTTGTAAAAAGTCCCTCTCCACCTTTCTTGTTGGCCCCCTTCAGGTACCACTGTAACAGACCACATTTCAAGGAAACCTCACAGTTTGCGACAACATGCTGTGATTAAGGATGCCAGGTGATTGTGAGAAGGGACTAGAAGTCAGCCTTTAGCTCCACTCACGGCTTCACTGCTGACTTGCTATTTAGGTATGTTTTAGGTCACAGTTCAACAAATCAGTTACATTCAGGTTTATCATTAAATACAGGCTAAGGCATTATTAAACTTAAAATAGGAGAAATGTTTGCTACTAACCTGAGGAAATATTCTCAAGTGGAGGAAAAAAAAAAAAAGCCTTCATAATGAAGAAAGCACTGAATTTGTGGCCCTAAGTTTTCAGGGCTTATTAGCTCCTATATTAGAGGAGATATAATCTGTGATAAAGGGATGAATATATGGTTTATAAGTAAAAAGCTATAATTATGCTGTAACTGACAGATATTTAGCAAATAATTATTCAAGTCGGTAAGAAGGTATAACACACAAGTTTTAATGTGTTTGAGCCTTTCCAAAATTGCATTTTTATCAATCTGAGGTAAAAGGAAGAAACCACAGCCAGTAAATACTTGCTTTCAGGTTTAAATGGCATGAAGAATGTGAAACCCTATTATTTATGCCAGTGTTTAACCCCTATCTAACATGGAGACAATCAATTTTAAGTTTGTAATAGTGCTAGAATACATGTTTCAGGTCTTAGCCTGGTAGTTCATATGTGATTTTCAGTAGAGCCTGCTTTCCATATAGGCACCTAAACAAAGACTTGAGTTTCAAAAGCATCTGGTATCACCTGACTCCCAGTGAGGCATCCGTGGCCAGATTTTCAAGTTCTTAACATACTCGTTGCTGAAAAACTGGTCCATGTTGACAACCTATATGGTCAAAGCTAGCCACCTACTCCTTAGTTCAGCAGAGCTGCTTGGGATCTACAATGAGATCAGATTCTGATTCTTTATGTCTATGTTGTATAAATGCACATAAATATCTTTTTTTTCCTATATGGACATTGACTAACCAAGAGAAAAATACAAATGTATTCCCATGTGCAAGAGAAGCTTCTGGAGCTGAATTTCTCATGAATTTGTGTTTTGAACTGGATTTTTAACTATTAGAAAAGGACAAGCCCTGAAACCTTCTCTGGATTTTGTGTTTTCATAGCAGTCCCTCTTTCATTTGTTGTTTTCTGTGTGATTCTCTGAGGTCTAATAATATAGTAACCTTTCCTCCACAGAGATCCTTAGCTTTCTCTTTCACCTGGATCAGCCTTTTCAAGAAACTTGCAGCATTCTACCAAGTCTGAGATGGCTGTCCCTGCGTTGAACTGAACTGAGCTGAACTGGCTAATGGACTCACAAACAGTGGTGAGGAGGATCAGTCAGAGTCTTAGACAGACACAGCATGATTGTATAGACCTTGTTTCCTGAGGAAATCAGGGTAAAAACAACAAAAAAATCTTATTATTTGCTTCATCTCTAGTAATCAGTTATTTTCTACCCAAGTGCAACTGAGTACTGTGTGCTAATCATTTCTAGAAACACAATATAAGAAAATCTTCTGAGACAGAACAGTATTTTTCTTGCCCTGCTGCTCATTACTCTTTAAGACATGAACTTTTTGGCCTGAACCCTGTTCTTTTGCCTTGTTGCTCCCACCTGCAGAATTTTTTTTACTGTCACATGGAACATTTTCCTTGGTGACATGCAATGTAAGTGAAGCGATCCATCCTAATGAGTCTACGGGATTTAATGAGGAACTAAGACAAAAATAGGGTTTTCCTAACCTGAAAGATATTACTCTTTTGCCCAGTCCAATGCTACAGAAGTAAGTGCTATGTGGCCCTGTCGGCTACTACTGCTTCTGCCTCGGATCTGGAGGCATCACTGCAAGCACTTCTCCAGGATGGGCCTCTGAAAAACACTGCTTGGGCCACAGGGGTCTTTGCCTGTGCCTTATTGACTGAGGTAGTAGGCTTGCATGCTCAAGGCAAATTTGTTTTCCTTCTTTTGAGGTCACCTGGTGCCTTTTCTCTATGGGAATGGAGTAAGTGAACCTTCCCTGCAGAGCACAGCAGATTTGGCTGTGGGAGAGAGAGTTTTGCTAGCAACAGAGTGAAAACGGTGTAAACACAAAAAGAAATTGTTTGTTTAATGAACACACTTTGTATAAAGTAATGTAGCAGCTAACCAAGCTAAACAGCTTTAGTTACAGAGAGGAAACACAAATGTTTTCATGGTACAAAAGACATCTTGTGAGTCCTTCCCTAGGGCACAAGTTCCAACCCACTTGCTATTTCAAGAGAGAAAGAGACCTTTCTCTATCGCTTTCAGAGCCCTTCCTCCAAGTCCCTTTTGGCAACCATATGCTCACCATTCAGTCCAATTTTCCAGCTACCTATTTATATTAATGTTTCAATTGGATAATAATCTTTAAAGTTTTCTCTTCATTAGAAAAAAAAAATCTCTCTTTTAAAAATAATTTAATGTTCAATCAGCATAAGGGCATGGTATACTTATTCCTTTGGTAAGATAAATACTAGAGGAAACCAATGATTTTCCTTGAGTTGTTGATATATGCAAATCAGAACAACTGTGTTTTCACTAGGACTTTCTGGCTGGTATTTTTTTCCCTTTTTTTTTTTTTAAACAAATTTCAGTTCTTTGTCAAGTTCACCATGGAGAACTGATCCATTTTTTTTTTCCAGAGCACAAGCAGATATAGTAAATACAGATATAGGATCTGCTGCTCAGTATAACATCTTCCTTACTAACTTCCATGCTGTACAGTGTTGTTTCAGTTTGGTCTATTACCTGCAGCAGTTTCGGTACATACTTTTGCTGCAGACTTCGGCGGTAGTTTCCCATACTGTGGTACTGTTGCCACAAGTTCTATGTGTTCATTAAAATCCGATGCCACAGATTTTTTTTTAAACCAAGTCTTCACTTTGACTAAAGTCTAAGAGATAGCCTGCTGAGGATACAACATGCTTTGAGAGTTGTTTTTCTGATGTTTAACATTACACAGAACTGTATCCTGCCCTTCAGAAACCAGGTAAAAGCCTTCTGATTGCTTTGGTTCACTATTTATCAGGAAAGGTGGTTTTGCCTGCCTGGGTGGAGTATTCATAAGTGTTTGTAAAGTCTGCTTTGTATTAGAAACTTTTGTTAGTATAAGTAATGTCCCTTAGGAATGTGATTTTTGGCGATGCTTGATACTGGCAGCAGCCCTAATGTGGACACAGAACTGGCAGAAGAAGTGCTTTTGCTGGTATAGATTATACTCAGGGTTCTGGAATCAGTAAAAATAGCCCAAACTGTTTTTGCTAGCATAACTATGCTATTAAGCATTTTCTAGCACAGACCTGGCAGAAACCCAATTTTCACCCCCGCACCTCTCTCGGTTATTAAATGTTATTTCATTGGGAGGAATACTCAAGCTGCTACCTCATGTGTAAACATCTTTGGCCAGAACATTCTCTGCCATGGAAGTTTTTCTTCCACTGGTGGGGAGGGGGGAGAGAAAAAAAAAATTTGACCATGTCTGAGTAGCTTCTTTATATCCAAATGGCCTGACATTGTACCTTTGTTTCCTCTCACACGTGCATGCATAAATCATGGTGTAGTGGCCACAGCCACCTTTTTCATTGCAAATCATTGTACAGGTAACTGTCACATAGCCTAGGGTTTATGGTGCCCCTCTTCTAATGGTTTGATGGGCAGGGGATTCATATTTGTTTTCTCATGAGCTTTAGGACTGACCAAAACAAATGGGATGAGAACAATATAACGTACACTGAAGCCTTGGTGTTTGTCATTCTTCTGACAAGAACTGCAGCAAAACCGAGATCAGGTCCAAAAAGATACGCTACTTTCTACCCCAGCTACTCAATTTGTTGCAGGCAAATAAAATATGTTTACAGACAGAACCAAAGTGAGCCCTTTGACCTTGCAATCATTGCTAGATTTAGCTGTCAAAATATGTAGGTATTTAAACAAACAAACAAAAAGGAAAAAATCAGCAAAGTGGAAAGCACACACTGTAATCTAATGAAAAGTGAAGACATAGATGCCACTTCCCATATATGCTATATTACGTCAAGCCAGAATGTGACTGTTCACGCTCCCAAGCTTTCCAGGATCCTGCCACCGCTACCAGTAAGGTTGCAAAAGCAAAAGGATGTGGCTTGGTGGCATTCACCCACTTCCAAAATGAAGTAAGTATCCCATGAGGTTGTTTGTGCCCTGGAGTTGGCAGCCCTAGCTGCTGCAGACCAGCTCTCCTGCTCTCGCTGCGCGTCACTGCATTCACATGGACCAATACATCACGTCCAGCTTTCATCCAGGGCTTCCTACATACATGTTTTATTAGCTTCCAAACTTTCTATCTCAAAATTAATCTCATAGGTCCTGCTTCTGTCCCAAAACATTCCTCCCCCAATTCCACTGATTTCAATGACAGAAATATATCTGAGAAGTGGATTGAGCTTAACAAACAAAATTGTGAAAAATATATTGCCAAATGAGCCTGCAAGCATCTGCTATTGCTTTTTTCTCTGCATACAGCATGTGGGTTTCCCCTGTATACAAACAAACACTGCAGTTAATTAAATACATGAAATTGCTTATTAACTGTCCACGTAATATTTAGCATTCCTAAGACCTAACAGGCTAAATCTGCTTTCTGGAAGCCTTTGCCTTGAAAATGAGTCAAACTGCAGAAAACCACAGTGTCTCATCAAATGATGTTCAAAGAAAAGTTGTTGCAGAGTATGGGTTTCTGTGGAGTCTGGAAACGGAAGCTAACTGGTCAGTTCTGGTTTTGGCGAGGTAGCAGGGTATGCAGTGCTGTCTTTTAAACACCTACTTGAGATGCCTTCAAGGTAAACTCCATTCTGCAACAAGACAGAAGTGGCAGAGTTTAATAAAAATGTGGGAACTAATAATTGGTCAGCCTTGTTCTGAAAACCCAGATAGACTATGTTAATACTCAAGTCTTTTTCTGAGGCCCAGAGGTGAACTGAAATCCTGTAGATGCTTTATGTGGGTCAGCAGGGTCCCACCTGCAGGATGCCACAAAGCTATGGGTACAAATATCTACTGTAGTGATTTTCTAGCTGAGAAACAGTTGAGAAGCATATTAGATTTAATGAATTTTGATTCATCCCTATGAAAAGAATGTGTTAAAAATCATAGCCTAAACTTATGTCTTCCTATTTAAGGTAAAATACCACTACTGTTTTCTATATTGTTCTTTGAATCAAAAGAATGGATTGACAAAAAACATCTGGCTCTGAAAATACTTGTTCTGGGAACCAACATTTCTGTTATGAGCGAATGGTCCATTCAGAGAAATGAAGTCTGGGGAAAAGTATTTATCTAAATGGAAATTTTAAGGAGTCATCCGAGATGACAGAAAAGGGGTTGAAATTTAGAGTTTAAGATACCAAGATCTTCATTTATTATTAAATTATATAACAGTGAGTTTCAACTGGTTTGGAGTGTCATTGTCATTAGTATTAGAGACACATGATAGACAGTACCTACCTCAAAAAACCCAGAAAATGAAATATGTAACAAAAATTAAACACTTGCTTTCTTAATAGCTCTGAGTGAGACACTAAGTGTCTGTGGAAATGTTTCCCTTCTCCTCCTGGTGTCTGACAGGGCTTTATCTGCCCTGCATATTCTATTTCCAGAACTTGAATTTCTAAACTACACCTTTAGAGAGGCAAAGGGAGTAGAAGTTACTTAATTTTCCTGTAACAGGTAGTTTTAGTACAAAGTGAATAACCCTGCTGTGTTACTCTAATCGCCTGCTTCTGACAGCAGGACAGAGCGCTCTCAACAATATATCTAGTTGGTTAAAGCATTTGGAGATGGGGCATCTTTTTTCATCTTTGTCACAGCCAATGCCTTACTTTATTATACAAAATAGAGGAGATTCTCACCCCAAAACCCCGTATGGTCAGGTGGGAAAGGCTGTTTTCTGGATTATGGGGGGCGGGTGAGGGAAAGTGTTCAGTTCTCTGAAGGAACTGAATGGTACTGCAATAGATTGACCATTTAGTTGAAATGGCATTGGCATAATTTCAACTTCATTTTTTTCCAGATGAAACTATTTGCTGAGTTACACCCCACTTTGCTACCAGCCCCGGTCAAACAAAATCATTTATTTTGGCAAGTAGCTTATTTGGTGGAAATTGCCCACCAATATTGACGCTATGTCCTCCATAAATAACCCAGATTCTGCATCTCTCCATTTTTTTATCCTGTTTGATTTATACTTCAGCTTTTTGGAGGCAGGCTTAGAAAGCTTGTGAAGGCTCTTTTCATCAAAGGGGAGTTTCAACTGTGAGTCCTAAGTGCCATAAAAACACAGGTAGCAAATAACAACAGGACAGGCAAATCATCTCTTCTGCAACTCCCTGTGACATTCCTGGGACAAAGACCATTAATCTTATCTCTCTGTGGCTATAATCTTTGTCCGTCTAATCTTTATCAACTTTATCCTGCAAAATGCTGAAATCACTGAGAAAAACACCTGCAATATAATGTCTGGGAAAACTTACTATTTCCTCAAGCTCATGGAGCCAAAAAGGAGCTCTTTCCCCCACCATCCTCCTCAATATCTCTGCTTTCCCTCCTCTGTAGATGTCTTCTCAGGTTGTTGCCACCCTTCCTTCACTTGCTTCCTCATACCCAGTTGTCTGATTCTCTCACGTGCACAGAGATGCCCAAACCGGTCATACAGGTTCACGCGATTTTGGTCACTGTATTCATTGCCTGTAAGTCTAATTATTTCTAACCTTGACCTTTATCAGAAGGCCATCCTTTGTTCCCCTCCCAGCAAGTTCAATATATCTGCAACATGGCGTGTGAAAGTAGAAAACCCTAACTCTCTTCCAGCAGCACACAAGGATCACACGCTTCCTTCTTTCCTGTTCGTGCTGATCTCTCCTCCCTAAGGTGAAACTCCCACACCACTTCTCCTGGTTTCAGGTGTAATCATAAACCTGCTGAAGGCAATTATGGGTAATGTAGTTCCATTGCTCCCTCCTGTCTGTTTGAACAAGTGGTGCCAGGTACCTGCTAGACTGCACATTCCAGCAGGCATTGCTCAGCACTCCTAAGAGGGAGGCTCGCCAGGTGTGCTCCCAGCACCTACACGAACCCTGAGCACGCCGGAGTTTTTCAAAGCCGGAGCTTTTCAAAGCTGGAGCAAGAATAAGTGTTCCTTCAACAGTGCTGATGTCTTGAGCAACGACATAATTTGGATCTAGGAGAAAGCTCTTAGTTTCCAGAATGGTGAGTTTACTTTTTTTCTTTCAAGTATCTTTTGCTGTGTTTGTTTAAAATATTTTGGAAGGGCTGAAATATTGGAGTAGTTTTTTACCTCACTAATGCTGCAGTTCGATACCCTCTTTTTGGCCATAGCTAGTGCCAGGTGCCTCTGGAGAAGGTGCAGAAGCTGTGTACAATTTGAATTGCACGATATTGTACCCTAGGGTGGTTTGGGATGTCTGGAGAAAGGCACGGTGCTTGCTAAGTGCTGGTGATTGCCTTTCCTGAGAGCGTAAATAATGGTGAAGCTCTTACAATTTAAAATCAACCAATACTAAGCTGGCCTTCTCTGTCTTTTTTCTGTTGTGACATAAGCCACTGTAGTTGTGTGTATGTGTGTGTGCATGCGTGGGGTTTGTTTTTTTGTTGTTGTTGTTTGGTTGGTTTAGTTTTGTTGAAGCACTATATGAATTGAAATACTCCTCTTCCCTTATGCAGCAGTTGGACTGGCCCCTGACTTTGTGAGTTGGGGATCAGGAGGGTGCAACAGGGTGCTGAACACTGCATAATGATCCTCCCTGCTAACAAGGCAGCTATTAGAAATCAGAAAAATAGAGCCTGAAGAGCACAGATACTTCTGGACTTTAAAATATTCGTTCTCTATTAAAAGAATACTTGAAAGGTAATATCTTCAGGCTAAATAGAGGCAAGAACTCTGTGGAGGCAAGACCTATCATGCTGACAGACCTTGAGCAAACTCCCTTTATGACTACAAAATGACAAACAGAGCTGGCCAGTCTGTTTAAAAATAGAAACATTCAAATGAAAGACAAGAAAGAAACAGTTCTTGTTCCCTTCCCACCTGCTATTTACCACTCAGCTAATAACACCTCTTCATTGATATAGATTTCTTTTTTAAGGAGACAGGTTCAAAATCTGAACACCTTAGGAATAATTTTTGACTGGCTTTACTACGAAATGGCAATAGGCACCCTCCTGAGTAAGTGAGAGAGGGAGGGAAAGAGGGAGGGGATCATTCATACTGAGTAGATCTTGGGGAGGTGCAAATTGCCACACTGGCAACACTTTCCCTAGCCCAAAACCATGTATTTGACAGCGGTTAACATGAAATGCTCCAATGCAGAACTTACTTACACACTGAAACCAGTTGCACAGTGTCTGTCTTGGGTGGGAGATATACAATGGGATTTACGACACAAGTACAAGCTGGTTATTGTCACGCTAGAAGCCATAGAAAGTGTTTACCTTGGGTACATTAAAAACAAGGAATACCTACAGTCGTACTCACTCAACTATACAGTACAACAATATCCTGTGGAAATGTGTTCAACAGGCTAATTATATGTTGCAATAGAAGGCTTATTGAGCATTTAAATATTTGGTTTAAAATGTTGTGCTCTCTTCCCCTCCCTTTCTTCCCTTATTATAAGAATGGCTAACTGGGGTCAGTTGCACTCTTCTTTGTTATTCAACTTCCTTTTAACTCTTTATCATAGTGATTTTCAGCCTGTGGCCCAGGAATATTTGTGTTTGCTGGACTGTCTCTGAGAGATTTCTATGAAGGGTATCCAAGGGAAGAAGAAAACTTTGAAATTCACTACCTCTGAAGCTGGATGCCTTTCCTCTTTATTTTCCACAACAGATAAACTCAAGCTCCTTGAGAACCTACACGTGTTTATTCTACTGTAAACTTTGGCATAAGTCCCTGCAGGGAAGTCCACCCTTGAAATATGAATACAAAATCACAGTATCACAGAATCATAGAATCAGAGAATGGTTGGGGTTAGAAGGGATCTCTGGAGATCATCTAGTCCAACCCCCTTGCTAAAGCAGGTTCACCTAGAGCAGGTTGCACAGGATCACATCCAGGCAGGTTTTGAATATCTCCAGAGAAGGAGACTCTACAGCCTCTCTGTGCAGCCTGTTCCAGTTCTCTGTCACCCTGAAAGTAAAGAAGTTTTTCCTCATACTCAGAAGGAACTTCCTATGTTTCAGTTTGAGCCTGTTGCCCCTTATCCTGCCACTGGGCACCACTGAAAAGAGTCTGGTCCCATCTTCCTGACACCTGCCCTTAAGATATTTGTAAGTGTTAATAAGATCCTCTCTGTCTCCTCTTCTCCAGGCTAAACAAACCCAGCTCTCCCAGCCTTTCCTCATAAGAGAGATGCTCCAGTCATCTTTGTAGCCCTCTGCTGGACTCTCTCCAATAGTTCCTTGTCTTTCTTGAACTGGCGAGCCCAGAACTGGACACAGTACTCCAGATGTGGCCTCACCAGGGCAGACCAGAGGATAATCTCCTGCGACCTGTTGGCCACACTCTTCCTAATGCACCCCAGGATACCATTGGCCTTCTTGGCCGCAAGGGCTAACTGCTGGCTCATGGTTAACTTGTTGTCCACCAGGACTCCCAAGTCTTTCTCCTCAGAGCTGCTTTCCAGCAGGTCAACCCCTAACCTGTACTGGTGCAAGTGGCTATTGCTCCCTAGGTGCAGGACTCTACACTTGCCTTTGTTGAACTTCATTAGGTTCCTCTCCTCCCAACTCTCTAGCCTGTCCAGGTCTCGCTGAATTGCAGCACAGCCTTCTGGTGTATCAGCCACTGTCCCAGTTTTGTATTGTCAGCAAACTTGCTGAGGGTACACTCTGTCTGTTCGTCCCAGTCATTGATGAATAAGTTGAACAAGACTGGACCCAGTACTGACCCCTGGGAAATGCCGCTAGCTGCAGGCTTTCAACTAGACTCTGCACCACTGTTCACAACACTCCAAGCTCTGCCATTCAGCCAGTTTTCGATCCATCTCACTGTCCACTCATCTAACCCACACTTCCTGAGCTTACCTATGAGAATGTTATGGGAGACAGTGTCAAAAGCCTTGCTGAAGTCAAGGTAGGCAACATCCACTGCTCTCCCCTCACCTACCCAGCCAGTCATGCCATCATAGAAGGCTATCAGATTGGTCAAGTATGATTTCCCCTCGGTGAATCCATGTTGACTACTCCTGATAACCTTCTTGTCCTCTACATGCTTAGAGATGACATTCAGAATGAGCTGTTCAAAACAGGTAGAAGAAACACCAAAAGCACATACAATGCAGAAATATAAATCATGTTGTTGTAAAACCCAAAAGACTGGCTTTTTGTACAGAACAGCTGTTTAGTCAACCTAATCTAATGGTCTCTGAAGGATGTCCTGTCTGAAGAGCTGAACTCTACAGTAGTGGCAGCTGCAGTACGGCAAATTTCTGCACCACAGACTATGGTGTGTACTTGCAAAAAAATTTGTAAAAGACTAAGCATTGCTCTGTCTGGAACTATAGGGTCAGGGCTTCCATCCCTTGTGCTACAAAATACTATATAGGATCCTAAGTTACCTCACAGATCCCACAATGGGAAATGGAACATGACTGGAGAGGAGAAAAGGAGTTATTTCAACAGCATCCATTTCCTGACGTTCCCATAGTCTGCTGCTACCACAAAAAGATTAGTCTAATTTGACCTATTCTTTTAACTACTTCTCTTATGGAAGCCTTCTCCTCTCATCTCTTACCCTCCTTCTTGATTTCTTTTCAGTTTGTCTCCTTCAACTCTGTATTTTCAGGAATAGATAGGGTTCTTTTTCAGAAACTGAACTCCAGAGTAAAAGTGAGGTCATATACCCATGGAAAAAGAATATATGTATTGGCTCTGTAATACTTTACCATATTTTCATCCACTTCTCAGTACAGACCAGTATCTTATTTGCATTTCTGCGCATTGAGCAAACATGGTTGTTAAACTGCTGAGGATCATGCTTAAGCTTTTTCTAAGAAACTACAATTAGTTTATAAATCAATGTGTATGAGTAAGTTCAAATTGCTCCTCTGAAAGTGCCTCTTCATGTTCTTAGCTACAGCAAACTTAATCTTATGCTATTCAATTCACTAGGCTTTCCAGTAATTCTTCATAGTCTGCCCTAGCGTTAGTAACCTCAGTAATTTCGGTTTGTGAGCAAACACTGTCATATCAGTTTCTGCTGACCTTCCCTTCCCACCCTCCAGAATTTACTCAAAGCACCTATTGTATACTTCAATAAGCTGAGGCACTGGAGCACTTCCCTACCAAGGAGTGGTGGTGAAGTTGAATCAGGGCTTTAACCACTGAAAACTTCAGAAAACTGAATCAAAGTTTTATAGCTTGCAGCAAGTGACCTTTTGGGCTCTGGTTTGGTGTCCTCATGGTGGAGAGGAAAAGCTTTTAGGTTTGGATGGATCCAGACATCCTTTTCAAGGAATTTTATAGGAGGCATATACTGTTTAATTTCTGTAACAGTAGGAGTCCTTTCCTTGCGTAGCTGAACTTCACCTCATAAGCCAGCTTGCTCAGGAAGAAGCTGGTTGATTATTTAGTTGAAAGCTGCGTTGTGTACCCCCAAATGATGCCTCCCCTTACTTTGTGGGTGGCTCTGCAGGCTGACATGCTCTGGAAACCCAGTGAGTATTCTGGCAGCCCAGAAGAGATTCTTCTAGGTCTTCTGCTTGGGATATGTATTACAAAAGACTCTGGATGACAATTACTTGAATCCAAAATGTAAGTAGTTGAATGTCTTTGCCATTTTCTTCAGCTTTCTTAATGGGGAAAGGATCTTTTTGAATTCTTAGAGGAAGTCTGCCTTCACTGGAGACTCAGAGTACTTAATAATCTTTGTGTTCCTCTTTACAACATACCTGTGAGATAGGGAGCTGCCATTTTACTTTGGGTAAGTTCTTGCACTACATTTAAGCTGCTGTAATGGCTCCCTGCTGCTGAATGGGGCAGTCCCATTTCTCCTACCTTGCCATTACTTCCCACAGGCCAGCACAGGTGAATGCTGACTCATCGGTGCCTGGGCCAGCTCCCTGTGAGACCAGATAAGCACCAGTGTTGATGCAAAGGAGATGCAGGACTGCTGCTTTCTGGAGCAGCCAGACAGCCAGCCACCCGGTCAGATGGCATCCCCAAGAGCAGGCTTAGCCTCAAGTGCAATGCCAGATGATCTT
The DNA here is from genome assembly GCA_020745775.1 of Theristicus caerulescens. Taxonomy (NCBI): domain Eukaryota; kingdom Metazoa; phylum Chordata; class Aves; order Pelecaniformes; family Threskiornithidae; genus Theristicus; species Theristicus caerulescens. Next base: position 34,655,103 of record CM036558.1, on the reverse strand, counting down.
GTCTCTAGTCTTATACCTTAAAAACTTGGGAGATTTGACCTTAGTTCTATCCCAAGCTTGCTATGAATTAATTCTTTAATCTCTGTCTCTCTCTCCATGGAGGCATATAATACTTCCCTGCATTAAATGGGTGTTCGCAAGTGTTTAAATTGATTCTAAAATGTATTGGCTCATACTTTAATCTGCACTGACCTGTAGTTAGATATAATGGTATTAATTCAGGCTGCATCTTTACTTACTAATACAAACTGCAAACAGCATTGCTTGTCCATTGTGCCAGTCATCCTGCAATCATGCCAAAGCAAACAGCTTCTTTCCCACTGGTTGCAATGGACTGTATCGCAAAACATTCGTGCAACAACTTGATGAGGAGTTCAGTTCCCACCTGAGCCTATGTCTGTAAAAACCTGAAAGTTTCACCAGTAGGCTTGAAGCTTGTGACCCATCAGTGGCAGATCCTACAGCCTAATTTTGTTCCTATGGTCTAATTGGGACCGAACTTTGGATATGTATTTACATGGAGAATAAGCTGTATTTCTACATGTACTAAGCTGTGTAATTAAAAGGAAATTACTTTGTCTGAAATAACTGGGGGGAGGGGAGGGGCAGCTGGCAAGACTTTTAGGTCGTTTGTTTTTATTCATATATGATCTCATGCAATACCAACTCTGAGCCCTGAAGAAAAGCCTATGATATGATGACAACCTTTTTATGAGTTCACTCCCTCTGATCCACTAGTGTTAATTTAACAGGATCTCTGTAAAGGTGGGAGGGGTGTGATGCAGCAGGGAGACAAGAATTCTCAATTTATTCATAGTACTGCCCTAATTCCTGCAGTAAAAATTGTCACTTGTTGCTCCGTGTGAAATTATAGTGCTACAAACATGAGTAATGCCAGTTTGTTCTTCTGCTCAGTGATTTTTTTTTTTTCTTTTTTCTTCCCATTTGAAAAGTGATCTGTTCTTTAGTGTGGACACCAGTTCTTCACCTCTAGACTGAGACTGTTAACTTACTTCCAATAAATTGCATACAACCATCAAGTGAGATTAATAACATCACAAATACATTTGTAAAATCTCATTAGCTTTCCAAGGAAACATCTAACAGTTCTCAGCAGAAGTGTTCATAATATCTGTCTCAAGGGGTGAGAAGAGGAAAGTTAATCTCAAACCTGTCCCCTCACTTTCCATATATAGGACAAACAGACTACTGCAAGCTGACAAGAAGCAAAGTTGTGTACCATCTACAGCTAGCTGGTACACAGGACACGGGTTACACTAATTGAACCAGACTTAAAAGCCTTCAAGCTAAACTCCATATAATTTTGAGGAAAGTGTAGGAAGCTAGCATAGCTTCCCCAGTGAGATAACTGCTTTTTTTTGGAGCACTCAGAAGCGTCTGGACTCTGAGGTGTGTGTGTGAATCTAGTTGTGTTTAACGCATGCATCATCCTAACATAAATAACTTAATTTCTTTATCTCATCAGTGGAGAGCAAGAGGTGCATTTAATGGCTCTCTGAGTTACCTTTTTGTCTGCCAGAGCACAGGTACTTATGCTCTGTCAGCTGGATCCCACCCACGGTTACTTGCCTGGCTTGCACTGTTGAATGGCTGCTAATAGGGCTGCTGAGCAGAAAAGTGCTACTAATCTGGAAAATATGTAAGAGAGCCCTTTGCACCTTGGAATTCCCTGGTGTATTTTTACTGGTAATGATTGTACTCCGGTCACAAAACACACAGGCAGGAGGTACTGTATGCACTAGTAACATGGTCCCCAGAAAAGTAGGAATTTCCCTAGAGTTTTCCTCATCTCATGTAGTATATGGTGGCAGAAACAGAAGGACAATTTGTTTGAAGGTTGAATTTAATGGAAGTTGCATTCACCGTCACTGTGATTTGTTTATTTACTTATTTATTTTTTTTTTAAAAAAGGTAATAAATTACCTCAGACTTCTAAGTTTGGCTACTGGTCAGTTGTTTTACCAGATAAATGAAAACATGGGAGAGAGAAAACAGTGTGGGGGCTGTATGTATCTATATATGTCAGTAATTTTCTGCTACCTATTATACATAGCTACAGTTTCCTTATATCTGATTTTGGTATGTGATTTCTGCTCATAGCTGGAAAGGAAGGCCAAACCTAGCAATGCCAAAGGCTGTCAGGAGGTGTTATGAATACCTGCCTTGCTCTCAAGTTAATTGCCTTTTCAGGGTGTGAACATTTTGGGACAGAGAAGGGCTCTTGTGATATTTATGCAGTTACTTTCAGAGCCCTGATCTTGGTGGCAGTTTTCTTCCCATGGCACTTGCATGTCCTGTGCTCTGTCACTGATTTCCTGAGTGGCCTGGGACAAGTTGTTTGGAGCAGGTTTTTTAAGGGGTTAGCACATGTTTATGCAGTTCTTACAGTAGGGGTGGAAGACACTGGAAGGTGGCTATCAGTCTCTTTGTATTTTAGTCTTTCCATCTGTAAACTTGTCTATCTCCATTCTTCCCCCCATCCCTGCCCTTCCTTATGCATTAAACAATAAGTTCCCTGTGACCAGGGTGTGCTTGCTATGTATTTGTACAAAGCTTAGCAGAGGAATGCTATTTCAGCTAGTTCTACCAGGATATAAATGAAAAAGTAAAAGAAAACCCTGGTTTGGGTCCCAACAGAATATAAACATAAGCTCTGGGCTCAAAATTGGATGTATTTTTAAACAGTTTTATTTCAATAGAAAGTATTCAACTTGGCACAATAACAGCTAGGTAAAAGTCTGTGGCCTTGATTCTGCATAGGAAGAGTAAAGATGATTGCTTTGTTTCTTTTGGCTTTGAAATCTTGATTTGAACAAATCAAATTTAGTGATTCCAAAACAGCCTGGCAACTATAGGAGCTGCCAGGTTTTGAGCTTCTATGCCTGTGGTGACGAAATCTGTGTGTCTCAAGCCCCGTTCCTCTTGGGACAGGTAGATCTGGGAGGCTGAAAAACCTACACATTTCTTAGGTGGCAAATCACCTCTCTCCTAATATGGAGAAATGAGTGAAAGCTCACTCTTTTTCCCTCTGGGCAAAAAGTTCACATATGGATTACAGGTTAAGCCTTAGGTTTCTTTAATGCTAATCTCTAAAGAACTTTAAAACAAAATTACTTGTGCGGACGCCAGTGATTCAGCATACTGAATGGTGATGACAGACATTGACTTACCATTGTAAAATCTTGCTGAAATCAGCAATGTGAGATGAATTGGCACTGTAAAATAAAATGGTCTGAACTAACTTTCACAACAGAACAAACTATTTAGCTGCATTTGTCAAGACTGTGTGGGCATACAGTCATTTCTGCTTGGTGTGAAGTCGAGCAGAATCTCCTGAAGTTCTGAAGATTAGAACTTGCACCAAATTAGACAAATATCTTTACATGTTCTTACTGATGATCTGCTGACTGATACTTCTCACTTCTGGTGGATTTGACATAGCTGTACAATAGCTAACAGAAAAACACTGCATTATAGAAGATTTTTAGATCATGATGCTTCAAGTTTTGAGCAAAGTTGTACACATTTTTGTTCATTACAGACGAAGCAGCCTATACAAATATAACCCTGGACTGTGATCTGTCAGGAGCTGACCTAAACTAACTTCATGCTGGACAACATTTGCACCATGCACCTCCAAGAATACTTGCCAAATTAAAGTTTAGATGAAACTTTGGAAGCAGAACATATTTAATTTGAGTTTTGATTTTCATACCTCATGCTTTTCTTTCCCTTTTTGTACTAGACAGCTCTTTGTTGGAGAATGTTATGTTCTGCAAATATCTGCTTGTCATCATCAATGACCTGAAACATAGAAGAATAATTGCCATGAAAGGGAGACTGAAAATCTCATCCAATAAATTGCACAGCCAGGATTACACTTGTCTGTAGCAAAGAGATATAACAGGAGTCTCCTGTCTCACTACAGCCAAGGAAAAATGTCTTAAGCGAAGTAACTTGCCATCACATATCAAGGTGTGTGTTTGATGTGACATTTATAAGTTAAATTTTAAAATTATATTTACACATTATGACAGTTGTATACTTTAATCAAGGAACCCCTGACAGTGATGGCAAGGATACATGTGTAATGGTAGGAGAGAGCTGCTTGATCTAAAGTCTTTCAACTGCACTGTAAACATGTTGTGTATGTTGGTCTCTATAGAAAACCCATAAAATAACAAATTTGGTTAGAAAAAAAGTAAACAGTAGAATTTTGCATATATGATTCTGCAGTATTTCACACAACATAACACACATTTTGAACCCTTATTATCTTGAGAGGTAGGAGCTAGTTAAAGGTGCAAAACTTGAGACTTGCTGCCAAGGAGGTGAGATGGGTAGGGAAATGCTTTGATCATCAAAGTCGGTGGCCTTTTGGAAAAGCTGTGAATGCTTCCTCCCATGTTTCGGTACAAATGGAGCAAGGACAATAAACTTATGAAGTTGAAACCAGAAAAAGTGTTTCTTTAGGGTCAGCATTTGGAATGTTTTGCTGAACAGGCTGAATTCTCTGAACTAACACATGGCAGGTGCCTTCAGGTTCCTAACTAGGAAAGTCAAAGTACTAAAAAGCTGCTATAAGTGTGGTCTGGATTTCATCTTATTTCACGTGTAACCTTGTACCTGCTTTCTTTCTGTCTGAAGCAAAGGTTACTCTGCTATTACTGATCAGACTGAAACTGGCCAGCTAGAGGAACTCCAGCTTCTTAGAGGCATTTATCCCAAATGAAATGGACTGTGCTGGTACCTGTAGGGACTTTGTGCCCTGGGCTGTTTGGTGATATTTGAGACAGCTGTCTGTTCCTTTCAATCTGCTATAGCCAATGTATGGGACACTGTTGATAGTTTCCTCCAGCAAGGAGAGATTAGCCTCCCCTCCTGCAAGACTGGCTGTCAGAAAAACCTCAACTCTAGGCAGTGCATGAAAATTTCCTTTCAAAGTAAGAGCTGTGAAATTAATGTGGTTTTGCATGATGTTTAAATATCCTAGTGGTCTCAGATCAATTTTCTGTAACTTACTTCTGTAGTCTGACAATAGCCTATATAGCAGTTTCACTTCATGTACCAGGTGACTATTCTTCCTAGTGAATGGAGAATCATATGGCTGCAGATGTGGTTTTGGATGGTAAACGATGCCCAGGGTTTTTCTGTGTAGGAAGCCAGTGAGGTCAAAGAATTGCAGCCTTTTCAGAGACTTAATAGTATAATATACTGAGCTTGCTCAGTCTATATGAAATTGGAAGGTAGGCATGTTCAATGTCTGTGAAGGGTGAGGCAAAACAAAGGACTGACACCAGGATCTTCACAAGGCTAGACAGTGGCCAGGTCTTGCAGAGACTGCCATATCAGTGAAAATGAATTTACTGCATGTAAAAATTCTTGAAGGAGTGCAGGACTGACTGGAGTTGTGGGGGCTTTTTTTTTGGATGGGGAGGGGGGCAGGGACAGACCAGGGGGGAAGCTGGATGTAAAATATTGAAATGCTGTGGTTATATCTAGGAGTTACTGATCTGCAGCCCTCCACTTCTGCTAGAAAGGCAATAACTTCAGCTATGGTGAAAAATAGTAAAGCTTGCTGAAGCAGAATAAATTAAATAAAAAACTGGGCACACGTTTTGAACTGAGAGAGTATAATCCACAGCATTTCTGAATCGTTTTTGTGAAGATTTTCTACAGGGTTATCTGAGAGGTGCTGTTTGGGAATTTGATAAGTTTGGTTTTAGCCCAACTTTCTGAGCAATTTGTAACTGCATCACTCCAGCCATTATTTTTATTTGAGGGTATATCAGCCAGATTTGTTGGGACAGATTAAATTTTTTCTTCAACTAAGCTGACTATTTTTTGTTATAAAAGGATGAAATTTATGATAATTTAGAGATTGGTTTTATTTTTTTTCCCCTTCGATGTGTGACTTAAGTGGAGAGTCTTCCTTTTTATAGAGCTTGAGCCACTGACCCCCTCATTTTCTCTCCTATGCTAATTCCCTCCACATCTCTAACACAGTGTCATAGCCAGTGCAATTGTGTGGTGTTAGGGAAGTAAATAAGAAAGAAGGAGGTAACAGCTTTATGCCTTCTTTCTCTTCTTACCACGGCCATATTAAATGCAAAGAAGAAACAATATTAAGTGCTTTCTTCATGGTAAATGGCATGGAAAGATGTTATAGAGCTGAGTGGGGAAGATTTCTTGAATGAGTAGGCACTCATCTGTGTATAGTGTCTGCTCATGCTACTCCTGAGTAATTCCAGCTCTCTCAATTGCTTCATCAAATTTTGCCCTCAAAAGTCAGCGATGTTAGCTCAGAAGGAAGAGCTGGAACCAGTGGGGAATGTAGGGTGCCTGTAGCAGCCGGAGGGGTAGGGCTGTTAGGAAGAGCAAGCTGGAGCTGCGCTGTTGCTTTTGGGGGTGAATAGAGACAATGGGAGATTAAAGTCAGCATAGGAATGCCTGGGCTAACATGGAGGACTTCTCTGATTTGTTGTACAAGCAGTTCATTGATCAGTTTTGGAGGTCAGCCAACCGGCTGGTGAGAACCTCAGGAACAGTTTCTACCTTTGGGCCCTCCAGGGAGGCAGGACAAGGGAATACGCATCCTTAAAAGGCTTCCAGTGGGTAATACTATTCATCGCAATATAATAGTGTAGTTTTCCTGGATGGGAAAACTAGCTTTCCACTGAGGTATTGCATCTACGTTAACGGTATGCATCACCAGATGGAGAACTGCTGCTGGAAAGGCAGTTGGACACTGTGATGCGCAGGAGAGAACGAAGGTGGATAAAGAATATAGGGACCAGAGGAAGAGGAGACCTGGAAAAACTATCTCACACAATTCTTACTTTCACTTCTGAAGAAGAAAAGAAGAGAAAATCTTTGAAAAGTGACTCTGCCACTGGTGCATAAAAGTGGATGAGATTGCACATGCTATTCTTCTTATCGTACCAAAGAGTAAGGAACAAAAGTATAGATGCCCTCTTCTTGAAAGGTAGGAATAGACAGTTCAGTCAATGAGCCTGTAAGGCAGCTAGATTTAAGAACTAAATTTAGACACATAAGCACATGCAATTTGTTGGGAACTTGTTGCCTTCAAATCTTCTTGAACTTGACTGTACCTTTACAAGAAGATCCACAGTGGTACTGTAGACTGATGTATTTTATTTTTGTTAAAAAGATAAAATCATTCCTATTTCAGTTATAAAACTACCATCAGTACTGGAAGCAGCTCTTCCTTGTTTTCATATGTGGGACTTCTTACTTCTTCCTCTGAAATATGTAGTCTTCTGTGATCAGAGATGGATTATTAAATGGGATCTGATATTGCACGGCAGTTTGTCGTTCCTCTGACTTCATTTTTGTTGCTGGATCATTACCATTTTAGAGTTGATCTGGCAGTCAACACAGGCACAAATGTTTTAAATGCGATGACATCTTGCTGCTGGAGAAGAGTTCTGACCAAACTTTGGGGACTATAATTGCCATAAAAAACAACAGAGAAAAAATGCACTTTCTGCAGTATTGGAAAGTGTCCCTGTGATTAAGACTCCCTCTCTGATGCTCTCTTCACTATGTTCCTAAAGTTCCAAGGACTATTAAACAAGTTCTTCAGTCAAAACAGATCAATACACAAAAAATAGGCATCAGTCTTTCCTTGTAAATATTGTCACAATCTATCAAACATACTATTTGTGCTGTTACATATTCCCTGTGTCTGTTATGTGGTCAGTCAAGTACAGCAAAATGTAGTTTGTGGATGCAATGAAGAATGATTATGCTTACAGTTATTAACTCTCTAAACTAACCTCTAATGACAACCAGAGGAGTCCTTGCCAGATGGATTTACTTTCTCCTACCATATTTAATGAAATTATTTTCCAAACACAGGTGGCTACCTGTTTTATTCATTTTTTTTCATGTTGAGCTGGTCACGTGTCACCCATCTTCCATCATTTCTGGTCTCTCGGTATTGATCTCCCTTTATATTCCCCAGGAGAGATGGAACAAGTGACTGACTTGAATCCCATCCTGGCCCCCTCTCCTGCCCCCCATTCATGCCCTACACAACTGGGATTTCTTCTTGACTAGTTTATACATTTTGAAAACTTGCCTGACATAGTTTAAACATTGCAAAACAAATTCTCCATGTGTGTTGCCATGTTAAGATATTTTTTGGTGGGAATGGGTTTTTTTTTTTTTTTAGTCCCCCCCCAAGTTAACCAACACCAAACAAAAGTGGTTCCATATAAAAAGGCCCACCTGACAGTGCAGGCTTTCTGATGTGTTTTTCCTTTCCTCTGGAGCAAAAGCCTGTCATGCTTATGGAAAGAGACCTTCCTAGTCCCCTATCTCATCAAAAGCATGGTACACTGCAGTGTCCCCTAGTATCTTTCTCCAGGTGCTCAACTCAGTTTGCTGAATCCAGAACACCAGAAGAGTAAAGGCACCTTGTATGTGTCTGGATATCAGGTTCAATTTACTTCAAGGTTCACATTGCATGTTTTGCCCATAGATCTTCAATCTACATCTGTCCAAAATAAAGTGTCAGTATCCAGGCAGCATAACTGACAGGCAGTTCAGTTCTACGGTTGGTTGTTCAAGACTGGGTCCTGGCATAGTGTCAGCCACATCGCTTTGTTATATCATTTTTAGCCTGGACCAGCAGAAAAACCATCCTACATTTGCAACATATCCAGCTGATACAGGTGTTTTAAATCTATTGTTAATATTAATTACAATTATAATGTTAAGAACTTAAAAGAGCTGTAAGCAAGTAAAACACTGTGCTTTCTCTGCAGGTGGGTTCCTTGGTGCTTCTGCTTTGCCCTGATGCTGTGAAGAGAGCACAGCTCTTGTAGGATTTCTGTTATCACTTCACTGAACCAGATGACACATTTAAATGTTGAAAGCCAAAAGGGATTTTTCCCCTGCCTGTGCTCAGCCTTTAAGTGTAAAAGTAATTATTTCTATGAAACATGTAACTCTGAAGTGCCTGATTGTCAGTTCCTAATGAAGAACTACTTCACTACTTGACTTGGGTTTGATTGTCTGGAAACTGTTATCCTTTACTTGCTTTCTCGGTGGATAGTAGATGTGCTATTTTCTATATATAATTGGAAGAGTGTTAAACAGTAAGATGTTGCCAAAATCAAGTCCTTGGGACAGAGGATGCCTCTTTCTTTTTTTTTTTTGTTTTGTTTTGTTTTGTTTTGTCATGCCCCTGTGACTCTGAGGCACACAAAGGCTTTTCTGTTTTTTAAAAAAGAAACTTCCTTTATTATCCTTGAAGTTAGCTCTGAGACTGTAAATCATTCACTACTGTTAATGCTACAGCTACTTCTTTCTTCCACCGCTGCTTCCTGCCCTCAAAGACCGCAGCTTATATCTGTCCCTCTGCAAAGCTGACTTTTGGCACTAATAGGCAGAAACATGAGCCTTTCCTGGGGAAGAGCATAATAAATACTATGCAGATTTGGGAATGCTCTCTAAGCCAAGCTAGTGTGCAGGTGTCTAAGGCTTTATCTCCACTCACCACTGACAGGTAAGCTGCTCAGTTAAAGACCCAGTGTAATTCCTGCATGCAGCCTGTATGTGAGAAAAAGTCTAATTTAGTAGAAAGAGAAGAAGAAATCAGGGTAACAAAATAATATACTGAGTGCTTTGGAGGTATCCTGTACTTACAAACCCATGATCACAGCTATAGTTAACCAAGATATAAATAGCTAGCAGAGATTTTTAGATTCCCAGTAGCTGCCACTCCTCTAGGTTGTTCAAAAATGTTGACAGTTGAGGTTTTTGTTTCATTCTAGCAAACATTAAAAGTACCTAAGGGTGGGCAGCAGGGCTCTAGTTTACATGCAGAACATGTTACATACAGGCTTTGCCTTGCTCTGCAATGTTGCACATATTATGGTGGCATTGAAGCACCTGCAGGACCTAGAAATGGAAACGTTTACTTTTTAAAGAAACTGCTAAATAAAAGGTGTTCCTTACAGAGTACTTTCAGGATCTGTTTTGAAAGAATAACTCTCTTGGCATTACAGTCAGTAATAACTTGTAGTATTGTAATCTCTGTGAGGGAGCCAGAAGTGTTTTCATAAGACCTCCAAAATTCAAGAAACTAGCTGTGCTTCCAAAGTATGTCATATATAATAAGTGAGAATCCAGTGTGATTTTTAACTATTATTGTTTTTAGAGGCTTTTGAGAGGTGGTAAGGAAATGAGTTCATGGAAGAATTAAGCTAATAAACTTGCAAAGTTTTCTCTGTTCAGCAAAAAGAAGAAATACTACAATTTAATACTACAAAGTTGGATCCTTTAATTCATTTGTTAATGAAATCTTTACTTTCCGTTTCCTGTTCTTTAAAAAGTTACTTAGTAATGTAAGTAGAAGGCAACATATTTCTTTTTTCCTGAGGCCAAAGAGAAAGCATGGAGTATTTCAGAGTGGTAGCTGAAACCCAAAAGACAACATCAAAATTTAACTACACATTCTTGAGGCTTCTGGAAAGCAATATTCCCAAATGTAAAGTTCATAACTGAAAATAAATGCTCTAGCCCTTATGCTTACAACAAGCAATTTTAGAAGTGTAGATGTGTGGAATGAAAAGAAGGATACTTGCCTTGTAGAGGGAGTGTCTAAGGTATAGTTGTTTCTGCTTGCGTAGTGTTCCCCAACCTGGCTGTAAAGGAGTCAGTTCTGAGTCATGCAGAGCTGAGCAGAGGCTGTAAAAACCCACTTGTGAAGTTGTGAAAATCTACTGAGAGGATGACCCACTTCAAGCCCCATTTTTGTTGTGCTGAGACTACTAGCTCTACCCTTTAATGCTAACTCAGATGAAGCATTATGAGCAGCGATTACGTCTGTTACAAGCAGCAGTGTAGACATATGTTGGGCCTGCAGAAAGCTTAAACCTTGGGTTCAGGAAGGAGTGTGAATGGCTCTGAGGTTCCCATAGGGTGGTAAATCTTCAGGACTTTGAAAAAGTAGGTACCAAACTTGGCAACTATTTAACAACAGAGTAAACTAGTAGATATATCAATTGAAAGTGCTTTTCTATCATTATAGGCAAAGTGACAAGTAACAGGGTCATACTAAAGCATTAAGATTGCTGCCAAGTATTAGTAAACTAGGTAATATAGGGTTGAAATCTCTTGAGGTTGAACATTAAAAGGCATTTCTGTCTCTGTGCAGAATAAGAGAGCTGTATTTCCTTGACTGCCTCACATGCACCAGGCTAAGAGAATAAGTTAAAGACTTTATCACTTCAACTGAAGGTTTCATTTGCTACCCTTTACTATCACTAGCTATAGTAACCAAAGTTCAACCCTGTAATCAAAGATTGCTAAACTCATGTTCAACCTCATGACACCAAACTCTAAGCTGCGTAAAGCTGTTCCAGGCCACAAGTACCAAGGGACTGTTAAAATATGACCTATTACTGTAACTAAAGTTTAGCTAGAAACATGTTAATCTGCTGAGAGCAGGCAGTGTTTGAAACTTGATGATGATGTGTGGTGCCTTCTAAAACCATCTCTCTTCTTTGTATTGCTTTCTCTTTAGAATACCTTTCCTCCCTCTGTCTAATAGAATTTAAATAATTCAGTATACTCAGTATTTGGTCAGATCAGGAACATCATATTTAACATTCTGATGAATATATCTTGCTCCCTTTTCAGAAATAAACTTGTAAAGTAAGTCTAACAACCCAGCCTATCTAACTAGCAAGTCATTTTTCCCCATGACAGCTAAAAGCGAGCCTGAGGAATGAGGCACATCTCCATCACCTGCTTGTGTTGCTTGTCCTGTCTCTGCAAATACATAAGCTTCATCCTCTGGATACAAAGGCCATGAATCACTGTGAATAATGGTATGCCTGAGTAGCATTGTCTGTGTAAGAAGCATGTAGGAGTCCATGGGGAGACACTGCCACAGGACAGCTCTGCTCTTAACACAACCTGCTTTTGAAGAAGGCCGAACAGGGTTAAGTTTGAATGAAAGGCAAATTGCTAGTGTCTTGGTCTGGGATGTTGATACTTTAAAACCACAGAGGAATGTGTTCTCTCTCATTTTTGAGGGCAAAGGCAGTTGGGAAGTGTTTGCTTTTGGGCTTTTTAAAAATTTTCTTCCTTACCACTATTTTAAGCACAGCAGGACATGTTTTCTTTGGTAGAGAGACTGGAAAGGAGAAAAAAAAAAAGTGCACTTGAATTTTAAAAGACCTGGAAGAGATTTCTAGAGGCATCACATGCAGCAAAAATGCCATTTGCAGCAAATCTGTCTCCTGACTTCTGTGAAACTGAACTTTCTACCTGAGACTTTCTTCTTCCTCTAATGCATTTCTCTTCCTCTGTAACAGTGCTGCAACATGCCTGTCAGCAGCAGTATGGGTCCTGAGTCCCCTGCTCTTATGGTTCAAGCAATGCACTCCAGGTTTGAACAGCAGAGTGCACCTGGCAAACCATTTTTTTCCCTCATACAGAAAAACACCACATCTCTCAGCAGTCACTTAGGTTCACTCACTGGTCACCTCCATAGCTGATCTCTTTCCAACTTCTTCAATTCTTCATTCCCTGCTCACTTCACACTGTGAGCTGCCATACCATCAGTCAAATAATTCTTTGCACCATTAAGCACTTGTCAGTTTACATCTTTCTTACTCAGTAGCTACAGCAAATGAAAAGCTTAGCTTCTGATTCTTCCTATACATAATTCCCTCTTTTTGCAGCAAAAGCATTTAATAACTTTCCCCTTCGCCACTGATCAGCATGGCTTTATATCCCACATGCATTGATCTCTCTTCTCTTGTGGATGATCATTCTTCTGGATTTGTCCAGGTAAGTTCCTAATTAATAGGGTTTTCCCGTCAAAAGTTTCATTTGGGATGGTATTTTGTCACAGAATGTACCCATGGAAAAGGGGGAGCATTGGGTTTTCTTATTTTCCTAGTCTCATACAAAGGCACTGGGGATTTATGCATTCCCAGCACTAAGGCTGGAACACAGGAGAGACGAGACCCAACCCTGGTGTCAGATCATGTAACGCTGTTCAGGAGGCACATTGCCTGGTACCTGATGGCGTGTGTACAGCTTGTGCCCAGCGTTTCCCACATCCCTTGACATGCTGACCAAACGTGGTCATCTTTTGCTCAGGAATATTTATACCTCCCCCTCTTTTCTTGTCCTCTGCTTGGCTGGCCTGAAGACATGCCTAAATCACAAAGGCTCCCTCATCATGCTCTCATACCAAGGAATGCTTTCGAGACCGGGCAGGGGGGCATGACTTATTTTTGAACGTGGTTTTCCTTTTCAGTATCCGCCTTTTCTGTCTTTGTGCCAGGCTAGTGTTGAAGGTTTTAAGGACTTCCCAGAGGGAACTTTTAGGAAATGGCTTATTCTATTTGCAGAAATTCTTAGCGTTTATAAAACTTCTACATGCAATCTTGTTGTCATGTCTCTGTCAATATACTCCCACTGTGTAAAGACATTGTTTTTCTTTCTCTTTCTCTCTCCCTCCCCCTTCCCCATGGGTTTCTTATTTTAGCCCCTGTGCATCTACTTGCACTCTTAAGCTCTTTCCTTGTCCTTACTTACTGCCTCCCACTTCATACAGCTACTGAAATAATTGTGAGTGTTTTAACTATTTAAAGAACTGTTCTTAGATTCATATGTCAATTGATGAATAAATCATCAGAGATTAGTGCTGGCAACAAATACACTGGTATTGTAAAAAGTAAACTTTTTGTACATTTATTGGGATTTTAGACTATGGATACCTTACACTGGTGGGATTAAACCTCCCCAATCCCCGAAGTAGAAGTCCAAGGTAAAAATCTTGCATGTTTATACAATGTGTTCAGTTTTTCAACATTTTGAGATGCGGCAGCAAAGCAAAATTTATTCCCTTGGAAAGAATCTGTACACATTATCAAAGATACTGTCTCTTATCAGGGACAGAAGGAACAGTAATATTTTTATACAGGTGTGAGATGTCAGATCTTGGAATTACAGGGCTGAAATTAAGGAGACATTTTAGTTTCCAGTTTGATTCTGGTGGGGTATTAATACCAGAAGCCACAAAGTATTAGACTTGGAGGCTAGCTTTCACTACTATCTGAAATCATGACTTCTAAGGCCAACATCTGAGATTTCTGGTAACAGAGGAACTTGAAAGTCCGTACAGCCCTGTGACAGCAGAGCAGCTGGGTGACAGTCGGGCTTAGCCTGACTTCAGCCTTGTGTCCTGCCTGAGTGCAAATCAGCACCTGAACAGATTGCCATTAGCTGAATGTAGCTCTCGTAGGAAGAACAAAAAGTAACAATTTACATTTGCAGTGGGAAAAAAAGATGTCTTAAACCATGGCATTGTGCAATGGAAACAGGCAGCCAGCTTCCAGTTTCTATTCAGTAATGCTTTGATATAAGGTATGCTTCCTTTTTCCAATAACTCACCTACTAGAACTGTAATTGAAAATTCCTTTTTCTTACAGCCACAGTAAAACCAGCCCCAGTGCATCTTTTTTCCATTTTAAACATGATAAAATGAGATCTGCTTAGGCTGCAATTGCTGCTGCAGAAGTAACAGGCTGCAATATTTCAGACTCCTGAACAAAGCTGACTATTGTATCCTGTGGATGGACCCCCAAAAAATCTGGCTTTTTTACCTTTTCTCTTTTTTTTTCCCCCTTGTTTGTTCCCCCCCCCTTTTCTTTTTAACCATATGTCTTAATGTATCTATTGCCCATCAGCATTTATACCCCACTACGTATAGGATCAGTGAGAGGATTCTGGGAAAGTCACTAAATAATCTCTTGGTTTATAGCACTAATTTAATGAGCTCTCCTGCACAAATAGGTCTAGAAGATAGTATTTCCTCCAGTTTCTGTTTCAGGGACACAGTAATATCGGCACGTAGGACACCCAACACTCGCTTGAAGACCTGCAAGTCCTGTTTCTGGGCAGCTGAAAATAGCATTAAGCAGTGGTACCTTGAGAAGTTCACTCTCCTGTTGCCTGCCTCAGAGCGATGCCCCTCCTGCCATGCCATTGCAATAGGTTTGCTGTTGACTCTCAACCACAGCATCTGGTTTACAGCTCTTGTGTGGCCCAGTCCATGTGCAAACTGTGTCAAAACCAAGCAGAACTTCTTGTAGCCAGAACGAGGAAGAGGAGACCCGAATGTCCTCTCTTGGGCTGTTGCTGTGCTGGACGGACCCTGCAGAAGGGTACTCTAAGTCATTCTTGTACAAACTAAAAGGAAAATCTGACCTGATGTTCACTCAGGGAAGAGCATAGGAAGAATAATAAAGCAGAAAGGGTTGGAAATATTTTATATTAATTAGCAAAGGAAGGAACAGATCTAGCTCTTCCCCTTTAATAATTCTAGACAAACTTATTTGAAAACAGGAATTAGGATGAATATTTTTTTAAAAAAAGTTTTTATTCAAGACCTTCTGAACAGAAGTTATTGTACAATTGGCTCAGTTCCAATTGCAAAACGTTTAATAATGTGAGTTATTGGACCTCACTATGGATTGGGGTACTGTATTGTACTGCAGCTGTAGCATCTACTGTTTTTGCTGCAAGTTAGATAGTAAGACTCATTCAGGATTGTGATGCTCTTGGGCAGACTCCATAAATTTACTCATAAACCATAACTTCACTTTTTTTCATTTGTGTCACATCACAGGAGCAAAGCTCAATTATTCTTCAACAGTTTCCCCTTTTGCAAATTGCATACTTGCTGATGTTTTATATGTTTAACTGTTTCCTAGGAGGAGATCACTTCCAGTAGTGGCACAGATTCCCTAACCAGTGGAGAGATTCCACGGAGCAGGTCAGAGGGGACTTTGATTGATGTGGATGACCGAACACCTTCAGCCAGCTACAGTATGTCTCTTCTGCTATTTTCTGTATTAAGGCTCTCCACCTAAAGTCTGTATTTCTGCAAAACTCTTAATAGTGTCAAGAGCTATAGCTTACTCTGTAAACTCCTGTACATAATTTTTTAATTTTTTTTTTTTTTAATGCCTGTGTTCTGCACTACTCAGGCCATGGTAGATGTCCCTGGAGTCAGAACACAAGGGGTTGTTCTCAAGGTCCCCTAGGAGAAACTTGCTGACATATAAGAGAAGTCCTCTGTCCCCTGCCATAGTAAATGTGGGTCAGGCAGGTTGGGATAGAAAGCTGGAATCATTAACCATACATGAATAAATGCTATTTAGGATATGTTTACTGGGGATCAAGACAGGGAAGAGAAGACGGAGTTCTTAGCCAAACTACATTAATTTAGGGTTTTAAGAACCAGGAAAGCAAGGTAATTTTGGAGTTAGCCCAGTTTAAAAACTGGAGTCTCAGCAAAGTTGATTTAATCTCATTGCTATTTTAACCCAAAAGTTAAGAAAACATTCCCCTGCACAAGGTAGGCATCCTCTTAGCTTTTTGCCCAGTAGCAGGTGTGAGTAACAGTGAGCCTGGCACTTGGTCTGTGAGTTGGGGAGTGGGAATTATTTCCTCGCTAACCTCCTGCACCCCAGTAATCTGTGCTGTTACCTTGGCATGAGAAAGCATCCAGCCTAATGACTCAGGCTCTGCCAGAGTTTTCTGCTCACACTTTTCCTGTAGAAACATGCCCTTTAGGATGGGGAAACATACAAACAAAAACCCTAATGTTTCTTTTGGGATTAATTAATTTATTTTTTAATAGATAATAATGATCTGACTGTAATAGCAAGGAAAGCTTTTGGCCTTTGGGCAGAAACAAAAGGAATTTTCAGCTGGTGCTTGAGCACCCCAGCCCCATCTGGTGGCCCTGGCCAAGGCTGGGTGCCCAAGGGGAAGGAGGCTGCCCCTGGACTCACTTTCACTCCGGCAGCTCACCTGGAAGGCTTTTGTCAAGAGAATGCTAGGGCCTTGCAGATGGGCAGCTGGGAAGCAGGTAAATTCCACTTTGGTTCTTCCAAACTGGGATTTTTCTGGAACTGTGGAAAAACTTCATGGTTTTGGCTTTTTGTCACAACTCATGACAAATGAAACAAAAAGAAAGGTACTAACATTTCAATTTTTATGTTTTTTTTTTTCTTTTTGTGCTTGAATGCACTGTCATCCTTGCAATTGAGCAATAATAAGTAACCTTGGAGATGGAAGGTACTATGGAAAGGGTAATAATGAAGGATATAGATATGCTGAAAGAATAGAAATGCTGAATTTTCCCTCTCAAATTAAAATCCTTTACAAGGATGTACAAAAAAGAGATGGTATAACCTCTGTATATAGAAAAATAACAGCAAACTGAAGTAATAGAAACCCTTAGCACAAAAAGTTACCGATACTCTATTCGTTGCAAGAAGTGTGAATCTTAATCAACCTACAAACGATCTTCTGTGAACAGTTACTAATATAAAAGATAAGGACATCTTGTCTTCAGAACAAATAGACATTACTGTTAAGAATGAGTATTTTTATTAGAAAGCATATTGAAATATACACCCCTATTTATCTATTTAAGTGCAATCTCAGAAAAATTAGTAGCCACAAAAACATTTTCTCTCCAAAGTCAAATTGTACAAGACCTCATAAATTATACCAATGAATTTTTTTAATGGAAAGCTAGTATAACAAATTCCACACACACTGAAATAAATTCTGAGTGCTGTTATCAATTAAATGCATGTGCACTAGCATGAAAAGGGATCCTGAATAATACATTTATCTGTACTGTCTACAGTGTTTGAAAAATGAAACAGTAGTTGTTTAATCTTTGCCGATAGTTAGAAAAAAAGGAAACAAATCCATAGAATTTTGTAAGAGGCCAAAGATTACTGGAATATGAGTAGGAGCTGATAATGATCAGCACTTTGCAGAAGGTTCTTTACATCCTTCAGGACTAACTTGTTAGCACTCTTTCTATTAAAAAAGATTCTTAATGCTACTTAGAAATCAATACTGATACTCTTTAAAAACCTGAAGGAGAAACATATAAATGATATATACGTATTTCAGGAGGATAAATTTAGTCACCTGTTAGCTTAACAGACTATTATTTGGAAATGAATGGAATGTCTTAAGTCTCCGTGCTTTAGGAAATGCTTCTGTTTTTTGTTTTAAACAGATGTCAATGAAAGTAAATTGGATTTGGATATTGACTGGTCTGATGTATTCAGACATGTCCATGCTGTTTCCAAGACTAATCCTTTCTGGAATGAACTGTCAGCCTCCAACCCTTTCGTACATGACATAGCTGCTTCAAATAGAAATGAAAATAATAAATACCTTTCGATCTTAAAAGAAAAACCCTACTTGTTCTCTAAAGTTTCTAGCAACAGCGATTCTTTGGCTTCCTCAGGTGATGAGCTAGATATTGATTGTCTTCTAAGAAAGACTTCAGCAAGAAGATCTGGACGATCCAAGAGTGTCTCTGACTTCCTGGATATTGTTGATAACCGAAGATTTAATCCTCACAAGACAACACCTCAAAAAACTATAGCTTCAGACATGACACGGCTTCAAAATGACCGTGAAGCCTACAAGATGGCTTGGTTGAGTCACCGACAACTCACCCGATCTTGCCTAGATTTAGAAGCCATGAGCCATAGTCCTGGATGGGCACAAACACAAGCTACAGACATTCATGTAGTTTGTAAACTGAATCATGAAGGGGGTTCAGTACAGCTACCTGACTCGGATATCAACATTCATGTCCCTGTGGGTCATGTATTACCTGGGGAATTCCAAGAAGTTGGTTTAAAGGCTATCCTTAACCCTCCATCATCATTTAACAATGAGCTGTCTAGCACCGTAAGCCCTCTGATAGAACTTAGGCTGAGCAACCTCAACACAAGGGAAGCCATTTTCCTAGAGGTGAAAGTTGCAGCTAAAGTGAAGAACGATCCACTTAGCCAAGTTATGAGTGATATTGTGTGTTTTTACAGTCTCAATAAAGAAGGGCCTTTTAAGAAGCTGGAGAATTGCTACACTTACCAAGATACCATACAAGTGAAGCTAACAGACCTAAGTCATGTGATGTATGCAGTGATTGCCGTACAAGCAAACAAAATCCAGCCTCCAGCAACTAATGTCTGGGACTATGTTCATAGAACAGTCTCAGTTGGAATTTATGGTCCCAAATATATTCATCCAACTTTTACCACAGTTTTTACAGTTTTTGGTCACAACTACATTCCAGGAAAACTCACAATTTGTGATATAAAAAAGCGGGGGAAAAATATGCCTCCCGTTGTGTTTCAGCTGTGGGGAAAACATACATTTCTGCTTGAAAAGCCACAAGATCTAAACATTTCTTTGGTATCCTGTGATCCAGATTTTGAAGTGAAGATGGAAGACCAAAGCAAAAATATTAAAGAGGAGGAGCTGAAAACTGGTGAAATGGTCCGCCAACAATTCCTGTTTTCCATGCTTGGATGTAGGGAAATGCATTTCTTTGTTTTCCTCGTTCAGATTAAAGTCTTAAAAAGTAGCCAAGTAATGCAGTTCCATGTTACGACTCCTGATCCAGCTCCAAAGTTAAGTGGAATTATCAATAGGCCAAAGCGCTTACAAAACCGCAAAGAAATCAAGTCTGCGCCTTTGTTTTTAATACCAACAGTTAAATATCCAAAGTTTCAAGATAAAACTTTGAGTGTTAATACTTACGGAGTGGCTTTGAAAACTGTGTTACGTCAAAATAAGATTGACTATTTGCTAGAATATTTTAAAGGGGACACAATAGCACTTCTTGGTGAAGATAAAGTAAAAGCCATTGGACAAACTAAAATAAAAGAGTGGTACGTAGGAGTTCTCAGAAGAAAGATTGGTCTTGTACATTGCAAAAACATAAAAGTGATTTCCAAAGAACAAGCTATGGACACTGCTGATAGTGAGCTAACAACCAGGAATCTTGTTGAACAAATTGCATTGCCATTCAAAAAGCTGACTTACATCTACTCAGTAGTTCTGTCTACAGTATCAGAGAGTGTTTATGACTGGAGAGCTTTGGCTGAGGTGCTAGGATATTCACACATGTCTTTGGATGACTTTAGTGAGGCACATGCTGATAAAGAATCAGAGAGAGTTGCACATGTTGTGAAGAGGATGAAGGAAGACTGCCATGCTAAGAAAAAAAAAAGACTATTTCTTTATGAGCTCATTGTTGTAAGTATTGCACGAACTAACTTTGTTATTGGGAATGCATTGCCAAGAAACTACTCAATGGTAATGTGTGAACAAGAAAACATGGTCCTGCACCCTTGTGGGAATCTTTACAAACCTGAGCATATTACTAAAAGTTGTAGACACCTATAGATGGAAAATACATCCTGACTCTCATGAAGAATAATAATTTGATTAATTAATTCTAAACAGTGTTTTGTAAATGTTCCAGGAGCCTTGCTCATTTAGTAGGTTGGCTGAGTTGACTTTTTTTGTTTTTAAACGGTCATGATTGAAATAGTTGTGTCTTTTGTCGTGGTAAATTGCTTCCCCGAGCAATTCACATTCCCATTCAGAAGTATTTAGTAACCTCACAGTGTGGAAACTCCATTATTTATGTATCTTGTATACTCTAAGGTGTATGTCTAAGTTTGCTTCATATTTTTAAAGCAAGGAAATCGTGACCCACATGTTGAAGACAAGATTTTCTATACATACACAACAACTTCATAGTCAATGTTCTAGTGACCTAAGGACAACATTGCAAGTATTTCAGTACATATTTTCATGGGCCGCATTTGTAAGCCACTGGACAACTTATATGTGATTCAATACTGTTACATGTGAATCAAAAGTGGGTTTATTCTAAATGCTTCCAGGTAATAGGTTGCATTGTTAACCATGTAAATTTACTTACAGATCTGTGTGCAAATTCATTTGGAATTAATGATTACTCAATACTGTCCTTGCCTCTGACTGAAAACTCTACCAGCCTATTTAGGGACAGAAGAGAATTAAACTTCTTATATGAAAATAAAGAATTATAAAAATGGGTGTTTAAAAATTCACATTGTAGCCTTTCATCTAAAGCTTTTTGACTATCCTGAATTGCAAACCTTAACAGGGTTTACCTCTCATAACTACTCTATCCCCTTTGAAGTGCTGACAGCAATTTCAGCAGGATTCAGAAAATTTTGGTAGCAGTGGCGACTTAGAACTCTTAAGATTGCATTAAACTGTGTGGAATAAAACTGAGCAAGTATGAAGTACAGTTTAGTCTGCCATGACTCTGTACAAAAAGGGAAGGGGGGAGTTAAAGGTGAAAATGATCCAAACTTTTAATTGAATACAGTGAAACAGAGAGTTTATTACAGAACAGGCAAAGAATGGGGCATAATAAGATTAACAAGATGTCCCATTTTGTTGACTTGTATATGATTTTAAGCTATGAAGTGCCAATGCCGGTCCCTGTCTTTCTAAAGCTAGACTTAAAGCTAGATATCATCCATGTAACTTTTGGGTAGAATTTACTAGTTATTTCTTTTAATTAATCTTCTATTTTTATGTTTAATATGGTTCTTGATTATCAGAGAAAAGGCAAACTGAACAACTTTGTCTCCACTTTGCCAAAGTATAGGGGGATTTGGTACTGTACGCTATAGTCTGCTTCTCACTACTGTGACTTCAGTATTTCCTTCTAGAGAGGCACTAGTATGAGAGAGTTTGGCATCTGTGTTGAGTATTCTCTGGTTAGTTATATTAGACAAACATCTTGCCTACCAAAAGTTTTACTGTTTGCAATGAGGATTTTAATAGCAAAATGTTTTACAATTAAATCACACAAATGTCTGATTTCTGCAGAAATGCTTGATATTTTATTAAAAATCAATATCTAAAACCCAAGAAAAACAACTGGATTTTGCTCTTGATCTTTCACTGAAAAAGTCAGCATTTTCAGTGGAACATTTTGCTGTTAATTTGAGGAGAAGAAAAAACACCACTTATTTTTCTCATTAGCTCTTATCCAGACAAATACAGAAAGGAGAATGTAACATATCTGCATTTCAAGGTTTCACTCCTGGAACCATTTTAATTTGCTTGTTATTAAAAGTCCATTTGGCATGGGGGAGGGAAGAGTTTTATACTTGCATTTCTGCTTAATGGTCAGCAAATTATCAGTTCTGTGGGAGGAGTAAATCAAAAGGTGATGGCTAATGTAATTAATGATTTTCCAGAAAAGCAGTAGATGAAGGACCACACCTTGGCATAATAGTGCTCTAACTTCATTTTTAAGTTTCATGTCATACTTTTAAGAAGCTAAATTTGATGTCCCAAATATTTTTGTTGGAGAAGCATATTCTTCCTTCAGGATCTGTAAGCTTGGCAGGATCCATGTGACACTGGAATGCTGAAGCAGCTGAATGCCAGCTTAATTTTTTCTTAAGGTTGTGGGCAGTTTTCCTGTGAAACTGTTGCCAACACCTTTTTGTAGGAAAAATGTTACATATTTGTAAGAACACAAAATAGACAAAAAGCCTTCCTGTCTGCTTAGAAATGCAGAATAGTGCTACAAAAACAAGTGATAATGTTCTGTTAGCAATTACTGGTGAAGGAACACTAATGAAAATGATTGTTGCAGGCACTTCTGAAAATAGACTGCCAGGGATTAGTGGCACGTCTTACCCAGGACACCATCATTTTGACTTCAGCTGTCAAGCTTGGCAAATACTGGCGGGAGCTTGCGGAGAAGCTAGCCCGACTCACAAAGCATCAAATCGAGGCTTACGAAGTACCTCACCAAGGGAAAAATGGCACAGTAGCTCTGGAGGTAAGACTCTGGTGTAACGGTGTGTGCATGATTGCTCCTCTCCACAAACACAGCCAGGGACCTTTCCTCTTCCTTGCTTTTTGCGCTTCTTTCCTTTTGCAGCTCAGCCTCCTTATTTAATTTGTAAGCCCTTCAATATGAGGAATTCTCACCAACTTTTGCTTGCAATTATCTAAATATTCCTTTGAGGCTGGTTGTTCAGTGTTACTGCGCCAAATTAATTTGCTGTGGAGGTCCTGGTCTCTGTCTTGAGCTTCAGCTCTTTACTCCCACCCCAAGGGCCACTTTCAGTCCCTTCTTATTGTCCTGTCCACTTGCTAATCTTACTCGCTCCTCTGCTGTCATTTCAGACACAGTGAGGAAGACCATCCAGTCCTTGCAGGAGCCACTTCAAATCACTCTCAGTACAGATTTTGGTCTTTCCACTGAAAGGAAGCTTACCTCCACCATTAACACTTTTCTCTTCTGTGCCTGTGTAATATTTGTCATCATTTAGCTTAAGTAGCATGACAAGAGTTTGGAAGCTCTGACACCAATTTCACTTCTGTCCTATTATATGAACATGGCAAATCCATGTTTTAATTTTGTAGTTTGTCAGGTAGGTCATGCTATTTATTCTCCTGTGTAAAGCACTCTGCTTATACAGAAATATGAGTTCCAAACAAAAGTCAAGTTGTCCTCTCGGATGTATTTTTGTGCATACACACCTAAGGAGCAATTTAGGTGCCTAATTATATCTCTAGTACCATTTGAGGTGCCCAGAGGTACCCATGGCATCCATGCAATGTCAGATATGTCACAAGACTGGAGGGTAGGCCCTCATCCATGCCTCTAAGCTGAGGGCCAGCCTGTGCTCCTGGCACACCTTTGCCTAGGCAGCCAAGCTGCTTCCTGCATTTCTCTACTCTTTAACACCGAAGCATGCAGTAGATCCACTCTTTCCCACAGAGTTATCTGCCAATGACTTCTAGGTCCCAGACTGGGTTTTACCCTAAACATCTTCTTTTATAAGCGTTGCTGAATGATGCTCAAGCTGACCTTTCTGCCTTGAGCACTTACAGTCAGGCTTGACTCTCCCTCTGCCTGTACTATCATCCCTTGACTATTGCAGGTAATGCACATGATCCAGCCTGAATTCCTTCCCTCTCACCTCTCAGTACCAAAAGAATCACTATTTACCATTCACAGGTTCACAACTCCTCAAGATATTTTTTTCTTCCTTTTTCTTTCCCTGTAGCTCATTCTTCCTGTTCCCTGCCAAACATATCCTCCTTTCCACAGTCTGAATCCAGTGAGTCTTTCATCTCAGTTTTATCTGCCTGCTGATAGCTATCAAGAGATTTCCGCTCTAATCATGAACGACCTCCACTTATTCCCTTTGTATGTTCCACCTTCCCTCCCCAATCAATATTTGACCAAAATTCCACACGTTTACTTACAAGGTTCTCCACTTTTCTGCAAAATTATCTCTATCATTGCTGTTTGCAAACACTGCCTCCTCCTCTGATCTTACTTTTTTCTTTGAGCTATTTTGCGGTTTGTGGGGTTTTTTTGTTTGTTTTTAAAAAGTTGTCCTGGGTATATTACATGTGCCTGGATGCACCTTCCTCCTTAAATTTTTTTCTCATAAAACTCCCAGCTCTACCAATCTCTAGTCTACTACTCTCTTTTAGTGAAAAAAATCACCCTGTTATTGGCTCTGTTTTTGCACTCGTTTATTCTAAAATACTAAAATCAAACAGAATGTGAATGATTGATTGTCATTTCCATTATGTTTTTTTTTTTTACTGTTATGCGGTGCCTTGTCTAACTTCCTAGATTTTGTTTTACTTACTAAGCTTTCTGTGTTTGTCTGACAAAACCTCAGCTTTCTACAGAAGGAATTACAGACCCGAACAATATGCAACTCTATTGATCTCCATGGTATTTGGAAATATTTTCACCTTTGCTAACAGACAGTAGAACTAAAACAATCTTAAAACTCTTTTTTTTTCAGCACCATACCTATTTATTTTTATATATATATAAATATATTAAAAATATATATTTGCTTTGTTTTAAATGGGTGTCTATTTCCATGAAGTCCATCTTCTGCCTCATACAGCCCATTCTTTTATTTTCAAGAGTTTTTTACATTATTTTTATGATATACCAAATACAAGATTCTCTGCCTTTCAGTGACAGTGTCTGCTGCCAGAAGATAGTACAGTCAAATTCATCATAAAAAAGCCAATAATAGAGTATGTTCTATTTTTTAAGAGAACATTCAAGAAGCAAAGAACAGAATTTTGCTTTATTTTTATGTCATTTCTCAAGGCTTAGGATAGGCCCATGGGGAATTTATTGGGTTTGTGTGAACTTTGTAATAGTGCTTGTCCACACAGGTGTGAGTTCAAAGCACACCAGGTTTCTAGCGCTGGTATCTCATGTGAACTCTCAGCATCCTCACTGTCCTGTGAATCTAACCTTAGATTTCAGTACATTTCAGTGCTTTCTTCTGACCTCTGACCTCAGTGCTCTGGTGAATTGAACCTGTACATACAGAAAGCAATATTCTGTTTATGAAGTTTTGTGTATGTTGTTCAGCAGCAATGCAAAACAAATGTAGCTAATACAGTGTAAATTCGTATCTGTGTGGAGATGCCCCCAGCATCGTTACAAGGTTAGCATTAGTCTGACTAATTTCAGAATGATTGCTGATCAACACGTTTACTTAGCAGGTATAAAAGAACCCTGATTAAAACCATCTTATCCCAGCCTGGAGTTTTCTAATGGAAAATCTTTCTCATTGCTAGTAGTTGTTGGCGTGAAAACAGGAAACCAAGCAAAGATGGGGAAGTAATAAGTTTTGACTAATTATGCAGGATTATCTAAAAACATTAACCAATTCATTACCCATCAAGGACTGTTCTACCATCAAGAAGACTGATTGGTTGAAAAATGTTTCTGCTTTTAAACTTAATATTTTTCTTAGTGGGAGAAATTTTCTCACAGATGATCACAGAGGCTACTTGAGGTACATACAATTGGGACCTAGATTTTGAAGTGCTTTTCATCAGTAAATTCCAAATCACTTTACAGAGGATGTAGGTATCATTATTACCTACTCAGCAGAGGCAGTGGGAGCAGAGGGAAAACTCACGCACGCAGCTGAGATGAGACTTGCCCAGCATGCTGCAGTGATTTAATATTTTGCCTGAAAATCTGCTTTGATATAATTCAGGAATGTCACATGCAATTCAGTTCAGCCATTGCATTAGAGTTTGTGGATGTGGAGAAGGACCTGCGTTAGAAGCCTGGTTTGCAGTGCTAGTTCACTGTGGTGAGTGTGTAGATTACTGCTGAGTTAATCATGAATCACTGATGACCAGTTTATAAAGCTTTTGATTTTCTCTCCCCCCCTGCTTTTTTTTTTTTCCTTTCCTTTGTCCCAGTGGAAAAAAAAAAACCAACAGTTGTGACAGAGTAGAGGAAAGTAGGGTTTGTATTTTAGGCATATTTCAGCCAATTCTCTGATTGCACAGTGTCAGACTGACCTTCAGCATAAGTCAAAGCATAGCATCTTTTCATACTCACTGTCTTTTCACATAGTAGTGAAGACAGAAGGCTGTACCCCAATCCTTCAAACAGCCTGGTCTAGCAAGAATATAAGGAAAGGAAGCAGGAGACAGAGAAAAGGCATAGCCAGCAGTAGAATATCAGGAAATCCCAGCTTCTCTTGTGGGCTACCTTGGTTATCAAGCTAGAAATAGGAATACAGAAACTTTCTGTTCTCAGCATAAATACAACAGTGGTGAGCTGCTTTATTTCATTAAAATATGTTGTAATACCTAGTATTTACAGTACTACATTACAAACTTCTTTTTCAATATCGCCCGTCTAATAAAAGAAAAGAATTAATCACTCTCCTTCTTTCCACCTACCACCAAATTACTTTTCTTTCCTTCTTTCTTAACCTTATGGTTATGACTTAAGATAAACTTGCTTAAAGCAAGAAGTAGGCACCATTCATTTTGGGTAAATGATGATACCCTTCCTTCCTGTAGATCTAAAATGAGAAACTTCACTGAAAGTGTAGGCACTTTTTTATATCTTAAACTAAAAATAGAAACCAGACTAATCAGACTGTGAGACATGCTCCTGGGAATATGAGTTTGATGGGTTTTTCCATTTGGGGATGGGGGAGAAAGGCAGCAGAAGTTGAGGGAGATGTTTACAGAATCTATGGTAGAATCAATCTTAGGGTAAGTTGGGAGTTCTTACCCCAAATGTGGAGAAAACCTCAGAACTATAAGCAAAGAAATTCTCCTGCTATTCAGTTCCTCAAGGGATTAAGTAAATAAAGCTTAAATCAAGGAAGTAGAGCTTTATGTTGTGTATAATTTGTAAATTCATAGGACTATATTGAGGAAGTAACAAATTTGCTCCTGAATCACCCTTCAGAACCATGAAAACTGCTTTTCCACTAAAAGGGAAAAAGATGTTAAAAAAAAATCTTGTAGAATTAAGAGACTTCCCAATCACTTCTGTATATATATAAATGTGCACACATCAGTCCATATGCTTTTATTACTATGCATAAGTGTGTTTCTGTCAAAACAGCAAATGCTAGTACCTTTTAGGTAAGTGATGGGTTTCCTTGTGGCTTTGTGTATCATCCTTGCAATTGTTAACTGAGTTGCTGTTTGCAAAACCTTTGTTGCCAATGAGGAGTGGGGAACTAGAAAGTAGATAGCCCGAGTTAAATTTGGAAAAGCAGCAGCTGGGAAAACAATCTTTTTGTTTGTAAACAGAGCAAACTTGCTCTGGACATCAGCACTTTGAAAGACATAAGTCCAGCTTGGTATCTGAATCATGCTGGCACAGCTTAAATAACATCACTAGACCAATGACAAATTACACCTGCTAAGGATCTGCTTCATATTTCTTTGGCATAAAATAAACATATTTAAGTTTAAAATAAGGAGCACTGGTAACCTGTCTTTTCATTTTCTTTGTTTCTTGCAGGACACTTTTTAAATTGCATGTCCTGATTTTAAAAATTTAATTATAAAAGCTTTTGACTCTCCTGCTTTTGGAGTGTTTGGGGTTTTTTTCTTCTTTTTTTAAACAGAGATTTTATAGATAGATCATCTTCCTGCTGCTGTTACCAGAAAACATTTTTGTAAAGATAAGAAGCATGTTTAAAAGTTCCAGGCTAAGTAGGGGGACAGTGGGATGTTGATTAATGAGGCAAAGGGAGGCATTAACCATCAAAAGCACAGCCAAACTCCAAATAGGGAAACTGCTGTTGAGTGTATGCACTGCAAAAAATGACCAAAGGGAAAAGTGTTTTCCTTCCATCCTTGTGCTTTGAGTTATACTTTCAGACAGGAATACATTTCGACTTGGTGATAGTCATCTGAATGAAGAAATTGACTTTCTATTATTTACCCCTCTGAGAATTTGACAGTTTCATAAAGTTACTGGAGTTTTTATATCAACATGCCTTTTATGATAAAGCATTTCAGCATGGCTAGGGATCAAAAACTTATTTTCTTTTTTCTTTTCTATGACTTTTCTACTATTGGAAAGATTTAGATTTTTTTGCTCAATAATTCAATTTCTGCAACTAAACTTTTTTTTCTCCTTTATTTGCAGATGATGTGGAAACCTGCATATGACTTTCTCTACACATGGGGTGCCCATTATGGAGACAGTTACAGGGATGTCTTACAAGACCTGCAATCAGCCTTGGATAAAATGAAAAACCCAGTAACAAAACATTGGCGAGAGTTAACTGGAACGTTGATTCTTGTGAACTGCATGGAGGTGTTACGGGCAAGTGCTTTCTCCAAATTGGAGGAAGAAGAATAGACTACCAAGATACGTTTTTGAGAAAATCTCTTGGGAAACTGTACCACTGATATTTGTGTTTCAGTGATGCATGCAGAACAGGACAGAATGCAGTTTGTTTTACTTGAGTTGATGTTGGGCGTAGCCCCATGGTTCTCAGCTACAGATTGCCAGAGCTTGCTAATGGCTACTGAGTAAATAACAAAAGAGTGGGAGATTAAACTAGTGAGGTCAACAAAAATGACTTGAATTCTATAATGTAGTTTCCAAAATGAGCTATTTCTGACTGCACTGACTTTTAGACGGAGATCAGTTTTAAAAACAGAACTATGCATGGATGAGTTTGGCCTTTGGGGCCTAGGTTTACATTGTTTTCAGTGAGGTATTAAAATCTAAATGTTTAATACATTATTTTAATTGGTGCCAAAACCCTCAACTGCAAGTCAATGGGTGCAGAGTAGTCTAGAAAAAAACTTTAGGAGTCTTTTGTGATCAAGTGGGACAAAATTCATCTCCCTTTCTCACAAAACAGGAATTCAACAGTTATTTGTACCTGGAAAAATGGGTGTGTGCTGCGTGGTCCTTCCAAACCAGCTTCTGGTGACTTTTTTGGAGTCTGGAAGAAAGACATGCAATTTAATGGTCAAAGAGAATTGGTTTTGATTGGTTTGTTGATGTGTTGATGTAACTCAACAGGGTTTATCTTTTCTTTTTTTTTTTTTTTTTTAAATTCCAGCAAATTTGCCAGATTCTGCTGAGCAGAAATTCAGGAAAATTCAGGAAGCCTTCTTGGTGTACACTGTCCATCCCTCTGATCATTTGCTTATTCCTACTCTGTTATTAAATAGGTAAACAGGGAAGAGTGGCTTTGTAGGTACAAGAGCTGTAGACAGTTCATACCCATTTTTGTTGATCATTTTCTTCTACCTTACTGTATGAAGAATAAGGGTGATGGCTATTTTTTTCTCAAAAAAAGTTAACAGTGGGGTGCTTTTTAGATTAATTTATTCATGGAGCAATTAATTATCATTAGTCACATGTTCTGAAAAGAACCCTGCTTAGATACTATCAGTAAAAATCTTTCAATTACTGAGTAGCTAATTATAAATACAGAAAATAGAGGCTGAATAATAGCTACAGGCTATCCAACTTTATTTTATTTAATTTTTTTAACATAAGATTTTAAATATATTTTTAATTAAGTGGTAGATCTAAAAGGTTAAAGCCATTTTGAGCACCTTTGAGCAATGTTCATTCAGAAACATCAGCAAATACCCATGACAACCAGTTGAAAAGAAAATTGGTGTTCTGCCATGACTTGCAGTTGACAAGACAAAGCCAAAGTCTTTCAGGAGAACCACAAAGTAGTAGCATTTCAGTCCAGAACCTGTGCTTCCATTGTTGATCTCTACTGAGGAGGGATGTCTTGTGGTTTAACATTGAAGCATTTTAATTCCCCTCCCCTTTCCTCCAACCTGCTTTCTTTTCTATTTTCATTAAGCTTTCCCAAAGCGTGCATAGCTCAGGAAGAAAGCTGAGGAAAGAGCACTTGCTCCAATAATAGGAAAGCTCACTCACCAAAAGAACCTTTAGCATCAGGGCATGACTGAATTAGCATGCATACAAGTTATCTGGCTTTGGTGAACTTGCTCCTGATTTTCAACAGAATGAGGAATGCAGCCCATAGAACAGTAATTGTCTTTGCTGATCAAGGAAAGGTGGAGAAAAAGGAGTCAGATTATCAGAAGTCCCTGTTGTTTCAGGTGCTAGCACCTATTTTATATCTTGCCCCATGCAGTTTTACAAAGAGCTGCAGAGAAAATATAAAATTACATTATCTTGTTATCTGTACTTCAGTGCAGAGACCGGCTCTTCCTTCAGGTCACACATCATTTCCCTGCTTAAAACTGCAGGATAATACTTTTTTGCTTCCTAAGAGTTAAAATACCAGAGCAGATCATGGAGCAAATCTTTCAGCTTCACCATGTTCTCTCACCAGCTGATCTTCATGCATCCTGGCAGGCCATGCTCCCTTACTTAAGGCCCTGTTAAGTCACTTTTTTTTCCTTCTTTTTTTTTCCTTTTTTTTTTTTTTTTAATTTGTTAACCTGGCCGCAACAGCTAAGCAACTCATTTTACTCCTGCTTTCGAAGACAGGTCTCTGCTTCCATCTTTTTTTTTTGTGCGTCTTAATTTCTTAACTTTAGTAAATGTGTGTTTACTACATGCCCTACTGAAAAAGAAAGTAATATCTTAGTAATAACAACAGGAAAATACAGGACGGAACTACTAGTCAAAAGAGGGGGAAAAGCTACCAGAAGCATCCATTCCTAGTTGTGCAAGTCTACCAAATATGAAGCACAAGCTGCCCAAAGCCATGGCTGAAGGACAGTCTATGCTGAGAAGGTGGCCAGTGATGAGGAACCTGGGAAGAGAAGTGCTCAGAGAGCAGAGGCTGCTGCCTGTTATTCTCATGGCCAGGCCCTTTCATTGATGTGAAACAACAGCAAAGTTGTTTCTGTCTTGAACGAGAGTTGAATTTGGCCCAGTAGATTTAGCAAATATTGACTTAGTGAGTCAGTGTTCTCCTTAGCTTGCAGAACTATGCAACTGGTCCTCCAAGTATGTTTCTTTAAAACGGAATTTATATCTGTCTGTAGTTGTGCCGTACTCGAGGGGCTTTAACTGCGGGCTTTGGTTGCTAATTGCACTCCACGTTTTTGCTTTAAGCTTCTGCTCATATGAATGAAATGTGCACTCGTGCAATATTTTGTTTACTTTAGCAGCCCACACTGGATATATTAAAAAAAAAGGTATTAAATCCCCATATTTTATTTAGTGCTCTAGTATTCAAAACCACAAAATGCCAGCTGAGAGTGGAAGCAGCTGCACTCAGCAGCAACACTCAGCTAGGAGCACATGGCTTTGGTAAACACACTCTGTTCTTGACCTTTTCTCCTTTCCTCCCACCCTGTCAAGAGAGAACAGCTTTCCCATGAGCCTGCACACATACCTTCTTGGGTTTCTGCAAAGCAGGATGATATTAACAACTCCTTGGGAGGAGACAAGGAAAAATACCAGCCCCTGGTCCTTGCCTTAAATGACCCTCTGTTTCCAGGTTTCCCAATTTCTTTGTGTAGCCTGGGGAAAAGAGCTGTATCAGCCAGTTCCATTTCCCTTTGTATGTGTAGGCAGAAAAAAACTCTTTCAACATCCTTCTAACCTCTGAATCGGTACGTTTCTTAAGCAAATGAAAAACTTGTGAGCACACCGATTGCTTTACGATTCCACCTACCCATGAAAACTGGAGAAATGGTTCCCTCGGGTGTGGCTGCACCTGAATGGGGCAGACACCTTCCACAGTGGGCAGCGGTAAGGAAAATCTAGCTGTCGCTCACACTAAAAATGCTGGGTTTTTTCAATGAAGTCGAAGCCATTCCTGTTGTTTACAGTGCAAAGGCATCTCAGCTGCATGCCATTTAATGGCCCAGTGCAGTGACGTGTTTCTAAATTAATAGCTGTCAGGACAGGAGAGAAAAGGCAAATTATTCCCCCATATAAGTTCCAGTCCTTCAGCTGGGTTTGGGGAAGGATTCAGTTCCTTAGGTTTCACTTGCTGTTTTTGGAAAGCAGAGGTTTAGGGAAGGAAAAGGAAGTTTCTTTTAAAATATAAGTAAAGGGCTACTCCCCAAGCCAGTGTCCAGGCAGCGGGTCAGATGCCAAGAGCAAGCTGCAGGTTGAGGGGTATTATTCGTGGAATTGTCCAGGGAAGAAAAGGGAAGGAGGAATCAGCCATCCTTCCTCCTACTGAGGCCAGAAAAATTGGAAGAGGTGGGCAAGTGTCTCTTAAGTCCTTTTTTTTTGTGAAAATGACTGATTTTCACAAATTCTTGCTGTAAACCTAAGCTGTGTGAAAAGCAAACACTAAGCAGCTCCAAAGGAGCAACTCTATTTTGTTTTGTTGAGTTGACTCTAAAGACTTATTCCTAAAGTACTTCTGGACTCAGTAAGTGATCAAATCAACAATGATCTACTAAATAATAAAGGCTATTGTTTAGAACTGCAGATGGCAATACCACGTTCCCAGCTAAACTCAGTGATCTTGCTTTTCTGTCAGCTAATAGATTATTCAGCTGTGGACAGCTGAACCAAATAGGAATATAAAGCTTTGATGTTTTGTTCTGTTTGTGTCATAGCTATGAAAATTGCCTGTGAAAAGACAATACAATGGAGAGTAAAGGGGTTGGATTCTGCACCCCCCCCGCCGGAAGAGCATGTAGCAAATGGTATTCTGCACATTAGTGTGAAACACTAACCGGTCTATTAAATTCCCTGGAGAATTTCTAGAACAACTGTAGATATGTAAAGAAAATGTTGGTTCAGCATGAGGGATAACCATTGTTCTTGATAGTTCTGCTGTCAATAAATGTCTACAGACAGGATGGGATATAGTTCTTCAAATAACCTGTGATTATTCTTAGTACAGAAAGTGCCATTTTATACTTGTTGCCAATGTGTATATATATATTATCTATTTTTTTTAACTTACAGTATATATTTTTAAACAAAATAAACAGAGGAAAATTATATTGTCCACTGGAATCTTGCGTGGATTTCATTTTGCTTTTGTAAGACAAAGAAAAGAAGAGGAAGATGGCCTGGTGAAAGATCATGGTTCTGTAAATACTAGGCAAATGAGCTATGCCTTTTTGCACATTTTTCTTCATTTAAAAATTCTGTGTGTTAAAAAGATGATTGTACACTCCTTGTAGCATGTTCGCAAGCAAAAGTAATTTGTTTATATTTCTTCTTGAAACAGAATGAACTCTCTATTGAGAAGAGGGCTGTCTGTGGAGCTTGTTGGGGAAGCCAGGCCTCCTCATAAGAATATGCTCTCGAGTTTTTTCTTTTTTTGTTGCAGAATCATGAAAGTAAGTTTGCAAAGGCGAGTCTTTGTTTGACAAGGTCAGTCAAAGCTAAAACAAGATTCTGAACCTTCAGTAGAAAGAAATAATTTTGCTGATTGGTTTTAATTGAACATTTATCTCAGTTTCCTCAAATCAAATTGTTACTTATGATCCTTTCAGTACAAATTGTCCAGGAAAACAGTTTGTATCTTCAAATCTAAATTTATGATCAGGATTTTAATTTAAAACTTAGTAGCAGGAATTACTATACCCACTGGAAGGTCCATTTACATATCCATTCTGAATCCCAGGTTTTAAAATGTAAATGAACTGGCCTGCCAGGAATAGGGATGGCAGCACAATAGTCCCAAGAGAGCAGACAAAGCTGAAGAGCATTCAGCTCCACTCCACAACTTCAGAGCTTTAAACATTACGTTTGTGGTAAATTCAGAACAAGATCTAAAATATAGCCTTGTCAAATACAATACCCTGAGAACAAAGGGCATCAGGAGTGACAGGGAGGAAGTGAATAAGCAATGACTGCTCAGTATGTCTCATAACAATGAAGTTATCAGGCGATGGGTTTAAAAATACACGAAAGTACCTCTTCACACAGTGAGGAATTGGGGAATGAGTTGTTAGGGGATATTGTCGAAGACAAAAGCATAAATGGGTGCAAAAGGCAATTAGTCAAATTTATGGAAAAAAGTGCTTTGTGGATGTGGCGGTTTGTGTACAGCCACCAGCTTCATATAACACAGAGTTGGATACTGAAAATGCAGCAGGGAGAAATATTATCCCACACTCGCCCTGTTTCTCACGCTCTCCCCTGGAGCTGGTGGGGCTGGAGCTGTCAGGTGCCTGCTCTCCCCCTGACTTTCCCAGCGCTCTTACAAACATGAGACTTGCACAATCCTCATATATCCCAGTGGGCTCCTTTCTAGCACCCTGCCTCCCTTCTGCCCCCAGCTACAGCGATAGCTCATCAATTTATTCAGCAGCAACCATGTCCCCTCTCCTAGTCCCTGGCCTCAAGTGCCAAAAGCAGCTGGTTGGACTGAGCCATGATCTTCCAACCAGCTGCTTCTAGCAATGGGGTCGCTGACAGGGGAGCACAATCCTAAGCTTTAGGCAGGGACACAACAACCTAGCCAGGCTCCTCAGTGCTGGCCCTGCCTCATGATATTTCTGTGCTCTTGGGATCCAGCATAACCCTACTTCATGCATCAGAGGGAAAAACACGAAGCAGGGAAAGGATGGGGGGGAGGGGGGAAGTGGCAGATTTTAAATGAAATCTCACACGAGAAAGCTCATTTCTTAATTCTGCCCACAAGTAGGAAATGTTATTATTAGAGTCTGAAACCATTTCATATAATGCCACCCTCTATTCCTCATACAAAAGCCTCTATTGCTATTAATAAAGGAGTTTAAAAAAAACAGCTAATGGATGGTTTAATAATGCTGCTTATAAAACTAATTGTGTGTAACTGAAAAGCTCTCCCTGGGGTCCCATTTGCAGGAGGGTTAAATAGGATTATCAAATCTAAAAAAAAAATAAAAATCCCAAAGCCCTGAAGCCCCAGCAAGAAGACGTCACAAAGTAAGAGGGAGTTGGGACATTTTGCTGAATAAATTACAGACCTTAGTCATTAGTGCCAGGGGATTATCTCATAGAAAAGGAAATCTGAATTAACTCCATACACCTGCTAGCATCGTTAAAGGTTTTAGGTCAGAAGCCCCATTTTCATACATACAAAGAAGTCTCTTTACCTGGGAAACCTCCATCCAGCAAGATGACTTCAGTGGCAGTCCATATACAGTGCATGTCAGGGTATCAAACATATCAAACTACTGTAGAAAAACTAAATGGACCTTGCCCTTTCCTCATTATTTATTTGCCTATAAAAGACATATATTGCTCCATAAAGCAAAAGTGATGGTGCAGCTGAGATGGGGAGAATGAGAGTGAGCTGTGCAGACTTGTGTGGGAGCTGTCTTGTGCACATTTGCCACCACAGGTGCTGGTTAGAAGAATTCACATTGGCGCCTCAGTTGCACAGACCCCTTTGTGACCAATGTTGCCAGCCTGCCTTCCCAGGCTTGCTCATCCCTTCAAAACCTCTTGCCCCTCTCTACAGAGATGTCCTCTCCTTGACCTGGCTGGCAGCCACTCAGTGTGGACTGCCACCCCACCTCACATCTCAGCCGCCCTCCCTTGCCCACTGCTCTGGGTTCTGGTATTTTCTGAGATCCCCATTTCCTCTGACCCCCAACCCTCTGCACCTTCTCCTTTTCCCCAAAGCTCCTCCTAAGCTGGATCCCCACCTCCAACAGCCTCAGCTCCCCAGGCTTTCTACCCCCTGGAAAGCACCTCTGTGAACTTCTCTCCAGCTGTAGACTGTCCCATGGCCACCACCCCCCAGCCCTGTAGGTCCTTGCTGGGCTTTTACAAACCCTGCCATTACCCCCTGCTTGTCCTCTGGTCAGCTGCCTGCAATGCTCTCCTGTTAGTGCCACAGTGGCTGAGCCCAGCCCTTCATTTGGCTCCTTGGTGAGGAATAGATTCCTGATGAGGTTGAAAACAACCTGGACACAGGCTGCCACAGCCAAAAAATCCACCCACACATAACTTTGAAGGCAGGACAGAAGAATATATCCAGACAAAAATCAAAAGGAAACACAGAAACATGATAGTCCTGTCTGTTAATAGAAAGAAGCCAAAGACAAAGGATGATTTTTGACCCTAGACAAAAGACACCTTCTCACAGGTTTCTGGTTTCTTGCTATTTTATACATTTTTTAATGAATTAAGCCAAGAAATTTAGCAGCAGCACAGTACTTAAAGCCAGTTTCCTGTTTTAAACAGTGCCTTTAACCTCACATGGCTTTTGTCCTTTTGAAAGACTTTTTACAAGTAGGATTTTACTTTGGAGATTGGGTTGCATAAAGGTAAGCACTGCTGGCACAGAAACTCGGCATGTTAGAATCTAGGAACAAAGTTGATGGAGCTTATGTGGGACTATTGCACTCCTACCACAATTCGTGTCACGTGACTTCACCAGAGAAGGAAAATACGACAAAATATAGGATGTGGAAGACAGTAATTAAAACCACTGCAAGATATTAACAGCCAATTAACACATTTCAAGTCTTCTTCACAGTTTATTTTTGTCTACTCTAAAGTATGTCTGGAGAGGAGGGGAAGGTAACAGAGAAGAGGGGGGAAAAAGAGAGGTTACTATTACTTGGATGGTTATTATTGTTGTCTATCTGTACGACATCAATGGCGTATTTGACGCTGAAGATCTATTGTGCAGTGGTCTCCAATCATGGAAAGTGAGAAAAAGCACAAGAAGCAAAGTGAAGCTAGAAAAACTTTTTTTCAAGGTCCCTCAAAGGATATCTCCAGGATTTTTCTAAACTCTAGTTCAGGCCTTATCTACTGGGCATTGCTTCCTTCCTAGTTATCTGGCTTATCATGAAGCAATATGTTAAGAAATACTGGTCTTTTGGCTGCAGCAAGGTTCACAGGTTCTTCACAGGAAGCATTTGCAGGCTGTATACACTGAGCATTTTTTCTGTCAGGTAACCAGACACATATCCATCACCTAACCAAACTATGGGCATCCTCTCCACGTGGGGTCTACACATCTCACTGCACATGGAGAAAATACAGTCCACCTGACTGGTGGTGCACTCATGTGAGGGGTCAGTGATACCCTCACACCATGTGCAGGTGTGGGATGGACCTTTAGGAGAGAGGAGCTAGCCTGAATTGCAACTGTAGGCCATAAAGTGTGATGAGCTATAAGATTAGCTATGTAAGAGATGTTTTTATTCACTTACCAGTGGACCTTTGAGACAGGATGTTTTTGTAGAAATCCTGATTGCTGTAATTCTTTTATTTCAGCCTTGGCAATCTACATATGGCCAATAAAAATAAAAGCTGGGAAATATCTTTAGCAGACAAAGACATTGAAAGAGGAGTCCCTCTGTCTCTCTGTGTAATACCCAACTGCAAGTAAGATCTGAGACTGTGTAACACCCAATCAGCAAGTCTGTCTTGAGAAAAGACAACATTTAAGTAATCCAAGAGTCTTTTCTAGGTAATGTCAGGTGCATCTCCAGAATGGGCAGCAATGAGAATTTTGACCACTTTTTATTAATTAAATAGTATTTCATCTTTCACTATATAATTGGATCATTCCCAAAGTGAACAGCTTTCTTGTAACTGTATAATTTCAGATGAGCTTTCTCTAGCAGACTGGTTCTTTCAAAATGGATATCACTGAGTACAGGAAAATAGCATCCCAGGCTAGTTAATCTAAATGAGAAATCTTGAAACTGGGCCCACCTACAAGCCTTCAAATAAGGTACTGGCTTTGCATACATTTTTTTCCCCTCAAGTCCAATTATTTTTGTCCTTAGGGATACCCATTAACTTAGAATAGTGCTGCTAGCTCTCTCTTTTTCTCATTAAGACAGAAGGAACTCATTAAATGGTGTGTATAAGCCAAGGATGCTCTGGCCCTTCATTATGTGCAGTAATAATAGTTCTCTCTGTACCCATTAAATATCTTACTTATATAGCCACATTTGCCTGTATTCTGCTGGTTTAATGTCACCAAGTGTCACACTTTTAGGACTGTAGTCTTGCAAATGCTGACAAAGTACCCCTCCAAAAGCCACACTATTTCCTTATACTTACCTATAGTAAACGGCCCGTACCACAAATCATCAGATTTTTTTCTCTTTTTTAGAAAAGGAACTTAACATTCCAAATTTCCTCTCCTCCCATTCCCCCTCCTTTTCTGTACACCAGAAGGATGCAGCATTTGGTATACAGTACACAGGAACATTTTTATGAGAGGTACTTATTGAAATACTGGCAGCACATGACTGAGATTACAATGAGCACAAAAGTGCTTACACAAATGCTGAGAGGAAGCCAGCATAGTACAGAGTAACAGGCAGAGAAATAATTGCTGAGGTTAGTTATAGAGTTCCTGTATGATGCTATTAGTTATGGCCCACCAAAATTTTGCAAAACTTGACTCAAAAGGAAATAAACACTAACTAATAAACACAGACTAATAAAAACCAGAATGACTCTTCATCATTCTGGAGTTATTTCTTTTTTCTGTGTTTCATTTACTGGAAGATGCCTCACAGTTTCCATGCATGAATGCAATAATAAAAAAATACGGATTCCTTTTTCTAGTCTTGTTTTGTTCATATATAATTCTGGAAAATATTCCTCTGTGGCTAGTACTCCCCTCAAAAAAATCAATCATTTCTGAGCACAATCCAGTAATCAAAGTCTAGCTTGTATAATCTTGCCTGTGCTCCTAGTTGTAATTAGCTTAATTAATGAAGGAGAGGATCATAGGAAAGTTTAAAAGGTTTAAGTACCTACAAAGTACCTACAGACATCAAAGTGATGGCATCCAAAATCCAGTCTTCAAAAGTCTCTCCTTTTTTCCTGTTCCAGTTGTTGGAGATTTTTGGTTTTGTGGTTTTTTTTTACTGTTTCCCCCTTCACTGTCACATTAACATGAAGACTCATTAGGATTACTGTAAAGGCAACACATAATACTATAACCCTGTCTTTGTCTTTCATTATTCTTCTATTACATGTGCACCTCCTTCCACCTCTTTGCGCATCTTGGATATTGATGTAAACAGTGAAAAAGCCGTACTGTGGAGATTTGTAGTCTCATGCTGATAGGATGCAGCTGAAGGTCAGGAGATAATTTAGACCAATATATTTAAAGGGATTTATTACTGTGCTATTTGTAGTAACTGATCCAGAAACAGGCAGCATCAGTACTGTTATGCTAGGCATTGCATACAGTCAGAGCAAAAAGAAGTTGTCAAGATCTCCTTGAAACAACTACAGAATTCATCTGTAAAGGGCACAGAGATGCTTTTCATCTATGCAGAAAGGTCACAGATGCCCACTAATTTATGACTGTCATAGTCCCTTTGATCATGACTGTTATTTTAATACCATTAGCCATCTGATTCTGCAACAGCAGTTTGAGTACCATGGACTTAGTTCTCCCTCAAACAAGGACTGTACACACATGAATATTCATGATCCACTGCACAGGGCAAGTCAAGGTGATTGGCATGAAGTAAGGAACAGAAACTCATGCATTCTAGCCCCAGTCATTGTCCCAGCCATTTCTTACATTGGCTCCTCCTGTGATGTTGAACACATGACAGTCAATACTTTCCTAAGCTGAGGGTTCAGACTGACCCAACTACCTTGTTTTGAGCACTATCAGTTTGTCTGCTCCCATTACTCACTTGTCAGAGCTCACATAACTGTCAGTATAAATTATCAGGAACAACAAATGCAAGCTCTTTCCAGAACTGTCATCTTTGTTAAAAAGTGCTGTGAGCTACTTCTGGAGGAGACCTGGAGTCCAAACATCCATCTCACTATCTTGCTACAAGTTGAATTGTTCTAATGCTCACCACCTTCTATCGGAAGAAACAACTTCTTTCAGATAACTGTAGTACCAGATCTTTAACGGGCCCATGCAGCTGGAATAGTGCTCTCACTTTACAGATCCTCTGGAGGGACCCAGGGCGCTCTGGCACTGAGATTTGTCACACTGTTACATAGGAATGCCCTCCTGCTATTTACTTACCATGAAGTTGCACTTCATTCAAGGCAAATCAAGGTAAAATTCAAATGAAAGCACATATTCATTTAACTCCAAAGTAGGCAACACAGTTGCATTTATTTATTCAAGACAGCTGCAAATTTGAAAAAAAATCCAGTGTGCTTAACAGACTTCATAAATCAGAAACATCTCTCCCTTATAAAACTGGTCTGCTGTCATGTCTTACCAAGATGATGTATGCCCCAACTTCCTACTGTTAGAGAGTTGATCATTAGACAGATCTCATCAGAAAGCACACCTGTGTCAGCGGGGCATGTTGACTTTTATAGGCAGTCTCCTCTTCAATGCTTTTCAAGGGATTCGGATAGATTTAACTTTACTCTTTAAAACTCAAGGAGGAGATTTCCAGCTGACCAGCTAAATGAGTCATTGCTCCTTAAAGGGTCAGTGCTCACAGGTGTATGGCCCTTCTCTCTCCTTTGCAATTCTCTGACAAATATCTGAAATTTACTAACCTGAAAGAAACCCAATCCCTTGTTTTCCTAAATTAGTTTTCTACTGATTCAGTGAGTTGAACTGGCTGCCTTCAGTGTCAGAGCACAACTCAGCCGTCTTGTGAAATCCCACCTTGAATCCATTTCTTGGCCAGGAGATGTCTGGCCATTCTGAATTAAAATAAACATGGTGTCATTTTCTTGGAGAAAATAACAAGGGAAATGCAAAAGAGAAAAGGGGCTAGGGTGATCAACAATCTCTTACTTTTAAGGATGGCACAACACATGCTAGTACAGGTATTGTGGCATGTAATCATAACAACTCAACTGGAAAACCTTGGCTTGGCTGCCTATAGCTGAGCACCCTGCCACTGTTGCAGGGTTTGAAGCAGCAGATGCCCAGAAAAAACTGTAGAAGCAATACTACACCGGGCATCTCAGCATCGCAGGACACAAAGTGAGCACGCTGAATTGGGAAGGTTAAGGAAGGAGCTACAGCCCTCCTAGGACAGCACCATAAATCTGTGACTGATTCATTCAATACCAGAGGCTATCTTCAAAATTTTCCACTTCTTAAACTTTCTGCCTATAAAACAGATGTAAAAGTTTGCTTTTCAAACCCACATGACTAGTAATTATAGTCAAATACACAGCATTTGTGTATATCAGCCCAGCATCACTGATTTCAACATACATTAAATGAGGCTTGGATCCAAAGTTTTTGAAGTGGTAATAAATATATACAAATGATATAACATTAAAAATTATTTTAAAAGCAGGAGGCTTTTTAAGTCTTGTTGCAAGTGTGCTTCAATTTTACATAGGTGACAAAAAAGAGCTAGCCGTCCCCTTCGCCATGCAAACCAGAGGCAGGCTGTGCAGCGCTCTAGAAGCTGTGGCGATTGCCATTGGAATTTTATTGCAAAAGCCAGCAGGTATTTGGAGATACATTATAAATGGCTTGCTGGTTTTGCTAAGCTGCTTTTATATGGTTAGCTTCTTCTGGGACACATACATCCATGACACAGCCTAGGTAACTAACTGCAAAGTGTCCATTTGATGTCAGCAGCAGAATGCCAAGAGCAGGGTAAACTGGATAAGATTTAAAAGCAATGCCCCTGAGGGCAAAGCACACTAATTATTTTTCAGTAACACTCTGTTTGACTGTGAGCTCTTTTCTTTCCAAAATATTCACTGATCATAAACTTAAAGTGCTGAGATCCTTTTCACTCCTTTTACTTTTATATTGTAAAATTAGCTGAAAATATATTTTAAATGGTATTAAAAAATATTGATGTTTACTCAACTGCCTGAAGTGTATAGAGTAAGGTTCTCGTGAAGCACAAAACATAGTCCACAGTAGAGTGTGAGCAGAAAATATTGGCACCACTTTTTGCGCTGTTGACACCTGGGCCTCAGACCGAGCCTTTTGCACACAGCTGGATTATACCTTGGATAATCACCATCTTTAGATGTTTAATTCACTCTTTGTGATGGCATTTGCCAGGCACTGAATAAAAGGAAGAAATGCTTCTCACTCTCTTCAAACAGGTGCCTTTGCAGAGAGAAAAAACCCTAAGAAATACAGAACAATTTTCAGACATGTCCAGCTTGGCATGATTTTAACATCCTGGTTTAGGAAGGAGTATCACCTACCCCTATATGGACTTTGAATGGTAGTTTAATTTTACATCATAACAGTAACAGTAGTTCATTCTCAAGTCAACTGAGGGATGCCTAACTGTGCACACACCATATGACCCTGGTAAGGCTTTCCAGCCTAATTAAAACAGAAAGCAAGACAGAACATATTGTTTGTATATTCTTTATTATAAATAGGGATGTAAAGTTGTTTAGACACATCAGAAATTTTCTAAGCACTGGCGGCTATGTTATTTTATGGTGTAACTAAGCCAAATGACCTCACTGGAGTTTTCTCTGTTCATAACTGCAATGAATTTGACTCTCTTGGGCAAATATCTTTTTCCTTCTTTTAATGAAAACCACAAGTAACCTAAGTCAAATGACCGAGCCAGATTCCACCTCTTAGAGTACTGACTTACCATTTACTACTGTTAATTGAGCAACCAGATATAAAATGCTACAAGCTCATAACATTAGTATTTTATGCTCAGAGACTACTGTACAAGTTTTAAGACACCTAAAACTACACCTGCATCATGTGTGGTGGTTAAACCTCCCAGCTACCTCCTGTTAAGTTCTCAGTAGCAGCTCAGCCCAACCTCAGCCCTTTAGCTTTACCATGTTAAACGTGTCTCCATCATTCCTCTGTTTCTCAAAAGAACTCGTCTTTGCCCTATAAACAAAGTAGGGCAGGAAACCTCTCCTGTAGTACGAAGATCTTTACATCCACCTTCAAAACACATGATGAGAAATGCATAATTAAGAAGAAGAATACCACAGACTTCTATAGTAAGGAGGAATAATCATGGCAGAAGATCCAGATTCAGTTAAAACAATTCAGAATCCAGTAACAGCTACGCAGTTCAGGATGATGTTGACTTTTTGAAAAAGAACCATGGGCCATATGTTTTCTTATGGACAAGTTTATTTTTCTTTTAGTTCTTTCTTTCATTCAAAGAAGAAGGTCATCCTGACTAAACTGTCATGAACTTGTTTAGAGGGGGGAAGTAATAAAACTATCTAACATTTCAAAATAGCCACAGATCTTCAGAATACTGTTGTTAACTCTCTGAAGCTTTTTATTTTAGACTGCTTAGGTCAAATATTCATCTCCTTGTCATGTTACTGTTTGACCATGTATTTCTTCACATAAAGATCCATTTACTCTATTTTACCATTTTTTTAATAATTTTTACAATTTGTCTTAATTTTAATAACGATTTTCATTATATTATGTTCAATTTATAATTGATGCATTTATTACACAAACCAAGGTGATAAATACCTTTTTATTTACACGATTAAGTGTAAATGATACTTTGGTACAAACAGGATTTGAAAAAAATTGATGAACTGGTTGAATGTGCATTATTTAAAAGAAATACATAGAGTTTGAGTAATGACCACTACACCCTTTAAGATCAACTTTGACACATCACTTATGGGGAAGAAAGTAAAGAAACTGAAGTTCAAGGTAATTAAGGGATGATAGAATTATGATGGAAAATTTTCTGTCATGTGTTCTCTGTTAGTCCAGTTTAATGACTACAAGCATCCTTATCAACAATAATATACAGTTGGCTATTTTTCATTACTCTAGCAAATGAAATGTCATATCAAATGAAAGAATGTGAAAGGTGTCAATACAATAATACTAGCTAAGAGACATTGCAGCTACAGTGTAACTAAAATAAAAGGTTAGTTGTTCCTTTATTCATTCTTGCTATTTTAGTCAGATAGCTTTTAAATCTAACTGGTAGTCATTAAACATAGATAGAAAAGTAAGTCTCTGCACTTTCTCATTTGAAAAATGCTGTAGAAGAGCTGAGAAACATCATAAAACTTGAACCAAAATTAGTCTTAGCAGAACAACTAAACGTGCCTGAATATGTGTACAATGGTTTTAAAATATGGCTGGTAGTCTCTGGAGAGATGAAATGAGAGCAGCAGCGGTGACTGACATGCATTTCAGAACTGATGGACTTGAATTTCATGTTTTTCGATGATAGTTCATTCAGCAACTTACTTATTCTTTTAGGAGTTTTGCATTGTGTTGTCATGGAGTTTTTATCTGGCTGCTGAGCTGCAAGTACAGGTTACAATCTACTCATGATTTGTAGTTGTATGGCACTTTGTCAGACTCACTGAACTGAAGAGTCGGTATTAGTACATTAAGTAATAACACAAATTTGGTCCTAGCTGTGATATTTTGCTGCATCTGAAAGCAAAGCCTAGCCTATTACCATGTGGTCAATTCCCCAAGTGCAAGGAGCCTTGCCTTCTTTTTGTGGTATAAAATACATTCAAACTACAGTCATATCCTCATAAGTGCCCTGAGCCACAGATGTTTTATGTGACCTCTCAAAAAGGAGACAGTGGAG
Organism: Theristicus caerulescens; assembly: GCA_020745775.1. Classification (NCBI taxonomy): domain Eukaryota; kingdom Metazoa; phylum Chordata; class Aves; order Pelecaniformes; family Threskiornithidae; genus Theristicus; species Theristicus caerulescens. The sequence goes on along the minus strand of CM036558.1, from coordinate 34,610,439 downwards.
AATATCTTTTATCTATTCATGTTGAAATGAAAGCATACACTTCTGGCACAATCAAAGACAAAAAGCCAAGTCCTGCTGCTCAGTGCATCCACTTTGTGCTGCTCTCCTCATCAGCTTCTTATTTCAGAGGAAATAAATTAGAAAGTAATAAATACAGCTTCTGCAATGAATTAGACATATTGAACACTTTATTTCTTATATACGGTTCTACATGATTAAATTCACTCCAGAATCTTTTGCTTTTGATAAGAAAAATCTATAATTTCAAATAATACAGTACTTCAAAGGAAATTACGTTGAAAGCTTTCTATGTATCTATTTCAATACAGCTTGCAGCATTTGTTATGACTGAGAAGTCTGGATGATGAATGTGATTTTTAGAGGACTAATCAATGCCTCATATTCAATGTACATATATATGCATATGTGCACATATATAAGTTGAGTGTTACTGAATAAATGATCCAAAACTAGGTATTGAAAAAGTGCTTACAGTTTGGATCAGACTCATTGGGACCACCACCAGAAAAAATATTTTATATGTTTCTGCAACAACAATCTGCTTCTTAAGGCATGAAGTACTTTTTTAATTTGCTTTTGTTATAGAAGAGACATTCCCAATGTGTAAGACACAGGTGGCCTAAGTGCTTAGCAAAAGCCAGAATTTAAGGTAGTTATAAAGCTGCTACAAACTATGGATCAACCCTTGTGATTTCAGAGAATCTATGTTAACTCTCAATAAGTGAGGAGCAAATCTCAGGATTTTTTCTTTTCTTTCCTTCTTTAAGAAACCTCAAAGATTTTTTTTATAATTCTCAATGAGGAAGGCATGGCTTTGGAGCATCCTTGCCCCCAGGCTACTGTGGAAATGCAAAGCCAGAAGGCCTTGCTTTGTTTTACACTGCAAATAAGCTCAGACTAACAGGGGCTCTCGAACACACTAACCAGCGTGACAAATTCTGCTGCCTCCTCCATCAGCGTTGGTGCTGTCTCTGAAGAGACACACTAGGAGCACAAGAGTTATGTCCCAAGAAGAGGCAGGAGAAGAAGGACACAGGTGGCCCCCTGTACCATACATGATTTGCCTGACACCACATGCATGTGTGGCAGGAATTACAGTGGCCATGTGCCACCAAGCAACCACAGTCATTAATCCCTATTTTCACAACTGTATGGTGCAAACATGACTTTTATTTTTGTCCCACACTGACTTTGAGAAGTATCGTTCTTTTTTGACTAACAGTTGGCAAAGGGCAGAGACTCAAACAAGATGTTGCACCCAGGTAATGCCAGCTTCATGTCATCTGCTGGAGAACAGCACTGACTAAGTTTCTGACAGTGCTACCATCTGAGTACCCTCAGTCTCAAACCTGCTCTTTGTGTTGAAGCAAAACAGAGATGACTAATGAGACTCATTGCACTATGTGTTAAATAATGTAATAAAATTACTGCGAGTCAGAGATCCTGCTGGAACAGTAGGTCCCACAATCAGCTAGGGCATCTGATAGAAACCAGGAGGACCACGCAAACTATCCAACGGCAAAGATACTATGTGAGCACAAAACCATATTATTCAGTTGCTCTAGTATACAAACTGTAAGTGCATAAGATAAACTCCATGTGCTTCATTATAGTTATACATAGGAGTCAAGGCTAAAGTAGAATTACAATGTCTAGAGAGCACAACAGGTCAATTAAGTCTAAGCAGCATGAACAGAGTAAGTGGGAGGTAGTTTTGGGATGCAAGGCCACTTGTACCTGGGTAATTGCATCAGTACTACCAGAATGGGCTGAGCTTGCTTAAGTAAAGGTGTTGGAAACACTGTACTTAGATGTGCTTGTAACAGAACTGGAACCAATGAGGAAACCATCGGTAGGAGCAAGATGGTAGGTAGGGTGGTGAAAAAAGATAATAAAAAAAGAGTAAGTTGTAGACTTGAGTAGAGAATAGAGAGGGGTGGTATCTTCTGACAGTGGGAGAGTAGGTGACTGGTGGTGGTGAAGATGACCTGCACACCCAAGTCCCATGGGATGCTGGGGAAAACCCCCCAGACAACCCATTGGGCTCCCCGTCAAGTGTATGCCCAAAAGACTTGGCGTGACAGGGTGGAATAAGCAGGAAAAGACTTGCACCCTAATACTAAATGAAGAAGGGAGAATAATAGTGCTTGTGTGTGACTTGCAAGGGTTCTCCATAGCAGTGCAACTGTGACTTAATACTCCTAGTAGTTTCTTGGTGGTGTGTTACTTAATTAATAAGCATCACAACCATCTAAATCAGTTACCTCTCAAGTCTCCAGTCTAAAGGGTTATAGTCAGACCTTGGCAGTAACAGTTGTTTTCCATATTAACTAGGGAGAGCACAGTTATCAACTCTCACAATCTTAACCTTCTTTAAACCTCTGGTTTCTAGAAGTTTATGATTAAGAAAATCTCAGTTTACATTTTCTTTTAGGAATTTCTGTTCAAGTGGTTGCAAAGAAAAGGGTACAAAATGTATCTGAAGTACATATCTAAACACTCAGAAGCCAGAGGGTAAATATAAAGCATTTAAAATGTATTTTACAAACTGTTTTTTTTTCTAGATAATCTCATCTTTTTCTGAGGTTTGTCTTACAATTATGAAAGTCTTGTGATAGACAAGTATTAGTATAGACAACACTTGACACTTCTGATATCCTCTTAAATATCTTATGTTTCTGCTGCATGCTGAGAAAGGATGATGAAGACAACACATAATTGTTGAATAATTTTGGAGTACTTTCAGGTACATTTTTAGAATTGGTGAAACAACATGGGTGACACTTGCCTAGAAGCCATTGAAAATAATTTCTCAAGTGGAGACTATTAATCACCACAAGAAATGAAAAAAAAAAAGTTGTAAGACACAAAAATGCTGTCTGATAAATCAGAATACAATTGCAAATGAGAGATTCGTATCTAACAAAAACAGCCACTTTGGCAGCTATGTAGAAAGACAGATTTGGATTCAGCATTGAATTACTAGAGTGTATCAGTTCAAGAAGCAGAAGTGAATGTGTAAGCAGAGACATGAAGAGTTTTAATAAACTAATCCTTATAATAACAGGAAAATTTTCTTTAATAAGATAAAAGACAGAAGAAAGAATGATACATCTGGGCAAAAATAGAAACTTAATTTTAGAATCCTAAATCCATATTAAAGGTGCCCATGGGTGGAAATCTCAAAAGTGACAATAAAATTAGAAAAAAAAAAAAAGGCAAGATCAACTGAAATTAATTATTTTTGTTTTCTTCTATGGTCACAGTGATTTAAAATATGGCTTCTTAATTTTTGTTGATACTGTTTTATTAGATCAATACTGTTTCCTTAATATTATTTTAAAATATTGGATTACATTATATTAAGCTTTCAGTTTCTTCTAGAAAAATAATTCTGACTGGGCAAATTGGAAATCAGTATAATGAGTTCCATAGTTCTCAAACTTTTGATTCAAATCTTTAAAATCATGGATCATCTTGTTATAGTTTCATTACAACAATCAAAATAACCAGGTTGCCATGCAATACATTTCTATGATTTAATGAAATGAAATGGAAAATAATGCAGTAGGCTTATGTGATAAAAGAAAAAGTTCTTCTTTAGCATCCTTCATCCTCCCCAGATTCTTTTTGATAAGCCAAGCTTTACAGATGAGAAATGAGCCCATTCCAGATGCCTAATTAGCCCCACAGTCCATTTAGTCTTTGAGCTGCTCGGCAAGACTACCAATAATGGAATCAGTTTTGACAGTGATTTTTTTGCTTAACAGTGATGTTAAGCTGATTATAATGCTAAAGACTGGACTGAGCACACACACACATTTTAAATAGACCATTGAATAGAGCTAGGCACAGCTTTAAGATGGATGATTTATTTAATAAAAACTCTTTTACAGAGAAATCTTCTCCTCTCCCAATTATTCAAAATTTTAGGACAAAATGAGGAAGAATTTAGGACAAATTTAGGAAAAACAACAATGATGGGTAAGAAAAAACCTCCTGAAATATTGGAATATGTTTTGACATTTTCTAAGCAGAAACAAATTGACTAGTTTAGACATTCATTAGAGAAGCATGACTTTCAAAAGTGGAAAATAAGTGAAAATGAAATGTGGGGTTTTTGTGTTTTTTTCTTTTTTTTTTTTTTTTTTTTTTTTAAGTTATTAGTTTTAGCTAGAAAAAAAGTATTTTGAGTCTACCTGATGATTCTATTTGATCAGTCACTGAACCACAATAAATCAACCACAGAATGATTTGTACAACTTTGCTGGAAAAATTCTGGGATCCCAGAGCCAGAAGGCAGTCTATTGCATTCTGCATCAAGTATTCGGGTCTGGTCTTACTTTTGGCTTTTAAACTTGCCAGGAGATTGCAAAGTGAGAGTTTTACCAGTGCAGTGTCAGAATACAGCTTGCATAGCTAATGCAAGATCTCTCTCTCACCCAATGCCCTTAGAAGGAAAGGAGAAGATTTTTCTCTAATCTCTGCAACATCCTCCCTTTCCAAAAGCCAGCCCCAAGGTAACCACTGCACTCATTTCTATTTTTAAATCCTTTCCTGTAATGGTAAAGGAAGCGTTTACACAATGCACTGCAGCATGCAGTAAGTAGGGGTGATCAGGAAGCGTGATGCTGTCTCAGCTCGAGGGTCTGTATTACAGTATTGATTTAACTGCACAAGGTTAACACTGAGCCAGCCCTTCTGTTCTGTACTCATTTTTCAGATCTTTAACTGTACCAGAATTTGTGTCTAAGCTGAAACCTATCCCTATGACTTATGCTGTAGAAATTGCTTACATTAACTATTGTGCCCCACACTTCTGAAGGAGAATTTACAAAGAGCTCTTTGAACGCAACGGGTTCATGAAAATACAGTGATCCATTCTAAACTGAAGACTGAGATTTTCAAGATGGACCAATGACTTGAACTAGCTAGTTTTGAATCACCAATTTGAGACAGATATAAAGGACTGTGTTTCAGAAAATGCTCTTTTACAATTGGGCAATTTAATTCTTTAGTCTGCTAAAAAACTTGATCAGGATCAGTGGTTTGGGCCACTCTGATAACATTATATTGGTGACATGAAGTCATTTACTGTTCTTAAGTGGCTTAAGCTACAATGAAAGTCTAACTACTGTTCTTTCAAGTTTTAACATATTCCTTCCCTTAAACATCTAACCAGTAGAGAGTTTTAGGAATGTTTTCAGATAGGTTAAATTATTGCCCAGTATTAAGTTGCTAGAGGGCATCATACTGACCATCTTTTTGAAACCTTTTAGATCACTAGTATCCTCATTCTTGAGCATCTGATACATAATACATCTTTTCACAACACTTCAAGGAATGGGGAGTTAGATTTATCCTTATTTTACAGCTGGAAAACTGATTTACCCAAGGCCATATAGGAAGCCTGGAGCAGAGAGTGCACTGAAGTTGTCTCTCCCATTTCCCTGTGTCGTGGTTTAACCCCAGTCGGCAACTAAGCACCACACAGCCGCTCGCTCACTCCCCCCCACGGTGGGATGGGGAAGAGAATCGGAGGAGTAAAAGTGAGAAAACTCATGGGTTGAGATAAAGACAGTTTAATAGGGAAAGCAAAAGCCGCGCGCACAAGCAAAGCAAAGCAAGGAATTCATTCACTACTTCCCATCACCAGGCAGGTGTTCAGCCATCTCCAGGAAAGCAGGGCTCCATCACGCGTAACGGTTACTTGGGAAGCCAAACGCCATCATGCCGAATGTCCCCCCCTTCCTTCTTCTTCCCCCAGTTTATATACTGAGCATGATGTCATATGGTATGGAATAGCCCGTTGGCCAGTCTGGGTCAGCTGTCCTGGCTGCGCCCCCTCCCAGCTTCTTGTGCACCTGGCAGAGCATGGGAAGCTGAAAAGGCCTTGACCAGTGTAAACTCTATTCAGCAAGAACCAAAACATCAGTGTGTTATCAACATTATTCTCATCCTAAATCCAAAACACAGCACTCTACTAGCTACTAAGAAGAAAATTAACTCTATCCCAGCTGAAACCAGGACACCCTGTCAGCTTAAAGCCTGGGATAGCCTTCATTTCCCTGTTCTGCTCTTATAGTACTGGAAAGAGAACAGCACTCTCTGTTTCATTATTTCAACAGTTACCAGACATAAAGACTGAATACCTAGTGTTTGACAGTTAAGATGTAGTGGATTTTTCTCCTTCGGCAGCTTTTTCTTTTATTCTGGAGAAGTAGCATAGTGATGGTAGAAAGATGCAGGAGACAATTTACCTTTGCTCTTGACAAACTCTGTGAGTTAGACTAAATGGCAGTTTTTGTTTTCCTCACTGCAAAATGGGTATTAACCAAATTACAAGTACATTAACAAGATTCAGAGTGCAATTCAGCATAACTTCCACTGAAATCAAAGATTTTATGCTCAACCTTAAAATGCTTTGCTAAATTGATCCTTTACCATCACATCTGTAGTATTCACTACAGTAATGAAGTATTTATATAGTACTGTATATCAACCTTAAATTGTCATGTTTCTAAATATTTAATATAAAATTCATTTGTAACACCAAAATGAACATGTAAATAACTGATTCTTTCAGATGCACTTATATTGGGTTCAGAAAAAGAATCACAATTAAAATATTTGGGCATTATATAAAAGCCATTTTGCCTGATAAAAATCAGTAGTTGTCAAACTAATATGTTCCATTAAACTTTTCAGCCTTCACTCTACACAAAATTTTGTAGAGTGATTGTCAAAAAATATGAAAAAATATTCTGTCTAGTTTGATTTGATATGATTCTAATTGGATAAGCAGATACTGAAGGTACTGTTTTAAGGAAGATATGACTATTGCCAATAACAATTATTTTGGAAAACTTTACTTCTGCTTGATTACTTAAAAAGAATGCAATTAGAGTACTGCAATTATCCTAAGCATCACAGTAGTGGCAGAAACCATTAAGTACTACATTGTCTTTTTCCCTGATCTGTTTTTCAGTTGCACCTCAATTTTAAAAATGTTAATTTAAAGGATATCGTCAGTCTCCTCACTTTCTAGTTGCATCAGTGTTCCTACCAGCAAAATACTTAACTGTGTTAAAAGGGAACATAATTAAAAAGTTGATGCATCTCCTACTGATAGTTGTTCAGTTTTATTGTAATACAGTGTGTTGGAATATATTAGCATGGCAGGAGCAGTCAGAACACGTGGGTGAACTTGACTTGCAGGAGAAAATGCATGGATTCATTATCAGGAGCAACCTACCAGTAGGCGTAAACCCACTGCTGAGGAGGCTGTGCAGTCTCCACTTTTAAAATGCCACAAACCTGGCTGGTCCCACCCTGGAGCAGAGGAATGGGATAGATGACCTTTTCAGATCTCTTCCAATCCTGTTTTTCCATAACCCTATGATTTCTTGACATATGTAAAATGTATTGACTGGCCTTTTAGATTTTTAAGACGAGCAAAGACACTCTGGAATGAACATCCACTTGCCTCTAATCCAAGAACTAAATTTTTGTTTTCCAAAACTATCCCATCTGTATTCATTACATGGGCACACAATTAGAGTGGTTTGGAAAAGGCTGAAATCCCAAGCACTTTCCCAGGTAACTCAAAAGAGAAGCACTGGTTTAGACAGGGAAGGGGAAAGATTGTTTCTGTAACATCATTTCAAAAGAACTTTACAGAATCTTGTTCTTCTGGTTTTCCAGATTAGATATTAAGAAAAATGAATCAGTGGTCATAATATGCTCTTTTTGCTAGGACATTGGCTGTTATTTTTGAAGAGCAAGAGGTTACATCTAACTGTTCCCTTGGACTACTCTCTCTATATCCATACATCTTCTGTCTCTTAGATGTCTAACATTGCTAGCTCCTCTGGGACAAGAGTATCTTTCTGTTATAAATATGAAATATGTAGTACAGTATTTGATTGCCTTGATGGATTCATAACTGGATTTCCTAGATGTTACAGTAACACAAAGAACAGCAATGATAAGACACAAGGAAGGCTAGTTCCCCAGTAATGCAGCTGATAATTAAGTGAAATTTGCAATTTTAAGCAAGTTTCCTAATCTCTGCCTAATTTTCATATTTAGTATCTTGTTTGATCATTTTATTACACATCTTTTTTAATCTTATTATAGATCATATAATCTTTATGCAGTGAAACTCCTTTAACAGTGCTAGCATGTCATGGTACAAGTATGGGGTGGGTTGTGTCTAGAACTGGCATGAACAGAAAAGCGCAAAGAACTTTAAAAGCTCTATTGCATCCTTTACTGACATTTTGCTCTTATGTAAGACTTCTTATTATGTAGGTTCCTATATTTCTGATCAATTAGTTGGCTTCTTGTCACTGGAAGATGGTGAGCTAGTCTCAATTATACATGCATAAATTAGTTCTTGGCAGTCCCACATAGACAAGAAATGAGTACAGAAAGTTGCATTGCATTCCCCAGGAGCACAAGTTTCTGCAGACACATTATACTTATTCTCCATACTGGTCTGAACAGACTACCAGTGAGCTCTGGAAGACCGATCAAAGCTGAGGTCTGAGGACCACAGTAAACAGCTTGTTTCTCCAACATGACGAACATCTGTACAACAATGGAAGAGTCCATCTGTGCAAGAGACACAGATTTATGGGACTGTTCTACCTTTTCCAGAGTGCCTATGCATAATAAGACCAAAAATAAAATAAAATCTGAACCTAAAAAAAAAAAAAAAACACCACACTCCCCCAATCCCTCTAAAATAAATACAGGGAAAAAATATCTGTCAAAACCCAACTCTATAGCACTCAAGTCTTCCTATGCAGAGACAATGGAACAGAAGAACAAGCTGCAGTTATTATGTTACTTAATATTACAGACTTCACGTACCAACCTCAGCGCAAATTTCCTTAGGAAAGGTTTCTCAAGTTGCAGAAAACTTTTTTGATCAAAACAACTGAGCTATCACAGGAAAATATTATTTGTCTTGTAATTTGGACATTCAGGTGAGAAGCAAGAAACTTTGGGTTCAAAGCCAGAGGTGTCATAATTCAGACGAGGAAATCTGAGTCATATTGGCTGTTCCATGCCTTCATGACCCACGTGTAATCTGAGTTTCCTTACAAGCAAAGTCTTTCATGCTCTGGGTTAGATCTCATAATCCAGTATTTCACAAGTGCGAGAAACCTTAGGAAGGTTTTGGGTTCATCCCATTGCTGATCAGTACATTTTTTAGAACTGTCATGTAATTCTATAAGGCAAAAATAGCATTTTACCAGTAGCAGGAGTAAAAGCAAGGATGGGAACACGAACAACTCAGCAGTGCAAGATTCATATCTGGGTGATGTACCTGCCCACTGCTGTGCGATACTGAAGAGTCTGGACAAGAGTTTTTAATGAAAACCCTAACTGCAGCATTTGCAGTATGCTGCAGACCAATTGATGGCCTCTGGCATACCACTTAATAACAACAGTTCTCCTGCATTTTTGTGCAAAATGCCAAATCCATCTGTGTTTTTCAGGTTTGCTGTCTATGGTAGATTGTCTTTCCAGTTAGATTACCGAAGACACTGCATAAAGCAATATATTATTTTAATGGATTCTGCAACACATTAATGATAGCTCTTCAACTGTATATATAGGTTGTTCTCTGCCCATGCTCTACTTTGTTAAATTTGTCATTTTATAACGACAGTAAACCACAAAGGCATATTTCAAATTACTTTCTTCCTTTCAGGTGTCGACGCACAATTTACCATGTTACCTGGAGTAAATTGCTTCCAGTGTCATGATTCTGCAGTGCTGAAATTAAAGCCTTCATTGTTTTTAGCACGTAGCTTGGTTTCTGAGAGTACTAGCGATGAATGCAGACTCTAGATGAAAGACTTCAGTAGTTTGAAGTCATGTTGCTATGTTGCATCTCATGCTCAGAAATAAGCTGAATGCTTTGAAGCCAACATTTTGCCCCTGAAATCACACTAACACAGCTTATCTCAAATTTTCATGGCTTCCTAGCCATTAGAGTAAAAAGAAAATTGATACAGAGAAAGTCATTCCCCCTTTTCCCTCTACGTTCAAATGTTAGAACGTAAGCCCATAATCATAGGTCACTTAACCGCTAAAATCAATACAGTGCTAACTAAGCAAAATTTGAACACCTAAAGTCTGAAAAACAAATCAGAATAAACTACAGTTTTCCCGGGCATCCTAGCATCATTGAATCCGTGGGAAATCAGGAACCTCTTTGTGCTTAAAAATCAATGATGTGGCACTTTAGCTTAAACAATAGCATAGAATCATCTTGAAAGAAACGTCAGTAATATGAAAAGACAGTTATTAAGTATTTCTACCACTCAGGTGAAAATATCCTAACAAATTCCTGCGGTGAAGTATGCAACAATATATATTGCCACAATAAAAGACAGCAGACCTATCTTAAGTGGCTGTAAGTGTGCAAAGTGAAGAAACGGGTAATTTTATTTCCTAATTTTGCTTCCTTGGCTTTTTCAGCAAAGCTGGAAAAGTTCACCTCTTCAGGAATTATGAGAAACCAGATAAACAACAAGGTGACCCTGTATGAACATTCCTTTCATCTACTTAGTGCTACAATGAAAGACATCTTTTAACAAGATGGAGTTTTTCTGTCAATACCCAAGACCAGACTCAAAGCATAACAAACACTTCTCAGATGTCTAAGCAGATACAAGGCTATATTGCACTCCTAAAGAAATTATTATCTTGCATAATTAAGAGGATCATTTTGGTACTGATTTAAAGAAAGAAAAAAAAAAATTAATAAAACAACAGTTCTCCCAAAACAGTGGAAACTTTTCTGTAGGAAATGATGTTCCCTACAAACCCTAAACTTTTCTCTAGGTTCAGGTATTTTGAATCCCCTGACTTGATAAAGTAGCAACAGCAAAAATAAACTTTACCAAAGAAAAGTAGATTAAAAAAATCTCACCAAAACCCCCATCCATGCAACTCTTTCAGAAAGACTGTAGGGAAACTTGTAAATGAAGTCTTACAATAAGAATTTGGTAGAACTGGTGTTATTATACATTTTATATAGCTATTAGTGATAGCCTCTAAAACCAAGTCTAAAAAGTTAAATGCAACTTGAGTTGATGTTAATACGATTTTTCCTATAGCTAGTGAACAATACAGCAATTGTGTTTAGTTTAGCCATAAACTGGATCTGTTAAATGTGTTTCATTGATCCTAATGTTGAACAGCATATCTTGCACTACATCTCAAAAAGTCACCATTGTAGATGAAAATAAACCTTATAATTTTATAATTTCCTTTACAAATTGTTTTAAAGGGACAGCTCCTTTGTACCTGCCATTCTGTCTGAATTACTCCATATTTATCCACACAACTCTCCTCATTAGTGCATCATGAACAAAAAAAGCAAGTTACCCTTTATTAGCATGGAACATAAACAACATTGAATCTCCATTTTCTTTTGCTGCTCTTTGCTTTGCCTCTCTTATTACTATTTCATTATTTTATCATGGCAATGAAATGTAATAAAATCTCCCCAAAGCACTCCTTATGACTTGTTTTCCTCACCACCAGCTTGTTAATGGCATGTGATGGAGAGAAACTAAACTTTCTCCTCCTCAATGCTACATAGTGACTCCAAATACTATAATGAAACCCCAGAATGATTAACAGCAAGTGTCTATCACTGCTCTTACAGTTTCAGTTAAAGACAATTAATTCTGTTCATACAAGTCCTTGAGACTTAAAAGAAGGGACTGTGCTCAGAAGCTTGTTTTGCCCCATGAAATGCATGTCTGAAAATAGCTAGGCATTTTGCAGCTGGTAAAACAATTAATTCCTAGATCAATCTCAATTTATTCTGAGCATTGTATTTCTTGCTTTGTGTTCTGAGAGTCAGCCAGTTAAATGAATATCACAATTTCCCTATTTGCAAAATAAGCTTGATATAGCCTGTCTGATGGGGTTACTATAGTGGCCACAAGTTACAAGGCACCGTAGAACAACTACAGGTCCGTACTTCACAGGACACCAAAATCATGATTTCTTTTGGCTTAAAAGCAATTCCATGAATCAAAGTGCTTTGTGCAATCCTGAAATGAAAAACGCTACATAAAAAAAGTTATTATTATGAGTTTCGTCTCAAAGCTGTTAAAAACTCATATTTCTTTTGGATAGAGGTGGTTATGAGATTTTAGCTGTAATGCCAAAGAAAGTGCCTTGCACGCTGTTGAAGTTATTATCTGTTGGTTGGAATTGGCATAGCTTCCTCATAAGCCACAGTTACCTCCAGAAAAATTATTCGGTCAGTGAAAAGTTTGAAAGATATGTGCAATGACATAAGTGGACCCATATGTGCCACACTAGGACTTCAGCAACATATACCAGCATTTTCCATAGAAAACAAGATGGAATAGGGGCATATAAGAATTTGACCTTTAGCAATACTTCTGAAGTGTTATTTCAAGTACTGGTCATTAATCACATGTATTTTTATGTTATTGAGTTTATCTATAGGCTCCAAAACCATGGAACTTCACAAGGACTCCACATCCTGTAAATGTTTGCCAGTGTATAAAGCCAAAGGAAAACAAGTAAACATCACAGTGATATTAAGCATACATTGATTTTGACATGTTATTTTAGTCCCATTAATTTTGGCCACAAAATTTATTGGAACAGGCTTTTTTTGTTTAGACAAAACAATAATGTTCACATTTTCCATCTGGGCCAATTGATATATGAAGGCTCTGAAGTGCTGCTGAGCAAAGTAAAGGTATATTTTCTAGGAGACTATAAAACTGTCAGTTCTGGCTGAGATGTTTCTGAAACAGTCTCACTACCTGACATTAACCTTTCACATACCGTCGCTATGTTCTGCATGATCTAACTTGCTTTAATTACCTCACCCTCCAAACAGTGTTTTGGTTAAGCATTACCCATCAAGGAGGTCTAAATAGTCACTTCTTTGCTTTTTAATGCAACACCTCCACATACGTCAATACCTCACCTAGAAAATTTCTGTGAACCTTTAAGAAATTTCTGGTGATTAACTTCAGTAGCTGCAGTTTTGAATTTCAGAGTTACAAAAATAAATTTAATCCCACGCCCTGGCTCTGAAGGATTATTGTGGGACTCCCAGGTGCCTGGGCACGAGCTACGGCCCTGGTACCCATGCAGTTGGGGCAGGGAGCCCTTGCTTTGCCACCGCACCAACCTCCCAGCCCAACTGCTGCGGGGCCACAGGGCTTGCGACCCACACAGTTAGCCTTTTCCGTCAAGGTAAACATAAACTCTCTTTTTTTTAAAAAAAAAAAAAAAAAGAAAAAGAAAACACAAGCATGCAATGGTACACTTTTTTTTTTCTAGCAGCTAAGTGCAAGCCTGGCCATTCTGCAAAGGGATTTTACTACAAGAAGGAGGTAAGGTCTGGAAAACAAGCTGTGTGTTCATATTGCAACTTTCCTGCTCCAAACCTGCTTCATTGCACAAGAGCTGTTCCTACACACATTGGTTGCGTACATTAGTTCAAAGGTAGTCAGATAGACTGCATGCTGTGTTAATATCTTAGAATAGCAGACTAAGAGAAAAGCTCCACGAGTCAAGGGATGCAGAAGCTGCTGCCCCATTCCTCAGGCACTATCTCACTGTTAAACGAACATCAGCATGCTCCAGCACTAACCCATGGAAAAAAAAGCCTGGAGGTACAAGAAGGAACCTGGAAGTCCTGCAGAAAGAGGACTTCTTGTATTGTTTGTGAGAGGTCAAAAATAAGCAAATGTATCACTTGCTGGTGATATCCTGGGCTAACAGAAATCCATGACAGGGTTCCTGTATAAATATCACAGGACTTGGCACTGGCCCCTCATTCCTGTGCAATGGCCTCTGCCTTAAGCAGAGCTTTTACAGACCATTCAGAGTGTCAGACAGCATCAGTTACAAAGAAATGCCACTAATTAAAACCCTGTCCTAGAGCGCTAATTCACATGGAAATGTTCCTTTCTGAAGGGGAGCTCTGGGCTGGGTGATGTGGTGCTGGTGTAGCCCATCTGAGGGTGGCCCTGGGCAGCAGCGGGTTGTAGGCGAGGTTGTGGTCCTCCTGTGGAGGATCAGCCACTGCCTCGGTGGTAGGCAGGGAGCAACCCAAAAGCTATTGCTGGCCTGGAACCCCCTACGCCAAACCGTCCTCCAGAGTCATTGTTTCTGCAGCAGCATAGTTAGATCTAAAAATGAGGGGACTGAAATTACGTGCACAAAACCAGTAATACCACAGTCACTGTAACCAGGAGACTTTTGAAGCGTTTCTGTGCAAGATACCTACTTTATTCATGCCAAACTAGAGTACTATAATCTATAGGCTATAAACTTCCCCTACTCTTCCCTGTGTCACTGCCTCTGCCATAAGCTAGGCTTTCTGAGGACTCAATTTAAATGCAAGATAAGGTAGCAGCTGAGACTGAAATTTCACTTATGTTTTATTATTCAAAAGAACTCCATAATTGATCTCTTAGGGGGTTGGTAAAGAAGGTATTACCTATTTCCGAGAGGATGCAGGCTGTGCTGAGGTCCTACTGATTTGTCCATGCCATGGCTTTGTTTTGTTGCTTCTTTATAAGGTGAAGCAAAGGATACCAACCCCTGCATAATGATCTCCCCAGTGGCAGTGTCTCTCCCAGGTTACAAAGGCAGCGCTGGCATTGCTGCAGGGTCTTCTGCAGGCTGTTCTCTTTTCCAGTTCTTGTGAACATTTTGTATTTTAGCCACCTTTGCTCCTCTGTTCCTCCAGCAGTTTTAAAAATTATCTGACAAGGAAGTTTTCAACAGATTCAGCATCAGGTCTTTAAATAACACACATCTACCTTTGTGAAAGAAAATAGCACCTTTTGGTATCAATGTTTTTTGCAAATATTAAATTCTGCAGCAAGCGGCCACTAGTCTTAATATTTATGACTTGTGTTGGGAAAACACTTCATTTTCCTATAGCCCTCACATCCATTCATGCAGACCACACTAAGATTTCTTTTGAAAATAAAGGAGTAAATAAGCCATACATATTTATAATACACTAAAAATATGCCTTTTGGTTATAGTACAGGGATCAGTTCAGACAGCTGAGCACAAGGATCAGCTGAGACACAGAAATTGAGACACTTTCATTATTTGCCAAAGCCACCCTCTTTTATTCAAGTGGTGAAACAAGACTTCATTATATGTGTTTTGCAGAATTAGCAGCATATTTTAAAGGTAGATGTAGATTCATACATATCAGTCAATTTTTAGCTGTAAAAGTGACTTTTAGGGACCTGAGAGAGAAAAACAGTTGTCTTAAATCAGCCTATTGCTCACTGTTCATTGACAATGAGGAATACGGATATTCCTATCCCCCTTGCCTCTTTGTATCTCAGTTCCTTTTGTAGCACCAGCTCCTTCTTTCTTTTCCTCCCCCATAATTTTCCCTCAAATTTCTAGTCACTCTGTTGTTCTGGCATGATGAGCACAATTTACTTCTTACTTCTGCAGAATACAGCACTGACTATCATCCAGACTGAGCAAGGAAAAGGTGAACAGGGAAAGAGGATGAAAGTGGGGTGCTGGTGAGATGTCCCAAGTGCAGCCAGCAGCCCTGCCTGTGAGCACTGACTGACCTGGCTGGGGTGGAAGAGTGACAGATGTGACTTTCTCTCCTGAGGGACATTTGAGTTTTTTTTCATGAAGAATGATGTCATTCTTCCTCTTCGCCCCTCCCTTTACATTTCTACCAATACAATCTTTCAATTTACTTTTTCATTCACAAAAAGTTTCCTTTCCCGTGATCAATGTTTCTTGAAAGTGAGCATTTCAATATCTTCTTCTTAGCTGTGCAGCAAGAGATTTCCTTAGAGAGAGATTTCCTTCTTTTAGCACCCCCTGCAAGGACACTCTGGAGTGTCCTATTTCCAGAGTTACATCTATTACCATTTTAATTATTTTCTGGTCACAGGTGGTGTGCATGTTTCCTGGCCGGTTTCTATTTCTGAGCAGTGAGCAAACATTTTTCTTCCATCCCAGCTTAACTCCACTTTGAGGAGAAGTCTTATTAGGTAATCAAAGCTTAAACTGCACAGGAAATGGAGGTGGAAAAAGAGGAAGGTGAACAGTAGAATGGGGAAAACATGCAGGAAATACAAGGAAAAAAGTTACAAAATAAAAAGGTGAGAATAAGTATGAAATGGAAAGGTGAAAAATCTCCAATGTGTTTTGATTTTTAATGGAATAAGAACATAGGTCTGACCTCCAAAGCCTACTGACACATCCTGTCCAAATGCTAGACCCTCTGCGCTCCAAGACAGGAGGCATGTGGAAACCCCTTTTCTAAGTGATTTTTCTAAGTGATTTGCTGGTACGTGACAAATGCTGTTACAGTTATGCTACAAAATCACTTTGCATGTACTTCTACTGCTTTGACAAACAGGCTACTGAGTTCAAAAGAATGGTGATTGGCAGTCAGTGAAGACTGAAACTTTATGGGGAAGAAATGTTTAGATTACATTGTATTGCATCATATACTTCCTTAACAATTGTTAAAAAAAAAAAAAGTCTGGCAAGATGAAAGAGTGATCCATGAAGTGTTAAGTCTCATTGTCTTTTCTGCATTGCCATGGCTTGGCTAACGTTCAGCTACCAGCTAGCAGTAATTGAATACTCAAATGAGGCTGTTTGTACTTGCTGAATATATTGTTTGAACACCCTTTGGTATTGTGAAGTGGCAGCCAGCTACTGGTGAGGCTGAGAAACCCTGCTGTTCCTGGTGCCTGCAGGAAGGCACAGAAATTCAGGGGAAGCTTAGAATGACAATGGTTGAAACAGGATAGTCCCCTTGCTTCCCTTTAGCAGTGTGGACTTGTTGCCAATACAAGGTAAGCTTTGCCATGATATGCTGACTAGAGCTGGGACAAGACAGTGGAGGAGCTAAAGTCTCAGCTTTGGTTTTAAACAGGAGGAATATTATCAACTCAAATGTAAGGTTCTGACCCAAGAAAATCTGAGCTATATTCTAAAAATGTAATGGTTAGAAGGCTAGAAGTACATCAGAGAAGAAATATCCCAGCCTTATAGCCTAGGGAGTAAGAAACTTATATGAGAGGGGAAAACCTACTTGTATCTGTTTTGGTGTTTTTAAAAATAAGTTATTTATTTTTTTAAATTCAGTGATGGCATCATACATTCATGTATCCCTATGGAGCATGCATCTTAAAGTCTTTCCTCTACCAGTTAAGTGGCTTTAGTGTTAGCCTGCAGAGTCAAACACATGGGTATTCTCCAACACTAACTTCATGCTAGTTTATAACTGTGACAGAGGAGTTCCCCTCCAAACTTGGACTGTTCCCTCTTTGACCTCTTTAAAGCAGGCCTGGGACCTTTCTGCCCCTTTCCCCACCCAGGAGGCAGCAGACAGCTACTTGTGGCATTCAAAGTTTAGTGATTGGGAAGAGGGAAGGTGTAGAAAATTATTACAGGGAATCTGTCAAAAGTTAGCATAGCTGGAGGGTGTATATATAGCGCAGCATCCTGCACATCCCACTGCTTTATTTCTGTGAAGCAGTAAAACATCTCTAGCTAAAAAAAAAAAAAAAATCAGTTTTCCTTGGAGCAGAAAATTATTTTATTACAACATGGCAGCCTCTCATTGCGTTGGGGTAGGGTGCCAGCGCCAAGACTTCTGGCTTCTTGGTGTTAATCAGCACTCTGAAATTGATACTATTTGAAGAAAACTACTCAGATTTTCTCAGTTTTCCTTTCCTTCTAACACATTTCTGTGTTTTTTCTGTGTTTTTTTCCTGTCAGACATCTGTACCCTAGTTTCTTTGTCCTTAAAACTACTTACATTATTATAGATACAATATCTTTGGTCAAGAGCAAAGAGTTCATCTGACAAACCCAATACATTTTCATTTAATTCCATTTCTGAAAAATTTAATATCATTGATTTTCACATAGGGATCCCTGGGTCAGCTGACTAATCAATATGTTATGCTAACTCTGATCATTTACAGCCTGACTTAATAAGTAGTAGTCTGAAAGATCTTCAAAGCAATTTTCAAGAGTTAATAACTTCAACAACAGTGACAAAAATGACAATAGAGGCAGTGTGCTGCTTTGCCAAATGCAGAAGATACGAGTTTAGAAAAGCTGCCACAATTCAAAATAATAATAAATTTATAATCTCAAAAGAGACTCCTAAACTCCACAAGATAAAAAGCAATCCTATTAAAAAAAAAGCCTAAATTATTTTTTAATTGGAAGGCTTCTGTCTCTGTTTCTGAAAACACAGCAAACTCAGAGTAAGTTTTCAAACTTTCCCATGCAGTCACAGGCCTAGAGATTTCACCTCAATGAAAGCAGACAGTCTTACAATCACCAATCTTCAAGACACAGGTCATTAACTTAAACAGCAAATGTCAGGAGACTTCAGCTTAAAATCACAAAGTTGGCAGTGCAGAAAGGCATGTTCCCTGCAAATCAAACCCATAGAGTTCAGGCACATTTGGGTTCAGTGGTCCTTATTTTTAGCACAAATCCATTTCAAGAAATACCTTTAAGTGTGTTGGGATAAAAGTCACACATCAAAAGGACAAGAGTGGTGTTGAGGAAGCCTTAAAGGCCCATGGTAAACTTAGAAACTTCACTTGCCATCAGTCTTGGGTAGCAGCATGGAACAAAGCTACAGCTGTGCCATTGGAGGTTATCACTGCAGCTCCTCATGTGGGGCAATGGTGAGAGGGACAGGGTGTCTCACTAGCACCCAGAAGTTTTGGATAGTGCTGAAGAAGCAATTATTTTGATTTTTGCAAAGCTTTAAGATTGTCAAAGGGCTCTCCAAACACTGTAACTGTCTGAGACTAGAAATTCCCAAAGAGTTGAAGGTAGGCAGTAATAATCATGTAATGAATAACCTTGAGCATGACTGGGAGAATGTGTCAATGAATTTTGTGTTAGAAAGGAGGTACTAAACCAGAAAAAGAGCAGGAAAGAATATCAATGCTCAATCATGTAATAAGTTCTCATCAGACACTAGATTTCCCTAAATCAAATTGCATAGAAAATGACTACTATATTACTTCAGTTACTGTAGCCATTCTAGTTTTACAAGTGCATAAAACACAATAAAAGGTTACAGTCATATGTAAATTCCAACCAAGTCCTTGCATGCAATTTATAGTATTGCATACTCTGAGGAAATTAAAAAAAAAAAAAATCTTTACAGAAGAAAAATCTATTTTCCCTTGAGAGAAAAATGAGCTTATCAACTGACAGCCAATACTTCTGCAAAAATCTCTACTTTTTAGTGTTCTTATAGCATTCAGCAAATTCCTTTTTACCGCAGCTCCCAAATTTCTGTAGTAGAGTGCAACAACAACAACAACAGTTCATGCTTCCATTGCACCTTGTCTTCTGTTGCAACTTGTCTGCGATTTGCATTAATTAAAATGCCAGAGCTTTGCCATGAGGTAGAAAAGCACTATGGTGCTTCAAAACTCAAAAACTCACTAAATGCCAAAGCAAAAGCTCCTACTGGCTTACATTATTAGAGCTTTTTATATCTGTGCCATAGACAGCAAAGATGATTCTTCAGATTGGTCTGTACATCTCAGGCCTGGTAAACATGAAATTTAGGCACAGTAATTTTTATATTTTTGTACCTTGAAAAAGTATATTCTCTGATTTTTTAAAATTTTTATTTATTTATTTTAAAAGCAGGATATACCAATCAGTCATTTTGCTGTGAAGACTACATCTTGGAAAATCATAGCAACTGCAAGGCAAGTTACCCCTTCCTCCTAGAGTCTATGCGTGCTAGCTCGATATCTGCTAGAAACTAGCCAATGGGTTTCTACAGGTGAAAAGAATTACCTAGCTGGCTTAATGTTAACGAAATATCCTTGTTCCTTTAGCATATAATCCTGGTATTACTCCCACAAAATTAAGACAGATTAGTGACCATTTGGATACTTTGCACATTTCACTTGTTAGAATGCTGCTGAGGTCACTTTGCTCCAGATAAGTGAACGTGGGTATAGTTTAGTGTCTCTAGTTTGATGACAACAGGTGTTGTTCTAATTAGGATTTACTAGGTTTTGGTGTCTGTTCATACTTCTTGTTAAGTTTCTTGCCAGAACTATTCTAGATGCTAGAGTCTTTTGTAACAGTAGTATGAGACAAATAAATATTCAGAATCTGGAAGACACAGCACCGATATAATCACTTGCATGTAGCAGAGACAGGAACTTATCCAGAGCATAAACCTTTTGCAAATGTCAGTTTTCCTTCATGAACTGAAAGGACCTCTTCTCTGGACAGTTGATTAGAAAAATGTAACCACTGTTTCTTCACTTGCTTTAGCAGTTATTCTGAAAAAGTCTTGAAAGACCTTAAAGTCATATACCATAAAGCATACCGGTGATACACAGTAAGAGAATAAGAAATATAGGGGACTTTATGCTACTGTTGGATAAATACCTTTTTGTCTACATTAGTTGCTGGCTCCAAGGTGTCCAGGTGCCCTTGTGATCAAGACTCTTAATAAGCTTACACTGGTTATTTTGCTGTTGATTGCCAATCATTTCTGGTTTTTTTTCAAATCTTTGCTGTGATAGGATCAGAAGGTCCATTATAGCAAGACCTAAAAGCAACAGTGAGAGAGCCTAACATGTCAGAGAGCAGATGGAGTACTTGGCCTGCTGATCCTGGCCATAAGGTGACTTGCTTCCCATTTTACATTATTGCCAGGACACTGGTGAAAAGAACTAAACCTAGAGATGAATTTTTGGTCAGAGTCCAAAGTCCCCTATATGGATCCTGAAATCTCAGGGTTTCAAGAAACACCCATCCTCGTCCTAATTTGGTTAGACAGTTTCGTAGTTCTCCATAGCATGAAGGGCTTAGGAGCTTTGGGGAATAAAATAAAATCCTCAAAAATTAAATAGATCATCAGCAGCAATGAAAATGCCAACCAAGTTTTCTTTGAAAGTCAGGGTCTGAGTCAGACATGAACTGCCCCAGAATTTTGACTGAATAGTGCAGATCACAGGTTTTATTTTCTTCACATTCATTTGTGACACAATACTGTTGCGAGAATTCCAAAATTGTCAAACCTAAAAGTGAGAGTTGCCCTGAGATGATCAGGGCACACTGACAGTACTCTGTTGAAGTTAGGGGATTCTTATCCCTCTCACTGCCTGACTTTAAGAGCTATCATAATTTCATCCAGATGCTTGTATTAAAGTACACCACTGTTCTCAGCTCTCAAAAGGACTAAATGAAAAGCTTAAAAACTGGAGAAAACACACCATTTTCTTTGTGAAT
This sequence comes from Theristicus caerulescens, assembly GCA_020745775.1. Classification (NCBI taxonomy): domain Eukaryota; kingdom Metazoa; phylum Chordata; class Aves; order Pelecaniformes; family Threskiornithidae; genus Theristicus; species Theristicus caerulescens. The sequence goes on along the minus strand of CM036558.1, from coordinate 34,589,082 downwards.
ATATCGTGGGCATCTCTCCTCTTTCCTTTCCCAGCACATCTGCTTCCCTCCAAGCAGGTAACGCTCCTGACAGAGAGGTTTGCTCACCCAGCTGAGCAGCACTCACCACCAGCCAGAGATGACTCATCATGTGCCCTGAATGAGCCCCAGCTCAATACCTCCATGCAGATGTCCCAGCAAGCGAGCATTAGTGTTTTGCAGTCTTTGTAGCCCTCAGAGTTGACACCGAAGCTAAAAAAAGCACTCGTGATGATGCTTATCATCAAGTGCATACATACTGTTTCCCTAATTAGAGGATGAATGGGTAGAAATCAGCTAGTGACCTTTAGTCTTCTGAGGGCATTACTAGAGCAAAAGGCACTTTCTAAACCTAAAAATATATTTCTATTCTAAATATATATTGTTTCTCTGACCCCTCCTAAACCTGCTTTACAGATAAAATAAAAAGCAGTCTTAACTATTTTTACCTGATTTCCCTGGAAGTAAAGGGTTAGATTTTTACATTATCTAGACAAGGAGTTTGAAACTCTCTCCAATTCTGAATAAAAAGATTTAAGTCATTGCAGCCAAGGCAGATTATTGCTCATATCCTTTTATGAACAGAGCATGAAAAGACATTTCTATACAGCAAATCCACGTAATAAACTATTCCTTTTGACAACTCGCACTGCTTCAGCCCCTTGGATTATTTGCTTGTGTGACCTCAGCCACACACACATACGACAGAGCCCAAAATAGATCTGGAAGATGAGTCACAATGTTCAGGAAGGATTTCAAAACAAATGGACCTATTTACTCTTGCAGCTGTCTCCTGAAGCTAGTACTATTTTACAGTGGTGTTATTGGTTTGTTCTCATTGTCTGCATCTGAAGTTCATTTGTTTTTGTTTTAGGTTTGAGGGGATTGCATCAGGTAATTAAAACAGGAGTTTAGTTCTTCAGAGGAAACATTTCAGGAATAAATATGCCGCACACATTCTGGATGATCTAAAATGGTGTCACGGTCCACTCAGTGGACTCGTGATGGTTCGTTTACCATGATCTCGAAGCGCAAAAAATCAAAGGCGACCACGCCAAGGGGTTATGCTTTGATCAACAGCACAATTTTATTGTTTGCCCGTAAAGCGGCATGCGATAGATGAGAGTGACAGAAAAGGGAGAAAAGGTAAAGTAAAGAAAGAGGATTATAGCTACCACCACGGGTCCAAGGCGTCCCTGTGGCCCCAGGTCCAGGCAGCGTCCCGCCGGTCCTTCCGATCGTCGTGATCCTTGGTGGGGAAGATCTTCAAAGTTCAGTTGCTAAGGAATCATCTTTTATGCCAAGCAACACACCTTGCTCCTCCTCTGGTCCATGGCGTGTTACCAGTCTCCGCCTTCTCGCGCAAGGTTACCACACGTGCCAAAAGAGGAGTGCCTGAGGCGTGGTTTACCTTAGAGGCGGGTAGCTTCAGACCAGGAGGTGTGTTTTTGTATTACAATGATATTACAATGAAGAAAGTTCACCTGAGGTTCGAGTTTTCTTAGTTCGTTGTTAGGACAATGGTGGTGATCCTTATCTAGGTTGTTCTGTTCAGTTGGACAGCAGTTATGCAGCCTTACCTAGGTTGTTCCGTTCAGTCCCAGGTAAACAGGGAGCGGCATAGTACTCCTCGTACCATGCAGTTCTCCTTTCCAGGGTGCTTGTGTCTTGGTTTCCATGGGGACCACATTCCATCTCCAGGTCTCCGTTGGCAATGTTGAGACAATATTGTCCTCTTAGGACCGACTCTTACACCACCCCGTGGCTCAACATTGTCATCAGGACCGTGTGGCAGCAGCATAATCCTCTAGGAGGAGTAAGAGAGGATTGGGAAAGAAAAAGGGAGAGGAAAATGACAGACAAGAAAAAGAAAAGGGGGAAAAGAGTCAACTTTAAATCAAATTATATTCATAAAAACAACTAAACATAAATCTGCTTAGGTCTTATACAATTTGCCTGTGTCAACAGATTTAGGGATGTCCACGTTGGAGGGGATATTCAACAAGTTATGTGCATTGACTATAGATGTCAGATGTGTCAATCGTTTTACCATTCTCCAATTTAAGACATACAATATCATTGACAAAACAAAACAGATCAAGACCAATATCAAAAGGACAACAATAGGGTGACACAACTTGTTCAAGATGCCTGCAGCAGTTGGCGACCATCCAAAAAGTGTGTTCCACCACCTATGTTCTACATCTTTTCCTACTCTCCTCAAGACACGGTGTATTTCTTCCACATCGTGGTGGACAGTTATCAAGGTTTTCCTTCCGTTTTCTCTGACCTCTTCTAAAATCTCGATCAAGTCTTGATGCTGTAACAGTTGTTTTACCAAAGTAAGATTCATCCCAATGGGCACAGGCTGCAGTACGTGAATCAGTGTATAATTAGATTTCAAGAGCTGGTGAGATGTGACCGGGGCTAAATAAGAGAAATCACACCCAGTGATGTTAATGAAATTACAAACACAGAAATTTGAATGATTTTTGGTATCCACAATTTCCTCATCTACAGATACAAAATTACAAGCGGTCCTCAGACACACACAACCTTTGCCAATATATACAAGTATTGTTTCAGGGTTATCGTCAGGGCAAATTTCGAAATGACAAACGCTTTGTTCAGTGTCAAGACAAATGTCTTGGGCTTTGATGGTGTTACTCTCACAAATAAATCCTTGTTGTTCCCGTACGATACAGAATTCTAAATTCACAGTTTGCCATTTCTCGTCCACCTTTTGGGCCCACACTCTATGCTCGAGAGGATAGAGTATAGTTCCATGGTGGTTCAACCCTAAGGCAATAATGGGGTAAATTACATTTATTGACGCATTGTGTATCGTCAACACAAAAGCTGTGGCAATGTTTGTGGCGGGGTTATAAGTAAAGTTTACTAAATTCCACCAAGATTGGAGTTTTCTCTCAAAGTCGGTGGCACTGTCCCAGACTATTTTCCGAATTTCAGTGGGCAAAGTGCCTTCTTCACCTTCTCTAATGATCAAGGCAGCCACTGATTGCATCCATAATTGGGCCTGGATACAACTGAGAGTCAAAGAAAGGTTCATCTATAATCAATTCGTGGTCTTTCACATTCACCTTTTCCCATTTTGGTAGCATGTTTGCTAACAGCCACTGGTTAGTTCCCAGAGCCAATAGGGAAGACCGCAAAGGCCGTTGCAATCCTGCCAGATCATTAGCTGTGGCAGCCAATTTATTCATTAATATCTCTGAGTCAATGCCATTGAGAACCCCCAATCCTGTTCCCAAAACACCAGTCAGGTCTCTCTGAGTCCGTTTCCCAGAAGGTATTCGTTTCCGCAGCCAGGTTGTCCATCCCTTGTAAGAGGGTTTTAGAAAAGGAGAGCAGGCTGTACTTCTGAAACATTAACTTGCATCAACAACTCAACTTGTTTAAGAGACCATTCAGGATTAAACAACATTTGTTGCTGACCTGTATTTCTGATTATATATGGTCCAATTCCAAAAATTTTGGCTTGGGTACAGCTACTGGTCGAGTGGTAGGTATTATGACTTCTATCCTGAGTTCCCCCCAGTATCTCGTGTTGTTTTTGCCACACATAATCTTGTGGGGGTATTGTATTGCAGTCAAATTTAGCCAACAATCTTGGCTTTGGTCTTTACATGACAAAATAGAACCATGGGGTTCAATTCCATAACTTTTTGTTGGTTCTATAAGGGACTCTGTGATTAATCTACATCGAATAGAGATGTCGTCACCCTGAGCCACCATAAAAGGGGGTAAAGCTTCATTTTTACCATTTAGTGTGAGAGCGGTGTCTATGCCATGGTGTGAGACTATTGAAACAAGCACCACTGGGGGGCTTGGTTATAGCATTTATTTTGAATTTGAAGGTTAGGCCCGATAGACCTGATGAGTTTGCCCAATTGTTTCGCCAATTACATACCACATAGACAGGCCTCGTCAAGGTGAAGTTATGCCAACAGTCATTCTCGTCAGTTTTACAAGATCTAGAGATCTCAACGTTATTGGTACTTGGGTCCAGGGTGGTATAATTGCCAACATACTTTTGGCGACAGCACAGGATGAAAGATTCTTGCTTATCGCATTCCCACTCATTAGTATGACAAAGTTTTGCTGAAATGCCAGGGTGAATTCTGGTTGTTAAATTTGAATCCAAAAGATTTCCAGAGAATTAAAGAGGCTTTTTCATAGAGAAATCCTTTGGATACTGTCCTGTAAAACCAGTATGCCTGACAGTAGCTTCAGACCAAGGCCATTCAGCATACTTTTGGTCATACACGAGTGGGAAGATGCAAACAAGTAGTAACAGTCCAATTATACTATTGGTCATTTTAAAATTTAGACCTTCAAATTTTCATCCATTTATGGTTTGTGTTATTCTCAGTGTCCCTCGAAGTTCCCCTGTAAAAATAAAACAACAAAGCTTGCCTCCCTGAGGCAGCAAAGAAAGTTAAAATGATGGAATTATCCAGCGAGTATTTATCCGATGTTCTTTTCCCAGGGCATCGGAGGCTACCCATGCATTTGCATTCAATGGGGTTTTCAGTACCAGTGGTACGCTTCCCACGGTAGGGAGTTCCACCAGAACGGGTTGTCCTGGGAAATGATCTGGGTTCTTTGAATCATTTGGTTCCTTCAATGAGGGAATCAAGGAAGGAGCCTTTGGGCAAAAAGCAGTGATTTTGGGGCATCCGTTTACCCCCCACCTATCGTTTACTCCTTTAATAGCTTCCCACAAGCGGGCATCCCAATTTCCCTCATGAGGTTTCAGAAGTCGTTTTAAGAGACCATTGGTCCTTTCTACAATTCCATTAGCTTGTGGATAATATGGGGTATGAAAAATCCATTTAATCCCTTCGCTTCGTGCCCAATCCTGTACAATTTTAGCAGTAAAGTGGGAACCGTTATCAGATTGTATTTCTTGTGGTTTTGGAAAAGTTCCAAACCATTCTCTCAGTGCTCTAACAGTGTTCTCCCCCGTAGCCCTGTTAAAGGCTTCAGCTTGGGCTAGTCCTGATGTTATTTCCACTCCCACCAGTACAAAATGTTTTCCTCCCGATCTCTTAAAGGGGCCAATATAATCCACCTGCCAGGCGTCCCACAAGCCTTTACCCTCCCTCAAATGCAGAGGTTCATCCTCTAGAGGGTGCCTGTCAAGTCGTCTTCGACATTGTTTGCAGGCTGATATGCAGGTTTTACACATTTCTCTGGTGACGGGCCAGCCTCGGGCAAGGGCTTCACGGTACAGATCTTTAGCTCCTGTGTGTTTGCGCTTTACATGCAACCACTCTAATAGGCATTCCCAGTCTTCTGAAATCTGGCCCTTTTGCACAGGGGCTAGCCTTGCTAACTCATCAGCCCGATTATTCCATTCTCCTGCTGACCCTCCATCTATCTGATGGGAAGTAGCAGTATATGGTGTCTCTTTGGTGGTAATGTGAGGGTCATCATCCTCGTCATTCAGGTAAGTAAATTCTGTTTTAATTAAGGGTCTCACTTGAGGGTTTTCCTTATAGCGTTTTTTCGCCTCCTTCAACTCCTTCTGTGGGTATATTCGGTTTGTTTGTCGAATCCCCTTTTCCTCCATATCCAGCTCTACCTCACTCAGTGTTTCAGTATCTTTAAAGCATTCCGCCTTCAGAGTGGCTTTTAACAGGCGGTTTTCTTCCCTTTCTTTCTCTAATTGTTGTTCTAAGTCATAATTAATTTTTTGCAGAATTTTCACCAAACTTTCAAAGGATTCTATAATCTTGTTTTCACTACTACGTTGCCTAAGGCGATCTTCAATTGCTGCGACCAGGCTGGCTCCTAAGACGGCACAGACTACTGCTTCGCCTTTGCCTGATCTAACCTTAGCTTCAGCCTGTAAAGAGGTCACTCGGTCCACTACACTCTGCAAATTTGTCCAATTACCCTGAGCCCAATCTTCTCCGGGTACAGAGGGTCGAGCCCCATACTTTGCCAAAAATGTGTAAAATAAATCCCGATCTTTCCTTAACAGAGTGTCTTGATTAATAGCCTGTTCAGTCATTCTCACTACAAAGGGACCAAACCCACTTCGGGGAGGCTAGACTTAGTTACAAACACACAGCCACTGCTGTGTCGCCCTTCTCTTCCCCGAGTGGTTGAAGGGACCAAAAATCTGCTTCGGGAAGGCAGCTTATAGTTACTCCAAGGTTGTCCCTTCACTTTCCCGAGCAGACAACTCTCATTAATGTGAGGGCAACTCCCCCTTTTAGCACTTTCCCCCTTTTGCACTTCGAGTTCTTTTGGTTAGATCCCAATAGACAGAGCCCTCAATCAGAGTTTGGAGTGCCAAGTCCTAGGTGTGTGTGGTATGCGGGAAATTCGAGTCGCCCCCCTTGCTTTCTGGACACCTCTCACCCTGTTGGGTGTAGGGCCAGGTGCGGCTAGAGCGAAATGTCCTTCCCCTGTTACAAACCACACACAACCTGCACTACTCTGCCTCTCGGGATCCTGTCCGTGACGCCAATTTATGTCACGGTCCACTCAGTGGACTCGTGATGGTTCGTTTACCATGATCTCGAAGCGCAAAAAATCAAAGGCGACCACGCCAAGGGGTTATGCTTTGATCAACAGCACAATTTTATTGTTTGCCCGTAAAGCGGCATGCGATAGATGAGAGTGACAGAAAAGGGAGAAAAGGTAAAGTAAAGAAAGAGGATTATAGCTACCACCACGGGTCCAAGGCGTCCCTGTGGCCCCAGGTCCAGGCAGCGTCCCGCCGGTCCTTCCGATCGTCGTGATCCTTGGTGGGGAAGATCTTCAAAGTTCAGTTGCTAAGGAATCATCTTTTATGCCAAGCAACACACCTTGCTCCTCCTCTGGTCCATGGCGTGTTACCAGTCTCCGCCTTCTCGCGCAAGGTTACCACACGTGCCAAAAGAGGAGTGCCTGAGGCGTGGTTTACCTTAGAGGCGGGTAGCTTCAGACCAGGAGGTGTGTTTTTGTATTACAATGATATTACAATGAAGAAAGTTCACCTGAGGTTCGAGTTTTCTTAGTTCGTTGTTAGGACAATGGTGGTGATCCTTATCTAGGTTGTTCTGTTCAGTTGGACAGCAGTTATGCAGCCTTACCTAGGTTGTTCCGTTCAGTCCCAGGTAAACAGGGAGCGGCATAGTACTCCTCGTACCATGCAGTTCTCCTTTCCAGGGTGCTTGTGTCTTGGTTTCCATGGGGACCACATTCCATCTCCAGGTCTCCGTTGGCAATGTTGAGACAATATTGTCCTCTTAGGACTGACTCTTACAAATGGGGACATCATAACTAAGACATCCTCAACATTGTAGGGATTTTACTTCCTGCTTGCCAAATGCCATGCAATTGCACAGCAGTTTAATTCAGCATTGGGAAAGATATGAAATACAATGTTTTTCTGTCGCTGCACTAGGGATGCTCCATGCTTTCACCAAATGTACTATGCAATATGCATGCTAACATGTTATATTCATTGTTTATATCTACTTAATATGATGGCAGTGGTGCATGACTAAAATAAAAGGTCCAGACACAAAGTGTGACTATAAAAGTTTGTATAGAAGGTTTTTTTCAGGTAGACACGGCTCTGTTTCAGCACAAATCCCAATGCCTTCCAAAAGGTAACAAAAATTTAAGTTCGCAACACTCTCAACTTGGCCTTTTGGTCTAATGCTATTTTTCTTTGACTAACAATGAGATCTTCTGCTTCTTTTAAATAAAATTCTTATTCTAAAATGGTTCTCACATTTGACTGCCAAACCCATAATCTTTCAGCAAATCTATCTCCTTAATATGATATTACTTTAATCCAAAAGCAAGATGATGCTTAATTTTTAATTATTATTATTTTTCATAAGTTCACCCCTAAAGGCAAAAGTCAACTGCTATTGGCATAATAAAATGTACATTAACTTCAGTGGAAGCTGGATCAGACCCTAACAACAAAAGATAATTACTACATAAATCATAGCACCTCATATAATTCCAGTGTAGCTAACTTAAGTGGCAAAATCTCTGCAAGAAGATTATGGACCTAATTATTTACTATGGCTCCATATAAATGACTCAAAATTTATATCAGGGAAAGTGAGAGGCAAATAAGCCTCTGGCTGGCAAAGTAGTAAGTGTTAACATTTATGGCTGAAATTATGATGTTTATCACATGTAACCCTTGTTGCCAATCAGTAGGTTGAAATGAAGACAGGGCATAAATGATTGTTTTACTTCAGTAATTCAAAGAAGGGATGAGGGAAGGCTTATGTTGCTTGTACCATGGATTTAAGATCACCAGGAATTACCTGTTTGCTTTGCAAGTTGTGACATGATAGAAGGGCCATTTCTCACAAATTTCATAAGGCCTTCTTTCAACAAGGTACATAAGATGAATTTACCTTTAAAATGTGACGTGACAAGAAATACCAGTAGACTTCTATTAAGTGTACAACCCAATACATAGGCAGCAGGCAACAGAGGTGTCTTCCGAAGGACTGTGATTGACGGAAATGAAACCAAGTTCTATTAATCACTTCCTACAGCTTTGGTTATAGAATTTAGCATTTGCATTTGGATTAATGCCATTTATTTGCTAAAAAGATATATACGTTTCTGAAATGCTGCTGATCAATAACTAAGCTGATGCAGACATTGTTTGTTACAGACTTTATCCTAACTCCCTTATGGTGTATCAGACTCCAGGCAGGCAACAAAAATAGCATCATAAATAATACAAAACCATGAATACACACTCAGTCTAAACAAATCAATAAATGAATATTAATATTAAATATAGGAGCAGCAAATATATCACTGATTACAAGAAAATAATAAAAACCACTTTTGTTTATACTTTGCAAGCAGCAATTGTGTCCTTTACTAAAGAGTGCTTGCTTCCACTCTTGAATTGGGGTCTCCTGCCTTTTTTTAAACAAAAACAATTATCACTGGTATAAAATGAAGATGAATAAAAAAGTCATAATAGCATCATCCATATTCGTATATGTAGTCATAAAATTCATCATCATTATGTTGATTCATACTATTCACTTGTTGTTAGCAACTGATATATCCTACAATTTAGTATGCTATAATTCTAATAAGAGTGGAATGTTACATGAAAAAAAGAAAAGTTTAAAAAGTTAAGATTTGGGTTTTGTCAGGCTAGATAACGTTTAGGTTCAACCAGTGAATTCATAGATGAGCTTGCAGAATGCAATGATCATTCTAAAAATAGGATTTATTCTGGCAGAGACAGCTTTGGCTCACTCAGCAGACTGTGCCTGTTACTAAGCAAACTTAGTAACAGGTATAGTTTTGAACTCTTCCCTTGCTTTCTTTGCCTCTAGAAATTTACACTGCTTATCTTTATAGGTACAGAATTTGAAAATTGCTATTGTATTTTATTGATTTTTTTTTTATAGCAGACTAGGTGACTTTATGATGTTTTTAAGAATATTTTACTGCTTTATATATTGAATAAGTGCTTACCTTCCCTTTTCCTTTGAGTAAATTTCCATGGAAACTGAACACATTGTGTTCTGCTGGCTGTATTTCTTGTCTACCTGAGATAGCACTTTGATTAAATGTGCCCTCATAGATAACTAATTAAAACCATTATGAGGGTTCTCTAAAGTCTCTGCTAATCTTTTAAAAAATGTTTTAATGTTTTGAATTTAATTTGGCATATTTGCAAGGAAAACAAGAAATAGTATTTTCTGATCTAGCTAGATGCTGGTACTGCTCAACTGTTTCAGTGTAATCACAGAACTTCAACAATATGTGATGAACTGAGATCTATCATCAGCTCTCAATTCATGACCAGCTACAGACCCTTCAGTATGCCATTAGTTCCCCACTTCACTGATTGTGCCTTTTTTAGTGCCAGCTGTTTCCACAACATAATTTCCCAATCCCCGTTCTCTAAGCCATTGTCCTGTAACTTGCAGGCATCACAAAAAAAGACAGTACACAGTAATTCTTCCAAACTGTCATGGTTTAACCCCAGCTAGCAACTAAGCACCACGCAGCCACTCGCTCACTCCCCCCTGGTGGGATGGGGGAGAGGAACGGAAGGGTAAAAGGGAGAGAACTCGTGGGTTGAGATAAGAACAGTTTAATAGTTGAAGTAAAATAAAAGAGAACGGTTAAATAGGTAAAGCAAAAGCTGCGCACGCAAACAAGGCAAAACAAGGAATTAATTCACTACTTCCCATTGGCAGGCAGGTGTTCGGCCATCCCCAGGAAAGCAGGGCTCCATCACGCGTAACGGTTACTTGGGAAGACAAACGGCATCACGCCAGATGTCCCCCCCGCTTCCTTCTTCTTCCCCCAGCTTATGTACTGAGAATGATGTCATGTGGTATGGGATAACTCTTTGGCCAGTCTGGGTCAGCGCCCCTGGCTGTGCTCCCTCCCAGCCCCCCCGTGCACCGGGCAGAGCATGGGAAGCTGAAAAAGTCCTTGACCAATGTAAGCTCTACTTAGCGACTATTTAGGGGTACTTAGCATCGACATTGTTCTCATCCTAAACCCAAAACACAGCCCCACACCGGCTACCAAGAAGAAAATTAACTCTATCCCAGCTGAAACCAGGACAGAAACCATAACAGGCTGTAGCATTTTCCTAGAAATGTTCCCTTTTAGCACATACAGGTCCTGCTAGGGAAGGAGTAATGGGTTCTGATGACTCATTGCAGAGAGCAGTCTAGGAAGGATAAAAACGGTTTGGGAAGGGAATCTGTGTTATGGCATGAATAGACTTGTGATAAGAGCCACGACACCCCAAGAACTAAACTTAACGTTGATAGCTTTTTATTTGCTTTGCTGATGAAGCCAACTCCCTTCTTCCAAAAAGGTAAACAGATTATATTCCCAGACAGTAGATTTTAAAGAAGTCTGTGACAGGTACCTCTACACAATACATTTTTTTTTTTTTTCATCCTAGTCCATCTCATCACAGGCAGAACTTCAATTGTAGACTTCCCTGGAGAACTGGGGGGGTGGTGAGGATCAAGGAAGTAACAACAGCTTGTTCTTAGGCATGACTTTGGAATGAGACAACAAAAAGCATCTGATTCAAGTCCTAACTGACCATAGACCAGAACTGAAAGTAAGACAGAAACACGTATATGAGAAAGCAGACAACAGAAGTGTTAAGCTACATATTTTTAGGACTTAGACAGTGACAGAGAAAACTGGAGAAAGTTCCAAGAGTGTTTCATTTGACCTGCACGGGCAACTTCCACAGGGGCAGGGAAGAAAATAAGGGTGGTGTCTTCCAAATGCAAATAATATCTGATCCTGACACATGAGAACTAATATTCAATTATTTTACTTAACTCAGACTTGACAGATCAATGATGAAACTTCACTATGACATCTGAAGGGAACAGTGTTTTGGCAGATAAAAAACATGCCTTGATGTTCTCTTAATTAGATTGTATAGTGAGAAAATGAAACTAGAGAAGACTTTGCAAGTGGTCTGAATGAAAACTAAGCCAAACAATTTCAAATTCTGGGTCGGGAAAAAGGACAAAAGGGTTTGGTCAGGAGATTATGGATGATTAAGTGAATCTCAATAGTTGTAGAGACAATAGTAAGACTCAGGACAATGAGAATTTTCCAAGACAAAGAAGTCACTTTGCTCAGACTAAATCTAGGCATGTTCTTTGATAGTTGTATTAGAGAGGTTTTCACACTCCTATGGGCCAAATAACGTGCACAGGTATTCCTTTGTATCGTTAAAGGCTCAGGATCATTTGAATCAGGGAGGTCATGGCCATGCTGCACACTGGCAGGAGTGTATGGCAACACAACTACCTTGTCACCTTACATACCTCAACAATACTTGCCCTGTGGCATCCTGACATCATATGTGTGCTCCCTGCACATGTCGTGACCCCACAAACACGATTCATGAAAGGGACCATGCACTACATTTCCACTTAGCTTCTTCCCACTTGCTGAATAGCTGTGCTGCCTCTTGCACTGGTTAGGTTGGCAAAGCACAGACCACAGAAGATGACCTCACAGTCATTCATGTCCTACTAGAAATGACCAGAAAAATCTCAAAGAGCAGAGTTTTCCATCATGGTCCTCTACCTAGGTCTTAAACCTGCAGCAAGAATGAGGCTCTTCCAGTTTGGATACTGCTCACTGCAGCTGGGATGTTTAGCAGGAAGCATGAACTTCAAGATAAAAAAGGCTACATTAGAGGTCCTGATGAGGAACTGGTATCTGTGCTATAGCATGACCACCACACACTTACAGGTTCACCCTCCAGGGCAGCAGCAGTGCCTTCATGAAGCCTGGCTCCCCTAATGCTATAGAACCAGTTTGGAGTTACAAATCTGCTGTTGGATTTGTCATGGAGAAGGCAGATGATGCCATCTTACAGACTATCTGACCTTTCATGCTACTCATTACTAGCATCTGTGTGGCTTTCAGACAGTCTGTTTTGCAGGCATTTTACTACTGTGTAAGTGATGCACATCCCCATATGCTACATGCTACAGCAAACCCTCAGTTATATGGATAGGAAATCCTGATCCTACAGGTCTCTGTCAGTCACTGGAGATGATTAATAGAGACTATGATGAGTTACAAAGGCCAATAAATAATGTCTGAATGTTCAGAACCCAGGTGTTGCCTCTGCTCTTTCTTCCTAATTGTCAAGGAGCAACAAGGGCAGGGGAAGGAGCAGGGTTTGAGGAACAGACCCACAGTGCCTGAGCAAGGAAATCAGGTCTGTGATGGTAAACAAGGCCATTCAAGAGTCCAGTCATCATCCAGCAAGTCCACAGTGATAAGGCAGCTCTGAGATCAAGCCAGAAAGTTAAGTCAGTGAACGAGGATCAGAGCAAGGGAGATAAGAGAACAGCCACAGATAAGGCTACAACATAGCTTAAAAGCAATTCCTGAGCAAAACAGGGTAGGGGGTGAAAGCAGGGAGAAGAGCTCCTACTAAGATTTCTTGGCAGAGCATTCTCAAAGAGTTCAAGGCTGGACACTGGCACCATTACCTACGTGCACGCTGAGTCCAGGCAGCCAAGCCCTGGGGGAGGAGATGTGCTTAGTGCTCTGATATCAGCGACAGCCACTGATGGAGCAAGTCTTCTGTGTTTATTTTGAGGATGGTGGAAAAGGACAGCCAGACTCTTGACGATTATCTTCTCAAAGATGTCTCAGATTCTGGAAGCTATATGGCCTTGCCTCTGAATAAAAGATTTTGCCCTAGACTTCAGCTTCATACTTTTCAGTTTTTGAAATTTGACCCAGCATGACAGGCTGGTTCCTAGAAACCAGCCTTTACCTGCTTGTTAACTGTCTCTTCAAATTCCAACAGTAAATCTTCCTACAGCAAAGCCACAAGTACAGGCCAGGTGCAGGAATATATCAGTTTGAGCACTGTCCCTCTAAGCCTATAACAATTTGTGCAGTGATATATGGTTCTATGGAGAGGATGTCTTCCAATAAACAAGGGAGAAGCATGTAATCACTGGAGTCCATACAAACCTGAGGCCTGTTACTTCCATAGTATACAGAGGGGTGGGATCTCAAGGAGCACTAACCTCTTGGCCAGGCTTCTTCAGAAAAGGACCTATTTAGTTCATCCCTGGGTGAAGTCCAGGTATGCATTGACATCCACCAAGCAGATAATCTGGGGACTAGAATCTCAGTGCAAAACATGCATAGAAACTTGGATAAGCACACCCTTTATAATGTGTGGTCAATGCTCTGGTAGAGAATGAAAATGGCAGAAGAATAGAAATCTTGCATAGAGAGAATGCAGAGTCAGAGTCTAACCTGTATTTAGCATGATTTTATCACAAAATAGCATTTATTGTTTCTGTTTAAAAGAAATCTGCAATAAGAACCTCTGGGCTTTTAAAATACTCGTGCTCCTGGTTAGCAAGGATAAAAGAGAATAAACAGATAGAAAAGGCAAGACAAAGACCATTTGGCATGATTTTATGTCCTAAAAGCATGAAACTGATACTATGCTTCTCTTGGAAACAAAACAAAAAACCCACAAAACAAAAAAACCCACAACATTTGCAAACAGGGGTGAGTCACAATAGGTTGTCCCAGGGTCCCGTAGGGTTGTCACTCCAAAGAAACAACGCTACCAGAAATAGGTGACATATTCCTCAAATCTGACACACCATAAAGAGAACAGAGTCTGTCACTTTGCTCAAGAGAGTCACTGCTAACAACAGGCAGAGAGACCAGACCTTAGTAGAAATAAGTGGACTTTCCATCTCTTGATGGAGATGGAAAAAAGAGCAGACCAGATATCCTTCATAAACTCTGCATGCCTAATACACGGTCGCTCAGGAGATAACTGAACATTATAGATAATTTTGGTAAGAACTAAAATAATCATATTAATTATATATAATGCATAAATTTAGGGTTGGAGTCTTAATATTGTGCCTTGGAAGGAAATGTATAGCATCAGGGTTTGTGCCATGTGGTATAAACAGCTCTTGTACCAAGTGCGGTGCAGCACTTGGTTTTTATGGACAGTCAGGTACAATATAAAGCAACTTTCTTTTAAACCCTGATATAGTAAATGATCATTAATCATTCCCAATTAGACTATATGTGCCACTGTCTTCCACTAACAATTAACTTCCAAAGTGTTCAAGTCACTTCTGGAAAAAATCTAATGGTAATAGTAATTATTTCAAGTTACTCTAGAAAACCGCATCTGGATGGTGGCAAGAGAGACTTTGTGTCTGGACAATGTTTGGTCTCTCTCAACTGGAAAAGAGTCAACAGGAAAGGCAATTGTGTCTTCAAAGAGATATGCTTTTCCTAGGGGCTGATACTGGCCATATCATCCATTTGCATTCCCTAACTCCTGTTATTCTTCATGATTTTCACTCACCAGTAATCTGAACCATGCAAAGAGTCCAATGTACTACCTAGTCGTTCACATGTGCAGCACAAAATCTTTAGCGTAAAGATGGAAGAGTCTAATTTTCATAATTATGTCTTTTTTTTTTTTCTTGAAAGTTCAGGTGCAGGCAGCCCCCAGCGGAGCCCAGGGTTTGTTTCATGCCTGTTTTTATAACATTTTTGCTTGTCCTGCAGAATTTGATAAATGAGGAGTTGCAGAGTTGCTTATGGGAATATGATTATGCAGAATTAAATTGTCAGGCTCATTAATTATTCTGATTAAACACACAAAGCCAAGCAAAGGGATTTTTGTGCCCCCTAGAATGAATTGTGTACAGCCAATCTACGGACATTTACATTTTTATACTCTAATAAATGCATCTTAAAATGTAAACATAATCACTCACAGAAACAAAGCTGGAGTTTGACTCACAAGGGGCTGCAGGCAGAAACCTCTCCCATTGGTATACTGATATTTGCATTGCTTTCTGATTTAGCCTAGCAAGTCCACCAGCCACCCTAATGTTCATGTGGGGCCCTGTGCACTGCTGTGATTGCTCTCCCTTTGCACTCAGTCTGCCCTCATTTGTACTTCATTACGGAAATACACAAATTGTCTCTTTTTACCATTGTGAACAATTAGCTTACAAGGGAAGATAAAAAAAGATATTTGTCTTGTGTTCACCCATAATTATTCTGGCATGTTAAAGGGAATAGGGGAGAGGAGGAGTCTGCAATTTAATTCTAATAAAAATACCTATCACATAAATAAGAAGCATGCTATCAATCAGCTATGTTTTCTTCTGAATACACTGACCCATTCAGCATTGTTTAATTGCAAATCTTACATTGCAGACAGCCACTAAAAAGAAAATCATCAGTGAAAAAGAGCACATAAGGTAGCAATAATAATAAGGTAACAATAGGATAATAAGATAGCAATAATGATTACAACCACAAAGACCATCACTATGTCAGGTGTCCAGAGAGGATAAAAGATCCTTCCTTTTTAGCTGAGAAAATGACTGATTCATGCAAGAACCAAATTAAGAATCTGATTGACTCTTTCATTACTGTTGCTATTGACCAACATCCACCCCAATAAGGGGAGGGGGGGAAGCAAGAAGTGTCAAAGTGTTGGGGAAACTGCTCTACATTTTTGCCTTCATAACAAAAAGGCTGAATCTTTCCTTGAGGAACAAACTTCTTTGTCTGAACTTTGAAACTGCTGCATGTACTCCCCCAGTAATGTCAAGAGAAGGTCCAGGAAGAGAAAGAAACCAAAACAAGCAGCCCAGAAAGACTACAGATGGCAAGAACAAGAAACACAGTCCTGAGCCCAATATTAAGGGTTTCTTAAACTCCTGGTAAGAAGTCTTGTTTAGCACTGTATTCATAACTTTTCCTGAAGGTCAGTCTAATAGCTTGCTAAATAACACTGGGAAGAAAAAATTCTTTCAGAACTGACCTTCCACCAAGCAGTGTGTCACTTTGGTATATTTAGCTATCTAAGATACATAACTTCCCCTACTTTATCACCTGAAGACTTCAAATATTTGTTCCTACTATTACCTCCTTATTTTTCCTACTCCAGTTCTATAAAGGAGTTAGACTAGTTTGTTTATGCACATCCATATAAAGGGGGCTGTAAAAAAGCCATACTGAAGTTTTGTCCTGAGCCCTGACAGGATGACATTTCCGATCCTTTTCGCCTCTATTCTCTAAATCAGTAAAACCCAACCTTTTGGGTAAACAGACCATGATAAACCCTCAAAATGGTTTGTGGACTAGCATATACCTCTACCAAATTTCTGACTTAGAAATGCTGCTAAAACTATCAGACCTATTTGTCTGATTGGCCAAAGTGAGGTTTCACAGCTCCTCGAAGCCTGTGCCCACCTCATAAAGGTTTGGGAGGAGAGACAAAAGAGAGAAGGAGGATAAGTTCTTTCATTTGGAACAAATAAAAGAAGTGGCTTTGAAACAGCAGAAATCTTGACTTGTACTCTGGAACTGAGAAGGAAACCAAAGCAGAGAGAGGTCCAGGCTCACATGTTAGCTTAGAGCTCCTTCAGACCAGAGTTCACAGCTTTACATTGGTATTTAACAGCAAGGTGGACAAGCACCCTTAGGTTTCACCAAGAGAAATCCCAGCTCAAGTTTAAGCTTCTTATTTCATAGCTTTGACAACTAGTTTACAAGAAATGTGTCTCTCAATTCTACATTGCAGCTGAGCTTGAATGTTTTGGGAAATGTTTATATATGGCCTCTGCAGTTCTCTTGATCCTGGATCCATAAAGTAGAATAACCTAATTTCTTCCAGGTTTACAAATGCTGGTTACCTTCACAAAGATCCTTTCTGTCCATCTCACCATTTTATAAGGCTGTCTAACCTGGAGTTACTTGCTGCAGTTTCAGAGGCTGGTCGGAAAGCTCTGCATAGGGCTCTCCTGAGACCCTGGCACTCCTAATGCAGGGTAATACATGTCGCTAACTCTGTCCGTCTTCCTCTGGGAAAAATCTTCCACCTGATTACTTCAAAAAAGTGCCTGGGGACTTTTGCAGTTTTCACTGGTGCTTTTGACAGTAACTGGAATCAAAATAAGGACTCTTGCCAGAAAGGCTTTAAAGAAGTTTTTGTTCAAGCGTCACTGTCTGCACTCTGACGGCTGACATGAGCCCTTCACTAGCCTGCGGGGAGAAGTGATTAAAACTCACCAACAGATAAATCCCACAAGTATTACACTCATCTTCCTGTCACTAACAATGACATGAACACAGTTTTATTATAAGGATGAATCAAAGGTTATGCAAGAAGGCTTTCTCCAAATCCCATTTCCCCATTTGCCCAGTGCTGCCTCCTCTTACTCAACACTTGCTGCTTGCTCCACTTACTCAACCAAAAACCGGAAGTCTGAAAGCCACCACATTCATTGCTCATAGCAGTATTTGCACTGGTTTCAGTGCATATTTTTCTTTCAGGTAGTGAGGGTATACAAAATCTACACTAAACAGTGTATTGAAATCCATTCACCATTTCTCACCATTGCCAGGTTGGAAACACAGGACTGGTCCCCTGCAGCAAAGCTTTAGCTACCAGGTCAGAAGCGATGACTTCTAAGGGTCTGATTCTCCCCAGGTGCTGAATGTAGTTTCTTTGGACTCGGACATCAGGGCCCTTTACACCAAGTAAGGATCTGTGCAATGCAGTACAATTTGCAAGATAGCAGAATGATCTGAAGTTAAGATTCCTGATGTTGAGTGTAGTAAAAGTACCCCCTCCATTAAATTTCAGTAATTGTGAAAGAGAAACATCTTTTAACTTTGTTTACTGTCTTACAAGACAGTGTTCATGTTTATTTTACATGCACTCACTTTCATGCTTCATATCCATTAAAAATGAATATATAGCAGCATGTGTTTTCTTTCCCTCCTATATCATTTATAGTTTGTTGCTTTCTATTTCAAAGTATGTATTATTGAACAAACCAGATGAAGAATTTTTGATGAATTTTTGAAACAGAAGCCAGACACAGAAACACTGGTTAAGTAAATTGTACCTATAAATAACTTCATAACAAGGCCAAATGTACAGTAAAATGAAGTTTGCATAAATATCTCTTGATCTAACGCCTGTGTTTCCTCCCACTAACATAAATCTCATTAGTCACAGACATACTGGGTATGGTATTTTCAAAGCCTTTGCTGCTTAGGCCAGTAAACGTTTCCCACGTGGTTGTGATATTTCTTGTACAAACAGAGGATTAATGTCAATTGCTACAAGTGTGAAGTGTTCCAGGACACTTTAAAGGGCAAGACTGCTGCTGGCCTTCATCCATGTGCTAGCTCTGTGGAAAGGGGTGGTGGTCTCCAATGACACATACCTTTTGAGAAGTTACAGGCAATCACAGGCCCTTAGTTATGAATTTAGAGATTTCAGTGTTTATATTTCAATAAATTCTGTGTAACCCTAAGTAGGTAGGGAAGAAATGAGCAATTCCCCCTTTCTTATACAGAATGAAATCTCTGACCATCAATGCTATTAGAGAAAGAAGTTCACCATCAAAAGAAGTGATGAATCTTTTAAACTTCCCTATATGCTAAAATCTGGTTGGAAAAGAGAACTGACCTTTCTTTTACTTTTCTTTTTACTATGTCCTCCCTGTTTTTATAGCTTGCATGTACATACAAATCTCTACGAAATAGTTGGTTTAGCTCTCCAGTTTCAAATAAAGCCTACAATTCTAGGCTTTGCTCAGAGTGCCAGTTTCCTCAAGAAAAAGCTGAAAATATATTTGGCAGAAGTAGAAAGAACAAAAAAAAAAAATCTAATGAAAGAATCAGTTCAGATGAACTCTTATTTTTCTTTTTTTTTTTTTCATTTTGTCTAATTTTAAATCCAACATTTTGGTAAATGGAAATTTGCCTGAATAAGTTTCTTCACAGTATAAAGCTTGGCCAGGATGATGCACATAGTACGTAGAACTTGCTGCTGTAAGTGACCTCTGCATTCCTCATCATGTTGCTGTCTATTTTTGTTTTTTCAAGAGTCAACAATGCTGTCCATGCAAAAGTGGCAGGAAATTGTTTAGCTCTGTGACGGTTTGATATATGGCAATTCAGAGTATTCTGCAGAGTTCACAAAAAGGAAAGAGCATTTGTTCAGTATGTGTCTTTCTTACACTACGCATCGTCCTTTGCCCCTAATTCTTAACCCCACATGAAAGGAAAAGCATCAAAAAATACTAAAAAGAAATACTGGCGATAAATTGCATTAGATTTAATACCAACCATTTTATGACCTTCAAACACTTGTTCCCCATTCAGAAAGGTATCTGGCTGCTTTGATGCTTACAATGTCAAAAAAGATGTTGCTCCCTCTTTTCTGGATTCTCCTCTGTCATCATAGTTTTCTTTACCATGCTCTTTCAATATGATTTTCAAACCTCATTCTCATCACTTTCTGTGTGAATGAAAGAGCTTCCCAAACTTATCCCAAGTTCTGTCTCCTTTACATTAAAATCTTCCTATTTTTCAGAGCCTTCCATTTTGGTCTCAGCATCTAAAACCCAGAATCTTAGCAGTTCTTATGGTCATAATTTGAAATACATCGATTTCCCTGAGAGTCATTAACTTTGTCCTTAATTACTCACTAACTTGAAGGGGCTCCTGAGCTTCATGCAAATTGTATGGTCCTTCCTGTAGAGGGACTATTGGCATATTAACACTACTTATCTTAACTGTCTCTTCTGTATTTGGGTTGTCCCGTTCTGCACACCTATAAAGACATTCAGTGGCATACGAGGTATTTACTACCTCAGAGTTGCCGACTACACGTGGTGAGAAAGTGTGCTTCGGGAAAATACATTTTTCAGCTACTCAGTTTTCTTGTGTCTTTTTTTTTATAGAACATAATCGGGATGCACAACCAATGTTCTTCATTCTGTGTGCATTTTCTGCATTCATTTAAACTTTGTGGTTATCAGGGGACTGAGAGAGGGACAGCTGGACCATTTACACGATAAGCTGCAGAAATGAGATGAATGTGTAAAAACTAGAACAAGTGTTTCAGTAGCTATTCTTGCAGCGAGTTATTCACCAAAGTCTCACTACAGCATTCAAACCTTTTACCTCTTGTGCACACTGCTGCTAGGCTTTTAGGAAAACTATAATGTAATGGTCCCATTGGAGAGTCAGGTCATCAAAAAGGCTCTTAAAAAAATTCAGCTAAAATCTTGTTGTTGCATTTAGCTAATGGTGATAACTACCATGTTTTAATTTGCAAGTATATGAACAAAGGCCTCAATTCCAATCAAATCAGAAGAAAGAAACGGAGTTTAATCCTCTGATTTTTTTTAAATCAGAGAAGTAGGAGGCACAAGAAAAACAGAAGGAATCCTGCAAGTCAATTGGAAACCTGATTTTTTTTTTTCTTTCTTAAGCATCAAACTCTATGTCCTGGTTTCATCTGGGATAGAGTAAATTTTCTTCTTGGTAGCCGGTATGGGGCTGTGTTTTGGGTTTAGGATGAGAACAATGTCGATGCTAAGTATCGCTTACACTGGTCAAAGACTTTTTCAGCTTCCCGTGCTCTGCCCGGTGCACGGGGGGGCTGGGAGGGAGCACAGCCAGGGGCGCTGACCCAGACTGGCCAAAGAGTTATCCCATACCACATGACATCATTCTCAGTACATAAGCTGGGGGAAGAAGGAGGAAGCGGGGGGGACATCCGGCGTGATGCCGTTTGTCTTCCCAAGTAACCGTTACGCGTGATGGAGCCCTGCTTTCCTGGGGATGGCCGAACACCTGCCTGGCGATGGGAAGCAGCGAATTAATTCCTTGTTTTGCCTTGTTTGCGTGTGCAGCTTTTGCTTTACCTATTTAACCGTTCTCTTTTATTTTACTTCAACTATTAAACTGTTCTTATCTCAACCCATGAGTTCTCTCCCTTTTACCCTTCGATTCTCTATTCCCCATCCCACCAGGGGGGAGTGAGCGAGCAGCTGTGTAGTGCTTAGTTGCCAGCTGGGGTTAAACCACGACACTCTAGAAAAGAGAATTTCTTAAACTATCTAAAGGCACATGGTTCTTGGTCAATTAAAACAAATAAAATCTATTTTTCTCCAGATTTGCCTGAATTTTGCAGAAGGTATACATACCTGTTTCATTTTAAAAGCACTGTGCAATTCTGTCACTTTAACTGGAGAGAGCCACTGCATAAGCAGTTAAACATATGCTGAAATCCTTGTAGATGTCTCTCTAAATAGCCTGCCTTGGATAAGAAAGATTTTGCTTGAGCATAACTGATTTTCATAAAGGATACCAGACACAGTAGTTCCCTGTAAACGTTCAATGTTCACTAGCTATTGCCTTTTTCTTGAAAAACTTAGCATTTGCAGACATTTGGAATAGGAAATAACTTCTGTCAGACCTCAGAGTGAAGTAATCATTGGTAAAAGTGTTCTTTCAAATGCTGATGTTTCAATTTGTCTATGTGGATGTAGCCAGGATGTTATGAACTCCAGCTACAAATTAATGACAAATTAATGAAGGGGTTTTGCCAGCAATCTTACTTATCTTATTTCTTATCCAAGAGTTAAGGTCTTGATCCAAATCCATTTGAATCCACAGAATGAAATTCTCTAGCTTCAGCTGCCTACAGACCATACTCTAACTGAAGATCATACTCATAGTGTTAAGTATATGGAGTATATAATCTCTATAGTCACTAGAAATCCTAAATTGTCTTAGAATATATTAGCTTAGAATACCAGAATGTAGGATATAAGTTACCAGGGTGAAAAGGAAAAAAAAATACAATCTGTATACAGTTTAAACTAGAATAAACTTGTAAATATTATAGGACGATTGATCTTCTAACTAACAAAAAGCACTTATTTGGTTCAGTAGTGTAGGAAAATAACAGGCTGCATGGGATAAATGATACAAGCTACTTGGTTTTCACGTTGGAAATTCTGTTGCCAAGCTATACCTTTAACTGTAAGTACCATAGACTTAAACTTGCTCTCACTGAATTTACAGATATAATTTCTACTGATGTCAAAGGGATGAGTATGGTGTGGAATAGATCAAATATAATATTAATACCTCAGAAAAAAAAATTAAGTAGTGTAGTCAATTGTTAGGTATGCTAAAGAAGTCACAACAGTCTTAGGTCAAACCCCTCCTCTATGAAGTTTTCTGAGGCATGTAACTTTATTCTTGGATTTCATGTGAAACACATGGACTGATAAAATTTTAAATTCCAAGGTATATGCTATACTCTGTGTCTGAATAGGCAGACAGATGCCTACACACATGCACACGCACAATAATAGTATATAAGCAATATACAGTGTAGGGTGAAGATGTTTGGCAGATGCTTTAAACACCAAGAATTTTCTCACCAGGGAATCAGTTACTACTAACTGAAGAACGTGCTTAGCATTGTATTCCTTGAAAGTTACAATAAAAGCCAGAATGAAGGTGAGCATTAAGGTTATAATAAAAAAGTAACATTTTTATTTAAAGTTGTACTATTTTTAAATAACTCATATTAAGAAAACATAAGCCCATAGCACTCTTAATATTCACTACAATACTACTTTTAATATCCAAGCAGGCAAGACGATGGCCAAAGCTGTCTGTGACCTGTTTCTTTTCCATCTACTCCTTTCAATATGATTTTTCCTTATCAATGGATTGCACCTCAGCTTCCCCAAAAGTTAGATATTCCTGGGTTTGGAACAAGGGATGCAAAGAAAAACAAGAAATGGTTTCTTGTATTCTGTTGAATCTCCTGAGAAGTACAGAGAATTTATTATCAAGTTTGAGGCAATGGAGAATTTTAGTAATATGAAAGAAAACTGTAGCCATCTAAAACAGGCAGGGATGTCTATTACCTGAATGAAAGAGAACAGCACTAGAAACCAGTGGAATTTTCTGGTCCAGGACAAAAAAACCCAAACCCAAACAAACAACAACAACAAAGAAATTGACATTTTAGGTATACTATTGAACCAGAACGAAATAAAGCAAATGCTAAACATCGCTGCTGCCCATTTTTTTCATTTTCCCACCAGCAACAAATTTATTTTTCCAAAAGCGATCTCAGAAATGCTAAGGAATAATTGTATTTGACTGCATGGCCTAAAAAACCCCTACAACTCCCCCCCCCCCCCAAAACACCCAAACCCCCCCCCCCAAAACCAAACACCAAAAAATAAAGCTGGTATTGAATGAAGAAACTAGAAATGTAACACCTGTAATATTCTGAGGATTCCACTGTGAAAGTCAAACTAAGTTTTACTCTGAGATGATCCAAGTAATTTTCCAAACCCTCATCTCTACTTCTTTCCCATCCCACTTCTTCTAGAAATGAGAAAATAGAAGCAGAGAGACACGATTTTCATTTATAGTAGGTCCCTTCTCATAGTGTCCAATAGATAAAGTAGCCTAAAAGAGAGAGAGTTAATTACATTTTGGCCTATTTTAAGATTCTTGTACTGCCTAGATGAACCAGTACAGTCACTCTAATGTAAGCAGAAGCTGAACAATTAAACTACCTAAGATTACACTAACAGCCACATTTAGAGCAAGAAGTAAATTCAAGACCTCCCAATCTTGTCTTTGAACCTGTCTTCCTTATAAAACATTATCTTTGAAGGTTTCTTTTCTTTTAATATGGTATCTAAGACTTTTCCTCCCCCTGCTTGCTTGGTGTTTTGCTGAAGGAGTTCTAAATCACCTGAAATACTAATGTGAGACATTAGAATATGTCCTCTCCCTAACTTATCTAGCTCCTTTGCAGAACAGTTTAACGTTCTTTTAAATTCAGAGAGAGACAATTTATATCACAGCCACATGTTCAGTCACAGCAAAAGCCACAGATAATGCCGTAAAACTAGCACAATTGATTTCTAGAGATAATTAGTTCAAATTATGTGTTTCCTGAAAGTTTATGAATTCTGATTTTATTATTTTCCTTTTATTACATGCTCTCCAGAGAAACATTTTGTCCTGAAAATAATTCTTATTGTACAGAGAGACATAAGAAATATGTGATAAGCAGCCATCTGCTTTAACTTTGAATGTACAAAAGACTGAGGGAGAGATATTTCTAATAGATACCAGATATTGATTAAATGAAGGTAGGGTCAAACCTCCAAATATAAATCTAATTTTAGATCCTACAAGAAACATTGAGTTTTTCCAGGCATATATTTCAGGAAAGCTTATCATATGCGTGGTCTACTTCATGTAAATAAAAAGTGTATTTGATAATAAATGCTGTATTTAAATGCCCAATTCTTTAGATACCAAAATCTAGGTTCTAGAAATTCCAGGGATATATTAAAATATAGAAGAGCAGAACTCGCCTCACTGCTAGAAATGGCATATCACTTATTCTCATTAGTAACTACTAATGAGACTAGTCAAGGTTAGACTGCTTTGCCAAGTGGAATTTAGAAGTCCAGCAAATTAGATATTCAAAAAGAAAGACACCATACCCACCCCAGTTTCTAAATACACATGCCCAAAACCAAGTTGTATTAGCATACCTGGACCAAGAGAGGTTTCCTCAGAAAGCATTATTCAGAGCTGTAGTCAGAGCAGCCAAGGAGGGACCCAACTGTTCTTTGTTATGGCTAAATAACTGTGGGGAGAAAAAAGTTCCCCATCTGGCAACAATCTGCCGGATTACCATCCTACCTCACCTGTGGGCAAGGGGGGACCCATTGACTAATTTCAGCCACATAGATAGATGCTGGCCAGCTTGTTTCCTTTGGGAGGAGACAGCAGTTCTGTTCCTACATGGCTTCACAGAAAAGCTAATGAGAGCATGTTAGCAGAAGTGCCACTTCATCAGGCTGACTACAGTTCTCAACCAAAGGACAGCCACTTTGAAGCTCTTGCTAATGTGGCAAAAGAACTCCACCTGACCTAACATCCACATAACTAAGTCTATACTTGTGTTGATTAAGTCATACAGATTATCAAATAGACATAGTTAAAATAATAGATGCTAAAATGAAAAATACTAATCAAAGTATAGGAATTGTCCTCTTCTAAATACCAAACTGAAGCTTTCAGTCAGCACTTGCATTTGTTTTTGTTTCAAAATGGGCTGAAAGCTATGTTATGAAATATTTACATTTTACACAAAGCTGATCTTTAATCAGCTTTGAGCTGAGAACTTGCAATCCCATCTGCCTTCAGCAAGAGCTGTGATTGCCAACACATCTGAAAGTCATTTTAGGAGCATAAAAGAAAACAAAAAGAGAACTGTAGCTTGATAGTCTATAGAGTTCATTTTGCGGTCTGCGGCAGCGATACAGCTGATGTAATCCCATGGGTTGTAATTCCCTGGCACCCCTGCCCTGTGGCAGCATGCCGAGCCACGTGGCCAGCCTCCAGCCAGCTGCTTGGGCACAGCTCTGGGGTGCAAGCAGGTACATCTCCACACTGCAGGATTTAAAATTAGTGCAAAGCTTTTTTTTCTGCGTGTGGCAGCTGCGGACACGTCAGCACCACTGAGAAGGCAGCCATCAGCCTATGGAAGTTAACTGCGCAAAACCTCTCAGTGCTTGGTTTGACCCAAAGGGCACGGTTTAAATCCCTAAAAGAGTATAATTGCTGAGTTCCAGTATGGACTGAAGAGGTCTGTGAGGCATATGCAGTAGCAGCATATATACAACACAGCCTCATTGGAAAATACACACATTGCAGGAATGATGATGGCTTCTAAGTATTTGAGAACTTGGAAATCAAATATCCTTCAGGAAGTTATGAAGGCAAAATACAACTGTTTAATAAAATAATTTTCTTTAGTGTTGAAGTGCAAATCTTTTTTGTAGACATGCAGGTTCATGTACTAAAGATATTCTTTGAATTGTTTTATTAATTTCATTCTGTGCTTTTCTTTATCTAATGTATTTCATGATTTTAGATGCAAAGACAGTACTATAAGTAACAGTATACATTTGACAGAATCCTAATTTCTATAACAAAAAAAAATTACTTTTGTGAAAATGTTTTCCCCTTCTATGCCCCTTCTGAGATAAAATTATTTAAAAAAAAAAAAGATTGTTTTACTTACCTCGAACAATAAAGCAAGAACTTTTTTGAATGCAAAAGTGAAACAAATACATACTAGCCCAATACAAAGAAAGAGGAATACTTTTCACTGATGATGCAAAACAGAGCGCAACATTTATGTAACATCTGCTAGTTTGACTCAGAGCAGAGCTGGAGATCTGCTGAGGGATGAGAGTCAGACACTGGGACATGCAGTCAGCCACCCCTGCAGTGTGAAGTCCCCTTTTGCACCATGCCAGGGACATTGAGTTATGAATCTCACATCTATAGCAGGGATATACTGCAAATAAAAAAAAAATATGTTATAGACTACTCACCAGTAAAACATTCCACATGTGGGTACAGATAGACTGGTAAATATATACTTTGTATAGCATTTGCTTAATCAATCTGAGGGTGTAGTTAGCTCTTCAAGTAGGACTGAAACAAACCTCACGTGGGCCTGTTGAGCTCTGTCCCAAATAAGATTGATTGAATGGATCAGCTCAAGAGATAAAGGCAATCAAAAGGGTTGGGAATGGACCAAATAATAGGGGAAAGGTCCTTAGGTTATTGTTTTGTTTAGGGGATTTTTTTCTCTCTCTCTCTGTGTTTTCTCCCCTCAAACAGACACTAAAGAATGGATGTAGCTTGATGGAAGATTCTGAAACAAATAGGTCTGGAGTATAAACATTTATATTACTGGTGGTGCACAGGCTTATAGTCCAGATTCTCTTTGCACCACTGTGCTGGGTAGAGACCATGCTACTGACAGATCTTTCTTTTATAGGAGGGATTTCTAGAGCTCTCTGCAAAAAAAAAAAAAAAAAAAAGGAAATATAAGTTCAGGGTGACTTAAGGGGAAAAGTTAATGAAAAAGAATTATTGGTATTCAGCATAGCCAAAGAGTCAATAAAACAGAATGATGTAATTTAAACTGCAATGTTTTTTATTCTGCCAGAGTCAGAGCAGCCTAGACACTTTCTACACTTCTCTCTAAGTCCCTGACTTCTTTGAAAAACATACCCTAACATCTCTTTGGTTCGGTCATCTTCTGGTTGTCTACAATTTTTCAAACGTAACATTCCTTTGTATATGAAAAACTGGGTGTCAGATAATAATACAACAACATTTAATAATGAAAGAGCTTATCCAAACTGGCATTTTTATGTAGACCTGAAAAATAAAGGTCTGCATTTACCAGGATTATAAATTGTGTCTTCTTCCTACTATGTCTCCATAGAAACGCATTTAGAAATTTTTTGTCTAACAGTTAGTAAGCTAGGGATTTAAACTGTGGAGTCTGAATATTACTATCCTGCAAAGAACCTGTCTTAGTAAAACCAGTTATAATTCTGTGGATTAATGAAGTAGTATTACTTGATTAGAAGCAATGTTAAGATTTCAGTCTCTTGAGAAATTAGCAGGCTTCAGGGGACGGTTCAGAAATTTAAAAAGGTGATAATGAACTCCAGGGATGTCAATAGTGTCATTTCCAAACTAGATAGTTCTCTTATTAAATTTGATGTAGGATACATGTGTAATCACATGAATACATGTGAAAGACTCTAAATCAAGGCAAGAGGGGAATCGAATAAGGTTGTGGTTCTGTAGCACACAGGAAACTCCAAGTAACTCTTTAATGTTACTGTCCATCCCATTTAAAGAAATTTAATAAACATGCAACAGGTGACTACTAAAGGGGTAGTTGAACAAAATGTCTATGAACAATGGTCCAAAGTAGAGAAGAGCTGGGGAAAGACCGAAGACTTTATATTTGGTGTAAAGACAATGAAATTACCACTGAAATGTCTTGAGTTTGTTTCATGGATCAGGGATTGCCTTGCTTTAGGACTGCTGAACTGGGACTGCTTCACCAAACACCCCAAAGGACTTTAGCCCCTCAGACAGCACCTCGACAGATTCCAATCCTAAATCCAAAATGCCAAAACATGCTCCTCAAATCCTCATAACCGTGGAGGTTTCTAAACCAAATAGGCAGCTCTGATTGCCCTGAGGAGTGTCCATGAGCTTGTAGTTCTGCATTCACTGCATGGCCAGGGAACAGCGTGCCCTTTTCTGACCCACTGAGTCCACAAATCGGGGAAAGCAGCTGGACATGTTGAGGGGCCTGGTGGTGCCTAAGGTCTGTATTTGCATTTCCTTAGAAGAAGGTGAGAGCTGGACTGCGCAATCCCATTGCCTGGATGAGTTTTCTAAGCCCTGTGGGGGGTAATGGCAGGAGAACCACTTTCACTGGCTGTTTTTTGTTGTTGTTTTAATTTGAGTTCACCTTGTTTGGTAATTGCCTAAGACAACTTTAAGTGCTTGCCTGCATAGGGTGTTTGTTCTCAGTGCTTGGAGCTGTCAACCTGAATTTGGCTTCAACTTTTAGATCTAGAAAGGGGTGACATTTCAGATTTTTATTAGGCATTGCCTCTTTCTCAGTTGCGTGATGTCAATATGATTTGTCAGGCTACCATGCTGCCTACCACACTGCATAGAGAATCTGAAACTTAGAACAAAGTTATTAAAAATCTAGATGCCCAAATCTAGGCTTTTGTTTTCATATTCAGGATCAGGTCCATAAAACCAGCATTCAAGTTCTAGTCTTACAACATTGCCAGAGGTTGCAGCTTTGTATGCAGAGCTCCCATACTTCTCCTACCACCTCCCTGGCAGGTACAGCAATGGAGGAAGCAGTGGCTGTCTTAGTAGAGTGGAAACAAGGCAGGTACCAGTCTGACAGAGTTACACAGAAGAAATACTCTGGGTGAAAAACTTTCAAATTCCAACTCTCCACTCCCCCAGATGAATGCAATATAGGTATAATATAAGCTTGTGCCCTTGTACGAGGTATAAACAATATAATATCCTGGTTATACCAAAGGAGTATACACATTCTGCTCTGAAAATACTCATAAATTTAAGCTTCTGCCCCTGATAGTGGACACAGTGGTTAACAGCATCTGATCCTGCACACTTCATATAGGCCCTGCATCATGGATTAACACACCCATACAGGTTTGGAGGCTTATTAAGATCTCCAAGCCAATAAGCTTCTAAATTCCCGACCCTGTTTAAATAGCCTGTGGTTTTTGATGCTGAAAAAATACAGAAGTCAGGGAATTCTGGATGTACCATAATGGTGTACTGGGTTTAGCAGAAGCATTAAGTTTCTGGAATCATTAACTGTCTTATAGTGTGTAAACAGTAAATTGCATTTCTCTTTTGGTTGCAGAAAGACCATTTTCTTTCTTTCATTTTGCTTTTAAATATATCCATAAAATGCAGCACTGTAGATGTGCTGCATGGTGCGGCACAGTTATATTAATACACAGAAATTTCATTTTTGTGCAGACATAAATTTTTTGGATATACAGAGCATTCTTCAGCACCTTATCCCTGATTTTCTCCATTACCTTACTGTTTTAAGGAGCAATTTAGGTGAAAAGAGGATGGACTAAGCTTAAAGTCTTTAACCTGAGAATCTTGCTATTAAAATCCAATGTTATAAGCAAGATGAAGTAATAATAGATGATGACTAAGCTTAATAAAACTTCTGGTTTCACATTTGAAATAAACTGGTAACTCACAAGGCAGTATACCTGTAATGTAGCAAGTTGCACTTGATTCTACAAAGGCCAGATCCGGCACTTGTTAAATGCGTCTCCACTGGCTTCAATGAACACTGCACTAGTTCCTAATTTTGGAATTCTATTTTGGGTGATATAACAGTACTTCTAAAGGTGGCTGAAATAATACCTAAATATGAGTTCCCTGA
The DNA here is from genome assembly GCA_020745775.1 of Theristicus caerulescens. Classification (NCBI taxonomy): domain Eukaryota; kingdom Metazoa; phylum Chordata; class Aves; order Pelecaniformes; family Threskiornithidae; genus Theristicus; species Theristicus caerulescens. Next base: position 34,558,793 of record CM036558.1, on the reverse strand, counting down.
GTTTTCTCCTTCTAAAACCAACATCCTTTACCTAAGCTGACTTGGACCATGTTTTAGAAAGCCCTTTAGAGAGGGATAACTCAGAAGAGGAAAGTCTTTAATGCAGCAAGCCCCTTAAAATAATTCCACGGAGGTGGTTATCTAATTCTAACAGCCACTCAGCCCAGCAAAGATGCCCAGTGGGTTTGACTTCCTGCTTTTTCACTGATTTGGCCATTAACCCTCTCACAGTTATAGTTTATTAAAGATCAGTATAATTTTCCTTAATTAGGCATGTTCAAATCTCAGAGCTTTGAAATCCTCTAATGAAAATTCTCAGTAAGCACAAAGTAGTGAAATAAAATGTTAAAAAAAATATAAAAAGTTCCTTATGAAGAAAAGGTAGAAATCATTTATTGCAGTTTCTTAAATCACTCAAATTATTCATTTCAGCATGCCAAGCTTTTAGTAAATTCAGTATCAGCATTTTTCATATGCACTGCTTGTGCCATTTGTGGATGTTATACATGGTTTGATCATAAAGTTTTCCTCTGTGTAATATCTTGAGACAAAAGTGTGAGAGGTACCTTTTTATTAATTATGCACATTATCATCATTTCTTCTTCTGCTATAACATCTGATTTTCATCGATAAATTTTGCATTTTCCTCTTTGCAACACTGCAGTGCTCCAACAGTCAGAGAAAAGGTAGAACACAATACACTTTATTGAGGGCAGTGATATTTGAAAGCAGCTGTAATTCTTGTTGCATTCTTCACAGAGCATTCATTAGGGCTTTATAAACACCATCTGACACATAAAAGGGAAAGACCAGAATGGTTTGGACACAGGATGAAACAACATATTTCACTAAACATTAATTCCATATAGTAAATTAAAATGTGGTACATACAGCAAGTATGGTACACATATATGTACTATTTATATAAATATAGATGCACATATATAGTGCATGAAGTAAATACAGCAATTCTGATGGAGTACTAGCTTATATTACAGTATATTTGGTTCAGTATTCTGAGGTATTCTCCGTTGGACCTGTTGCACCAAGGATAAGGGGACATGGAGCATTTCTCTTTCAAGGGAGGGACAGTAGCTTTCTATACAGTTTTCTTTAGGGATCACATGGCTGATGCTGTGCTCCCTCCAGAGTCTTTTGTTTGTTTTTCAGTGCTTATTGTAGAAGCATATCTTGCACATTTTGATAAGATGCTGTGGCGGTCTCAACTCCCGGCCCTTGGATTCAGTGGAATATTTTGGAAGGAAGGGGAGATCTGGATCCTTCCCAGAGCAAGTCCAGAGGCTGAAGCTGGGGCACTGACTCTTCAGGAACTTGGGGCAGATTGGGATTCAGCATGGCAGTTGCAGAGTGGAGTGATGGGACTTGTGTGCTGTAAAGAACAGCCCACAGCTAGGTCTTGGGAGGGAGGGAAGAAAGGAAGGAGACATCTCTCAAGATGCAGAGGAGACCAGATGGGTCGGAGGAAGGCTACAGGAGATTGTTGCATTAAAATGTCGAATTGAAGGGTCTCCTCCACTTCCCACCAGGAACACTGTGGGCAGGTTTGCTTTCTAACCATTTGGTTTATTCTCTCCTTCCCAGCAGATCTGGCTCTTCTGTATTTAAAGATAAATGTGTTTCTAGATCATTATTTCTGTGTCCCAATGAAACCTCTCCTTAGAGGCTGGGTGCTGCTGTCGCCTTAGAAGGTGCTCATACACAGGGAAAGGTGGGGGTAGACCCATTTTCTGATTCTGATCAAATTCTGGTCTTCTCTCAGTCACGTTTCCTGCCTCCCTGGTCATACCCCTGCATGTCTGCACACAAAAATGAAGACTATTCATCTGTCCCAGTCAGAAAGGTGAATAAAGACACCTGCAACATTATCTCCCCAGGGTCTCCTCCTTTGGCAAGATTTCTGTGGCTGTGGCAGTAACAAGAGCACATTGAAGAACTGTTCAGGCCAGGTCATGATAACTCTACACCTGCGTTCGTGCCTGCTTTGTCTCTGTAGATATGACAAATTATATGTCTTTATGTATAACACAGGAGCAAGATTATCACTGTCATATGAGTAAGTGGTCAGAATTGGTACAGAGCAGGTGCTCAAAAAATGAATGTATCTATGACTGTTATATGCAGTATCTAATAATCTGCATTTGGTTTTTACGTGTGATTTAAGAAAAAGTGTTGCTAGGAGCTGTAGGATGAAAATAGACATTTTTTCAGAGGAACAAGAAAGGGAAGCAAAGGGAGCAGGTAAAGGTGAGAAGAAGAAAGAATATGGCAAGATACTTGCTCTGAAAGATGTCTTGTAGCTCAGATAGAATTTATTGATTTGAGACATGAATTACTGCTTTTATAGTCCATATTCTGCAAGAAATCCATCTAGATGATCACAATAGTGCCTCCTAGGTTTAAAAATCTATGAATCAAGAGACATAAAAGGTAACAAATATGTAAATGAGTAATATATCCTAAAACATTAATCCAGTGCTCCTTCTTCCAAACCATTGTGTCCCATCTGCTAAAGTTAAGAGAATTGAACTATCACGGTCACAGTACCTCTGAAAGATAGGTGTATGTCTTATGAAATAAGAGGTACATAAGACTCATTGACATTTCTCACAGCAGTGATTTTATTGCAGTATCGCTATACTGAGTACTTTTCTTGAAAACTGACTGTGGACCATTTTACTTCAAACCTCACTTTTCAGTGTGATCACTGTCACAGTGTACCTCTTGGGGCCATATATTTCAGTGAATCTTGGGCAGATCATCACCTAAATTTTTCTGAAATTTCCGGTCTTAAAATTAAAGATAACTTTCCTTGTTCAACCTTTACGAGATGTAAATGGTACATTATGCCTTCAGCCTTACGTCACTTGCCTATCCATTCTCTGATCCTTCTTTCTTTTTGTTTAACCATGCATGGTGCCTTATTTTGGAAGCAATTTTGCATAATAAAAAATGGAAACTGTAGTTGCAGGCACTCCTTTAGAACAGAAATGTTGGGAAAGTATGAGAAATAGTTCATGTGCTAAGTAGGGAGCATGTCCTGCAACACAGTGTTTACCCTGGATTCAGAGCTTCTTGCAACATGGAATTTGCCTGGTGTTGGGTGGCCGTAACAGGAGAGGGAGTGCTACAGTAATGTATCCTATAAATTCTCCCTTGCTGGAAAAAGGCAGACTGTGGGCTTTGTTTTAAGTGATTTGCATCAAAAGAGAGCAGGAGGGGAAAGCTTTCAGAGATCAACAGGAAAAAAATGTGGGGGTTCCTTTCCCCATGTTTACTTACAATGGCACTGGCATACTACGTTTAAAGTGGCCAAAGGAAGATGTGTGCTTTCCTTAGTGTTTTATATTGATCTGGTTATAAAAATTTGTAAAATAAAACTTTAGCATAGGCGCTTCAAATCAAAAGAAAGTGGAAATGAAAAGATGACAGGGTCAACCATTTTCTTTCTGTGCTCCTTCAGTACTCCAGGATACTTACTCTCTGGGACAAAGTCACAGTGCTGGTGAGTACATTTCCAGTAATATCTGGTAACATGATTGCACCAAATAAGCCAACTGATGATTTGTCTCCTAGTTAGGATACAAGATCATTAATCCTAGTCTACAAACAGGGTTTACCTTCAGAGTTTATCCTGATTATTTATACTTTACATTGCTACATGTACTCTGTTCAACTTTTATTTAAATTATACATTGATTTTTCTCTTTTCTGTTCTGTTTTCTTCTGTAGCCATTAAAGGGAGCTGTAAATCGACACATTAATGGGAAAATATGCCAACAGAAGAGACATAGGAAAAAGTCTGTGCATTCAGTCAGATTACAGACCATGGATTTATTACCAAAAGGTGTCACTAGAAAGCACTGGGAAAGGTGCATCATGCTTCACAGATTCTGAGTTGCAACACAGCTTTTGAGCTTAATTTTTGTTTCTAATGCACAAGAATTGATCTGAGCTGACTGTGCTGACTACTTGCAATGTGCTATACTTCCTCTGCACTGATTATATTACAGGTTTTATTCACTAAGAACTAGGCTGAGCAATCAGCCTGACTGCAGCAAAAGATATTATCGGGTACTGGGGACTGGTGAGAACAGCTGAGAAGAACCAGCCAGAAATCAAGTGTGTGAAAAAGTATGTGCAGAATATCCATTAGTTCAATTGCACACACCCCTCTACATTAGAATAACACTACTATAACTACAGGGTCAAACACTTGTCAGTTAAGAAGTGTCATAATTAAGGATGCCTCATCACCCATAATTAATTTCCTTTCGCATATACATTAGGACATGTTCACATGCTGTTTTTTCCACAGAACATCTGCCTCCTCCTGTGCACAAAATTGGTAATGCTCATTTAATGACCAGTTATTTAATATTTTTATGTTCACCCCATAATTTCTAGAGCTTACTTGATTTTCAAATTGTATTTTGAAGACATAATTATTAACTGATTGCATTTGTCCTTGGCAAACATCATTTAAGGATCATGGTGTTCAGGCCTTGGGAGCTGTGGGGATCAGAGACTGCTCTGAAGACCCTCAGCTTAGTTGAAGTCAGTACGTCAACAGTAGCTACGACCGGATCTCGTTCGCAAGCTCTCAGCTGGGCCTCTCTCACTCACTCACTCACTCACTCACTCACTCCAGGCACCATCAGGTATGTATTAGTGAATGAATCTTTTCAAGATCCTTCTGAGATGCCAGCATACTGTTGCTGTTCTACATGTAGATGGAAGACAGCTAAACTACAGAGATTAAAATTAACTTGGATGCTCAACTTGAAACATAATTACCCCAAATATTTTTTCCTTTAAAGAAGCAGGCAGTATCCATATTTTTTAAATATGAAGCACAGCTTCCATTGGCATGAGTGGGAAGTCACGCATTGCTAAGCACTTCTGCAATTCAGACTCCAGACAGAGGAACTTTAGAGTAAGTGCATTTTTTTCGTTTCTAATTGGTACAGTATAGAGATCATTCACAGCAAAAAGCAAAGTAGCAGAGAAAACTTGGAAAAGAAAATGCAAGACATCTCTTTTGGAAGTGTTGAACTGACAGAAATGGGGAGACAAACCAAAAAAGATTGTCATTTTTATTTGGATAGAAGGATTCTATGTAGGGTGCAACAGTATCAGGATAGCAATTGAATTTGTATTCACAGAAATGGGTGTAGGGGGAGAATAAAATGTCCTTTGGACATGTTGAGGCCCTGACAGAAGGAGAACAAATGAAAATTGTGGAGAGAGAAGGCAGAAAAAGATCAGCTGGAGCCAGGGAAGCCATGTGCAAGAAGTGGGGGAGCATAAAGCATGGCCGGTAGCCCTTCCAGATGGGGGCAGTTCTGCATTTTGGCTGTGAAGAAGCCATAACAGATGATTCAAAGGTGGGCAAGAAAGTCAACAGTGAAGTTGACTGAGCTCTGAAGAGTCAGACCTTTGTAGGTTCATGTTGGACATGAACAGGAGTTACCAGTAGAGGGGCTGCTGGAAGCTTGTGAAGAGAGAAGAGAGCAGTGTTATTTGGTGCTGCTCAGAAGACTTTGGGAAACAGAACAAAGATATTCAATGTCCTCCCAGTTGGTGAGTGGGGAGCAGACGGAAAGGAGAAAAGTTTCTGTAAGGGAAGGAAGTTGTAGTGTTTCTTTTTTGAAATGGCTGCTCTGTATTGCCTGAAGGTTACCCTGAGGTGGAGAGTACCGAATCTTGACCAAATTATAAGAAAAGGAAAATAATATATTGGGAAATACTGGACAATTTGGCACATTTTTTTCATGTAGAGAATTGTCCCATTTTGACATTTGTGGAAGTGTTGATTCATTTATTTCCAAACTCTCTTTTAAAATAACTTCTGTTTTAATACAGATCATGTTTTTAAAATGTTTTAATCATAAAATGTTTAGACTTTATTGTAACAAAACAATATGATTCCCCCAAATGTTTTTAATGAAATTTTTGAAAGGGTATTTTATAGGTCATTTTAATTCCATTTCATAATGGAAAAAAAAAATCAAAATTTCAGCATTTCCTGACAAATGGAATTATTCCCTCCTGACTTATTTCTTTGCTACTTCAAAAGGCATTGTGCAACTTGGACTGGAAAGAGAAACACTGAACTAATTAAAGATAAAATGAGAACAGCAAGAATTAAACAAACAAAACCAAAGCAAATGCATACAGAAAACAGTCCAGGAAAAGCCCAAAGGAATTATTAATGCCATCATTCATTCAAGCAATCAAGACAAATGACGTCAAGATTTCAGATCACTGCTTGGGAAAAACAGCAAATGTAAAATACAAATTTCATGTCCCACCCAAGACAATATAAATACAGAAACAACTAGTTCTTGCAAGACTGACAATAATAATATCCCTATGCCTTCTACATATTTCCTTATTGTATCCTCATTCCTATTTCAGTTGCAATCATCCCAATGACGTAATTTTGGTGGAAAAGCAAATGATAAAATGCTGCTGCTATTTAGCGATAAATAGTAATAACTTCAGAAATAAAATAATCCCAGACTTTTGAGTGTTGTTGCTGAAAGTTACTTCTGAAACAGTAATTTCTGAGTGAAATGAGAGGAGGCTTAGGGAGAACTAAGAAAAAGTTAAAAAGTTTTAGTTAATTGTGTTACAGATGCTATGTTCACTCATCTCAGGTAAGGAACTTGATATGTATTTTCAACCACAGAGGGACCAGTTTCAGTAAATTTGTCCCATAAAAATGTATGGAAGTTGCCAAACACAATGGGGTTTAAATGGCTAAAATATCTTTGTTAGACTCTTTATGAGGAACAAAGAAAAGCATACTTTAATGTGAAAAGGTAACACAAAACATCAAGCATAAATCCATTGAGGCAGAAAGAGATGTCAAGTAGAGGTTAATATATTTTTACTGTATTCTATACATTTTCCATCTAATTCTTTGTACAGTGTTTATGACCATCCCAGAAAAATGGATCAAGGAAAAGTATTATTAAAGTCATTATTTTGACTACCTGGCTTTAGGACTAATACACAGAGGTAGCACTAATAACAGTATCTCTAAGAGGAAGAGGACACAGAGATGGCACAGAGAGAAGAAATGGTGTGTTACAAGCAGGAAATACAGAAAGGGCCAGTTGAAAAAAGAAAATTGAAATTGGTGGAGAATAGAGCTTAGAAATTCCAATGCAAAGATCAAGGATGGTAATTTTACCCTGGAGTTAGTGCAGAGCTGGTGAGGATTTAATTAAGGACACTAGCACTGAAGGAAATGATTCAGAAGGTTCAAAGGTCTCACAAAACCATTCCAGAAGTTTATCATTGAATTTTCCTTTCTCATCTCATCTTCCTAAATTGTAAAACTCTCTATTCGGTATGATTTCTGTTTATTTCCTATAACTCTATAGTGTATGTGAGCAAAGGATGAATGTTACTAGCATTTCCACAATGAGACTGCAGATATCTGGAGTGCTAACTTGGCAACTCAGTGTCTACCAGGTGCCAAATCATTTATCTCAGCTTCTATAGCAGCATGTATTTGATGTAATGTATTTTCTACATAGCAATTTAGAGATTTAGAGAGGAAGGAAATTAAGCTGTGTGAAGAGAAAATGAAATACGTATCTCAGGCCAAATATCAGAAAAGCAGAAACTGAGTAATTATGATAAAATAAACCACTGATGGATGGATAGCACACATAGATGAGGGAAGCAGGGATAAAAAATGGTTGCAAAACAAATAGTGAGAAGCATAATTGGAAAAATACTAACAAAATAAAATATTGGAACTGAGGGTTACCACTGTGGCAGGCTCCAGTGTAGCCTTGACGTGCTCATCTTGGGAGGTCTTATTCAGGGAAGTGCTTTATTTTTCTAATTCAGTACTTTTTTAGGCTCAGTGTAATGACTTGGGCATGTACGACTCAGCTCTAGAGCAGCACATGGTATTGCTGACCAAGAACCAGAGCCACAGCATGATCCTTCTCTTCCACTCAGCTCTGGGTGTAAAATAACCACATAGCTGTGGAAAAAGTGGGGTCAAGGATCTATTCACTTTCTTGCTTCTGGAAAGAAGGAAGTAGAGACTAGCAAGTAGACTCAAGTAAAGACTAGCAGCCCTTCAGAAGTTGCTCTTTCACTCTCCATCTCTTACTGTTCTGCGGGCCAAGAGGCAGACACTCCACTTAGGGTTTTGCAAAGCCTTTTTATTTTCATGTGCAGGTGTAAAGCCAAAGCCTTTCTCTTCCAGGGCTTTGGTCTACATCAAATGAACTTCACCTGTAGCTACCATGAGCATTTGTTACTGGTTTTTTTTTTTGTAGCATGCTTGTCTTCTCCCCAAAGACTCTTTGTGCTATACAGACATTTGGATTATCAGCTCCTCAGTTCTAGCCTCAGAGATGGGATTTTTGCCAGAGTAGGATCCCGCAATACAAGAATTTTCTGTCTGAGGGAGAGCTCTTCTGATCTATCCCTACCCCATTGGCTTATGTCCTGGCAAAGAGCCGTCTGGTTCTCCTAATATGTGCTGTTTAGTGAGACATCCTTCAGCAGCTGGAATTGGATTCACTCTCTTTTCTCTCTTCCCTGAGCAATAAAGGCTCCTCTTCTTTGCCTTCCCATGGCTTGTGTGCTGCCTTTGGTCTGAGATGTTCTGCTGCTTTAGGAGAGGATGCTTAAGGACCTCAAAAAACAGCTTCGAGGTAGTGAGTGGGAAGAAGAGGATGTGGGGACCAAGGAGCAGGTCTGCTCATGGGTGAGGGGTTGTGGGACACTGTAGACAAGGATTTTGAGGGCTGTGACTGAGTTGGGGGCTGCAGTTTTGGTAGATTATATGGGGGGCAAAGATGCTTGAAGGATCAGTGATTTCAGTATCACTGCTGCCAAATGATCATGTAAGAATCAAGAGTGATTTAAGGATCAGGATTGATTTAGAACTTGGCTGGAAGATTAATTGATGATTTAGTGACCTGTAAATGTGGATGGCAAGAATTTCTGCAGAACTAAGGACCTAAAATCACCTTTCTCAAATTTCCTCCAGAAATGGACTATATTAAATGTACCTCACAGTGGGAACTGGTAAAGGAAAACTAAATATTATCTGAGAGATTATAATGACATAATCTTAGTTTAAAATATCTAATGATTTGGAAAGCAGAGGTAATCCTGCACTTTTGTTTGTTTGGTTTTTTTCTCTTTTCTAGTCTGAATCATAATAGTTTGCTTATTGAGATTGGAAAGATGAAAATGCGTAAAATAAAAAAGACATGATGATATTTAAAAAGACTGACCTCCTTAGCATACAATTTATTTACAGTGCGTGGAGAGAGAAGGAATTTCTCCTCCACAGACTGACTCAGAGGAGGTGCTTTGGAGCAGTATTGCTCTCTGCTCCCAAAAGAATAATCAATCTATACCAAAACTTAGAAAATGTAGAAGAAGGTAGTGGATAGGAAAAAAATAGCAGAGACAAAAGATTAAATAAATTATGAGAGTCCTATATATTCCAGTATAACTTTTGATGTGAATAGTAACCCCTGGATTAAGGAAAAGTAAAAAGCAGGTAAAATCCTGCTAGACGCCACCTTTTTAAGAAATGTCTTTTAATAAGTAAGTGTGCTCTAGTGACTTCAACAACTTAATGGGAAGACTTTGCCTGCGAAAACCGAACATCAAGAATTTGCCACAGTGAGAACATTATTTTGTCTCATGTTTTTCTTCCTATCAAAATAATATGATTTTAGGGGAAAAAAAAAAAACAAAACCAAAAAATTTACTCATGCAATAAAGCTGTTTCTAAGAAACACTACAGCTGCAAAAAAACAATTTAGAGAGGAAAGAATTAACAGTTATTAAGATAATTAATCAATCTGAGAAAGCTTGTCTGCCTGAATCTTGTACAAAACTAAATGCCATACTAACCTGATCTGCACATCTAGCTGTCATCAAAAGGGGTAATTCTGTGAGCAGACTATAAATTCAGATAGGACAGATTTTATTTATTTATTTGTTTGTTTCATTAGTTAGTTCTAGGCACTGAAACTGTACTGAATGATGAACAAGGTAATTGAACTCAAGTATGTCAGGACATGTGCTGCAGCGGAAGGGAGAAGACGCAATCTGTGACTGTACACTCTATGTGAACTCCATGTGGATGCCACATGTCCCAGCCAAGATGATATCACACAAAGCTGTACAGAAACTTTGTTTCAGGACTTCATGTATTTCCCTTCACTCTAATCCACCTGGGAGGATGTAGCTTCTAAGTAGCTCTAGCAGCATTCAAATAGCAAGAGTGAATCTTACTCTTCTTCTGGCCAAGTAGGATGGACTGTGGTGTAGCCCTCAGTGAACATTACATTTTACAGTCATTACACTACAGATGCCAAAGTCTATGTGTACACAGTCTACATAAAGCAGCAGCAATCATAACGCTTTCTCAGTTCACAGCAGAGCTGAGTCAGACCAGAAATCACTGTGCTTCCTTGCAGACCTCAGTACTGCAAGAGTTGTCCATATGTCAGCTCCACTGGACACACCAGAGCAGAAAGCAAAACCAGGTTAATGTTTTTATTGAAATCAAGCTGACCTGAAACTAAGTTATAGTTTCTTATTCTGCATATAGAACATATTCTGGCAAAATGTGGAACCTGTTTTACTTTTAAAAACAGCTGAAAAATTTTGGCTAATCCTCCTTAGTTAAGGAAAACATTTTTCCTACTTAATTTGTTTGCTCTCTCTGTTTAATTTTTTATATAATTGCTCTCACTATGTCTCTTGATGAATTTGTCTGATCATGGTTATTTAGTGAAGCAGTAATATTTATGCTACATGATTTACAATCCTTATATGAATAAAATTAAATATGTGCCAGGCAGAGGCCATAATTTCTTCCTCAAAGTGGAAACTTTTCTAAATAAGTAGAGGAGAATGGGAAAAAAAATTCTTCAAGGGAACTATAGCTCTACAACATCCCAGTTAAGGGGCTTTGGATCATAAGCCAATGCTTGATTCGAATTGGAAATGTTTCTTTCAGAACTGAGTAGCAGCCACAGAACTTCTTTTTCCCATCATTCATGCATCCATTTTATTTATTAGAAGTAATTTAGAAGAAAATGTGGTAAATAGCTGGGGCCAAAGATCTATGGATTAGTTTCCCTAGAATTTGTTTTTCATCCTTTACTCTATCCTTCATAAGATTTAGGACACCATTTTGTTGAGAGACAGCTTTTAAAGCTCTGCTAACTTTAGCTGCTCTGACAGCTGTATTATTAAACTCTTAGTTCAGCATGATGGAAACTCATACATAAAACCTGATGTAGTTAGGCTTTAACTGGCAGTACTTCATAAATTACGCTGTTTGCATTAATAATTCATTTCAAAAAGAGAATGCAGCTTTTTTAAAACACCACCATCAACAACAAAACACTGTACTCATCCAGCGACATTTTGTAGTGCTTCGGAAAATGAGGTGCATCGGGACACTGCTTTCTTGTGAAACTTGCAGGCTGAGAGAGTAACACTTGCTGTGGTGGGATAGCACAGTCTGAAACAGTAGCCATGAAGGTGGGTTAAAAGAAAATGAGTAAGACTTGGGGGTTTTGAGAGCTCTGGCGTCACTTCCTTGCTTTTTCTTAGTATGTGAAGTCATCTAACTGATCTACGCCTCACTCTCTCACCAGCAAAGTCAGATTGGTTAATCCTCCTTTCTTTTATATTCATGCCTCGTCTATCCTAACCTTGCCAAAAGATACACTTTAATAGATAGATCCCTTGATTGCTACCAAACAATCGTCCTCCGTGCTGGTCATCTCAGGGTTGTGAGTTAATAAATTACCCTGTTTGCAAACTCTTTGTGGCTACATGGAGTCTGGCAGAGTGAAGGTACAAAGAGATTCAGACCTTCTTCCTGAACAGAAACACTGTCAAGTGATTAGTCATGCTAGATTGAAAATGTTTTATACAGCACAGTATCTTCCAGTAAATCATCTAATGTGCCTCTCCTACTTTCAAGCAGATCTGCTTCTGTATCCACTAGAATACAGTAGTATGGAAAAATGTAGTCAATTAGCTCTAAGAGACCATTTTCCTTTGAATATAAAGGAGAGCAGAAAACAAAAGATATATGGAAACTCTGTGTTGTGTGATTTTCAGAAAACTGCAATAGTGAATAGAATATTTTAATGCCTATGGTTCTTTACTTGTCTTCTAAGACTATACTCAAATTATAACTCTGTTGATTTTAAATAGTCATGCTCTAGCACAATAATTATCATCAGCATTTTATTTATTTCAATTATTTGTCTCCCTTTATTATTTCTTATACATAGTCAGTCTTGTACTCATTGGAATAACTTTGCTGTCTTCAAGAATGTGATTTGTATGAAAAAGACCTGTAAAAATGGTTGTAATATCCATAGGATGTCAAAAAATAATCTTAATGTCCTCTCATGTGTAATAGTATGACTCCAGCAGAGTCAGTGGGTTTGTCACCAGTGTAGCAGAAACACTCTGGAATGTCAGGCTTGCATTTTCCCTACTCCAGGGAATTTGTACCCACATTTAATTGAATTTAAACCCTGTTTTATAGGGTTTAGATCTTTGAAACACTAGCATTTCACAGATTAGAATAAAGCAAACCCCAAATCATCTGAGATCACTGGTAACAGAATTTAAGTAAAAGTAGCAAATTTAGGGATAAGAAAATTTTGTGAGTATGAAGAGGGATTTTTGAGTCACATACAGGCTGTAAGAAAAGTAGGTATTGTCTCAAGAGTGGGAGGAAGGAACAACAGTGAAGGAAAGCATGATATATGGCAGTCAGTCAGAGACAAGGTACTTGGCAGATCTGTTTGATGCTGTCTCAGTGCTTTTATTTAACATATGATTCCTAGGAGGTCAATGATGGAGATTTTTTTCCTCCTGATATGTTTGCCTGTAAGACTTGATGGGACCACTTGTGTCACTGAGTGCGGATTCCTATTCTTGCAAACACAGGAACCCATATAATGAACATTTAGTCTTCAGTGGCCTGTAGAAAATAGTCCACAAGCCCTAAGTGACTCACTCTGTAAAACATTTTCTAAAACCTTCTAATAAATACTACAAACGAGGATTAAAAATTGCAGCCAAAAGGTATGACAGGAAATAAATAGAGCAGTAAGGGGGAAGGAAAAAATCAAGAGCACTGCTGAAAAGTAGTTAGTAGCAACCTATATTCCTTAACATGCTCCTGAGCATCTGGGTTGTGCTTTGGGGCTGAAAACACTGGAGTGACTGAGGTCCTGCCAGCTTTCTGTATCCTTTGAAAAAGAAATTTGAAATTCTTTGCTACATTTTGATAGTACTTGCATTCAGTTACCCTCTACTAAAGACAACAGAGACTAATGATTTCTGACAAGTTCTCATTTCATTTATTCAAGATTTGGGAATTTTGAAAAAGGTTTGGGGAGGGACTGGGGGTATTGTTGTTGTTGTCCTTTTACATTTTGACTTCATCCTTAGTTGTTTAGGTTTTCACCTGCAGGAATTTGGGAGGTGAGAGCCTTCTGAATAAAATATTCATTAAGAAAAATATTCTCTTTTGCTGGCAGGATTACTTTCAGTAGTCGATGCTAGATTTTACATTCCTCGCATCTTCCAAGCACTCATTAGTATGATGGCATTTTTTGGTTTGCTATTAATGCCAGACTGTGACTTTATTATGTATTTTTCCCTTTGCTAAATGCCCTTCTCCAACCCTTACAAGTGAAAATGCAAGATTTCATAGGCTACTTATTCCTAGTAAGAGAAAACAGGGTCTTTGGGGGTGGAGGGTGCAGGGGGAGAAGGTTATTTTCATACTTTCCCAAGACTTCTCTTATAAAGGTGGACGCCGAGGTCTTTGTAAGAGGTGTATTGGTAATTCTCTCATCTATTTATTCCAGCTCTTTGATATCCTCCTTATTGTAGGTTTTATTAATTTTTTAAAAAATTATTTTTATGCCATGATTATAACCTTTGTATACAAGAGGAGAGGAGAAATTAACTTCTTGATTTTACTTTTGTTCGAAGCAAAGGTTGACCATGGTTGTATTAACTAACTTTCTAGGAAAAATTACCAATGTTTTTACCAGTACAATTCCTGCCACTAATCCCGTCTCTTAGTCTGCAATTTGAGAGAAAGTGGGACTTCAAAAAGTGTAAAGATTAGGTTGTTTAAAATATGAAATGTGTCCTTTCTCTAAGGGATTGAGCTGCCTTTGTGGCTGGTGATTACATAAAGCCACAGAGTCTCACCCACAAATACAGAAGCTTTATAGTAAGCTATACACTGTACCCTTCCATATTCTAGTAATTTGGCCAGAGGGAATAGCATCAGGTAGACATGGAGTAGAGAAGTGCTTTTAATAAGATGTGAATTCTTCTTGGAGACTAATAGCCAGCTAATGGAATTTTTAGTATGACTAAGGAATCTTGTCACGGTTTTGAAATCCTGCCATAAATTAGCACTTTTCTGGGATGTCTCTATAGAGACCAAAGTGAAATGAGTAGCAATATAGAAGATTCTTTTTTTTCAGACTTGCTCCAAGGAGCAAATATTGACAATGTGGAAAAATTTGGACTGTGTTTAATTTTTTTTTTCACTCCTGAAGTGACTTCAGTTTTCTAGTCAATGCTGTTAATTTGGCAGCTTTGGCAAGTGCTAAATTTGCCATTAAAGCTAAATAGAAAACCAATGGCTAACAGTCAGCAACAATATGGTCTGCTGTGACTAATGATGTATTTTCAGCTAATCTGTGAATGCTGAAGGTCTCAGGACGCTTACTGATGTCAATAGGAATTGTTGGTTGTGGTGGTATTTGGGCAAGGATTTCTGTTTCTTGTTTGTCAGGCAAAAGTCCCTCAATGGGATGGCACATTAGCAAAATTCTGTGCCCTCGTGAAATGTCAGTGTTATCTGAGAAACTATTTACAAGTTTTCTGTTGCTAACTGCAGGAGGTGCACTAAGTTTGGCCTTGCTGTCAAGCCTGCTTCTGATGTGGTGAAATGAAATATGTGCTCTGTGTTCCCAGAGAGAGCTTTTATGACAAATGGCAGAATAATAGCCCTTGCTAATTTGTATTGAGGTATACACACTGCTGGCTTGGTAGCATCACTGCAGCAAACTGTGAATCATGTGCAAAATGGAAAAATCCCTGCTTTTTCTGTACTGGGAGTGAATACAGAAGAGGCTGTTGGCTGCTCCGGATTTTGGGCACTGGTGCTCCAGCTTTGGCTTTTCTTTTTTAATAAAAGCATGCAGGAAACCAAAACTGCCTTGAAGAACAAGAATAAAAATAAAATAAATCCTGTTCCAAATATTGTTCTTTATCTGTTACTATATTAATGTATTCAAATACTGTCTTTATTCTCCCAAGTTTAAAAATCAACGATTCCCATTTCAAGCACCTTAGATGTTTTAAATAAATGCTCAGTATGTGGATTCAGCTTTTTGTCTTCTCCTATCTTTCTTTCCTATCCAGGTTTATGAATTGCGAGTTCATAATTCATAAACCTGGTATGGAAGACCAGCTGTGTCACTGTAACTTTGAGAGACAAACAAAAAAGGGCTGTCTTCAGTACCTGGAAGCCCTCTAACCACTTCCTTGGGACATAAATCTTCTGTAACCTTTAATATAAGAAGAATATTTACCCCCAAAGCAGTATAGAAGTCCAGTGCATCTTGTCTCCTTCAGGCCCTGGCCATTGGATGGACTGGAAGGCTCTTTAATAAACTGAATTAAGCACTGCAAAAGCACCCTGCATTGCAGGGAGGACATTTGCTAAGCAGGGCTGTGCACACAATATGAAATTGTCCTGTGCATGTTTCATAAGTGAGATCAACAGTTTGGCTCATGGAAAGCAGTCCTGAAATGCTCAGCATGAGTGTACTGCACAGGCACGATGTATTTGTGGGACATTGTTTCCATAAGATCAGCACAATTAGAGTCAGGCCTGCAATGTTCCAGCAATTTTCCTCTCAAATTGTATTCTCATTTTGACATGAGAGCATTAGGTACATAACATGCAAATGCTGGGAGAATAGTTGTTTTGATGCCAGCTCGGTTAGGTGGAGAAAAAAGTTGCTGCATTTAAGCTTCGCATATGAGGAAAGGAAAATTGTGTGGGAGTCATGAGTAGCAACGTATTTTTTTTAAGCAAGGGGTTTCACAGCGCTGGAGGAGTACTTCTCTAGAGTAGGCTTCATCCCTGGCCAATTCACAGCATTTGGAAAACAGTTCCTGTGAGTAAATCTATCATGGTCCCTTTGACTGGGAGGAGGGAAGCAAGTGAGACGGGACCACGGAGGTTGCCACTAAAACCCTTGGATGAAGTACAAGGAGAGTCTATGGCTTTTAAGTATAATGTCTTCTGCATTCCAGTTGTCACTTGTTTTTTCTTGTAGGAGGGGAAGAAAGTTGGGATGTTGCCAAATGTCACAGATACTGTGAATGTAATTTCTTTTTTTTTTTTTTTTTAAAGTTGACCTTGGAAGTTAGAAGATCACCTTGGGACTTTCAACTTTCTTTTTTTCTAAATTACATTTACTATTCCGTGGTGACTCAACAAGATGCTTAAAAACGTGACCTGAGTGCTCCTCAAAGAACTTATTTTTAAATAAAGAAAATTGAAGTCACAAATATTAAATATCTTTCAAAAAATCTCAAGATTGTCTTAAAATAATACCATTTTTACATCTCTGCTTCAGTTTTTTCTGTAAGTCATGTAGAATAGACACATGAATTTGTTGCAACTCATCTTTTTCTTTGATAGCTTTCTTTGACAGCTTCTTCAGCTTTTCATTTAGACTCATTTTTCATGCAATTTCTTTGCTAAAGCATTTTCCTCCTCCCAATTCCCCAAAGGAGAAAGAACATAAATCTTTCCTATAGTATGTCTAAATACTACATTTATAGGTATACAAAATTCTGCCTTTTTAAAATGTGAGTAAAAAATTATCCTTTTGCCATTACATTTATGGAGAATTCCTAGGCAAGAATCCAAATAAAGAGCAAATCTATGGTTATTTCTTCCTGATCAGCCAGTTACTGGGCACAGTTTTATAGGTATATTGAGTATCTGGATCTCTTGGTTTGACCAATGCCAGCTATCCTGCTCTCTTTTCTATCCTTCATTTCTTTTCCAACAGGAATAAAAGAAAAAATAGTAAAATACAAATTTTCAGGTTGCTTGCAGGTATCTTCTGTTTAAAAGACTTATTTTTTCAGTTGATGTGCATGGGAGCATTTGTTTGATCCTTAGAACAGAAATTCTACAGATACAGTCCTGTGTATTCTCCACATCAGTTTATGAATATTTTTTCTTGTTTTAGTATTTACATACTCTAGACAAGTTTCTGCTGCATATCTTAGACCTAAGCCTGGATCAGAAATCCTCTAAGTTCAGGAATTTGACTCCAGTCTAGACAACTATAGAGAGAATTCATAGAATTTAATTTATAAAAAGATCTTGCTACAGCATGAAAACATGAAGTAATTCAAGCATTTTCTTCATTTATTCCCTGTTAAATGCTTTGTCCATATGAAGATGTTCTTTGCTTCACTTATACTAATTAACTAAAAATTACAAAAAATGAGTTAATGAACACTATTGTTCTGAATTTGCTAGCTTGGTCTGAGAAGGAAAATATTTGGGACTTGTATATGTGTGTTTGCATGCATACACACACAGCTGAGAAGTGGTCAGTCTACTGTAAACATTTTCTTCCTGGTAAAATTATTCATGATGTCTAGGAGTACCTGCATTCAGTACCTTGAAAGAGGAATCAAATTTCCTGATTTTATTCTGGGAATCCAGTTTTGAAGATTTCCAGGGAAAATGTAGTTCTCTGGCCATCTTCCATACGTTTTACCATAGACTTTTAGATTGTAGATTTCTAGTTTGTTGCCATAGGCACTCTACAAATACAAATTTTAGCAATGTCAGACCAGCCCTTGTTGATCTAAAGCGGGTAAAAGTGGTTATAGTGAAGGATCTTCATAAACAGATAACTTAGGATGTTTGAATAACTTCCTGTTTCCACAGACACCAAGTTCTTTACACTATACTTGGGCAGAATACATATTTTTATAGCTATCTCCCCCTCCTCCCCCTTTTTTTTTTTAAGGTTCTTTCATTTTTGCATAGAACTATTAAAAAGTTCATCCACTGTGCCTCACTGAAGTAATTTGGTAGAGTCCTTGCCAAGGTGCTACAGAATCATTCTCTGTTGGCAGAGTACTTCCAGAGTTTCCTGGTGGCCTTTTTAGAACTCATTTTCTTTCCCTGTTCTTACATGAGGCCACTGCTTATCTTCAGATTTTCTCTCTGTGTCAGTGGTTGACTCATATGCTATGTACTAGCTGCTGTAGCAGCTCTTTGACCTGAACTAACCTTTTTCCAACTATTCTTCACTCACATCTTGGCTACTCTGGCTTCTCATTCAAGTGATGATTATTCTTTATGTTCCATGTAGTGAAATATGATGCAGTGCCAGTGTTCTATACTCTAAATGATTTACAGTGGAGCCTGTAAATGAAACAGAAATTGTGTGAGAGCTGAACTCTGAACTCAGCTTCTTGTCTAACCCTAGACTGACCAACCTTCATGTCTTGTTCAAAACTTAAAACAGTGAAGGCCTCTTGCTGCTTATTGCAAACAATGTATACGCTGTTTCCCATATATTTGCATTTTGAATCTAAAGCTCAAATAAATGGAATGGGGGGAAAAAAGAGTGTTGTCAAGTATCTTTACAGGCACAAGATAACATGCCAAAAAGCCAAAAAGGGATGTCAGCTGACTGGGGAGCAGAGACAGCACAGCTGGAGTTATTTTCTAAATTAACTACCATTTGTTAGGCGTAGAGAAGACTTTTCTTGAAGGTGGTATTAAGTATTTTGCCTTTTCAGCACAGAGGGAAGATTTTTTTTTTCATAATAAAAAGACTGCAGAATATTATTGCATCTTACTTAGGGCTGAAACATTTGCATTAACTCAATGAATGTTTTGTCATGGGCTTTGTGGGAGCTAAACAAATTGCTGATTCCACAGCTTAATGACTATAGCCCATTTCCAAATCCATCCCACTCCATTCCATACCCAAAAGGCTGGTTGCAAGTCAGAAAATGAATCTCCTTTTGTTTATCCTTCCCTTGTCTCATTGTGCTATGTGCTATAAAACCAGGTGCTATAAAAGCAGTACAAAGGATGGGCTCATTAGGAGGGCTGGGCTGTGCTTTTCCTAGTTGTTAAGATGATAGTCTGGGGCATTAAAGAATAGAGCTCCTTTCTCTGCCACAATAGTAGCCACCTCTGTAGAGCCACATCCACAAAAGGATTTTGGCCTCATGAGATCCAAAGCCCTCAATTAGATACATAGGCTCCGTATACTGGTGTACATAGGTATATCTGATCTGAACTCCTAAAATTCACCAAAATGGCTGCCAATTTTTGATAGCTCACAGTGAGAAATCCCAAGGAGAATGTGTATTTTCAGCATACCTCCTGTCTGCATGGAGTCCATCCACTGCTGGCAGTCACAGGCAGGTGTAGAGCACATAAGGGTGCCTTTTTTTCCCACAAAACATCCCACCATGTGGGATGGTAGAAGCTATCCAGTATTCAGGTAAATCGAGCCCACATATCATTTGGCTCCGATGAATTCATTAACAAGCATGCCTGGAGGTGTAAAGACCGTCATGGCTTCTCCTGCTGAAGATGTTCTACTTGTGAAGACTGAAGCTCATTGGAGACTTGGTATCTTAGTGATTAGGACACTTACTCAGACTTCAGGGGAGACTTTCATTTCATCCCCTCCCACAGTCAATGCCTGATGTAAAACATTTCATTACTTAAAATTGATTCCCAGGTGAATATGCTAGTTATAAGGCAGCAACGTCATGCTTCTTCCTGACCAAATGGATATTTAATCAGTCTGAGGGGATTAGTTTTAACAAGAAGGAGTCAGGCAACATACTCTACAGTGAGATATAGCTGGGTAGTTAGAGCATTCCCCAGGGAAATGCAAGTTCAGATCTCTTCAAAGGGGAAGAGAAATGTATGTGCATTACCAATACCTTGATACGAATACCTCAAAACACTATGCTCCTGGATAGGAGGATAGAAATGTGTGGTACCTTGTTTTTGTTTTGTTTGGTTTTTTTTTAATGTGGGGTTCAACTCTCCTGGTAAGCTCTGAGGATGCCTGTTTGATTGAAATCTGCAAAGCATAAAGGCAGAAAAATATATCCTTTACCCAGGCTTTAAGATGTCTGTCAAGAATGAGGGATCTATGTCCATGGGTAATTCTTACTCTAATAAAAGAACTGAAGCATATGGTTGTGTAGGCTGCTGAGCAATAATCCAGCAGGGGTTTGAAGATGTTATTCACAGGACCAGGTGGAGTCCAGGCGTTGTGCATGTGTGGTTTAACACAACCGCAAGACTGGAGTCAGACTTAACCTGGGACATGCATGTTGCACTGGTAACTATAAGAGCTATAATGTCCTTGGCCACCCTGTCACTCTAGATCTGTACCCTGAGAAAATCTGAAGATGACTGCATTGCTTTTTTTAGGAGGCCCAGGTAAAATGGAAGGTAAACCACATGAAAATAAGAGAGTAGAAAAAAAAATATATTTATTATGTACAGAAAAACCACAAAGATGTTAACCAATGCATCTTTACAAAATGAATGGTTTAGAAAATAATTCGATCTGTATTGAATTCGTGTGTTATTATCTTTTACCTTTAGACTTCTGCAATTTAGACAACTAGTCAAAATCAAGAGTTTCATTTGGACCTGTGTATATGGGTGCAACAAAAATACAAAACCCAATACAAAACCCAATACAAAACCCAATAAAAAACCAATACAAAATTACGAAAATACAAAAATATGAGTGAAAGGGAAGTGAGGGGTTCCAGCCTAGGGGTTCCAGCTTTGCTCTACATGCACTTCCAGGTGGACAGTGCTATCTGCTAGCAATTGGAAACTCAAATTTCTAATAAGATTGGCAGCTGCAGTTGGAACAAGCTGCTTTCTCTGTGCGCATCTGCCCAGACCCTTATTTCCCAAGACATTTTGAAAGGATTTTGGCTTTTGTAGGTTTGGATAAGATCTAAGCAGCTCTGGTATAATACTGATATCACGTATGTGAATATCCAAATGTCCTGGAACAATTTTCCTCTATTGTTCTGATTTTTATTGAGAAAATCCTTTTTTTCCCCTCTTCTTTTTTTCCTGGAACTAACAAGTACCGATTGTTCTCTGTTACTGAAAACAGAGAGGAGCAGAGTACTCTGCTTTCTATTATTTTGTTCATGTGGCTAAAATTTGCTGTTAGATTTTTACTCATACAGAAGCAAGTGGCAATGTAAACGTTTCTTGTAATGATTCTAGGCATATGGCTTGTCCCCCCAAAGTAGATATCCACTAAAATTCCCCTCCAAAAATAAGCTTTTTGTCTGTAAAGAGGGAAGTCCTTGATTTAAACTTTTCTTCTGCTATGGAACTTTGAAATCAGTTGCAACAGAGATAAGAGCTGTACTCATTAATTTGCTAGGTCTGTTAAGACAGACTAGATATAACTATGCTTAAAATGTGTTGCTTTCCAAAAAAGCAAGAAGTTTTTTTTAATATTCTGGTGTATTAGAAAGTGCTAGTCCAATGTAAGATACACAATACTCCAGGTTTTGAGATCATCGGCCTGGTATGGATGGAATGCCATTTAATTTGGTAGTTCCCAGCACTCACTTTCAAAAGCAGACAACTGTCTAATGTAATATTTATATTATTTATATAAATTTATTTTCTGTAATCCTAATATTAATACAATTACCAGATTTAGAAACAGATAAGTTATAGAGGATCACTACCTCTTTTTAACTTCCTGAGTTCTGGATACTGCTCACAGTTAAAGTGATTCGGATCTGGAGACAAACCTTTCTTTGTATATTCATGTTTTCCTTCAGATTGCATTACATTCACATCTCCTCCGCAAGATTTCTCATAATTTATAACAATGATAGTGTACCACTGCTCTTAAGAAATGCTGGTGTCCCTTGGGTATGGCTAGCTGGAGCCATCTCCTGTTCAGACAGTAAACAGACTGTGTTAATGACCATCCTTGTTAACTTAAACTTGGGTTTTATTTATTGCTTTGGAGCTGTTACTTTCTAACTTTCCAGGTGGGGATACAAACCTTAGTGCATAGCCTTTTGTATAGGAAACCTATAATTCCAGTGAGTGTATATCCTGTTTAACAAACTTCATACAAGCTTTGGTCTCCATAGATTAACATCGCAAATAAATACAGTTTTAAAACACAGGTAACCAATTTCTGTATTCCTCATATTTAATAAAAGGAGCATTAAAAATATAATTTAGGTAAACATTATTTTTTTCAAGATACCAGATTTCTCCATTATCATTAAATTATCTTGATTGAAGTCCTTTGTTTGTCTGTGCAGTAAAATTTGCAACTATCTTATGTTCCTTGTGGGAGAAAAAGATATGGTCTGATGTAGATATTTAAAGTGAACACTGAATTCTTTGTATTTGATATCCAATAGAAAGTGTATCGTATTGAATTTACAGACAAGGGCTGTTACTAAATTAGTGAATAAGACCCTTCTTACACTTATGATCAGAGTGAAGAAATACTTCAGAAATCTGAGCTAAGTAAATGTTTATTCAAAGAAAGTGAAAGAGAGAACAAGTATAGATGTTGTCATGGAATCCTGACGCAGAAAATGAACTTCAGGTTGATTACTTTGTCATCAAGAATAACAAAATTCCCTCAGTCCAGAATCCTTGTGCTTCTGGGCTGTTTCTTAACCAGCTAACCTTACCCTGGAGCACAAAGGGGGTTTTTATTGCTTATAAGTGACTAAATTTCTTAGGTAGATGGGAAGTGCAAGCAAGCCAGAAGTACTGAAAATGCAGCAAACCACATATTTTCACAAAGGTGAGGGAAAAATTGCTAGAAAGAAAATAAGAGAGCTCACATAGAAAGAAACCTTAGATCAGGTGACATATTTCCTATGATTACTGTCTGAGGTTCAGACACAAAGACGCAGAGACACCACAATTGTACTTTTTTTTCTTATATATCAGGAAACCCTGATTTAATTTAAAAGCTAACTTTATATAGCACTGGTTTAGGTGACTTCAGCTGTATTTTAGGGATCCATTCTGTCATACACCGAATCAGTCTCTAAGCACAGGGAACGGTTTTAAGGAATTAGAAGATTTTTATGCTGGATTTGAATTGCTTATGTTTACCAGATAACAATACAGTGGGTATAATAGCTATGCAAAATGTAAGCATGATGGTTCCAAGCCTCTTTAAATCATAAAATTTGTAGCAGAAATGTCACATCATCTCTGCAAATACCATTCTGTCTTGAGACTCGCTTTGAAACAGCGCTCTTACACTGCATACAGCTAGGGATAACTGAACGAATAGAATACACAATAATCCTTCTGATTAAATTATTTATGAATTGTGCTTATGAATGAATCTTCAACTTGGATCAAGACAGCTGGAGTTCGGAATTTTAATTTAATAATTTTGCACAGTTCTGGCTTCCATCCCTTAATGCAAATAACTATTTGAAATTCATATTTTCATCTCCCTCCTTGGCTGTGAGAGTTAAGTAATCATGACTCCACTAGCATATATATAGGGAGCACATAGTTGACATTTGAGGGGAAAATTACTGTTGCAGGACCAGCCACCTCTGAACATCAGCGGTCTCTTACCAGCAGTGGCTGTGTTAGCCTTAATGCAGTCTTACAGATGCATTGCAAAACTTGACCAGTATTTGGAAAAGTTTGCCAAGATTGTTGGGTTCAAGGTGCTTTAGAAGTACGAAGAAAAGCCTGCACGTGGAAGATTTTTTTGTTTTGGTTTGGTTTTTTTGCTTGAATGGGTAGATATCCATTGAAATTTTCATTTAAAAAGCCATTTTGGGGCTGAGACCATGTATGTAAAGTTTAAGATAATGAATATATTTTTGTTCATAATGAAGTGAACGTAGAGCTGTGGTGGAAATCTGGCACCTCTGTACAACATCTACTGTTAGAAATAATATATGTACACCTGTTTAAAAAAATCCCTGCTAGTAATTGACAAAAAAATACATGAATTTATGAAATCATGGGAAAAATTACTTTAAATTTTTCTTGCTATAGATCATTTCAATTACATTCTTGTGAAGCATGCCATGTCTGTATCTCTTTATCACATTTCAAAAGGAGATTTTAATATGAGGGAAGTTGAAATTCAGAATGTCTAACTGGGTCAGTAGGGTGTTCTTATGTATGAAATAACCTAACTGATAGATACAAATGGGGTTCATCAGAGGTACACTCCTGAAACAAATGCCTGGCTGCCTTCCTGGCAGTGGCAAGAACAGGTGCCCCTAGAGGTCCTTGTAGTAGCTCTGTCCATACTGCTGCAAAGATCTAAAATTAGCCATGCAGGATCTCTTTCTGGAAAATTTCTGTCATGTGGACTAGTCAAGGAATTTTTCTGCTGATATTTGGGGGACTAGATCACTAGATGCCTGAAACACTAGACGCCAGTCGGATTGCATTCCAACATATCTGTAGAACCTGGGGAGGCCATATCAAAGCAGACCGAGCCTTAGGCCTCATGGATCAGTATCTGAACGCTTTCTCATTTATCCCCTTTTTTTCCTGTCCTCTCCTTGCATTGTGCAGAATATTTTTGCTCTGTTTTTTAAAGGGATTACTGATACTGATTTTCATATTCTCCTTGAATTGGCTGCAAAATACATGGATCCATCTGAGGAAAGTGCTCCTGCGTTGAAATGAGACCTGTTCTGTTATTTTTGATAGACACTATCTTTCTTTCAAGAAGAAACAAGTAGAGATGATGATAACACAGGAATTTTGTAAACAAGATCCCGTGTCTGGGTAAACTTCTGTTTGGAGGCTGCTGGTGAAAGCATCCCAAGGACTACCCTGCTAACCACTCTGTACTGAAAGCCTGTGCTCAGTGAGGAGGGGAAAAAGAAAAGAAATTTTAAAAAACGATGTTTAGTATTTGCATAGCATTTTCCAGGAATGTTACAAGGGAGCACAGCAGCCATTCTGACTCTCTCACAAGGCCACCCCTGCATCTGCTCAGCTATATATTTGCTAGAAATGAAGTGCAGTTAAGAGACTACCAGCGCTTTGCAGCTATTCTGTTTTGCTCATAGGTTTATGCGTTGTTAATTTGGAAACAAAGCTATTATACTTCAGATGGTGTTATGGGTTTGATAAAGGAAGCAACATGATAGATTAAAATACTCTCCTTTCAGGCATTGAAAATTACCAAAGCAGTTGTATTTAGGCTCAGTGGGTCATTTATCTTCAAACTACACAGCTGACTCGGCACTTGGGTAGGTTGAGAAGTAAGCGGTTTTGACATTTAGCAGCCCAAGGCTTCTTTTCTCCTTGAGAGACTTGCATGTCAACTATGTTAGGTTTTGTCTGCTGCTATTCTTTTGAAGCAGATGGTAAAACCTCACCTCAGCTGGGTGGCTGGGACCCTTGCAGCATTTAGCAAGGCTAACCAATTGAATAATAACTGATTGTGCCTGCGGGTATCAAGTAGCATATGATTTATGATTATGGTGTTTTAAATATAGTCTGTGGAAGGTACCAGAACATAGCATTGAATATATTTTGAAAAATCCAGAGAAAAAAACAATCACTCACAGAAAACCAAACAGAATAGTTTAGAATGAGATAAGGTCCCTTCTGTTACAAACAGCTCCATCATAAGCATTTTGTCTATTGTAGACGTGATCCTGCATATATTTAGTCTGCATGTTTAGTCTTCATTATATCTTGAAATTATTTAACCATAAGATTTGCACAGAACGTAGCTTTTTTTGCCGTAATATGTGCGGTTCAGGAAATGCAGATTTCAAAGCTGGAGTCTGTATAGATGCTGAAGTGATAAGCTCGAAATAGCAGAGTACATTCAATGAGGTTATTGCATTGGCACCTCAGCAACCACTTCTGTTCAGTTAGGCATAAAGCCTGAGGGTAAAGTAACGACCATTGTGGGATCAGCAGTTCTATTTTTAGACAGCTCTTTTCCAAACCTCATCCTTTTACAACACAATGTTTGCTAAATTGGAAATAATCCATCCCAAACAATCTGAATAACTAGAGATCATGAGTATTTGTGCTGCAACATAACAGCAATATATATGCATCTTTCTTAAAAGAACATCCCTTAAAATTAAGTGAAATTGTGTTTATTCATAATGAATGTCTCCAGATAAATGCCTAGCAAGGGATATCTTATTTTCAGCTGTTTAGTAATCCTGTTTAATTATGCTCCTGCTGAAACTGGGAAATGTTGTAGAGAAAAGTGATTAGGAGAAGCTAAGCATTTGCTGCAAGATACTATTGTGAATACAATAAAAAAGCTGCCAGTCCCTCAATAAAGACTGTTAAGTAATATACAAGATCTAATCCACGGTGTACCTTGCAAATGATATTTTTATTTGCATGTTCTACATTTCCTTTTCATTGGCAGAAGACAGCTGAGGTCTGCAACCTTACAACAATATAGTGAATGTTTTACTGAAAATAGCATAGAGGACAAGTGTAGCCATTTTTAGTTCACAAACCATCGGTGAATGTGTTGCAATACATGTTCATTTTTTCTGAACACTCTGTTGAAATGTGCTTGTTAGGTAGTGAGCTGCTCAGGAGGGGAGAATGCTGTATGTGCTCACGGTGGGCATTACCAGATGATAAAAATTTGTCTGCAATCGCATACTTACTATATGATATTCATGAGTGCCCACTATTGGCACCATGTGTTTAATAGTGTATGTTATCTTCTTATTATTTCTGTTTCCTGCTGGGATAACCGAAGCTCCATAAATCTGAAACTTCTAAGAATGTTTTGGGAATTAGGAGTTCTTTAACTGTATTTCATGAAGTCTGCTATGAATTCAGATTTATTCGTGAATATTTGCTCACATTAACATTTGTGAGTAAGCATGCAACCAAGTGTTAAGAAAACTGTATGGTTTGCAGGTATAAGCAAAGCAAACTCAATAAAATGTCAACAGTATTTTTGGCAATAATTTCCCTTATTTCCTACATGTATTCTGCTTTGACAACCTGCTCAAACGTGTTTTGTTTTCCTGAGGGTAAAGAAAGCAGGCAAATGCACATACCTTGCTTAGCACGCTATTCACACTCTTTGAACATATATACATACCTTATGGGGGCACTTATATTTCTTTTCTTGGAACAGACAGCAAAATTCTCACTTTTGAAAATGAGGTCTCAAAAATTGTAATGTACCACAAGCAGAGCAGAGCAAAGGAGAGAATAGAAAGGCAGCTTTTCCTCCCCCACCAGCCTCCCCCCAAAATTCTCTGTCCATCTGACCAGGCAAAAACTCCTTCCTGACCACAGCTTAGCACTCAGTTTGACCCTGAACATGAGGAATGTACTCCACCAGGCAACCAATTTCTTGCTACTGGAAGAAGCATAAGTGCCTCCAGCCAAAATCTCATCTGTAGTTATGTCCTGCCTGCAATGCTTTGCAGCAGGAGCTGGCCTGAGATGCATACACAGACCTGGAGTCCTCATAATGGTGATTGAAGTTCAGTTTTTGGTTTTGATCTTCCAGGAATATCAGAGAAAACTCAGACAGAAAGATTCCCAAAGAATGTGCTGCACTAAAGTGTCTTACTAGCTGTGCTAAAGCTTAAATCACAGTATTTCTGCTGAGGGAAACATTGTATAAACAAAAGTCAGCTATTTACAGTGATCAAAGAAACACTTTTTGTGGTTGCATCTAACCAAATGTTTTCTCTAAAAGGCAAACAGTTTGCCTGTTAAAGGACATGAGCAGAGACTGTTTAAATGAAACAGGACATACTTGCTAATATTTCTAGAGCGCTAAACAGCCCTTCCTGTGAAGTGTGAAGTGTCATTTGAGAACTGAGATACTGAACTGTTCTTATTATTCCTCCAAGCTGTTGGTTTCAGAGGAACATTACAAATGCCATTGCAAGGGATAATTTTAAAATTGAAAATTATGAGAAGCTGAAACACCATTGATACTCGGAATATGTCTGAATTTTCACCAAGTAGGGACATACAAGACTTCAGAGGTCCTTTTGTAGCATCTAACAGTAAAACATCTTACAAGGGAATCACAGAATACTCTGAATTTAAGAAAGGGTGCTAAAGAGCTAGATTTATACAGGCGTCATGGGTGTTATGGGCCTCTGGAGGACAGAAAATTTGTTATGCTGTGCCACTGTACTCTTCATCAAGGATGAGATAACACTTTGGTAATGATATAAAGCTTTTTTTTTTAGGCACCAATTTAATGAACTGTATATACACATACATAGATATAAAGCTCACTGGACCATGGAATTTTTTTTATTCCTTCCATTTCATCAGTTATGTTTCTCCTAAGTCCTGATTAGTTTCAAAGGATAAACAGTGTCATAGTCAAATAATTTTTTCATTTCCTCCAGGAAGTTAAATATTCATTACCACTTGTTGGCATTTCTGGTTTTGGGGTTTTTGCTTTTTTACTCAATTCAGCAAAGCTGGATCTAGTGCAAGCTTCCACAGACATGGAAAAACCTACGCTGAAGGCACAGAGCACAAAGGCTATGGGTATGCCACCCTTGGTAGGGTCTTGTCTGCGATGTGAAACCCTCAAGGCTTTTGAGGTAGACAAGTCATGTTTTTCTTGCAGGTGGCTGCTGTATGCGGTGTCCATTGGTCCATAACTATCTTTACCTTGACCCATAACTATATTACATCCTGCATGCAACCTTTCTGCCTCCCTGGTAGTGGGTGCCCAGATCAGCTTGCTGTAAGGTCCAAGCCTGAGCTAAGCCCTTTTTGCTGCTCATGGCTGCCCTCATGCTGCTGATGGCTCTGGGGCAAATTAGAACAGACAAACACTCTCATGGCCATCATCACCCCATGGGATGGGGTAAAGCTGGGCAGAGCCTGAGCTCTACATCTCCCTTGGGGATGGAGAGGGAGGGGATGTCCTGCTGTGACCTGCTGCTCTTAACTTCTTGCAAATGTAACTGTGAAAATTTGACTCATTCCAGTGTCTTCTTCACTGAGCTGTGGTTTTGGCAGTGTAAGAAAAGTACCCACTGCATTCATGGAGAGCAGAGTAGGGTGGCTGTGACACTTAGATGTTCAGAAAGGATAATGGACAATGATTGATGTCTCTTCTAGTGCTAGATGAGGATCCACAGGAAAAAACAAACAACAACCAAGAACCCCTGTTCATTTCAGAAGGGAGAAAAACATATCCCAGGCTAACAGGCAAAATGGTTCTTACAAGCAGAATTTGACCACTGAAACTAAAACCAGCCTTATTTTATATTAATCAGACCATTTAGGAAATTATTCCTTCTAACTCTTCTTTCCTGCATATGTTACGCCAGGGTACAGTCTACAAGAAAGAAATAACTTTTATTAATTGCAAGTAATTCTGCAATTAGGTAGTGCATTATGTAATAGTTACAATGTTAAATGGTAAAGCATATCATTTCTTATGGCTTCTATAATCATCTCGAGATTTATTTTTTTTCTCCTTCAGGTCCTAAAATACCTTTTAAACTTTCAGTTAAACTATGTGTTCTGTACCTCTTTCTTTTGTGTTACTCTCTTCTATCACGTTTTCTTTTTCTGTATTTCACTGGTGCAGGTTCATCTCCTGCTCAGATGCTTGGTTTGATAAAACAGACTTGCTTAAGGGTAACATAAAGGGCTTGACTGGGCTCTGTAAAGTCTTCCGGAGGATACTCTGACCAAAGTGTCTATTTTAGTGTGACAACTCAGTAATACAGATATTTGTGTTTTAATTGAAGCACACATTTTTCATTTAAAGAATGTGAACAAATAGATGTGAATATCCTTAAGAATAGTAGTGCATCACAGTTGTTTTGCTAGTGAAGGTACAAATTTTGTCCCTTTAAAGCATTTCAGAGTTTGGATCTGACTGGTATCTAATTAATGCAAAGCATAGACTCAAAATCAAGATGCAGTGAAGAAATATCAGAACTGTTTTGTGCTTGGTACTTAAAAAGAAACTGGCTGGATCATTCAGACATGGAGCTTGTCTGGGACACAGCACTGTTCACTGCAGGATTCCAGAGATGGTCTGCTTCTCAGTCTTGTGGAGAAGACAGTATGTTTAGCTATAGTAGTTCACTTTTGTATTACCTGACTCTGCCATTTAGATACAAATCACAGAAAACAAAGTTAAAAGGGACTATGAGACCTTCTCTTCATGAGTGAGGCGGTGTCTATTGTTTTGCTGCATAGACTTGCCCCTTTTTCCCTCCCTCCCCTAGTAAGAAAGAGACAACAGCATCATCTCAAGAATCTGTTTTGGTAATTAGCTATGCAAACCATGGAAAAGTTTTCTTAATGTCTAACCTAAATCTTCCTTGCTGCACTTGAATCCAGTGCTTATTTGTTTTATTTGTAACTTATTCCTCTTCTTTTTACAGCTACATTTTATTATTTGAAAACTGTTACCTTGCTAATAAAGCCGTGTCAGTTAAGGGAGGTACTGTAAGGTATTCTCCACACGCAGACAGAATGACTAAGGAAGACAGAGAAAGGACAAGCAGAATACAAGGGGGAGCTCCTGTGATACATGTAGCCAGTTTATATCTTTAAACCTTTTCTTGATAGAAGTGGTATGTGCTAGTACATGACAGCTGCTCTCAGTTGGCAGCAGGGTTATCTGAAGGGTCTGGACAGGTACTGCTAGGAGCTGGCAGATTATACTTAGCATTCAGCTTGAAGGAATCACTTGTTAAAAGCAAGCCTCTTCTCTGTTCTTGAGTTTGTTGGTAGGGAACAAACAACATAAATATTTAGGATTAGGGTTAGGTCTAGAATTAGTGTTTGCCTTGGAATGCCAGGAAAGATGAACTGCAGTTACTGCTGAGTTTCCATAAGTTTGCTGCCCTAATATTACAGCTGGTTCTGCAAGGGGAAAGGGAAACACAATACCATTTGTTTGGGCAAGAGCAAGAGCTCTCAGTTAGGGATACAGTAATGTTTGAAAATAGAGGGAGGGCTGAACTGTAGTTCAGTTGGGTTTGCTAACTTATCTTAAAGGACCTAAAACTTGATGGACTTGATTTGTTTCTCTAGAATTAAGTCCAATACTATCGTTATAAACCTAGATTAGGATATAAAATTCCAGGATACTGCTTTGGAAGTTAATGATGTGTGTAGCAATATCTTTTGCTCTAGCATTAATTATTTCCAGTTAAGGTTAAAATAAAGGTACAAAATCAAGGAGGTGCTGAGCTGCAATTATTGCTGTGTTTGGAAAGGCTTGGAAAGTAGTGACACTCTCTGGCCACGTGTATTTCAAAAAATATAGCCTATTCTTGAACATAAAGCCTTGGCTTTGCATGAGAAAAGTGCACTACCAGAGACCACTATATGGTACATTCCCCAGCATCCTAAAGCAATCAGTCTGACAGGGCCAATCTAAAGATCAGTTAACTTAGCTAAAGCTAGCACTGATTACAGTTAGGCCTTCCTGCATTTCTGAGTCCTAACCCTGACTTTAGCCATGAATTTATACTAGGACAAGTGATGGCCATTGCATGTAGCTCAATACAGAATCCTAGTTCTTTACATTTCCTATTCTGGAAATGGAAACTCTGAGCAGCTCTTGTTATTGTGGGATTTAGACACATTAATTGACCTAGGCTTATGTCTCGTTCCTTTAGGACCTAGAGGAACATCATAAATTCTGGATATTTCCAGGGTTTTTTGCCTGGATTCCAATGTGTATACAAGAATAGGTTTCTAATGGTCTTGTGGTTGTAGGGGTTAGAATTTGATTAGGATTCTGAAAAGTAGAAAGTTCTGAGCTGTAGTCAGTTCCGGGTTTAGAAATGTTCACTAACATAGCCTTTAGGAATTGTACGTGAAAGGAAGTAATAGGCTAAGTGACTTTCCATCACTTCCATTATATTGCACCTGAGTTAAATCTGGAGTTTGGGATAAAGAATGCCAAGAGATCAGGATTTATTTTAATATTGTGGATAGAAAACATGGCTGGGCTAAATTTAGGGCAGTATTATTTGGACCTAAGAGATTTTGTTGATTTCTTTGAGCTAACTTTCAGTCCTTTGCATGAGTTAGGATGGGATAGAAGAAAATGTCAGGTTTGTTACCTGCTGTCATTTTGGAACCACTGCGTTTGAGAGAGTAAGTGGATAGTCCATATCAGTTATTTGGGGTGGGATTCAATTTGAGATTAAAGTGCCTGAATTTAGGCATTTAAGTATATGTGACTGCTTGTGAGCAAGATGCCTAACCTCCTTTTTGTAGTCAGTAGAGATCTGGTTAATAAGTGATTAATCTGAGATTTAATCCATAGTGAATAGTCTCAGAAGTAATTATAATTCTCAGGAGCAAGAGACCCCTTGGTTCATTTAGGTTTAGGATTTGATTTGGGTTTGGCTAGGGATGGGGTACAGCCATGCAGTAAATAATTTAATCTCAGTTTGTTCCCCTAGTTCAAAATTGAGCTGCTGCTTTAGTTGATCACCAGAACATTTTTCCTTGCGCTTTCTAAACATATAACCTATGCTTGATGTTAGGATAAAACTCAATGTATTCATCAGGCACTTAATGCAAACAGCAGTAGAACTGAGTTAGCAATATTTTTCAAATCACAAGCTGACTACTGTTCAGCTTTCCCTGTATATATGAACTTATTTCAAACCCTAATCCTAATAATTGACTTAACATTGGTAGACATTCACTATGTTTTTATAGACCCTAACAGAGCCAAGGCTAAAAATATGGTGAAAAACCTATTTATACTAAGAATTAACTGCAGATTTGTCCTCTCTGAAATTCTAAACCTGAGGCTCTGATCCCAGTCCTCTGCTTGACAGCAATAGACCATTGCTACTTTCAACTCTCTTAGCTCCTAACAGGACCACTCTTAAAAATTAGCTATCAAGCCTTTAGAAACACAGTGGGTGAGCCCTCCCTTGACTTCCAAAGCTTAATTCTAATCTCCAGGTTTGCCTCTTTAGGGTTATAGATTGTTCATATGGGATCTTGGGAGTATACAAAGCTTTGCAGTCTAAAACAGCAGACTTCTACAGTAGAAAATGTAACATAATGTAACATATTTCCAAGGTCCTAATCAGAGTCTGTAACACCAGGTTGGCCAGAATTTGCTGAGTTTATATCCCCTGAACTTAACATAAGCTGAAACTCTAAGGCACCAGTCTGTTAGAGACCGAAGTTCAATGTTTGTATAAGCCCCAGTGGAACCAGACACGAAAGCAGGTTAGCATAGAATAGCCCTTCTGATCTTAGTATTGCCCACAACTCCTAACTCCCTTTATTTCCAAACACCTACCTAGCCCTGGTTTGCACCTTAAAGAATATGGCATTGCTGGCTAAAACTCAGCATTTTCCCCTAGTTCTCTAAGGAATTAGCTCTGACTGGTAAACCTGCTTAAAGTTAGCTCCTTTATTTACTGTAGTTCACAAGCCTGTTTTGAAACTCAAACCTTAACCTTCATATTAACCCCAGCCCCAATCCTATATTTAACTGCAGAGCACTGACCAAAACTCAGCATGTTCCTTCTAATCCTGTCATAAATTTGGGTCAGCTAACTTTTCCCAAATCACTATTAAGCATGGATCATGAGGCCCTCTCTGTGCAAACTCCTAACTGTAACAGTATTTCCAACCCTACTTTCCACTATAGACTGCAGCCAGGAATCTTTCTTCTCTAAAAATGTTAGGTTCAGAACCCAAAAATAAATGCTCTATATTAAACCCTTATTCTGTTTCCAGTCCTATACAAATGCTCTTCACACACTTCATGATCAAGATATTCCTCTGGTCCCTGGAAAAGCTAGTCTGCACTTTGTGGATCACTATTTGGACTTGTGACTATTTTTCAGACAGATCTGAAAGTACCCTTTCAGATCTGAAGTAATCGTGTTCCCCATTAAGCAGAGAGGAGAAGCAGCAGTCCCAGTCAGACAGTGAGGGCTGCAGAGCTATGTGCCCCTTGACTGCATCCAAGGCTTGAGGTACACTGCATTGGCCAGTGGTCAAAGTAGACAAAGATGTCAGATTGATATCTGCTCAGAAACAGACCTAAAAGATAATAGCTTAAACCATGCTATGGTTCTCTATATAGAAACCAGTAAACACAGAAGGCTTTTTCCAAAGCAATAGTCATTTCTCTCTGATTGTGGTTCTTTGTAAAGTGTATGTGTACTGGCCAAGATAGAGTTAATTTTCTTCCTAGCAGCCCACATGGTGCTGTGTTTTGGATTTGTGGCTAAAATGGTGTTGATAACACAGCAATATTGGCTACTGCCGCACAGTGCTTGCACAGCATCAAGGCTGTCTCTTTTTACCACTCTACACTCCTTCCCTCCCTCACCCCAAGCCAGTAGGCTGGGGGTGGGCAAGAAGCTGAGAGGGGATATAGCCAGGACAGCTTACTGAAATTGGCCAAAGGTTAATCTATACCATATAGCACCATGAACAGCAATAAAACTGAGGCAGAGGAAGAAAGGAGGCAGTTGCCTTCCAACATGGCCATTCTTGATGGCTGGGCATCAGACTGACTGTGGAAGGTGGTAAGTGATTACTTGTGCAGAACTGTTGGGTTTTTTTTTCCCCACTTTCCTTCACCTGTTGAACATTCTTTATCTTGACCTACAAGTTTTCTTGCTTTTGGTTTTCCTATTGTCTCCCCTGTCTTGCTGGAGGAGGAAGGAGTGAGTGAGCAGATGCTTGGCTGGTGGCTGGGGCCAACCCACCACGGTATGGTAAAAGGAGGCTAATAAAGTGAACAGCCAAGCATGAAATAATGACTCCTTATATTAATAAATTGAAAGTATTGTCTTTTCAGATTACCCTGGTAGACCTACACTGTGGCTTGCCTGTATTTCATAAACCTCTTAAATAAATGCATGGGTAGCCTGTCTGTGGCATTAGCATCTTTTGCAAAACATATATCCTAGCATGAATATTCTGTCAAAAGTTATCTGGCATCTGGATAATTCTTGCAGTCCAGGAGGCTAAGCCATGAAGAGTATACAGTATAATTGGTTTTCATAGTAAGACTTGGTATGGATTCTTACTCACGGGACCTGTTTTTCATATGTATTTAATTATATATGCTTATTTTAGGGCTGCAGATAAAGTTCTACTGGATTAACCTCCAGGGCTATGCAAAAACCAAACTTGTGGGTATTATATATGCATATAGCTCAGGATCTCAGCTGGAAGAATTTAGAATTAGACTCATTCTACAATGTTTCAATGACATTCATTCCTAATGACAGTGAAACTGAGAAAGAGAAACTGGTGGATAGCAACCACAAGGATCAAAAATATTATTAATGCTTTATTCTTTTTCATTTCAGCATTCAGTGCTTTATCACTAAGCCTCTCTCTTTTCTTCCTTCCTCACCCCACTTAGGCTACTCGATAAACAAAGATGAGGAATTTTAATGGCATCTACCTTGTCTTATTATTCCAGACAAACCACGCTTTCTGTTAAGTCATTAATACAATAGATATATGATTGGTTTCATACCTCCACGTAAGGCGAAAATCATAATAACCTAAGAATGATTTTGTAACAAAATCTACACAATGAGCTATTAGTACATTAATGACTCAAACTTGACATTTAACATCATTACTTGTTAAAGAATGAATGCTTCTGGATAGGTTTTCTAATTCTCAGGAATAGATAGATGGCTGGGCTATGTTATAATCTCACATTGAATCTTATGAAATTTTTCAGCAATTGTGTTCATGAAATCACAGCTCTGAACTCACTTTTTGAATGGTAGTGAATGCTCTATAAAATTTGCAAAATTGCCAACCTTGTAATTATGAACCTTTCAGCACAGAAACAAAACAAAAGGTAGCATTTACAGATAACCTCACTGTATCACTGAAATATGCAGGAGGAGTTCCAGTTCTAAAAGCTTTTATTTTATCTTTAAATTCAACTAATCCTTTAAATTATGCCTCCAGAAAAGGAAGTTTGCAAACTGTCAAAGACAGAATAACATCATCATAGATACAATAAGACATAATCAGGTAGCGAGAGGACAGTGCTGTTCCTGAAAATATTAATACTTGCTAATGAAGAGCCTGTTGCATGATTTCAGGCTTGGTAGAAGTAGTGTAAAATTACCTTGCCCTCATATTGACAGGACTGCAATCATGAAAGCATTATAAGTGTATCTTTGTCTCATCATTTGTCAAGGTAAAACAACATGCCCTTCCCTGAGCTTTGTTTGGGTGGAAGATATTCCTGTGCTATGACATTGCTATCAATGTCACAGCTGCAGTTTTAAGCACACAGCTCTACATTTAAACATGCAGCCAACATTGAGACACGCTTTCATGGCTCAGTCTTTCCACCTGAATAGTTAGACTACTTAGATGAACTTTTGTACAAACTAGAAATTGATGTCCTCATTGCTATAAAAGACTTCCCTAATACATAACAAAGCATCAACATGCTTCGATTTGAAATACTGCTTACAGAAGGGCCAGTTCTGCTCTAAACACAGATTACCAGCAGATTAAATGAAATAAAGTGTGGCAACAACATACAACATCTTGGTTTGGTCCTGGGTCACTGCCCCAGATATCTACCACATCTGATGTCAGTAAGATGAAAGCTAGGAACAACATAGTCCAAAATGAAGCTGAACCAGGTACTCTCTGTGGGTAGTAGCTAACATGACCTTCATCTTCTCAACAACTCCATACAGTACATGACCATGGGTGGGTCACATGTATACAGAATGTATCAACACTTATTTGGCCAGGGGTACAAAAATAGTTTCAGGAACACTGAAGCTAGCACCAAATGTCTGGCTTCCAATCTTCATTCATCACACCATCATCTCTGCTTAGAAAAGCTGCAATGTTGTGAAAATACAAGAATGTGATTATTTTTTGCATGCATCAAGACTTCCAAAATCTACAGAGAGGCCAACTCTGAGGCAATACTTTGAACTATTTAGGGAGAGCATGCTAGCCTGAAGAGAAAACATCATCACAGACCTGACAAAATAAACCCTGAAAGATTAAGTCACTGTGGTTTACGAATTGCCCTAAATTGCATGGAACTATGACATAGGCACTGCAGTCATGTACTATGCAAACAGAAAATGAAAGACAAGTTCAAGACAACACC
The DNA here is from genome assembly GCA_020745775.1 of Theristicus caerulescens. NCBI lineage: Eukaryota > Metazoa > Chordata > Aves > Pelecaniformes > Threskiornithidae > Theristicus > Theristicus caerulescens. The sequence continues at coordinate 34,521,483 of CM036558.1, read as the reverse complement.
GATATAAAAGACTGTGTAAGTAAACCAAAGCTCCTAAAACCAGCTGTGCTTAATTCTATCAATCAATAAACTGCAAAACTGCTTGCTTGCCATATTTCTCTTAATAAGCATATCCCTTAATTTTCATTTTTCTTCTACTGTTAGCTCATGTATTAAATGAGGATTAGGAAGAAAATGACAATGTTTCATAGCACTACTGACTGTGTGCTCTTCTCCAATTCATCTATTCATGACTGCATATAAAAGAGAGCAAAACAACAGACAAGTAGGTATTAACAAGACCAGAAAAAATACTCAATTGATATCTCTTCAAATGTTTGTAAAGAGAACTTATGTGCATGGTAACTTGATGACTATCTCTTCTAAAAAGCAAGTGAATTTTGTGTTTACAGAAGTGAAAGACATCCTTTGAAAGGCTGACTCTGAACTCAGATCCAGAGAAAGTAAGTAACCTGTGAGATTCTGTAGGCCTATTGGTCCTAAGACACCTGCTCTCTAATCTTTTCTTTCTGACCTTATCCTGTGTAGAAATCATGATCCGTGCCAAGTTGTCTTATTTTGTAAGTTGCATGCACAGGAACTGGAACACTACCAGCATCTTGCAAGTTTAAAATTTGAAATAGAGTTTACAGAAGAGAGTGGAAAAGCGTACCCAAAGCTGTGACACGTAGATCATCACACAGGTTCAAAGTGATTGATCATTAAGTTTTCTGATATTTTGGCATAAATGAGGGAATTTTTCTGGGGCATTTTGCTGCAAGTACATACATTTCTTGGAGCAGAACTGAGCTCCAGTTGCTCTCAGAAATGTCTATCACCTGCTTTCAGCCAATTTACTTATATTTCCCTCTTTTTCTGAAGCAGGTCCATGGGCTTCACAAATTACATGGAGCAGTAACCTCTGCTATTGCCCTTACAGGATGATAGCCAAAATTTCTAGGAAAGTTTTGTTTTGACATGTGGAAAAAGCTCTTCATTATGTATTCATCATTAATTGTCTTCTCTCTTTGTGTGAAATTTCTTGCTAAGCTCAAAGCAAGTATACATTCAAAATATGTCTGTTGCACTGACTTAATTTTTCTGTCTTCTGTAGTAAAGTTCAAGTGCCCAAGATATGTAGTTTGATTTTAGACTTTAACAAGTGCTTTTTATATTTGTTTCTTTTTTTTCCCCAGCTTTACAGACTTTTGTCACTTTTCTGATACAACTGGCAAATTGAAGAAATCATGAAGTTCCTGTTTTTTTTCAGAAATAAGTCAAACCACGCATGAAAGCTGTGAGGCAAAAACACACTTAAATTTGAATCCTGGCTTCACAAGTGCAACTAGTAAAACTGATACAAAACCCCAAACCACAGATATTCAGACTTCATTGGAATTGCATGTCTCATGCTTGTCTTCAATTTTTTTCTCTTTTTCTGGATCATAGCATTGTAGATGGAATAATTCATAGTGATAGTGTTCCAGTCAGAGCTGTAACCAGTTTGCAAATGCTTATAGTTATGCTGGGTTCATTGTGATGAAATGTCAAACAAATCTCAACGATAGTTCTCACAATGGAGAAATGTCTCTCACTCAAGCTTTTAGGCAAATATTCTTTCAGTCTTTCCTGAATCTTCATTGCTTAAAAGCCTGTGTCATTTTGAAGCTTGCTCTGCAATGTGTCAGTTTGTTTTAAAGAGTTTATTCTTTGAGTTCTGCATTGGGTGAATATTTGCTTGCATCTGTGGAAATGTAAAACCAAAGTAACCAACCTTTTTTTCACAGCTTTCACTGAACTTAATTGGAAAATGCTGTCATCTACTTAATTGGAAATGGTAATACAAAATTTACAAAGGCAATCCAAAAGAATTAAGCACAAAATCACCACATTAAAATGCTAGCTTGTAGATGTATTGTTAGCTGCCCTACTACCATGGAAATTAATGTAGAAGTCCTAAACACAAAGATAGCTAACTTTCTACCTTATATAATTTAGTATTTAAATAAACTCTCTTGGCCAAAATCAATTATCGCATAAGCCATTTTGGATGAAAATAGACGGAAAATTTGAATTACACAGCACACATTTAGCAGGTCAACATTTAGTTCTGTGTTGGTCCGTAAATATCATGCCACAAACAGCTTGTTTAAAATTTAGAATATCTTCAATTGTCTTCTCGCCTTTTCTTCTTTCATATCCTCTCCATCACTCAGCACAGTAATACACATTTACCTTTTCTGTGCCTTTCTCTTGAAAGAAATTCTTTTTCATCACATGCTTCTCACATGACTCTTTTTCCAGACTTAAATTTGCAAAATTGCTTCACAAGCTCTCAAAGTCCCCACAATTCAGTTGAATCAAGCATTTATGAGAAAAATGAAATACAAAATGGAAAAGGACTTTCAAAATTTTCAATGTCAGATACCAGCTTGTGCTGCTTCAGAAGAAGTGTTTCTTCTGAATGGCTAACAGGGATTCTGGTGGAATAACTTTTGATGCATGATGTCATTTTTATATTTTATATTTATTTTGGTTTTTAACTTCTGCTTTCATGTAATTTTTATGAAATGGTTGATAGAACTCCTTGAAAACTAGTTCTTTTGCCACTTCTCTGAAATCCTAGCCATATGTCTCAGTAACTAGTAGTATTTCAATCACAACATCAGACTAATATTAAACTCCATCCTGCATAATTCATATTCTCTTGGGTGCATGAAGCAAAAGGTTTTCAGGGCAATAATAGAGGTGTTGATAGAAGTTTTTGTTTTCCATCCTTTTATGTATATAGAGAACCAAATTCCACTGGAGTTCATTAGTGAACCAATAACGTAAATGCTTACACAGAGTAACAGACGAAAAATTTGCTCCTCATTGAACAGAAAGACTAACAGCATCCTAAAGAGGAGAGCCAAGTATGCCATTATTTATCACCCCAATATGTATATTTGTGAAGAAAATAACAATATAAAATTGCTCTTTTTGTGCTATGCTGAAGGCCTGGATTACTCACAAATCCTTGCTTAGAAGAAGGTCCTTCTCTAGAGGCCCATATCTGTTGGCTGCAGACAGCAAGCTGGCTGCCTCCAAAATTCTGCTAGTCTCAAATAAAAGCATTTAAAGAAACTGTACATTTTGGCGTTAAATAAATAGAGGCAGGCAGATATCTCAGGATGAAGGTATTAGATGAACAGAAGAAAAATGGGCACGTCTACATGGCATTGTATGCCAAACAACAGAAGTTTTTGGCAATTGTCTAACTACAATGCTAGCCAGACCAACAGCACAATAGCAAGAGGATATTAGCTGTAGACTACAATTTAATGCAAAAGCTCAGTAATTTTCCAGAAATCTTCCACAAATCAGAAGCTGGATAAGATACTTGTTTACATCATTACGGGAGAGTTGCATTTTTTTGGTGTAAGAAAGAATGAAATCTGGCCAAAGCTGAAGACTACTTTCCTTTAATGGTGCAAAGCACTGAGAAATCAAATATTTCCAATGGTAGTCTGAAAATGAAAGTTCCCCATAAGTCCAAAATAATTAATGAGAGGATACTGTAGTTAGACAATGAGGAGTCTGAAGTAAGGGAACCAGATTACTGTAATCCACATGGCTGATTCTACTGCAGGTCTAAAAGATGTAGTGACATTTAAGATATTTAAGAAGAAATATAATGAATTATTCTACCTAAAGGTCTGGTTATCCATAAATACTCCTCTCTATAGCTATTTTTCCCCATGAAGAGGGATTGTCAAATGTAACTTGTGATGACAGAAGACAGCAAATGTTAATTTAATACAATTTTATATTTACTGAGCATAGGAAACACACATTTACTGGCAATTTAGTACAGTTGTTTTTAAGATTTCTGTCCAAAAATCAAGACGACATGATTGCAATTGTTCTTGGGTTTTTGCAGGATTTTATTTCTGACTTTCCCTAGTAAAGGCTGGGAACTGGGTTTTCATTCTGCTTTAGGAGTAGACACGAAAGTAGGACTCAACATTTGTCTTAAAATGATTCCCTGCTTTCCTGAGAAGAAGCCAAAATGATCAGGCTCTTTGAACTGCTTGTCATATTGATTCAATTATCACTTCCTGGGCCATGCTGTGGGTTGAACAATGGAGCTACACAGCTTTGATTTTCATCAGCTCAGCTGGCTGAATGTTTTCAGTCATTTTAGCACTGTGATGAACAAGCCCCCAAGTAAATTGACGTGTTGTTCTAGCTCTCCTAGGAATGTTCTTCTGCCCAGAACTATTGCAGTATGTTGTGCAAAAGCTTTGTCCTTTCTTATGCCATCTGGGGATTCCCAAATGCTGACTAAACTGGCAGCTGCCTACATACAGCAGATGTAAAATCTTTCTATACCAATCCAGCAGGAAAAGGGAATTTAACTGGAACCAAGAACTTTATGGGCTTTATTTATTTGTTCTTCCAAATATTGACTAGATGGTTCAGCTCAGGTCATGCTTTGGAAAAAAAAAAGCAAATTTCCTGGGTTATATTCAGGCCACATTTGTCCTTCAGATATCTTGAATTGGTGTTTTTCTGTCCCTTGGGCTAGATTATCTGACCACTTTCCAACAAAACAGCCAATTTGGGCTGGTCCTGTTGATTGAAGATTAGCCCAGAAAAATTGTTTGTTTTCTTTCCTTTGGCTGGGTACAACTGACTAAACTATATTTATACCTGATAAAGACGGGAAGGACGGGAAGCAGAAGGGAGATCTAATACACTATATTAGGGTATTAAGAAATCATTCTAAATTAGAGCAGCCCTAAGGCTGCTCTAGGTTATGTTCAGGCCAGCTTTAAGCAGCAAACTAAACTACATGCAATATAGCATATATACAGTTCACTTTCAGTGATCATTAACTTCTTTTGCAACAAGGGGATTTAGACTGAGGAGAGAATCTGACTTAGTGTACTGTGCATTATAGGAGTCAGCCATGGAATTAATACTGCTGAGTAGCTGCAGCACTTCAAGCCCTTTATCTTTTGTATCTTTAATGTCTGACTTTTATACTGAATTGCTGCAATGTCGGTGGGTTGGATTTCCTCACTCTAATAGATCTGATTTTGCAGTCAAATGTTTTGCCCTCATTTCATTACGTTTAAAAATGAGAAAATCTATTGCTCTTAATTTGTGGACAGTAATCAGCTTCTAAATAGTCCCACCACACTATAAAAATCTGCTGAGGAACTGGCATCTGGGTCAAGTGTTAATGAAGCTGTAGAATTAGCAGATGAGGACTCTGGCAGTAACCATGCTGACCTGTCCCTGACCAACTTGTTCCTCTGATCCTTTCCTATCTTATTATATACTTAGTAAACTCATTATACCACTTTTGCCACATTTTAACTCTCTCTTTCTCTCCCCTTCACCCCTCCTTTTTTATTTTATAGTTGGAACATCTGTTTTCATGTTTCCTGTCTTTTCAGATCGTCTTCTGTGGCTTGAGTGTAATGGCAAACAGGTTACTGGCAAGAGGAAAACCCCCAAACCCTGGAACTTACACAGCTGTGCACTGCATTTAGGAACGAGTGGCTTTGACATTGGTAGCTTAGGCTAACTGAAGCTTTATAAATGGTATGTGAATCTTTTACAACTGCAGCCTTAAAGTTACACTTTGAAATATTCATTGCAATTGATTACTCTCCTCTATATGAAATCCTTTGGAGTAGCCCTTAATATATTCAAGTTGTACTTAAATTATACTACTTTGAAATTAGTAATACTTTTATTTCCCCATGGTAACCGTTTCTAGATATTCAATAACCTTAAGAGGAAATTATTATAGGAAAATTACGTAATCATATACCCTTGAGAGCTTAAAATGATTGGGATTATTAGAATGGAAAGAAAGGATACATAGGAAACCTGAAAAGAATAGCCGATACTGATAAGGGTTTTCTACATAATTTATTTTAATTTAATCTTATCCAGAGATTTCTTTAACAGTTAACTTAATTAAAAGACTAAGCCATTCATCATGAGTTTTGTGTTTATTTTTCTTCTGGTGAGAGATATATGTATATATAAAGGTGGTAATAAGGCAAATAAAAGCAGCTTACTACTATATTTGTCTTCATAGTTCCCTCCTTGTCTGTACCATGATTTGCTGAGCTAGAAGAGCAATGAGCTTTGACTCTCCTGCCATGTGTACAACTTAGCAGTCACTGAGCAACAGCTAAAACTTCTGAAATCAAAAAACCGGGCCTCTTAAATGTGAATATTCTGAGGGACTTTAAGAAACCTTCCAACTACAGTGTTTACATTTGTGTTGCTTTTTTGCAAATGTTCTGGTAAATGAATCTAGTTTTGGGAACATTTACCAGCACAGTGACTTCTAGGAGAGAATTGCAAAATAAAAAAAAATTAAAAAGGCAAGTTTATACTTCATAACTGTAAATATTCATGCCTGACTAAGATTAATATCTGATCTAATTATGGATCCAGGAATGGGGCAGAATCATACCATGTGATCCATGTGCTGAATCATCTCAGATTCAACTAGTCCATGGTGAATATTTGTATAATTACATCAAATACTGCCTCGGGTCTGCTTAAAATACTAAGTGAATCATTTCTAATGCAATTTGAGGAACTCATGTAGTATGCCTGAGTTTGTCAGTTTTATTACTAAGGTTTGCTTCCTGCATGGCAGAACTTTCCTTAGGAAAAGATACATCAGGACAGACCAGGGACCTTTGTGTTGATAAGCAAGAATCTGGAATGAGAGATATTTGCTTACTCATATTCTCATGAATACATAGCGAACGCCGTCCTAGAATCATAGAACAAAACAAGTGGGAAGAGACTTCAGGAGGTCTCTTGCCCAACTTCCTGCTCAGAGCTGGGCCAGCTCAGAGATCAGATCATGTTGTTCCAGGGCTTTGTCTAGCCTGGTATTGAAAACTTCTAGGGGTACAGACAGCACAATCTCTCTAGGCACTCTGTTCCACTGCTCAACTGTCTTCATAACCAATCTTCATGATCAGTCGTTATCTGTGTTTGTGTTATATCCAGTCTGAATAGCTCTCTGAAGTCTCTCATCACTACACACAACTGTACACACAACTGTGAAGAGCCTGACTCTGTCTTCTCAATAACTTCCCCATAGGCCCTGTCACACCGCTGCCAGGGCCCCTGGTGCCATCTCTTCTCCGAGTTGTACAAGGCCAGTTCTGTCAGCATCTCCTCACAGGGCAAATGCTTCAGCCTGCAAGCATCTTGGTGGCCCTCTACTGAGCTCACTCCAATTTATCAATATCTTTCTTGTAGTGAGGATCCCAACACTGGATGCAATACCTAGATGTGGTCTAATGAGTGCCAAGTAAAGGCGAATAATCACTTCCCTCCATCCACTGACTCTGCTCTTGTTAATACAGCCCCGGATGCTGCTGACCTTCTTTGCTGCCAAGGGAACATCTTGGCTCCTGTTCATCGTCTACCAATATCCCCAGAGTTGCTCTGCAGCCTGCCAGTTCCCAGCCATGATCGGTGCAAGAGGTTAATTCAACCCAGTGTAGGACTTTGGCATTTGTCTTTGTTAAATTTCATTATATTCATGTTGGCCCGTTCCTCCAGCCCATCTAGGTCTCTCTGGATGGCAGTTCTGCCCTCCAGCATGTCAACTGCACCCCCCAACTTGGTCCATCTGCAAACTTGATGAGCAACAACCTTCTTCAGGTCACTAATAAGAATGTTAAACAGGACTAGTCCCAGTACAGATGGCTGCAATACTCCACTTGTTACCAGCATCCAGGTAGTGTATGGCTCATTAACTGCTGCTCTTTGAGCCCACCTATTCAATCAGTTTTTCACCCATTTAGTTTTCACTCATCTGTACTGAAGTGTCCCAACTTGGATATAAGAATATTGTATCCAAGATACAATATTCTCATATTGAGAGACAGTGTCAAAAGCCTTGCTAAAGTTGAGGTAAGAGACATCCATTGCTCTTCCTTCTTCCACAAATCCAGTCATATCTACTCAAAAACATAGATTTTACTTCAGTTCTGTAACATGCTTTAATAAAGACTGGAGCAGAATCAACCTTATACACTTAAATTAGAAATAAATCTGTTGAAATGTTGTTGGGCATCAGTGATAAATAAAAATGAAGGTCCTTCTTTGGTGTAAATTGATACTTGTGCCAGGTGAAGCATGAGTTCAAAATATTTAGCATTCCATTGTTAGCTATAGACATTAATAGGATATTGGTTGCATCTTCCTCTCTTTCTCTATTAGTTTGTTTCAATTAGATACATACAGGTTTAACATAGCTGCATATTTAGTTCTTAAGCTCTCAGTGAATTAGACGTTGTGTTATATTAATCTCTCTGAATTGAGATAAATATCACAAAGTCATATGATTTCATAGACAATAATGGAGTTATATTAACTGTGAATTTGATGCATGTTTTTCCATCATTTCATTTTACTATGTTAGATATAATTCCTTGTAAATATTTTTATGTGTGCTACATATAAAAGGCTTACTGTGCACAAATATATGTATGTGCACATAGACAGGAGGAACACCTCTCCAGAGTCAAGCTATATTATAAAACTCCATCTGGAGTTCAGCCTTGTCTCAGATGAAGCTACTACGTATACAAGACTGCACAAAAATATATGTGATGACTTTGGGTTGTGACCTTTGGAGAGATGATACCAGCAATGCCTTCTGAAGCGCGCTCTACTGTAGTTCAGGATTGATGCATTTAAATATGTTATTAGGTAGTATTCTATTGGGAGACTTGTTCTCCTGTTCAGGCTTTTGCATTCATCAGTAAATTTTGCTACCAGGAATTCTCCTGCTAGAAACTGCAACCTCCTTCTTTTCTCCCACTCTCTTAAAATTAGGAGCCTTCCATTGTTTTATTTTTCTTCCCCAAAGTGTAAAATCCTGTGTTTTGTAGCTTTGTTGACAGATTTACTGAGCTGGAGGATGTCTTCGGTAATCAAAGTAATGCTGCAAGTTTTTCACTTTAACAATTATTTTGTAGTTTTGGAAAGCATAGCAAAGCTAATACTGTACATCCAGTATCCCTCACTCAGGTTATCTATTGATTCTTTTATGGTACCAAACAAAATAAAAATTAAGATGATGTTGATTGCTCTAGGCTGAACATTTATTTTCCTTTATTCATCTTGAAATGGAGAAATTTCTTGAGGTTTTTTCTGCTTAGATATATTCCTCCTTATCTTTGGGAGATTATGCTACTAACAAATATTTTCTTCCTACTTTTTAAACGTGATTAGGACTTCTCAAGACAAGGACTTTAAAAACTGAGGCTGGTGTGTTGCACAGCATGGTCAGTAGCCTTGTCCATGCCATATACAGAATCTTTTCTAGCCAGGATGTGTTTGAGAGAGAGGAGTTGAGGGAAGTCCCACCAGTCAGCATTTTATTCTCTCTTCATCAGCAACAAAATGTGCTGACTTTAAAAGATCATTCAAAATCCATCCTTTTGCAAGTCTGTTGTGGTGGGTGGAATTGCTTGTCTGGATTGATGTGGCAGGATACTAGGAAAGCAAGTTCAAATATTTTCTTAAGGACTGGATTTTAGGAGGAATTTAATATTAATTTTGGGGAGCTGATGTGACTATTAGAGTTATTCTTTCTGTATAGACAGTGATTAATTTGCCATGCTACTTGGGCTCATAATAGATGACCATTATTTTGGCTTACAATTTATTATGACCTCACTGAGGATTTGTGGCAGACCTCACAGGAGATTCTCATTGTGTTTTGCTTAAGCCACACCTCTGCTTTACATAGTCACTCTCAGGATAACGATAAATACCCTGATGACCCACAGAGAGACAAGGAGTAGTGGGGAGATTCTAATGAAGTAGCTTTATTTCTCCAGCATTCAAGAGAGCTATCTGTTTCAGAATAAGCAAAGGCTTACAGAATACATTTTGTTAGCTTGCTGTGAACCATCACAGAGAACTGATTGTTTCTCAGGACAGCCTACAATAACCAATCCCTCTGGCTTGTCTCCAGTACTATCTAGAAAGATTTCTTCCTCAGGCAAGAAGACTTCCCAACGTGATTTACAGCCCAATCTGGCTTTCCAGACAGATATTCAGTCTCCTGAGTAATACAGAAAAAACCTCTGTCTCCTTTATTCAACATAACCTCTTTTTTGCAGAGGGAACTTTTGTAGCAGTACTATTAGACTCTGTCTAAAACTTTTTATGGCTTCCTCAGCTGGGGATGCCAAAACACTCAGCATTGATCAAACAGTCCTCTCACCAAGGCCAAGGGGATCACCGTGAGCCTCTGAAAGAAGAGCTCCTGAAAAATCACATACTCTGTTAGCCATCTGAATGCTCTGGGCTATAACAGCAGGTACTGTAGACAGCTATCAATGTGTATTATTTGCATTCTGATAGCATTCAAAACGTGTCCTGCTGTGTCCACACCCCCATAAAGTCATGGTTGAAGGACTTATTTCCCATTTTGGCATTGTCTTAGTACCATCAGAATTTCATGCTGAGTCCTTGACTCAAAGCATTTACTTATGCTACAATAGTAGATTTGCCTGTGCTCAGTATGCATAAATAGCCTATCTTGGGTTGACATTTTGTATTGTGAATTTCACTTGTCCGATTTTTTTTTGTAATAATCATTTTATACTCTGACAACATTGTTAAAGCTCTATTGTTTGTGAATTGTAATCAATGAAGAACTGGAAGTCTGGCAATAAACCTCCATCATCATTAGGATGTAGAGAAACCATCTACACCCACAACTACGTAGGACTAATACTGTTAATGTTTTTCTTCTTGCATTAAAGTAAACAGAAGAAAGGTCTACAAAATTATGCGGCCAGACAAAAAAAGAAGTGATTTACTGTGTTTGTTCCTGCTGATTTCATTTATTTTTAGTGTGCATTTTGTAGAAAATATGCCATGAACAATTCCAAACTAGAAATCTACTGTATGAGAAGGATGCTAATAAATGTGATTAGTTAAGTGGGCTTGTATTTAAATTAAAAATTGACCATGAGAAAATAAAGTTTCCTTCTTGTTCTGTCACCCGGTAGAAAAATGAATAGCACTATTGATATGGTTCACTAATCTAGAAAAAGTAAGCAGGTAATGGGAGGTTGGTGTTTAGTAATTTCACCAAAATAAACAGTGAGAAGATAGTGAAGATGATTTGCAAGGCCAAGCAAATATCCAAGAAGAACAGAGGATGAGCTTTACTGAAGAGGAGAGCATGAAAGTGCTCGTACCTCAGCACAGCACCAAGCAATCACTTTATTATTCGACCAGATCAAGACTGAGCATGTTGCACCCTATCTGAATCAGGAGCAAACATCCCAGCTTCTCTTCCTGTGCACACTTTGGATGGTTTGAGCTGAACCACCCTGCCCTAAGACACTGAGGAGAAAAAAATTACTGGAGTACTCATTCTTGGTGTGCTTAAAACTGTTTTTAACCTTATGAAGTGTATATAGCTTCTAATTTACTTGGGAGTTTATTTAAGGTTTCCCAAAAATAACATTGTGAAATACCAGTGCAGGATGTTTCATTATACGTATAGCAAACCACTTTCTCATCATCATCATCATAAGGAGCCTGAAACGAATATGTATTGAGACAGATTTCATTATGGAAAGGAAGAACTAGTTACTAACGAAACAAACAAAAAAATTTAAACTCTCCATATACTCTTCCCTTTTTAACAAAGGTAAGGCAAAGTCAGTGCTTCCTGTCTCTAAACACCTCCTTTTGTCATGTACTTTGTAACTTTACCACTCTTTTCAGGAGAGATTTTTATAGTGGGATGCCTCTTCCCTCTTTCTTTAGATTTGTCACCCACCAGCTCATCTGTATGGGTTCTTGCTGAAGTGGAACATTCTCTGAAATACATGCAGGGCTTTATTTTTAAAGATACTTCTTTGTACTTCAAAGCATCTGCACAGCAATGTCTCCAGTTGGACAATCGCTCGTGGAATACTCATATTCTAGAGCTCACTCTTGAAAAAAAATGCAAATTGAAACTGAAAATTGAAAACTGAAGTGAGTCTTCTCAAACAAGTTGTACAGCACATGACATTCACAGAGTCTAATAGTAAGTTCCATTATTTTTGCTCAACACTCCTCTGGTCAGCCTTTATTTTTAATGATGTCAGTAACTATTACATTTGTATTTAGCAAAATGTTGTATTTAATAAAAAAATATTGCCATATATTACTGCCATCAGAGCACCTCTTCTTAAATAATAAAGATGCCATGAAAAAGAAATCCTCAGAGAAAGCAAGGTGCAATTAAAGAGTGAAAAAACTAAAAGGTGAGGATAAATAGAGGCAGAGGGCACACTAGAGAGAAAAGAAAAAACATTTCTAATCCTATTTGAAATGGGACAAAGCGGTAGAGAAATATAAAAATTTATACTGGATGATTGAACAGATAAGCTACAGCAGTTTTGTCTATACCGAATTTTGTCTGAGCTGAAATAGAAAGAGGCTACCTACTGCATATACCTAGGCACATGCAGTGTTCAGATAAAAAATGAGCAATATCTCACAACTTGTGGTTGGAGGAATTCAACTGTTATTTTTGTATAGAGAAGAGGAAGGGCTGGACACATTTTGATATGGATTGAAAATGAATATTTGACCCTGATGTTGATAGCTGTCTTCCTGCATGTTTGCATGTCTAGTAATGTAGTCTTCTTCGAATAATTAATTTCTGTATGCTTAGAAGAAACTAACCTCAATAAGTAACTTTGAACTGAAATGAAAATTATATGTAACCTGTAAAACCTTAAATACATGAAAAAAGATGAAGAAACATATGAACATTGCTATTAGGGAAATAATACTTGTGCTTCTGACAGTAAGCCTTATCCATACGGATGCATCTTTAAGTGGTTAAATTTTCTCTCAGAGTTTAAGGACCCCAAATATGTTTTCATACCTTGCTTAATGCCTGTCATTAAGTCCACCCATACACCTGGTGGTATGTAGAGCTAACAAACTGTTTTCCCTCTCCCTGTTTTCATCCTGAATTGCTGTCAAGTCTACTTCCTTGTATTTTAAAAGGAGTTAAAACAGACACAAAACACAAGAAATATTTAGGATAAAAATAGTCCTTAGAAAAAAATGAGCATTACATGGTGGGTTGGCCCTGACTAGCAGCCAAGCACCCACGCAGCCACTCACTCACTCCCCACCTTCCAGTGGAACAGAGGAGAAAATAGGAAGAACAAGAGAAAACTCATGGGTTGAAATAAAACCGGGGAAATCACTCAGCAGTTATTGTCATGGGCAAACCAGACTTGGCTTGGGGAATTTAACTTAATTTACAACATTTAATTACTGATTCAAGTATTGGGAAACAAAGATGACAAACATTTAAATACTGTGTGCTGTAGTCCCTTTGTGGGTGTATCTGCTCTGGTGTGGGCTCATCAATGGGCTGCAGTTCCTTTAGGGGTGTCTCTGCTCCAGCACGGAGCACCTCCTGCTCCTCTGGCCTTGTTCCTTTTCTCTAATTTCTGAAATATGTTTTCACCAAGTCACGACAAACTCCTCTGACTGGTTCAGAGGCAACACCAACTCCACTGTTGGGTTCAGCTGTGTCCTGCGGTCGGTCATTGTGGAGGTGGCTGGAAGTGGCTGTGTCTGGCACAGGGCAGTCCCTGACCTCCTCCCACAGAGGTCCGTCATTAGGTCCACTCCCCAGCCTTGCCATTTATACCCACACATTAGCAACATTATTGCAGAACATGAGTTCAGTTGCTATGAAGTCATGCTTTTGGAAACCAATGTACCTCCTTGTGAAAAGTGCATGGCAGTAGTTGCCTGACTGATGTTCTTCTCATGAATAAAATTCAGCCTATAGGGCACAACTTGCCAGAACATGGTTCATGGCTGATTTGGTATCTAACAAAGCTTTATGCAAGGTACTAATCTTCAGCATTGGCCCTGTAGTCCATGAGGGCCTGAATGTGAGCAGAGAAGTCAAGTATTAATGAAACTGGAGACACAAGGTGCTCTGCAGAGCTCAAGAGCTGGCTTGACTGCCAGACAGACCTGGATAGCCTGACTGGTACCAGCAGTAGATGGCTTTTGTTCCCCTCTAGTATTAAGACAACCTACAGCAACGTTAAATCTGCCATTGATCTGAAGGCTGCAAAGTTCAATGCCTTAGCTGTTGGTGGAGCTTGAAGAGTGTTACTGACAGGAGAAACTGGTATAATCAGTCTCGTTAGGGTGAGTATATGCATAGTTATACAAATGAACTGCATTTTTGTAACAGTTATGCTATCAAAACTGCTCTGATACCAACTCACGAGCAAATACCCATTAATGCTCTGCAGACACAAAGCACGTCCCATTGGCTAAAATGAGTTGCAGTGCAAAAACGGAGTACAAGACCAATATGTGTTTTTCCAAGAAGCTGAGAGACCAAGTCTCTGCAAGAATAATTAGCAGCTGCAATAATTAGCAGCATTAGCTCTTCTAGACCACAATCAAATATTCACTCAAGCCTCGAGGATCCACTGAGTCAGTGTAGCTAAGGTAGAGTAAACTGTGTAACAAGCAGCACATGGGGAGTTGGATCAGCCACCTCTTACTCCTGGGCTCAAAAGGATCAGGTGGAGTAATGGTGGGCAGCCTTTTGGTATGGGTTCAGAGCAGTGTGTGCCACTGATAGACACTTTTGCTGCTCTGTCCCACAGGTTAATGCAGAAAAGACTAAGAAGAAGCTCCTTGGAAAATTAGCTTCAGATAGCTAAGTTTAGGGAAATTAGTTTCATGGAAGTGATGAGAAGGAAACAACTTGCTGCTTCTTTTTTTTCCTTTTTTTTTTTTATAACTTGGGTTTCTTTCTCAAGTCCCAGCCACTCAGTTCTTTGGAGGAGATGAGGTCTCACCCTAACAGCCAGTGCATGGAGCAGCAAAGTGCCACTGAACTCAGAGGCTTCCATGAGCTGAGGGAGACTGGAGCGACCTGTCTGCGTCGCTGTGATGGAGAGCAGAACGGGCCTCTACACTTCTTTTCCTTTTCCAAAAGATGCTTTATATTCTAAGAGATAAAAAGGAAGCTGCAGCCAGCAATAGGTCTATCGGTATCAAGTAGTCCTGTGGTGGCACCAAAAAAAAAGTGAATGTGGAATTAAAGAAACTTTGTTTGTGAAAGATTCTTCCTTCCAAAGACTTATTAAAAATAAGGATTGAAAAGTTGAATTCCATCAAAATACATATTTTTAAGTAGCTGTTACTGGATCTATGTTTAGGAACTTTATTACCTTTCTGTGAAGCTTTAGATCAAGGGATTCTCCATCTAAAAATTCCCTCTCAAAATAAATAAAAAGTCTCTTGTACTTTGCACAATCAACATAAAACATTTTAAAAAAAGAAGGTGGCATGTTGATAAATGCATGTGAGTCAAATTCTGCACATACTTAACTGAAGTTTTTCTTAATAAACACTTTTCTATAGAATGGAAACCTTTAGACAAAGATTAACCAAGACCATGGAATAAAAATTAACTATACTGGTCTAGATCATTTATTACAGTGAGGGAAAACATGGCTTAAGATTTAGAGGATCAAATACACCTTTACCTTGCCATTGAAAAGAATAAATAGAAAATAAGAATAACAATACTATGTATCAGAAAGCAGAATTTGGTCCACAGCTCCCCTGCCTGTTAGCTTGTTTTGTCCATGACACATATTCTTGAGGTGACATGACTTTATTCCAATTTTGTGACATTTTAGAGTCACTTCCTGCTTTCTCTGAGCATGAACTTGGTGGGTGCAAAGCAGAAAAGAATGAGCTCAAAGACCTCTTCTCTGCTGCCAGGCATGAGACTTTACAAGAGACACCAGGCTCGGGAATGTCAGATGCCTGTCTAAATAATTGACAACTACAACAAAGTGAGGGCACAAGTCATTCCCAACCAGACTATATTTAAAACTGCTAACCTGAGCAGGCTTCATATTCTAGGAAATGTGTCTGAGATTCATCTTAAAAACCCTGCTGTGTGTTTCCAAGTTCAGTCACCAGCTCCAGTACATTTTTAAATGAGAGATTTACTGAGCCAGTTAGTGCACAAAACTAGCTATAGGGAAAGTTGCATTCTACTGATGAAAACAAAATACCTTATGTTACATTATAGAAAAGCTAACTTAGAAACCATCTGCTGTCACAAAACTTCTAGCTGGGCTTATGCATTGAAAAGAATTAGTTTCATTTATGATCTCAAGTTGTGCTTTGCTCAGAGACCTATCATCAAGAGCTCGATTAACTGTGGATGTAATGTTAAATTCCAGTCAACGCATAGGCAGAAGGAATAAGACCACCATCCAAAGGGTCTGGTGGTTGTGTGCCAAACCACTGAGTGGGCATCAAGCTCAGGGGCCAAATTCTTCACCGCATGAGTATGCCCTGCTCCTGCCAAAGTCAGTGGGAGCAGCATGCTTACATTGCAAGGCAGAGAGTTTGACAAAGAAACAAAGATATATTTCTGCAGAGAAATCTTTCTTGTGTTCTTTATGAGTATTGTTTGGGGTTCTTTTTTATAAGCCTGCAAAGCTGTGGGATATTGAGAAAATACATATTGGATGAAATCCCGTTTCCACTACAGTCATTGGGAAAATTCCTATTGACTTCCCCAGGGTCAGCTTCCATTTACAGTACAGTCCCTTGTGTATTCTTTCTTGGTGACACCCAAATAAAATGTGCTTTGCTTACAAATCAAAACATGGGGGTTTTTTTAAGCTGCTAGCTCTTTCAGCTCAGCATGGTAGCTGAAATACAAGCTGTGCTCTTCTCTGCATCTCCTATTATTACCTGTCATAAAGAATCCACAATTAGGGTTTAGCTGGCAATTTCGTTGCTGATACACAAGGCAGATGAAAATCCAGATTGTTCTTCCAAAACTGTTTTAGCAGTATGTTGCCAATATAATAGCTTTTTGTGGTGGTGTTGGAATAGTAAGCATATACGTACCTCCATCCACACTGCCAGATCGGAAGCCCAATGAAATCAGTGCGATAGACTCCTACCTAGTAGAAAATTAATGTACTCCACAATGTTGCTATCATTTAATTTCTACAATCCTTTAGTTGGGTTTACTACAGCAGCTATTCCAGTGTACCTGATCTCTGCAGCAGTTTTTTGAATGACTTCAGTGACAGCTGGATCAAGCCTCTAATACTTGACACCAGTACTTGCAGGCACACACATAGTTTAAAATATTTTTTCAAACAAATGTGGCTTTAAAGAACCCAAAGTAGAAGAGAAATATTCATAGATATAAGAGGGTAGATTTAGATTAGATATAAGGAAGAAATTCTTTACTATGAGGGCGGTGAGGCACTGGAACAGATGCCCAGAGAAGTTGTGGGTGCTCCGTCCCTGGAAGTGTTCAAGGTCAGGCTGGATGGGGCTTTGAGCAACCTGGTCTAGTGGAAGGTGTCCCTGCCCGTGGCAGGGGGGGTTGGAAACAGATGACCTTTAAGGTCTGTTCCACCCAAAACCATTCTGTGATTCTATGATTTCTACAATACTACAGTAATCTGTTGAGAGACTTCTGTTTTACCTACTGAGGAGTCAGAAATGGAAGATGAGAGAGCATGAGTAGGGAGCAACAAAGGGTGTTTGGAGTATGAAGAGGGACTATTTTTTTTTTTGCAGATTGACCAGTGGAGCAGGAAATGTCTTGTACCTGACTCAGGAGTTTAAGTCAGGCAATTTCTTTATACATGGAAAACATTCGTTTTCAAGTTGCATGCAGGGCAGACAAGCTAGTTGGCCCACACCTTAATCTCTATAGCTGTTGAAAACTACTAGTATGATAACTTGTGGAGGGTGTCAGAAACCTTACATTTCTTTCTGTGAGAAATGTTCTAACTTGATTTCTGTCCTGTTGGAACAAAGTCAAGTTAAAATGTTTCTTTTTGCCACAGAATGTCAACATCAAGTTAATAGTTATTATTATATATAGAATAATTCCACATCAATCCACAAGAAATGGAAAACAAAATGACTAAGAGGAAATAAAGAAAATCTTTCACATTTTTTAATTAAAAATGTTATTGAAATCAAGTCATTCACAATTTATATATTCTTGAACGTATTTTATATTTTCTTGAAAGAACTGTTCTCTTAAAATTGTTTGACCCTATCTATTTATAGATATTGTTTATATCATTCTCATTTGTTTCTTTTTACATTACTGCTCAAATAATTTTAAATTATGATTTATGCTTATATGCAGCACGCAGGACTGAAGCAGCGACAGCTATTAAAATAACCAGTGTCAGAGATTATGCTGAGGCATTTTGCTGTGATCTCTCTGAATTAATTTAATTTGAAAAAATGTTGTTCTGGAGTTAAAGTATACTGTAATAGTCAGTTGTTTTGGAAACTGAATAACAAGAAATAACTTCAGCCCTTTTTGTCAAGCTATTAATTGTTTTGTTTATTTAAATTAAGAAAACTGTATGCCTACGGACATGTTATGAATTCTCAAGATTATACAGCATTCTCTCTGCCCAGCAGCAAAGATTAAAAAAAAAAAAATCTGTAATTAATGTGTCTCTTCACATACTTTTGTAAACGGAGAACAAAAAAATTTAAACCAAAAAGCACTCATTTGTTTCCAAAAAAAAGGAAGGGCTGGTTTAATGGCTCTTTAGTTAATTGGAGGCCTTTATCCTGCTTGCAACAAGAGTGGAAGTCAGGGACATAGCCTGTCCTCAAGAGCCAGGGTGGTTATCATGAACCGTCTCACAAGGAAACCTTAAACAGTTGGAGACCTTCCTTTTAATGAGGATCCTCTCTTGCTGACAGGCTCTGGGATGAAGCATCATCATGTCTGTCCAAAACCACAGAATATCGTGCCTTGAGCTGGCATCCCAGCAAAACTCTACTGATTCAGACCTGGAGTGACAACACTACGGCTTTCTTCTACGTGAACAAACAGCACTGGAGTAGGCACAGTGCTGACATGTAATAAGAACCAGCTTCTGAGAAGGGCATGCTCTAAATTGAATCAGACTAAAAGGAAAGTGCAAAGACTATTTCTATCTCATGAATGGGAAATGCAGTATGAAAATAAGAGCCTTGTGAGAGGGCTCACACAGTCTCAATGTGCATAAATACCTGAAGGGAGGGTGCAAAGAGGATGGAGCCAGGCTCTTTTCAGTGTGCCCAGTGGCAAGACAAGAAGCAATGGGCAGAAACTGAAACAGACGATGCTCTGTCTGAACATCAGGAAACACTTTTTTACAGTGACTGAGCACTGACACAGGTTGCCCAGAGAGGTTGTGGACTCTCTATCCTTGGAGATATTCAAAAGCTGTTTGAACATGGTCCTGGGCAACCTGCTCTAGGTGGCCCTGCTTGAGCAGGAGGGTTAGACCAGATGACCTCCAGAGATACCTTCTAAACTCAACTGGAAACCAACCCTGCCATGCTCTCCCTCAACCCAATGGCACAGGAAGCCCCTTACTCTGTGCCTCTGAGCTTAAGTTATTTGTGGAGTAGTTTATTCACTTTTTTATGTTATTTTCAGGGAACAACAGGTTCTTATTTAATAGACCCAATGAGTTAATGAGAAGCAAATATTCTGATTCTTATATGTACTTAGATCTCTTTATGCTGCTCTGGAAATGCAGGGTTATACATGAGCACGTGGTGTAGAAATGACTGACCTTGTCACAGAAGTGTTTCCTCTCATTTTTACATCTGCTGATGGCACACTCGTTTCAGTCGCATATTCCTGATTTATAGTGATATAAAGGAGTACAAAGTATATCTGGATGGGGCTTTTTTTAATTTAACTTTAAATGTGACTATGAATTTGGCTTAGTAAATTTGTGGCGTATCTCACTAGCCTTGCAGATTTTACTCTGGTGAATGTTTTCTGTTTTTTTTTTAAATGTTGTAATGCCCTGTTTTCTTCTTTATCAGTATTATATAGATAGGGTCATATACAAATAGCTTACCCATCTTTGCATGCTAGGAAGATTTCAGAAAAGGCTTTGTTTAGTTCCTAAACAAGTAAGAATATCTTTTGGTTGATATATTTAAATTATTTGAATGCTTAACTGGGGCAATTGTGTTCTTCTCTGAAAGTGCAAGTATTCCTTTTAAATCAGTATCCAGGAGGAACATTAAACAATTTGAAGCAATGCTAAACCAGATGTAACATAAAAAGACAGTCTCCTGTAAACAACATGGGTTTTTTTCTATATTCTCCAAATTCCATATCTTGGTTTGTAATATATATCTACAGTGAGGGGAACCATAAATGAATTATGAACGACAAGACAATCTTCCAGGGTTGACGGTTTTCCCTGTGCTACTACAGCTCTGAGAAATAGCTGGTGAATAAAAAGGTGTATGTGATGTGGTAGGAGTAGGTCAAGTTAAAAACCATAATTATTCTGTAGTTAAATATGGGTGCAGGAGGCTTTTATTCATATCCATTCCCACAGGTTAGATTCTTGGGTGATAATTCATTGGTTCAGCTCCACCAGATTTAAAATAGATTAATGCACTCAGTGCTTAATTCTAAGTCTATTTAAGTCTACAAATGACAGAAATTTATTTGTTTGATCTATGTTGAGTTTCATTTGACCACATTAGCAAGGAACCAATTAAAATATGCTTATTCCAATGATGTTTTATCTTTTCCTTCCAATTCCCAAATATCACGGAAGAGTAAGCAGAAATCTATGCTGTTATCTTTAGAGTGCTATTGTAGGGAGATGAGGTACCTGGCCAGAGAGAAAATATATTTTCTGTTTATTATATTTAAGTGACCTCACTTTTTTTCTCCAAAATAGTTTTTTCATAAAAGCATCTGTTTCTGCACTGTCACCATTTTTCATGTAGGCATCTTGCGGGCATGATACAATTTACATTGCATTTTAATTTCATTTTAATAATAACTTTAAAATATTTTTTAAAAATTATGTGTACATTTAGCATTTCATTTTCAACATACTGTTTTGGGGACATTTAATTTAGATTAAAAGTTAATTTTTGAGAAAAATATACAGCTCAACTGCATTAAAAATTATTCCTAGTACACTTGGGAGAAAAGGCTCATATCGAATGTGCTAAAAGGGAAACATCCTGAAATGGATGGCAGGTCATAAAAATAGTTTCCACATTTTTTTTTTTCACAATAGTGTTAAAGCAGTCAAAAGATGCAAAGCGTAATCAGTGACTTCTGTGGGTACGGTTTAAACTGAGAGAGCTTGGAACAACGGTGAGGGAAATCATGCTTTCATGAGAGACAGTCTGTTCAGGCCCAGTGAAACAAGAAATGTAAAAAGCAAGTGGGAATGAAGTCTCCTAGAGGTGGCTGAGATGGGCTAAGGCAGTGCTCTTCCTCCCCTACTAAAGGTCTGACAGAGGCGCTCTCTCTCTGAGTAGCACAGACCCAGTTCTGAAAGAAAATGTCAGTCCCACGAAGGTAACCTGCTCCGTTCCATCAGACGCTGCGCTGCTCGCAGCGTTTTAAGGAAGGCATGAGAGAGTCTGCGAAGGCTGTTAAAATACACATTTCTTAGACTACTATTGTTTTATTTTAAGATGCTTTGATTTTCTCTCTCCACACACATAAAAAAGCAACCCTCAAAAATAATTATGCAGTAATAAGCAGTTTTTAAAGTAGTTTGGTGTAATTATCATACGGAGATAAAACACACAAAACATGTACCAGGAACACATGTTGGGGAATGAGCTTTGAATCAGAAACCAAAACACAGCTCTCTGATCACCTTTTCAAGATGGAAAGCACGAAGCAGAAGTGAAAATACTATTGCAGTATGACTGTTAGAAATTATTACAAAATCAGTATTTACTATTAGCTAGTACTCACTGTTCTGCTAGTTGGGAAGGTATGGGATTTTTTTGGATTGCTCAACTACAGTAATTGCTGCCAGATGGATGCAATTTTAAGATCATTATTTGTAATCTTTCCTGTGCCTTCAGTATTTTGTCTTGAAACAATTGCAATTAAGATGTTCCTCAGCAGATTTTTGCTTAGACACTTTCTTTTCTTGCTCACCCAGGTTAAAATGCTACTAAATTAATCACTGTACAATTTAGCCAAGGAATATAGTTTTGTTGATATGCTGTTATTTTTAACATTTAATTAGAAAGAGTCAGAGAGCTGATTAGCAGTACAGTATGACAGCACAGATCATTAAGACTCAGATACAAACCTAAGAGCACTATTTGTTCCACCATGTGCAGGTGGCAATTACCTGTGTAAGCAGAGCTCTCCTGGCATGAAGCGTGGCAGTACCTAAGTGAGGGGAGGTTTTGATGATGGGACCTGTTTTCTTTGTCAGATATGTGTGAACGGATCTGACTGAAACCCATGGGAACCACATGCACCAAAGTCAACCAGCAGTCCAGAGGACTCAAGGTGTGTCTCTAAGGTTGGTTGTTTCAGATATACACTTGCTCTTCAGAGCCATAAGTCCAGAATTCTAATTTATAATATTACATCCATAGCATATATTCATATAAAGCCTAGATGTGATTTTATTAGGTGAAAAAAATAGCCAGGGTGCCCTTGGCCTCCTGCTGTTAACACTGGCCATTTTTGCATAAGCTCCCTAATCCCATGACAGTGATGTGACTGGACAACTTTCCCAGCCAGACAGCAGATCTAGCTGCTGCTGCTAAACCATCGTCAATATACAGAAATTATTGACCAAAAATGGTCTCAGTTTTATAGATGGATGTGGTAGGATTTTAGTCCAGCAATATACCCTGCGTTGTTTCAGCTGTAAAAACTATTTGTAAATGTTGACCAACTAATAGCCATTACACAGGTATACACGATTCAACTTACATTTCATTCAGTAGAAAGATTTCTACCAGCTGGGCAAGGAATTGGATCAGACTATAGATCTTTAATAAAATCATGTGTTACAGAAACTAACAATTTGCTGGGTGCAGTCCAAGAAAAACTATGATTTCCAGGCATGTTGACAAATCACTCTTTAAACTCTATGCCCTCTGAGCTTACCATTTTGGACTCCTTTTTCACTTTCTCCATGCAGTGTGTTTCTTATAAAAATGATTATTACAGTTTGGCAGAGAAAAGGGGTTGATGGAGGCATGTACGGCTGAAGGAAAACCTTTTTGTTAACCATTAATTCATATTTTTGCCTAACATTGAAAAAATGGGAATAATTAAAGTTTAGTCCCCAAATACTTTCATTTTTACTTTGAATTTTGTATTATTTTTTCTGTACTCTACCTTGGGCACAAAAGTTTAGAAACTGTTTTGCAAAAGTATAATGCAACAAAAGAAAACTCAGTTCCAAATCTCAAGTAACAGCCCAGATGCCCCATGCTGCAAGACTTTGCTAGACACAATATATCTCATCAGTGGAAAAAATTACTCAGTGGGAGATAGATTCTGATCTAATTAAAAGAGCTGGCAAAGGGGAAATAACCATGCTCCTTATTCATCTGCAAAACTATCCTAACAGGCTTCAGGTTAGGGCTCTTAACAGGGTTCGTCCCAGCTGTTACCTCTTTCATGACTCATCCAAAGAATATGAGCAGGCAACAGCTGGAGCCTGGACTCTGCCTTTTTCTACAGTGTTTTGGATGCCAAAAATGGGAGCAGATACTGGTTCTGAGGTTCTCGAGTGCTACTTTCTGGGTTGGCACTATTCCTAGTTACTGCAACAGCATAGATCCCTATCATGCATGAGTTATACAGTCTGTCAGGCCACTTAACACGTGCAGGTTTGTTCTAGCCCTCGTTCAAGCCATGCTCCCATTTAGGCAAATGGGAGCTTTGTGAATCTACATGATGGAGGCTGTAATGACTCTGATTCAGCAAAGCTCTTTAGTGCATATTTAGCTGTACATGTGTTAGGTTCATCCTCATTCAGGAGAGCATTATTCATAAGGTGAATTTTGAACACATACTGGAGTGCTGTACTGCATGAGGGCTGATATTACTAAGTCACCTTCTGACCTTTACTATTTGAATGCGCTACAGGATTCTGAAAAATGATGGCAGATCTATAATGTACTGAGGTTCTAGTTAGACACTCATTTCATGGCATTTTAGGTTTGAGAATGCTTTATTACAGCCTGTATTGTAAGAAAATATTTTGACTGCATTCAGATTGGAAGAGTTTAATTGAATCTCGATTTAATGGACTTCTGCGGAACATGAAACTTACCCCACAAAGTGAAGGCCAGAGACTGAAAGATGGCAGAATGTCAGACAGGTTATGTAAGTCATGCAATTCAAAGAGCACTTTAATTTACTATCCTGCAGAGACTGTTTATACATTCTGTTTATATAGCAAGACAGTAATGATGTTATCTCACTTTTGCTTTGTTTTGAACATCCAAGGTTAATGTACTAAAACAGAAAAAGGTGACTAAGTCAGGATTTTTCCTGGGCATTACATTGAATGAATTATTTGGAATAAAGATTTGTGTTCCTTTTTTAATTTTGCATCAGTACGCTTAGTGTTCATCCCAACCAGCAGAGTAAATTGGTGGAGACTTCTTGCAAGCAGAGACAACATAAATGTCATTTGAAAACTGCTCAGTTTATTGCAGAGGACAAGATGAAAATGAGATGTGTTCAGAAGACGTCAGTGGGATCCTTGTGGCATAGCTGGTGCTAGGAACTGTATCTGGTAACTTTTACATGCTCATATCTAGTATGGTAGTCCATTACTTAAAGTGCAACAGCTTCAAGACTGTAGGCAGGTTTCAGAAATGGTCTGAACAAAATGCTTACTGTCTCATTAGATTTAATGATTACTGAGTAGATTATAAGAAAGCACTCCATAGCAATGGCTTTTTTTAATTTGTAGTGCTGCTATAAGCATGCTATATACCTCTATAACACCTCTCCATAGCTTCACAGCTTCAGGAGTGGAGCTATGAGATGTACTATAGAGCTACGGAATAACTTCTCTAGTGGTTCAAAATGAGAGTGAGAAATTCAAAGTGCCTCTATTTAGTGTATTACTGCAGATCATCTTCTTGGCAATCATCTAGGCAAAGGTCCTAGATAGAACATCTCTTTCTAACTTAGATCCAGAGGTGGTGTGAAAATCCTCCTCTCCTGTCCTGATTTTTTCAGAGCAGCCTCTCCTACTAAGAAACCTTAAGAGATGCTAAGGTGTGGATTGTAATATACACGTCAGACAGAGTGAAGCTGGAGAGTTCAACAAGGACTCACTTCTTCAGTATAAGACCCCATTCCTGCCTCAATTTCTCATAAACAACTCACATAATAGCTTAAGTCATAAGGTTGCTGGGAGGAGGAGATTATTTGGTCAGACATAAGTCAGATGAAACAGGGACTTAATGGATCAGCATGGATCTCTGTTCCTGCTCATGCAGAGGTTAGAGTGCACAAGGCAGTCTTTGCTCCAACATTTTTTAACTCACAGCCCCTTGGCATCAAAATGAAAAGTCCTCAGCAAGGTTTTTCTGAATTTTCTATCCCATACTATTTCTTCTTTTCCCTTCTTGTGGAAAGAATGGCATTATGTGACTCGTCTCTTCCCCTCACATATTCAAAATATTCATATGTAGAGGCTTGGGTTTGTAGCAAGTCCATGCATACTTGCAAGGATAAGCAAGAGACAAGAAGACCCTGCATTACCTTCCAAACACTCTCTCACTTGCCATTCCCTTCATGCCCTCCTGAACTGTTCCATCTTCTCTCACACAGCCCCAGCCCACCAAAATAACCACTGATTCCTCCCAAACTCCTTTACCCCCATGAGCACTGCTGACACTTCCCAGCCCTGTCAGTCCCCAGCAATCCCTCTCTGGCCTTCTCCTCACCCTTCTCCAACAAGCTATGATGCCATCATCACAAAATTGCATTTGCTCTGCCCAAAATAAGGACAAAAGTGGGTAGAAAAATGTAATGCTTGCTTACATTGTTAAGAAGACTAGTATGGGCTTTGCTTTCCTTCCTCATGGAAACAAACACAACAGGTTCCATTAAAATGTTCTCCCTCTCTGGCTTTTAGCATAAAACAACAGCTCAGCTCAGAATGATAAGTTGCTGGCCTCCAGTCTTGTCAGTCCGCAGCCCTCTTTGCTTCTGCCCCCCAAAATCAGATAGCTCCAAGCACTTCTTCTCCATGGCAGGAAGAACTTTCTCTTCATTCTTCTTTAATCCTGAATCCCACAGGAATCCCATGGAAATCCCAGGTCAAGATCATTTTTCCTTACATCTAGATCTGACTCAGCAGGGTACAGTCCTAGACAGATATCATCTCCAGAAAGCCCTCCTTTAACAGCTTAAATTGCTTCCTCCTACTAAGCAGGGAGAGCTACTTCTCAAAGGAAACTGTGCTGACAGGCCATCAACTGGCCCAAACCACTTTGGAAAGCCTGTACAGTTGAACTCTCCAACGTCCTTAGTAAAGAGCCTGTCCATCCTGTGAAAGAAGGTAAATATTTTAATGATCGTCTGATAAATACATAATTACTTCATACACACACTGTTTGACCATACAGTTCAAAACAGTTCCTAGAGCAATCAATTTTCCATTCTGCCCCAGATTCCCCAGTGGGTGACATCTCCTTTTAGTGAATCAGAGGTGATGGGTCTACAAAACTCATCCTCTGGGTTACCAAATGTCATTTCATCTGATTTATTTTCCCCAGATCTCCGTGACAGCCTCTTAAGCACGGTGCTACTGCATCAAGAAATGCACAGAAACTACAAGTATTAAATTCATGTTAGTAACAGAGGAGTACTTGTTTTATTTGGCATTTCAGTGCTGTATATTATACTCATGAACAGAGCTGCTGGGCGAACATGGGTCTGTAGATGCGTCTAAGGGTCTTCACTGGCAAGGAATTATCTGCTGCAGAGCCAGGGAATCAGAGTTCCTGAGAAAACTTAGTCTTTTCTGATGATCATCCTTTCTTGCAGTTTCCACAGAAACCATATTAATGTAGAAAGAGTGTTTATTTAACAGGACATTGATGTTGGATGAAAGAGGCCTTTTCGGTTCAGCTACAGACTTCACATATAATGTTAGGCAAATCACTTTAAAGATCCTGTGACTCATATTCTTGTATGTAACATGGGGGTAAGTAATTTCACATGCATTCTTAATTAATGTTTTGATGAGTAGCGGGAGACTTTTAGAATTTGTGCACAGATTTCTTATCTCTTCTACTGAAGGAGAATTGTTCTCCCATCTAATCAAGCTAGTAAAAGGTGCCTGGAGGGAAACAGACTTTCTTACTGTTCTAGACAAAGCGGGTAGTTAAGAATAAATCCAAGAAAAAGTAATTTATACTCACTTTTAACTTGGGCTATATAGAGTCCATCCAATTTTCATTACCCAACCGAAACCTGAAAACATGTGAAATTTTCCACCCAACTTCAATGACTGTCCTCTAAAATCCTCAAATCCTCTAACTTCTCTTGAATGAAAACATGTGCCAAGTAGTTTTAGAATAGGTTGTCAGATTTTTTGCGGTATAAACCAATACCTTCATGACTTGATCCAAGAAAAACAATTGTGACCTAACAACCTTAACAGCCACATAAGTGCCACAGATCCTAGCTTTGCTGGGGCTGAGCTACCCATTCAGCAGAAAGTTTGTCTGAGTATTGAATTTTAAACAGACAAAATCAATCACAGTCCCTAATCTTGTCCCGTACAAGATTCTGCTGGGGTTTGCTTCCCATTTTAGAACTTCAGTGCATGCTAATTTAGAGTATGAACAAACTGAGGAGTAAAATGTACTACAAGTTGATTTTGTACACAAAAAAGGGAATGTTCTAAAGGCTGTTTTGTACACATTTCTATAGATAGGATGCAATTGATACAGCTGGTTTTAGAATGAAATCAATGGACATCTCTTTGTAGAACCCAAGGCACTGTACCACCCCAAACACTAAAAGCCATTGTTAGATTGCTGCTCTCCATTGCTTTTTCTTCAGTCAGACTTATTTGAAGGGATCCAGGTGACGAATCAGTGTAAAAAGATGGAATCTGCAAAGTAAGGTGAAAGCAGAAGGTGCCTGTGAAAAGAAGAGGATTTGCAAGTTGCCCTTGAGGCCGATTTTTTCCATTTCCTAAAGAATGTCCTGGTAGAAGTCATTTAGTCGATGTCATTTATTCCAAGATAGCTCAACTGATATTCCTTGGGATTGGCTACAAAATAAATCCACAGGGTAAAAGAGGAGTCCAGCTTCCAATATCACTCAAATTTCTGTTTATTTGCCCAAGACTGCTACCTGCATATTAGTAACACCAATGTTTAGGGAGTGAGTACCTCCCCTCTTGGAACTGCACCAACTTATTCCTCATCTTCTAAGCAGCCATAGGATGGCTGTACAGTTTCAATTTTATTCACAATTTACCTAGGCTGAATTGGATTCAATGGCCTGAATTCTGATTTAATGCTACAGGCCCAGTTCTTATTCACAATAAAGCTCTTTACAGTATTGGTTTAGAGACACATGGAATGAGAGAATAAATAAATTCAACCACTTTTAACAGGATGTATTCAGCTATGAATACATGCTCAGAGGTGTTACATAAAACTGGCCATTTCCAATGGAGAGGCTATAACCTTCTTAGTGTCTCTCCTTTTGGCCATCAGAGCCGTATAAAAGGGACTTAGTATAAACGAATCTTTGTACTCTGATTTCTATTTCTTCATTGCCAGTACTATGTCATTCAACTACCCTTCATCCCACTGTGTGACTAGAATTTTTTTGTCATGAACCATTTTTAAAGTCTCCAATGATAAAAAAGAGAAAAAAAGTTTTCCTGCAAAGAAGTCAAGAAGAATAAGATTGATGACTTTTGTTCATGAATCCAACAGTTTAAATTAAAAAATCCAAAGCCCTCATGACTCTAGTTAATTGTACTTTGGAGAAGGGATTTCAGTATTTAACTTTCTGCAGTTATAATGAAAACTTGCCTGCACATTGAATGATTTTTAAATTTTTTTTTCCTAGTATTTCATCATAATCTTTTTGTCATGGGAATCAGAAACACAGGAACCATTTCAAAACCAGCCAGCTGAGACAGTAAGCAGTTAAATAACTCTGGAAAAGAGTGCCTTAATGCTGCAAAGATGTAAGCATGTGCTGAAATGTATGCATGAATAGTCCCATGTGTAAAGTTAATTGCCTAGATCAGCACATAATGATGATGCAGCACCACAGTACAAATAAACTAAAGTGATTACATGGACAAAGACTGTATCTTTTAATTTTAAAAAGATAATGATTAGAATATTACATTTCCTTCCTGTCTCTATTTGAAAGGGTGCAAAACAGAGATAACTCACGCAGCTCCTCCTGGGCAGTCTTATTAACTCTGACTGAGGTCTTGCTTAGCTCTTCACCTCTCTGCAATCTGCAGATTAGAAAGCAAGCACCCGGAGCACTTCCTCTCCTGCCACTGGACTCCAGTTTTATATCCCTGTTATAATAACTGTCGCATGAAGCGATCTCCATCTAGGACACACTTTTCACAAGGTCTCTTTCCCCCCCATCTATCTGACAGCTTATTATGACTGAAAGTGGAAATGTTACATAAAACAAGCTGTTTATGGAAATCTTATTTCTGTCACATGAGCTCTATCCTGATATGACAGGCACTCTATCCGGCTGCAAATATTAAATATATTAATGACATCTGTCATTATGCAATTCCGCTCTTACCACCACTGGTTTTTATGGTCCTGGTGAAATATACTCTGAGCAGTAAAATCATTGCACCTTAGCACACTTTAACGTTTATAACAATCTGACATAATAAGGATACTGTCATTGCAGAAACACCTTCCTACACCCATGTGGGTACTTGAAAATCTGTGCTTTCTCCATCCTCCTACATAAATATAGTAGCTTAGGAACTTTTATGCTGTGCCTTGATTTTTAATGATAAGAGATGTCAGGTACCATTTAAAACATAAGAGATGAAAAGGGGACAATTCAGCTTTAACTATAATGCAGCCTTCCTTTAGCTGTAGTTACCTGTTCTGCTTCTGTGAACTGGGAAAAGTGTGAGAAAATATGAAACAGCTAAAGTTTTAAACTAGAAAGCATTAAGATCCTATCTTAGGACCACTTTCCTCTCAGTCTTGGATACCTAAAAAACATAAACAGCTTAAGGTGACAGACTTTGATGCCTGCCTAACTCCACTCACAGCAATTAAGTATGCAAGATTTCTACAAATGAGATCTAAACTCTGGCCTGTAATGGTGGATCTAATCTTCTCAAGTGTATATAATACCTATGAGTAGCTTGTTCTCTTGCACTTTAGCAATGGTTCAATGGCTGTCTTCTCAAAACACAAGACACAGGTTTTGGAGCCCCAAAAATAAGTTAAATCAGGACTTTGCTAATCTTACGCTCTTACCTCCAAACTGTACGATCAAAATAACGGATAAGTCTAGACTAGCCTTCTGAATTCTGATGCCTGAGTGTCGGATTTCTATACAGGTTAAGAATTCTAGATTTTTGCATGCAAGGAAAAATTGCATATACATTAAGTTCAGAATAAAAAAATAGAATGTATATAGAGAAAATTAGCTAAATCCTGCAGGACACTGATGTTTTTGGACCATGACCTAGATTTTGGGGATATAATTGTTGAAGGAGTGCTTTTGCCCTATTGTTAAGGTAACTGTTTGTAGGTTGGTGATCCATATTTAGGAGACCCAAGGTGCTAGATTGAATGTTTGTGTGTTACCATGTTGTGCAGCACATCTGGACTGTAAAACTGCAGAGTGGCAAAGCATTCCCTGTATCTGAGCCACAGGAATAAAGATTGGTACCAAGCAATCCAGTATGGCTTAAGTAGCAGCTCTGGATCTCTTGTTATATTTTGCTTTGTGGCTCATTTGCTTTAGGACTGGCACAGTTCTGGCTGTTGTCAGAGTGACAAGAACGGCTACAGCAGTTGCCTATTTTGGCAATAGTGTTTTGGAAGAGATCAGAGAGTTTTGCAGTGGTAAGACATGACAGGATCCAGCCTTTATACGAATACCAGAGGAAGATGGACTTCCTCCTGAATTTTGACAGCAGCACCTGGGAGGAGGGAAGCCTGCGCGCACCCCATCGAGGGGGCTCACCTTTGACGGAGGCGTTGCGCTGGGCGGCGGCAGCCCGCAGCTGGCACTGCCGCGGCTCCCCGCGTCCCGCCGCCAGCCCGATCGGGCGCGGGACGACGGAGGTGTGCGAGCCGGGGTGCCGGGGGGAGGACCGGAGGAAGGTGCCGAGCCTTGTGGCCCTGGGGCGGGGCTGCCGTAGCGCCTCGCCTGTGCATTGGGTCTAGATTCATACATAAATGTAGCCGGGGTGGGCTCGCCACACTCCTCTCCCCCCCACCCCCAACCCAGGAAGAGAGGGGGGGAGAAAAATAAGAGGGCGGGGGGGGAAAATCCCAGTGAGGTCATTTCAATGAGAGCGCAGGAGGCGATCAGACAAGGTCGACTTTTCCGGCGGAGGCGCAGCCCCTGAGGAGCGTGGTGCTGCATACCGACCGCCGCGCTGCCCAGCCGGCCGGCAGCGGCGCCCTGTCCCCGCCGCCGGGCCGGCACCTTGGAGAGCTCCGCGCCGCCGGGGCCGCGCTCGCTGCCGGCGCGGCGCTGCGCGGAGCTGCGCGGGGCCCGGCGGCGCCGGGGCCGCCCCGCCGCCCCTCGGCAGCGCCCGCCGGCCGCGGATGCGCCGCTCCGCCCCGGCTGCCGGCGAAGGAAGAAAAGTTTGGGGGCGACTTAGGGCCGCGGGAGCGCCGGTGGAGAAGGAGGATGCGCGGTTTCCCCGGCTGATCGGGAAGGAAGGATGACCGAGGGAGGATGTGCACCAGCAGCCAGATCATCGGGAGCCTCCTGGTGCTCTCCGTGCTGGAGATAGGGTTAGGGGTGTCCAGCGTGGCCGTGGGGGCGGTCAGTTTCAGCCTGGTCCTCACAGAGCATAAACCTCAGCTGGGAGACTCTTCTCCGGTATGGAGCGGGGTGTGTGTACGTTAGCCATTTCACTCTCTCTTTAACTCTTTATGGTGATGATCAGACCGTGCGAAGGCATCCCCCTCCCTTCCCTTTCCTTCCCTTCCGCGTGTGCATGCTGCGCCGAGAGCCTCGCCGGGTCCATTTCCGATGTGCACGGGGTACAGTCTGCATACTCGTGGGGCGAGGGGGGAGGCACGGGGGGGGGAGAGATGTACGTCTGTGTTGGGGGGGAGACCTCTTCTTTCTCGCTCCTTTTCATTTTTCGATTTTGCTGTGAACAATTGAACTTTCTGTGAACCCGTTCTCACACCTGGGAGAGCCCGATGCCTTGAGTGGAACATGGGCCATAGCTTACAATCTTTAAATTGACTGTGAGTTTTGCTTTTAAAAAAGAACAGCCCTGTCCCTTATGACAAGACTGTCAAAAGGTGTTTTAAAATAATGTCAAGGGTTCTCTAAAATAATGCCAGCTGAGTTCTGAGCTTTTGGAGGAAAAAGAGAAAGAGAAATGGGAAGGAAAAAGAAAGATATGGTCTCATGATCTGGGCACCCTGAGCTTCTTGTAAAATGAACAAAAAAATCAAACACCAATAATGGGTTAATAGAAGCAGCATGCTCATATCACAAAGCATTTCTCACTTCTCAAAAACGTTTTTTATTTTTCAGTTTGATATATGCATGTTTCTAGGAAGAATTTTGCTCCAAATGGTTATTTATGTTTATGAAACATAAAGAGTAGGAAATACTGAATATTCAGCCTAAACATGAGTGGGCATTTTTGAACTCCAAAGCTGGTTTTGGCCAGCTTGGATTGTACAGCAGTATTTCTAAAAGGATTGTTTGCTTTGCTTGAGATAAGATGATAAACGCAAAACACTCTTGGTTATTCACCAGCATAACCTCCTGTAATTTATAGATTCATTCTGACAAAGTGCTTCAAGTAATATTCTCACTGTCAATAACTATTAATTATTGACAACAGTCATAAATATTTTTGGCAGTATGTAAACACACACATAATTCTGCACTGCAGAAGAGGTAGGTGAGAAATGAGAGTGAAGACCAGATAAGAGAAGATAGTGGCCAACAGGTAACGATATTATCAAAATCCCTTCAAAGAGGGAGGTTTCAGATCATTGCTGATAAAGAAGAAAGATTACTCAAAAACATGTGTCTGTCTGAAGACTCTAATGACAGAGGGCAATATCCTGGGTTTCACTGAAGTCAAAGAGTTTTGACCAGTCAGTGAGATCAGTATTGTATGCAGTGATTGCATTTTGTGACAACGCTATCACAGCTGATACCATTTCATGACGATGCACATTTCCTGCACAACTGCCTCGTTCATTTTTATGGTTTCTGTTACCCCAGAGTTTGTACTAGCCATAGATTAAGATACTATTACATTAGATGTTGGCTCCAAGGACCTTCTAATCAAAGCAAGAGACAGATGTAGGATAAAAGGATGTAAGGGAGTATAAAGAAACAACAAACCAAAATTGATTGGTATAACAGGTGGTTGCATTAACACACCAGCAGTCTGGCTGATTTCAAGCTGTTCGTAGGGAGTTTTAGAGAGGAATAAGACAGAGGACAATGAAGTGATTTTGCAGATGTTTACAGGAAATTCTCCCCCTGTGTGAGTGCAGAGGCATGGCAGGGAACCCAAAGGGACTTGTTTGAAAATGTAACAAGTGGGTAAAGGATACCCACAACCAGAGCCAACAGAGGCAGGCATCAGCTGCCAGGAACTGAGCAAACAACTGCAGGTTGGGTAGGCAGAGAGAGGCCACAAAGAAACTGTAAAGTGGGAGCAAGCAGCTTATGTTTCAGGTAGCAGAAAATGAGAAATCAGAGCAGTACGTAGAGTGGGGTGACATGGTTATAAGGGCTTACTTACTTTGCCTTGAACTAAAAATCTTTGGTCTAAAATGTCACCATTTTGGCACCCTCTTTGTATCACTCCAGCAGTTCAAATTATCTGTTAGGCTGTGTTCTTCTGACTAGAGGACTAGCAGGTGAGACAGGACAAGAAAGGGGCCAGAGATCTACCATTCTCCAGGGATGCTTAGGGCCACGGGTAACTAGGTCCCAATTAAAACAGCTGGAGAAAGGTTTATTTGTACAATCCTCAGAATTGTCCTGCTGCAGAAATGGCACAAACCACCTTTCTGCTCACTGGATCTTACACTGAGCTCCTGTTGCCTGTATGACAGAATGTGTCTTGCATAAAATATGTTATTTTTTTCCAATTCACACTCTCGAATCAAAGTTTTCCTTTGAGAAATGAACAATAAGGAAAAGAAAGGGACATTACAGGAAAAACTAATACTTTGACATGTTAGGATGCAAAACACTGGAGTTAAGTTGAACAGTCTCATGTCTCCTGTTGTAATTTACCTGGAAATATACTGAAAACTTCTGACCCTGTTCTATCCTTTACTTATGTGGGTGGAACTCAGCAGAGGCCTAAGTTCATAAGGAAGTAGATGAAGATAGCATCACCATGGAAACCTTAACCTGAATTCCTAAAATTTGGGCATCTTAAAATCATGCACATTCTATCTCCTATACTTGCCTCCCTATGATGCTTTGCATTTGACGCACATTAGTTTTCTTAAAAGAGTTTTTCTTATTGTTCACGGTCTCCATTCAGCCAGATAATTTACTAACGGACCTAACTTTAAGCATGTGAATTCCACCCATAGGATTAGAGATACAAGTGAAGTTAACCATGGGCTGAAGTGCTCTGATCATTGCATGCCCTGCATTATGTATAAGCAAGCTAGCGAAAGTGCAGTAGACAAGAGTGAAGAAATGGAAAACCTAGACAATGTCTACATCAAAAATGCACAGAAATGGGAAAACAGTTTCTAAATCTGTTGTTCTCATTGGAGTTGAGCTAGATTAAGATAGTAAGAGTTGTTTAAAAAGTAGCCAAAAGAAAACAACTGAAGGTGTGATTGACTTCTGAAATTATCTGGAGCATGTGGAGATGACTATCCAAGTTATTTCATATCATATCCAATCTGTTCTTTTAAGAATAGGCCATGGCTGCTAAATTGAAAAAAGAAAAAAAAAACAAACCCAAAACAGCTCCATAGAACCAAAGGTGAACCTGTTGTTGATTTCTGGATTTTTTTTCTGTTTGTTATGATTGCATTGGTAAAATCAACTCCACAGGCTGTACTCAGTGTCTCCCAGATTTCCTTTTTCCAGAAACTGAGGTATATTTCTGAAATCCACCATTCCAAATCAGTTATATGATGTACTATAGAAATGATCCAACCAATGAGCATGCTGAACTTCTAACACTAGCATAGCAAGAATGACAACAGCATCCATAGCAAAGGCTATTGCACAAACAAAAAAAAAATCAGAAGATAATCTTTCAAAAAGTATTCACAGATATTTTTTAAATGGTCATATACTTTCCCATCTATATTTAGAACATAATGGTTGCATCACTATGATTAGTGACTATATATTCACATATGCACATACATATATGGCTCTAATTCTCATTTATTCTGCAGCGGTGAATAAGTTCTTGCTATAAATGAGATTCTTTCACAATGAGAGAGAGAGAATGAGAGACAAAAGCCACCATCTTTAGTCAAATATGCCATCTATCTTCATATGCAAGAGAGTTACCTGATGATTCACTTATGGCTATGCCCCTCAAGAGTAATAGTTTCTTCCCTTATAAAGACAAATATCTAAATGTATTTGAGAGATACGCATTCTCTGGATGTTGGCTGGTCTGTCTGTCTGTCTGTAGGGGCAGAGTTATTGTTTCCATGATTTGTGATTTTAGCACAGTGGAAGTCTGCCTGCCTACTAAAAATCTGCATTTATAGTTTGGCTATAGAAATTTGCTCCAAGTTGGCACTTGAAATATTTTATTTCAAGGACTTTTTTTATCCAGGATTTGAAGGAAAATAAAAAGGTTCAGTCAGTATGGAACTCTCCCAGAGCAAGAACATCATTTTAGACTGTTAAATCAATGTTGGTGGCCTAAAATTTTAAAACATTAAATTCTGAATCTAGTTTTTACTGCTGCCAAGTTTCCTTTGGAAAGAACAGTCAAACAATTTTTTTTTCAAAGGAACACTAAAAAATTCACATTATTGTTTAGCATGCAGACAAAATGCAGATGTGAGCCTACTTTATTTTAACATGTGCATTCCATTTTCATCAAACTGACCATATTGCTGTCTGGCTCCTGCTCCTGGTGAAATGAATTGCAGCACTGTCTGTGAGCTCAGGGGAAGCTGGAGAGTGTTCTGTACCTATAGATGAGGGAGGATGTAGCAAGCATGGGAGCTTCTTGCCTTGCATGGAATCAGGACAATTCACTCCAGCTGAGAAGTCTTTCAGTAGGTTTTCTTTATCATTCAGACACTCCAGAAGCATAAGCCAATCATCTGGAAGATGGTCTGTCCAAGTGGACTTGTAGTGCCTGGCTTGTATTTAAGAGAATCTGTTGAATATAGACTGACTTAAGCATATGCTTAAATGTTTTTCTGAGATAAGACTTCAGTTCACCTGCAGGGAATAATCTTTAATTAATTGCTTTTTGAGACAAAAGCAGTCATACTCTAAACTAAATATTTGATTTAAAAAAAAACAACAAAAAGCATTATTTACTATTTGTTATTCTGATAGACCCTAACCAAGTAAATAAATATTATTATTTTGTGCTGAGAATTTGAGTGTTTTTCCAGATGACCAGAGGTTTTTTGAATCACTGATGGCAGGTAGACATTCAGGTCCAGAGACCCACCTCTAAAGTTCCTTGAGTGTTTCTATAAAACATTTCCCATTTTTAAAGCATCTCTGCAGGCCTAGAAACAGATGAAAAGGAACACTAAACACAGGGACTGGGATGGAATTTAAACTGCCTGAATCTGGCT
The DNA here is from genome assembly GCA_020745775.1 of Theristicus caerulescens. NCBI lineage: Eukaryota > Metazoa > Chordata > Aves > Pelecaniformes > Threskiornithidae > Theristicus > Theristicus caerulescens. Next base: position 34,484,574 of record CM036558.1, on the reverse strand, counting down.
TGAATCTGGCAAATCAGTGGGAATTGTAGCACCACCTGAGCTGATATGTCTCACCGCAACAGAGCCCCCCTCTCAGCATGATGAATTTGGTGGGATGCAGGGTTGCCTTGTGGCAATGGTGTTGCTTCTGGATCTGGATGACTTGCAGACAGCTAGACATTCCTGTCCCCACAACCCCTTGCACAGGACAACACCATTAGAAGTTTCCATCCCCCTTTTGCAAAGATTACTGTGTTTTTCTATGGAGGTAACAGACAAACCTACTACCCAGGCTTGGGTTTTTTTCCCGTTGTCATTTTTCTCTAGTTCGATGCCTTTGTTTTCATGAGTAGATCCTGTACCCTTTATGCCTGCACTAAGAAAACTTAACCCTTGTTCTGAAATATTGCTTCAAAGAAGAGTTGCAATTAGAGATACCTTCTCCGCTCAGTTCATCCATTAGGGATTTCAGCTTTTTTCTCATTTGGGTAGACTTGAAGCAACAAGATTATTAAATAGAAAGGTCCTTTCTAGACATTAACAATTTCAAATTCCTGGGTCTTCTCATGTGCCACAGATGAGTGGTTAAGCTGCTCAAAGAATCACCATCAAAGTCACATGTTTATACATTTTTACTGTAAAACACAGATTTTCTGGTTTACCACTTGACAAGATTAGACAGAAGCAAAGCTTTTGATTCTGTCTTGATGGTTGATTCTTCTAAGTGGGGGATTATTTGAATAGGTATGACATGCTTGCATTTTCACTGTGTTATATTTAAATTTGGAATAATTTCCCTTCCTCTGTTTCATCAGATATGTACAGATGACCCAGAACACCAGAGGGCTTTCCACACAGTGTATGTAGTTTGGGCTGCTGCTTTGTCGTGAACACTAACAAGGGATCAAGCAGTACTTATATTCAACAGGTTTTCTCTACTATTTTCTTCAGGCTCCCTCCAGAAAGATCTTCGATAGACAGTTTTCTTTTTCTCAAGTGAATTACACTCACCATTGCTTTTGCCACCTCAAAACAGAAAAAAGGGTTCTTAGGTTCAATACACAAAATAAAAATAGTTCCTTTTCTTCTCCATGATGGAAACCAACAAATCTTTGGCTCTCTGCAACTGTAACTGAAACCGAATCTTTTTTTCAGACTACCAGTAAGAAAGCCCCTTTTTTCCAGGAGAAAGTGAATGAGGCCAAGTCTTTTGTTCCAGAAGATATGAAATAGGGATGGATCCAAACCACAGAACTTGAATCTAAATTGAGATTTCAGCCTCCTTACTGAAATTTCTGAGTGTTTGGATCTGAGGTTTTGTTTCAAGCCCATATTTAATATAAAGTAAATTAAAGCAGGCTCAAAATAAACATTCTCCTTTTCTGGGAGGTCTTTGGTTCTTTATTCCAAAGTTCAACAGGCCAAAAGAGAGATTTTCAAATACGCATGTTGAGCATAAGCAGGCACAGCTGCAGTATGAATGGCAAAAACTCCACAGACAACGAGACACTCCTGCATCACCTTGCAATCACAATAGTGCTATCAGAGGGACTCTGACTCTGCTAGGTCCCTGGCAAATCTTCACTGAAAGGGAGACTGAGGCACTCACAGCCCACTGAATCTCTAAGTACCTTTTGTGCTTTGTAGGGTCTTTCTTTGGATTTTTTACCCAGCACCCAAGAGTGGTTCTGCCCCTATCTATTATTGTATCATACATTCAATCCCTGCCTCCTCTGCTAGTCTTGACGTGAAATATCATGTATTATAGGAAGTATGAATAAGTCTGCAACGAAAAGTAACACTGGAAATAATGAGAATTGGTTGCAAATAGTAGTCTATGTAGGTTTTTAAGTGAGATTTTGGATCTTTTAGCCTTTTATGATTTTTCTGATGAATAGTAATTAAAATGAAAGTCCAACAGTGAAACATCTGCTTCAGTTCCCAGCTGAAGATCCCTCTCTGGCTCCCAGGGCATTTTGGAGGGCTTCTTATTAATTTAGCTTATCCTTCATGAAATGTTTTAGCCTTATTCTTGGCATGAGCTGTGATCACTTCAACAATTGATCATTCTTTATAACGAGCTTATCTTCAGTGATATAATTCCTTTCCACTCCTGATTTGCTTATTTTCAGTGTAAGTGCTCTTGCCTTAACTTACTTCAGGTTTGACATGTTTTGAAAATGTAACTACATTTAAAGAGTCCAATAGGTTGGTAAACATTGACTGAAGATAACCAATGATCATGTAGAAAGGAGCTAGTCCTCACCATGACAGTATTAGTCAGAGGTAAACTGAAGTCCAGAGTAACTCAACAGTTACAAGTCAAGTTTAAATGGTGTGACATATTGACATTAAGTCCTCCAGGATAGCCAAGAACAGACAGAGAGTGGTAAGACAGCAGAGCCCCTGGTGGCCCTATTCCAGTTGGCAGTATTATAAAATGGGAGAGTTCAAAATTAAAAGACAAACAGGAACAAACATACGAAATTCCTTCTGAGGCTGATTTGTACTTGCATTATTTTTCTGGTGCAAAGTGCTAGTGTAGTTTCACCCATCTACTTTTTACTCCTGCTGACCACGTAACTGCGACATGAAAAATTTTACAGGAAATTACTACAGCATCAACAAAAGAATTCCTGAGTCTCTAGCTGATCTATCAAGCAGCAATGATCAGAGTCAATCACATAATGTCCCACTGACTTCCTAGCCTTTCTAGAGGTCTTTATATTGAAAAGCCTGGCTAAAGCAACTCTGCATGAGCAGTGTTCCTGTGTCCCGGGTATCGCTAATATTTTTCTACTGCCTCCAGTGAATCAGACTCCTCTGCAGCCTCAGAAGAGAGGGGTAAACTTGGCTCAACATTTTCAAAGCTTTGCATGAGGTTTAATTGCCTGGCACTGTGGCTCAAATTAATCCATTGTTTTTAATAGCAAAATACCTGCTGTCATAAATGAATAACCATACTAGTTTTGGGGCAAGCCTTTTATCTGTGAATGTAACACACTGTCATCTAAAAAAACCCAAATAATATTAATCCTTTGCTACTGCCCAAGTGCTTTTCTTTCAAGGTTTTTAACATGTTCAAGCACACTAGTGCATTCAGTTTCACAACTTGCTTGTCTCGTACTCATATGGATTATAAAACTCTGGCATGACCTTCCCAAGCTCACACAGAAGAATGTGGAAGAACCAGGAACTCCTCTGAGTTCTCTGTTGAGTTCTTTAACTACAGGACATCTTATTCCTTGTGTATATATATAAATATTGTAGATGTACAGAAAGAGAAAATACATAGAGAGTATACATACAGACCCTGACACAATAAAATATTATCATAGAATCATAGAATATCTCAAGTTGGAAGGAACCCATAAGGATCATTGAGTTCAACTCCTTGCTTCTCACAGGACTATCTAAAACTAAACCATATGACTAAGATCATCGTCCAGATGCTCCTTGAACTCTGACAGGTTTGGTGCCATGACCACTTCCCTGGGGAGCCCGTTCCAGTGACAGACCACCTTCTCAGTGAAGAACCTTTTCCTAATGTCCAACCTGAACTTCCCCTGATGCAGCTTCATTCCATTTCCTCATGTCCTATCGCTGGTCACCAGAAAGAGGATATCAGCACGTCCTGCTCCACTGCCTGCCTTGAGGTTATAGAATGCAATGAGGTCACCCCTCAGCCTTCTCTTCTCCAAGCTGAACTAGCCAAGTGACCTCAGCTGCTCCTTGTAAGTCTTGCCATCAAGGCCTTTCACCATCTTGGTCACTCTCCTCTGGACACACTCTAATAGTTTGATGTCTTTCTTATATTGAGGCACCCAAAACTGCACACAGTACTCGAGGTGGGGCCGCACCAGTGCAGTGTAGAGTGGGACGATCACCTCCCTCAACCAGTTAGCTATGCTGTGCTTGATGCACCCCAGGACATGGTTGGCCCTTTTGGCTGCCAGGGCACACTGTTGACTCATATTCAACTTGCCATCAAGCTAGACCCCCAGATCTCTTTCCATGGGGCTTCTCTCCAGCCTCTCATCCTCCAATTTGTATGTATAACCAGTTAGTCCTTCAGATACTTTAACAACTATGGAATACAGTAGTCACCCCTTGTTTTTGAGAAGCCAGTACCTTAGGGCTTGCAGAGTAGCTCATTCACTAGTCTTTGGATTTCAACTGGGAAACACGTTAGGTAATATATAAGTATATGGCCCTACATAAAGGTGATTTGGAAGGGTGTGTGTCCTGTCCTTGAAAAACAGTAAAGAATAGTAGAACTGCCCAAAGTGGTGAGTTCTAGTGCTGAGTGAATTTGTAGTTTGCTTGTTACTCCTTTGGTCATATGCAAGGCTAATATAACTTGTTCATTACATTCCCTTCTGGCTAGCAAAGACTGTGCAATGGAAATAGGAAGTCTTCTCTGATTGAAACCAATGGTAAAAAATCCATTTACTCTAACAGGAGCAAAATTGGAGCATTCTTGTGAAAATGAGTGACCTATTCTTTCAGCTTTGAAGGTAAATTATCCAAACTCCAGCTTTTTAAACTAGTTAACATACATTTGTTACAAGTTGAAACTATCTGTGATGGTATCTTCCAGATCCTTTCTGTAAGCTTTCCAGAACTCATAAATTTTTCTTTATACAAAATTTTCCTTTTAATCCTGTTCAACAGCTACAGAGAGAAATGATATTATTAATCTGCTTTATCAAGTCTGACTGAATAGAACTTAATTACGGTGGTGTCTTTAACAAAAAATTTTTTTGAGGTTTCTGCATTAATGTTGAGAAATGCAAAACACTACATGTGAAAAGCTGAATCATGCCTTCAGTTGAAGGCAATCTGCAATGACAGGATTGGGAGTGAGACTCCAAAACTTCACAGAAAGCCTGAGTGAAAACTTACAAGGCAGATGTGGTAGTTCTGAGCTGAAATCTCCTCTGTCTGTGGGAACTGGACAGAGGGAGCCCTACCCATTGGTTTTTTGATTGTTATTCCAATGGGTGAGCTCTAGTAGCAATTGCCAGTTGTATGTCCTTGTAAGTCCTGAGCCATTCAGCGCCACGGTCTACATGACTCAGCCCTCTTATTAATCAGATTGGTATCAAGTCCACATCCCATGCTTAGTATAGAGGCAAATAATATACAAAATTTAACCATATTGATTTTGGGAAACTGATTCAATGGGCCTAACTCAGAGTAAAAATACATCTCAAGGCTTATGTTTAGCTATACGCATGAACTACTTCAGTTGGAGGTAGATAAACTATGCATTAAAGCACCTCTTCAACTGAGATATTGAAGCTGCAAAATTTTGGAGGGTAAATGAGATGTACATGCAATCTATTACACAGACCTGAATGCTGCATAGGAACTGCTTAATTTTTTTTTACTTCTTATGTAACAGCCAGGTCTGTTCTGTGATTTAATCCTAAATCAAGGTCAAGCAGAGCCTAGACATACCATCTTAGTGCAAAAAGGATGTGGAAAAATCTGGTTTTGAGACTATAAAATTATTCCTAATAAGGGTGTAGGGTTAGCTTTACTGAAAATAAGTAGAACAGATTTCTTAAGAAAAGAGTTTATGACGTATCAAAGAAAGCTTTTGACAGTATTACAAACACCTGGAGAAGGCCTTATTGCTTTCATACAACTACTGTAGTTCTTACCGTGACTGCTCCCTTAGGGACTGCTTGCTGTTTCCCTAGCTGAACTTTTTTGTAGGAGGAAAAAGTGACACCAGAGAACGTAATTGGTCTTTGATGTAGGTCACTAAAAAGCATTAACACCTAGTCATATCAGCTGGTAGGGGATGTTTCTGGTTTTGTTAATCAGTTTTTGCCTAATGCTTGATGTGATAATTAGCAGATCAGTTTGTGAAAGGGAACTATGTGAAAAAAGTATAGATACCTTCATGCTATCTCTTGAGAAGTGGGCTATCTAGAATCTAAAACAGATTTTCCTGCATGCTCAGTGTAGCCACACCAAAAGATGTACTAGTATTTATACCTACATCCACAGAGGTGACCGAGTCGCATTCTTGCCCAGAGTGTCTTGAGGACAACAATCCTTGTATGATCCCTCAGTCGTTCACATGGTAGGATCAGGGCATTAATTACCTCCCCTATGCTTCAAAGTAGATGATTTGGATCACTGACTACTACCTTGCTAAACTTTTCTGAGAAAAAAAAAGAGTAAAAAGGCATCTTTTGCTCACAACATTGGGTTGGGTTTTTTTTTTCATGTTTTGTTTACCCAAGCAGCTTAAAAGTAGGATTTTTCTTTTCTTTTTTTATGAGTAATCACCCTCAGTCTGACTTCTCATTCCAGTTTCTTCTTCTCGGATAAGTGTGTTTACGGTTGAGTTATAACTTCCTGAAACATAAGGTTTGTGATAAAAATGCTGACAACAACTGTAACCATTGCCTAACCTACTTTTGTGGTCACCACTACAGCGACACCGCAGGATTTAAACTTGAGAACTTAAATGATGAAATAATTGGTTTTTTTTTTTCTTTGCAGTTTCTGCTTTGTGGCATATGTGGAATATTGTGCGCCAAAAAAAAATCTGGACTTGTTGTAAGTTTTTCCTCTGCATATATAACACATAAGTATTTGAAAGGCATACTTATCTATCTTGAACTCCTTACTGGGGGCTTTCTGTGTCCAAGTGTTTCTGATAAAAAGTCAGTAAAAATTGTGAGTCAGCAGTCCAAAAAAGCAATCAGCACTTTGGGTTAATCAAGCAAAACAAGGCAGTTCTGAAATGGCCTATTTAGGTCATGCCTATTTAAGCCACACATCCCTACTTATCCCTGTCTGGATAAATATGGATGGAAAACCTGTTGACACAAATTTATGCCAAGTCAATAAAAAGTTCCCCAATAACTTCACTGGATTGTAACTTCTCTCCTTCAAAAACCCATTTCTGTCAAGTGTGGCACGACTGGGCTGCCACCTCAGTGAGGCTGCTGACCAAGTTCGATTCTAGATATCATAGCTGTTCACTGTTTTAATAAATTCTTTTGCAATCAGAATAATGAATAAGCCAGTTTTAAAGTGACGGCAGATATTTTCTGTCTCTTCTAAGAATCAGAAGTACAGTAATTTTCCTGACTGCAGCAAAGTGGTGTTATTACTACACAAGTCACAGCAGAACTTTATGTTAAAGACATGATCCTATTGTAAGTGATAATGTCTGGCTTAATTTTCTGTCAGCTTGATTATTCTGCCATATACAGATGGAAGTCATGTAAGACCAGCATAAGTGTGAAGGGAATCAAGATCTCACTCAGATTATTTTTGAATATCAATGAGTTATCCTAAACCCTGTTACAATGACAGTCTCATTTCTTAAAGCATGTGGACCATAACCAGTTTCTAAAAGCTGTCTGTTCTGGTGGTCTCATGGAATAATCACTTCCCCGTGGACTGCAGCATAAGCCTGAATGCCACATTCCTGACAAAATTCTCATCCCAGTTGTGTACAGAAGTGGTCTGTAAGGCTCCATAAATTGTTCCTACCACAGTAGATAAGTACATATACAAAGCCATATTGAGTAACATCAAAGGCCCATCTAGACCAACATCTGACAGGTCAGCAGTATCAAGGGAAGTGAATAAGACAATAATTTAGCAGTGTCTCCATAATAAGGCCTTTTGCCCTCAAGTCATTTGTGGCTCAAGGACATCCTGAACCAGGGTGGCATCTTTGTGATTAAAGTGATAGGAGGTCTTTAAACATGTCTCATTAATTGCAGACTGTTTCACATCCTTCTAATGTTCCCAGAAACATTTTAACCAGGTTAAAAACAAACAAACAAACACAGAGTCACCACACTGACCTTCTGTAGAGCTGCATCACGGATTTCTTTGTTGTTTTTTTTGCTTCTTTGTCCAGCACATTCACCTTGAACACTTTTGAAGTCTCCACAAAAGCTGTAGAAAGCCTCCAAACTGCTGTCTGACTGAACAAATTAGAACTGAACAGGAGGCAGGGTCAGATGGCACACAAAGCAAGAGAGATTAACTGCAAATACATGAGGCATCCACTCCTGAGGAGTGGTGAGAAACTGCACAACAAAAAATTACGACACATTCTGTCATGTTACTGTTTTGAATGAAATGCTGGAAATCAGAAGATTTGTCTCCTAGTAGCCCTTCCATTGACTAGCTTTTAACACGAGCAACTCATTCTACCCAGCTTTATCTTACATGAAACATCAGTCTTAACCCTTGTACACCAGAAGGAACTGTATCCCCTTGGAGCTCTGTGGGAGCTGAGGGAGTTGAAAATGAGTGTCTGTGCAGTGTTTTGCAGTCCATGATGCTATCGAAGCATTCAATTGTGGTTAGTCTCATTTTTTATATGAATGAACCTGTCTCTGAAAAATGTGTCTGTGACATAACCTCTCTTGTCTTTCCTGACAGATGATACTTTTTTCTGCCTGTTGCATCTGTGGACTAATCGGAGGAATCTTAAATTTTCAATTTCTTCGTGCTCTGACAAAGAAGTCGTCTGCTCTCTATTCTTTGCATCTCGCCTCCATGTCTCTTGCATGCATTGGAATTGGTGGTTGCACCCTTTCTTCATGGCTCACTTGTCGGCTAGCCAGCTATGAACAAAGGCGAATGTTCTCAGAAAGAGAACATTCATTGCATCACTCCCATGAAATGGCAGAAAAAGTGAGTTGTGTGTCCTCCCTTATTTGTTCTGCTTCTCCTAAAATGCTACTGTATGTGTTAACGTTTACAACTGGCAAGAGATGTATTTAGTTTTCAGTTTTACAAGAGAAAGAGCTTCTGGGAAATGAAATGCTGCCATTCTGCGTAAGCTTTATTACGTTGCATTATATGGAGCTATTTTTAGGTACTGTATATTTGCAGTACATCCATTTCAATGAAGTACATCCATTTTCAACATAATTCCATTGTATAGCTATTCAAGGGCTTAGCTGCTAAATATAGCACTTCATAAATAATTGGAAGCCTTATTAATATGGATTATCATGTATTGTACTGTGAAAAAGCACACAATGCTTTCTGTAACCACATCATTGCATGCTTCCAGGATTTAATCAATTTCTTCCTCTCCCAAGTACTCAGCTTATAAAGCAGGTTATTTAAACACAAAAGCCACAGTTCACAAACGTAGATGACTAAACCTACGCACCTAAGGGCATATTTAGACACCTAAATGAAACTGGTCAGATTTGCAGCAGCACTGAGCATTTATTGCCTTTCTCTGTTAAAAGGAAGCTTACTAAGGTGTCTAGGTCTATGTTTAGGTGCTGAAACTTAAACGCCCAAAGTGGAGCACGTAGGGCCAAAAAAATTAATCAAATATAATTCTTGAAATCAGCTCCTTGGATTTACAGATCTGATTAATATTTGAGGAGTAAAACATTCACTGACACCCTGTGCTTTATGTTTGGACTTTGTATCCAATGCCTTTCATTTGAGAAGTGAGTAGAGAAGGGAACAAAAGTCAAGCGGACTGCCCATCTAAACCTCCACATGCAAGTTTGGAATACAGTTAGGTTCAGCAGTCTGTATCATACCTACTGAGACCTCTGAACAGCAGAGCGAGTATTAATTCACACAGGCTGTAGAATGTTTTCAGATTCCCTGACAAAACACGATATAGCAGTGAATTGTACATTAAAGAAAAATGACGTCACTATTCTTTGGTTTCTTAATTGAGATGAGACTCAAGTAGAAATATAGACTGAATTCACCTTAGAAGATGTTTGAAACATGTTTTCAAAAGTTAAATAGTACAGGTGACAACAGTAACATGAAACAGGGTGACAAAATCAAGGGAAGAGATGTATTTCTCCCTCTCATTTTAAAATGAAGCAGAATTCTGATGAGCTATGTAGGCAAGTATGACCATGGTCTTGCAGATGGTAGGCTAGATCCTGCCTTTTAAAGAGGCTCTTGCCTCAACAAGGACAAAGATGAAGCCCATTTGAGAGAAAAGGAGAGAGGTAAAAAAAAAGAAATTACCTGGGAAGAAAAACCTTTCAAAATACAAACACCTACCAACCCTATCAATTTGGGCTGAAGTAGACCATGTACAGCAGTAGCCTGCTTTCCTGGCCTGTTGACCTACTGAGCTTTTAGACACTTAGCAGTTAGGACTGCCAGGTACCCACTTATCTTGGGTGAAGGGCCATGATGCATGTGCAGAGCAACCCTATTGCACATGCTCAGTGAATGTGGGATGCGACCCATTGATGGTGGACTCCCTGCATGTGTGTTGTAGAATCAAGCATGCATGCATAGATGGTATCTGATCTGGGACTTCTCAGACCTACAGCCTGTGGACTGCCTGCTGCTGGCAGGTTTGAGTACATTAGCTCAAGGCATGCCCCTGAAAAATAATGAAGGCTACTTAAAAACATACATTAAATTAGGCCCTAATTTATAAAATAGCTTTAAAGTGTTTTTTATATAAGACTATTTTGTATATTTATACTGATATACAGTAATATAGACATGTACTGCATGTGCATTTGTTTGTGCTATATTTATTGTATAATTGTTATATTTATATTAGAGATTGAGGGGTATTGAAATAACCGACCTGCCCAGCTGCCCGGTGATTCCCCCGACACCAGAGTTACCTCCAAGGTACGCTGAACACTAGGGAGCTACCATGTTGTTATGTCACTTCAGGAAGGGCCACCTCTAAGAGGAAGTCATAGTTTCAGCTGATCAAAGTTGGCTGATGCTGTGATGTCACTCTGAGTCAGGAATGGTGCTTCCAGGTGGTGACATAATTCTACATGGTGAATGCTGCAATCTGGAAGTAAGTTGAGTATTTAAAATATTCACCCTAGTTACAGACATCCAAATGCTCCTATTTGGATGTTGCCACCATTGACTCGCTCTGCTTCTAATCTGTGTGCTCCTTCATTTCTTGAATTCAGCAATGTTTTCTAATTTATTAATACTTTTATTTTTGAAAATAGAAATATTGGGGAAAATAAATGATTTTCAATATTTTCTGAAATAATGATATTCTACTAGCTGATGTCTGTAGAGGATTCAAGTAATAAAGCTGACAAAGGGAAACTTACACTTGCTCATGAGCAGTCTTCTGACAGATTACTATCAAACTGTAGCTATCTGATACTTAATATTAAATGGCTTTGGTATTCTTGGTCCCTTTCCCAGCTGACCAGTATCTTCAGCGTAGATCCAACAAAGGGTTTAGGCACCTACAAACAGGCAACCATAGTGCCTTGTTTCAGAGCAGGCAGCCCCCAGACCGGGATCCTGAGTTCAGTGTTAGGCATGCATGTTTCTCTTCAGTATATGAGGAGAATAAGGCACCATACAAAAACATTCAACACCATCACCTGCCAAATGGAGAGCTGGGTGGTAGAAAATGCTCAAAATTCAGTAAGTTTACACAGCTTCTTTTCTCTGAGACTTACACTTGATTCAGGAGTATTAATTGGCAAATCTACTCGGTTTGATGGCCCCAAGTTTACTTTGTAGAGAGGAATAACACATCCCTTCTTTCAAAAACTATGCAGGCAACAATTGTCTTGCGATCTATTACAAAATGTAGCTGCTAACAGATGAGAGAGGAGGCATCAGTGCTTCCACATTATGTGAAACTTTGAGTTCTGGTCTCTGCCTCCTAAACTATTTATAAATCGAATATTGTGGGTTAAAAGAAGAGAGAGAAAGAGTCAGACTAGGAATAAAGACCAGGTCCCAGAATTTTCTTCTCTTTACCGAGAATCTCAGCTACTATGCTATAAAGTCAGGCTTATTCTTTCTGTCTTTCTCTCTCTCTCTCTCTGTTTAGCCCAATGAATCTTGCTTTACTTTCTTCATAGAAACTTCCACAAGAAGGGGGGAAAACAAATCCCTTTTCTTCCACATTTTCTCCAACTGTACCTAGGTGGTAGAAGAGGTAAATTTAATCTTTCTATGCAGAGAAGAGCTTCTGGTTCTCATGCAAATATTTTGGAACTAAGCCAACAGTGGCACCTCTACCTCATCTACCTGAATTTTAAAAAGAATAGCCCAAACTGCATTTTTATGTGTGCCTGTTTCTCTGGGCATAGTTGGATGTTCTCTGGGATCTGTCATTGGACATAAGTAGCAGATCACTTAATTTCTGCATCCTGATTCAATTTGGTATGAAATAGGCCTAAGACTGCTCAGAATAAGGCAGTTCTGAGCACAAACTCCACATGGCTTTGCAGCCTTGAAGGTCAGAGAAGTGCTTAATGAATGTAGCCATATCCAGGCTTAGACAGCTGTTAGGTAGGTATTGTTTGGATTGCAGTTTGAGAATTAGAAAATCTAACTCCAAACAAATCTTGGTTTAGGCGCTTTAGGCTTCTGACTCATGATCAGGTCAGCTTACTCCAGGATGACTCATCTGTCACTTGAGTAGCAATTGCTGAACTGCTAAAAATTGTAGTCTGGCATATTAAGGGAAAACCAAAATCAGTCCCATCCAAAGGCAAACAGTCAAAACCCTTAGATCCTGTCTGGATTTAGACCTACTTCCCAAATCTCTATCCCAGCTAGCATCGAATGGCATCTGTTTGCAGCATGTCAGCACAGAAAAAGGTTTGAATGGAAACGAAGACTTAATTACCATCTTGTTCCTTTGTAGATTACCACACAAGCTCGAGTCACTGCACTTTCAAAGGACAACATCACAAAACTTACACAGATGCCATCAATGCTGTATATGTGGTCTGAGAGTAACGTCCAACTTAATCAATATCAATGAGTCTATCAGCTTTCAAATGTACTTAATTTATGTAGGAAGAAATGTGATTTCTTTTTTTTTTACAGTGAGATTTATCAAGCCAAATAAAAATGCAAAGTTTTTCTGAATGCTTGAAATTCAGAGTTTGTTAAATTTTTATTACAACCTTAGCTAACTAAATTTCAAACACCATAAAATAATTGCAATTTTAATCAGTGTTTTCTATTCTTGTTGCAGGAAATGACAGACAACCTAAGCAATGGTGGTCCACATCTTATTTATAATGGAAGTGTATATTAAGAGATTTGTAAAAGTTCCATGGAAAGAAGTGGTTTTAGAATTTTCTTCATGAAAATAATAGACTCCAAGAACTTGAGAAAATGGAACTATCTTAGCTTTTATGGCTCAAATGTCACAACTGCAGAACAGCACAGTTGCATTACCCTTTTAGAAACATGTTCAAAATTTGTCTCCTAAACATTTTGCGGATATACAATATTTATTCACTTCCTGGCTACTCTCTTTTGGGTTTTTGTCTGAATGACTTTTCAGAATTGTGATAGTATTTGAAATAGACTTCTCAAGACTCTTCTTCTCATGAAGACTCAAAACCCAGAAAAAAATAGTTAAACTGGACCACATTTAGCCCAGTCACAGGATTCCTGAAGAGAAAAGAAGAGGAAAGAGGAAGGATGGCTCAGGGGAATCTTTTTCTCCTCCCCACTTAGCAGCATCTGGTGTAATATGATGGCTTCAGACCACGTGGCATGGTACCAGCAACGCATCTACACAGTCCCCCTCCCCACATTGCAAATGCATCCAGCCTCAGTTTTCCCAGTAGATCGTATCAAAAGAAAGTGCAAATTACTCTTCCAAAAGGCTCCCATTTCACATTTAGAGTGTAAATGAACAGTGTGCTGAAAATACCACCAATGTCTTTGTTTTGAAAGACAGAATGCTCTAAGAACGCCATAAATCAAAACCTCAACAATGCCTTGTTGTAAAGAAATTGTAAATATTTCCAATTTGTGAATGAAGTATATTTCGTAATTTGTTCATAAAAGATGACAAATAAAATTAAATCTAAACCAGAGATTTTAGAGAGATCTTTGGGGTTTTTTTCTTGTTAGAAAGATCTTGCAAAGCTGAACCGTCACACTTGCAGTTTTGCACAACACATTGAAAGGTTCCTAAAGGGGTGAAGCAAGCTCAGAAAGGAGAAAAACAGAGGCTGAACAGAGGCATGGTCAAGGTCAGAACATGCTGGCAATTCTGCACACCCACAATAGAGTTTGGGGTCTGTTAAAGCAATGTGTATGTTAAGGTAGCAGCTTTAACTGACCCCAGACTTCACTGTAGGACCTACTGGCTCACATAGCCATGAAAAATGGAAGATGTAATCTGTAACAGAACATATACAGCATAATATTCATATAAAATATTCATATAAAATCACTCATATGTTGCATAGTGAGTCTGTGACTGTGCTGTAAAGCCCAGGAGTTCAACATGAGTTTGAGATGTGAGCATTATTGATTACTGGCAACATTTGGTGATTTATACACGTGTTCCCAGACACGTGTGAATAGAATCTTATTATTATTCAAACCATGCCATAAAAACCTCTAGAAAATATATTAAATTGTTTTGTGAATCTATATGCTACAAAATAATCTCTAATTCAATTATTTTAGGATTTTCTAAATCTGTAAGGGAGTTTCCCATCTAATTACAACATAGGAAACATCTTCACTGTGATTTAAGGCTCTCAGTTAAACTTAACGAAAATTAGTTGGATGGCTAAGCTTGTGAGCCCAAAACTGGTCCACCTTATAAGGCTTCTCTTCACTTATCTACTGTCTCAAAGGGCTTTTGAATCTTCTCTAAGCCCCTGATATACTAAAATGCATTACGTACATTAGTAATTGCTAATGAGACTGTTCAAGTTCATAAAGAATATAGCTACTGTCATAACAAAAGAATTAGATATTAAGGTATCTCTGCTCAAGGAAAGTGCTCCCCTTCCCAGGCCCCACCAGCTTTTAGACTGTCTCCCCTACTACATTCCAGCTTGTTTGGGCTCTTTATAGGTGCCATCGCCTCTTCAGCTTGATGCTCCTCTTCCTCAGCAACAGGAAACACGGGATATATCTGTCCCCAGTATGTGCCCCTTCTGGGACCACTTTTGCTGCAGCTCTGGACACAGCCTGTCAAAGCAGGACTAGTTCTAAATGGGCTGCAGAGTTTCATACAGGCTGAAGGAATCCACACTGGACATAGAACCAGAGGAGGTGGTTCTGTAAGATGATTTCTTTCCTCATTGCATCAGTACAAAGGGTGTAAAAGGGCCTATTCAAAGAAAAGCAAGAGTAAAATAAAAAAAAGAGGCTCAAAAATCCACCTCAGAACTACCCACATGAGGTCTGTCACTAGCTCTGGAGGACAAGTGTAAAATCACGGTTCGTACAGAGGTATCCTGCGACACCTCAGGAATAGGAATTGTAGCTTCAGATCCTAGGCAGTGGTTTGGAATTGCAGTTCAGAATCTGCTCAGGAATGACGTGAAAGAACACACTATAACACTACCCATTCACATATCACAAACACTTCATTTCCCGGCACGGTAGTAACAGTATGGGATGGTGCAGTAGAATAGGTGATTCTTCTATATCCAACATAGTAGTCCAGTGCAACAGCCACTTTCTCATGCTTTGGAAATGAAAGGAGGATACATTCACCAAGTTCAAAATGTCTGAAGCCTTACTGTAACTTATGGAATACAACCACACCACTTCTGCTGCTTTTCAGCGGGTGTTGGAAGGAGAGAGGAGAGATCTGGGCCCCAGAGAACAAAAGATTCAATTGTTTGAGAGTTTTTTTCTTCTTTTGCTGCCAAACCTGTAGAATGCAGAAAAATGACTGGTTCCTGCATTAATAAAAGCCTTGAAAATGCAAAGCTGGAATTCAAAAGACTTAGGAACAAATGTGACGAAGATGACAGCTCCTACCAAAGACACACAAAGAGGACCAGAATTCTTAAATTCAAAGTAAATTACTGAAATATATGGATGTGGCAGGGGAATTCTAGGAAATGTTTCATTTCGTTTAATGAAGTTTTGTTCCACAACTGCATACAGAGTCCAACTGTAATGGAAATACTTTCTGTATGTTTTCATTACTGGTACAGTTGAAAGGACACTTACTCCACTTACCAACTGCATGAAATCCGAAACTTTCAATCTTCAGAATGTGACCAGCCAACACATCTACACCAATAGCTTGAAGGCTGGGCACCAAAATCCATTATAATTTAAATAAGATGAAGCATGTATTGTCCTTGACGCAGTTATTTCTGATTCATGCTGCTACAAAAGCAGATGCTGGCTCAGATTCTCTCAGAGATATTCAACTGTTATTTACTAGGTCAAGCAACAGTCTTCCTGAAGGGGTTTACTTATTGAACCTTGTGCATAGGACTTAGCTGGTAAGTCCTTAATATATGTTTTAATATTTTAGGCTATATTTTAGGCTATGCTTGGCATTTCATAGAACCTCAGCCTATGAGAAACACACACATGTTTTGAATTTACAACAATCAACAGTTCTTATTGCAAACTGTGCAGAAAAGTGCATATAATACATTTTAAATCTTGGTCTTGCACAATCTTCAATATATATTTGTTGCATTAGGACATATGAATTTCCCTTCAGATTGTCTGGGGAGGTCTGAAGGACAGTGGGGCAGGTCAGATTCAATTGGAAGTTTATATGCAGTAAGCCATAATCACAAATAGTCATATATATACCAAAATTTTCCTTGAGAGTGTGATTTTGAAGATAGAGGGAAAAGAGAGTATAATGGTTTAAGCCATTTTTAATCCTTTCAGATCCCAGTCCCAGGCAAGTTAAGGAGTTAAAAGGAGCCTTTTATAATTAAAAGCTTAGAAATATCTAAAAGCAGACTGGTATTAGACTACCGTATCATTGTAGATATTACTGCATAATCTTTCTGCCTAAAATGATTCTAGCTGGCTTTCCCTTCCTGTATCAAAGTGACATCTTTAGCTCCACTATAAACCTCTAACAAGTTCCACAAAGCTGTTGTACATGCATCTGGAGACATATTTTGAAGAATATTTTTAGGACTTGTACAAAGGCTAGCCAGACAGACTCACAGTCTCCAGGGGGGTGGAAAAAAAAGAAAAAAAAAAAAAAGAAAAAAGCAGAATGTTTTTGGTAAAACATAATTTGATTGGAGTGAAGATGCTAAACCCACCCTAGTTTAAAATCATCAGCCTGAGGAACTCTGAGTGAACTTAGGAAGCTTGCTCAGGAAGGTCTTTTTTCCCCTTAATTATAAAAAGTTATGAAAATGAGATTCAGTGTTCTGACAGAAAAGAGGGAACTGGTTGAAATGAAGCAACAGCTGGAATTTCATCAGAAAGTAAGTTGTGTGCCTGGAGAGACTTGTGTGGCTGTGGAAGCGTTGTTCTGCTTCAGAAAGAAGCAACTTTGATTTGGAGCAAAAAGTCCAGAGGGCTGCAGCAAGGTCTCTCTCATCATCTCTCCACAAAGTAGTCAAAGAAACATCGAAGACACAGGATAGACACATCTACTTCTGCCAGGGAACTAACAATAAGCTGTGCAGAGCAGCCTCACAATTGCTCTGTGGTTCCCTCAAATGAGCCCTGAGCATATACAGAATTGGCAATTTGTTTGGTTTTTTCCCCTTGCATTACATTTGATTTGCTGTAAGGTATCTTTTATGTCCTTTAACCACTGAGTCACAGCAGGTTGCTTTAATGATTTTCACATCAGTGTAATTTTGCTTTGTAATCAGTAGAAGGTTTTTTTCCCCAGAGTTTCTTTCTGAAACCCAGTTTTAATCCTGCCATAAACTGCAAAACGTGTCCTTCTAAAAATATATGTGGTTATGGCATGTTGACCACGTACATTAATGAAAAATAACACTGCATCCATGAAAATAGCTGTTTTGGTGAACTGGCATAATGTGCAATGGTTCACATGCTAGGAAGGTAGGCAGGCACGAAGAGGGACCACAAGCACAACTGAAAGAGCCTTGAACTGCAAAGTGTCACTACAGTGCTGTATATAATTCCATTGATATAAAACAGGTATATGAGTCAACACAACTTCTCTTCATACCCCTAAGAAAGCAGACAGAGATTTAAAAGGAGCTAAGAGCTCTTAGGATTTCCTGCCCCCTTTCTCACATCCCATTACTAGTAGCTAGTGTGAGACAAATCAAATGATGTAACTGGGACCACAAACTTGTGCAGCTCCTCTCCCACATCATTAGGTAAGCCCTTTTTTCTCTCCCTCCCACTTCATGACAGTTCAAGCCAGGAGGTCATATCTTATATCTTCCCTTATCTCTTCTCTTCTGTTAAAATGCAGCTGTATCCTTTACAGTATTTAGTATTGAATAAATTCTTACCTTCCCTGCCCAGAGAAAGCAAACACAGATTATTGCCTTCATTTTACAGAGAGATTGCAAACGAGGCAAATCTAAATCTAAACCATGAAGTCCAAACACCCAGACTGACCGTATTAAATTCCTGTGGTTTTCTACACTTACTGATATCATTGCTGTCTTCCCCCCTAAATCCAGGCATAAACTCCAGGAATGCTGACAGCTAATATTTTTCTGAGAACTATTTAATAACTGTGTAGCACCCTGAAAAGTACGTGTGTCAGAGCTCCTTTGGTAACCATTACGCATAAAGGACAGTAGGTTAATATTGTTACCCGCACTGGTGGCAGCAGCAGAGATTTTGAAATGGCCCGAGTTCTGGATCTAAAAGCCACAAAACGCATGGGATTCTGTTTGATTGTTTTGTTTCTATTTTATGCTTGCTAAAAAAAATATTGTATAAAACCATGAATAATACTATTAAGTTTGTAAATTAAGATGTTCAAACATGAAGAAATACCTGAATGGATTTTAAGACTAGAAAGCACCTTATGATCAAATAGTTTTTCTTTCTGTATAGCACAAGACATGATACTTCATCTGACAATTCCTGTATCAATCACATAACATCTGGGTAAGCAATATGTATTTTTAGAATGAAATCTGACCTTTATTTAAAGACTTCAAAAGATGTAATCTATCAATCACCTCCCTTATTCCAATGAGCAGAAACTTCCCCAATTTAAAGTGATTTGGTTTTATGCAGAATTTTTTGGCTTTATTTCCCAGGCACTGGCTCTCACTATGCTATTGTCTTCTCAATTAAGGAGCCTTGGAGAAACTGGGATCAAGTCATGTCTTAACCTTTTCTTGGGTGAGCTTAAATTCCCTCACTGTGCGGCAGATTTCCAGACATCATATATATATATATATATACACACACACATATATATATATTTAGTTCTTTCCTAAACCCTTTCCAATTTTTCCGTGTAAACTTATTATTTCTTTCCTGCACATTGGAATTATGACAGTATCTTTAACTACTTACCCCATTCATCCCTGCCTTACCAAAGTTACATTGGTCTGATAGCCAGCAGGCTAAGAGTTCTCATCTTATCTCTTTCCCTGATTGCTCTGAACTAGTCTTTATACTATAAAGATTTTAAAACTGAAGAAAATTTCATACTCTCTTGGCTTTTCTTTTTTTGTTTCTTTTCAGACAAACAGCCTATTTTATGCCTAGGACTAATAAGGAAAATAAGGAATTCCTTATGGTTTATAATCGATCTCCTTTCCTGATTTCCATCAATGGACAGATAGATCTTCTGTGTGAGTTTATTTCAGGCTGGTAAGTTTACTTTAGCACTGACACCTATATACCTAGGATCTTAAAAGGTTTACACCAGGCAATAGGGCATTCTGCAGAATCCCTACAATCCTCAGACGCAGAGCCAGTTACAGTGTAGTTGTATTAATGAGGCACTCCTGACCTAAGCTAATTAGCCCTGCTGAGTGGTAGGGCTGACAAACCTGAACACAGAACCACACACATATGAATATATTGCTTGTGCACATTACAGATCTTGTACAGTAATGCACTGTGTGGCACAGGCACACCTATACTGCTTCAAACTCATGCCTAGCTCTGCACAGAGAGCTCAGCTCTCTAGCTTTCAAAGTCAACTGACAAATAAAGCTGAAAGACTATGCAGAGATTACATTTCCATCTGTCAAAAGGAAGATGTTTGCCTTATGTTAAATGGCTTGCTCAAGAGGGAATGACCTTTCTTTGCCCCTCTTATGATATAAGTTAGCTTCTTCAGAGTCTATGCTATGGACTTGGGTCATAACAGCCTCTTGGCAAGTAATGCTGCCAGAATGAGCATCCAACAAAACAGCTTTGAGGATATATAAATACTAATTTGTTGCAATTTGCCATTCAAGTTAAGTGTTGCAACATTATTAACTCTGTGGTAAGTCTATGGTTGCAGTGAAGAGTTTGTGTAGGCACAAAGGAACCAATTGCATCTGTGTTGCAAGACTGGAAAATTTGAAAAAAAATCTTTAATTCTGAGAAAAAGGGTTCAATGATACATTGGCACGTCATACATCTAACGGCAATAAAAAAAAAAAGGAAAACCAAGGTAGGTTTGTTCAATATATTTTTAAATTCTTCACTTTCATTTTAACATCTTTTTTGTGCTCAATTTATTCTTTTATTTCATATGTTTGGTATCCCCTGTGCCGTATAGTATTATATTCAATATCTGGTTTGAAAATCCCACACATATAAAATAATGAAAAATATTTAAAATTAATTGTTCATGCTTTATTAACAAAGGGTAGTATATACATGTACCTTGGGGCCCAACTTCTCAAATCCTAAATTAATGCCCCTTTTGAAGACTATATATAAATATGTGCTTAAGGAACTGCTTTCACTAAGAGCAACGGGACTAAGACTTATGTTTAAAGTTAAACTTGGACAACTGTATCAAACAAGGATTCTTCTGTGAATGACAGCCTAACATTGAGATGAGTCCAATGACCAGGAATTGCTCTTGGTTTGCAGTGATGTCAATGTGAGGATCAGGCCCTTAATCTGCATCACCCTGAGCTCTGCAAAAATAGCAATTGGATGTGCAGACCAAAAATACAGAAGTGATCAATCAAAATGAATGAATGAATTTTATAAGTACAGATTTACTGGAGGGAAAAAAAAGGAAAGGGACAAACAAAGGGATTTCCCCACCTTTCCATTAGCACCCAATAGTGAAAAATGCTCATTTCTGTCAGTCAATGCAATCACAGCTGCCTTGCCTGCACAGTCCCCCGCGGCAGACTGCACCGTCCTTCACCCCTCACAGCACCTACATTTATAGTCTGCAATACTTGCAAGTCTTTAAGATGACTCTTTTTAATGGTTCCCCCAAATGCACTGCTCTTAACCCCCAGAAAGGTTCATGCTTGAACTCTGAAGATTTGTTTGGAAGACTTTACTTTTGATTTCAAATAAATGTACATTCTGGGGACTTCCAGGATATTCATTGGGTCTGTCAAGGAATGGAAACATAACAGAAGCCCACCAGCTTACTGGCAAAGAGAAGAGGTTCTGTCAAAACCGCATATTTATTTGGAATTAAGAATCTAAATTTAAATCTTCTTCTTTGGCGACACTCATATCTTTGGCATTTACATTTCCAATGTTTATGCTACTGTCATAAGAACACTTAAGTAGAACCTTTATTTCCAAATAAAGTTTCATAACTTGGCAGGCTCATGCTCACTTTATAAATATAAGAACTTTAAATCCTTTTCCATATAAACATGTGTAGTATTTCCTACCAAAAGTGTGTGACAGCCAAGAAGTTCAATTATTCTCAATCTATAAATCTGTGCAAGACAGCTCATCCAAAATAAAGCATCAGCCCAGGCATAATTACAAATATACATGTCCAGTAAAGATAAATAAATAAATACCCTCTAAGTATGAAATAGCAGCAATTTGCCAGGAAAATTATATTGGATGTTAGAATATCCCATAGGTTCATTGGAACACAGTTGTGGTAAAAAATGACAGGTGACCTTTTCCTCCCAAGAGTGTCCACAGTTCTCTGCTGAGTTGGAAATCAGCAAAAAGCAAGGAAGAGAAAGCCACCCCAAGTTGTCCTCTTCGCCGGTATGCATGCAGCCCAGCAGGGAGGAGGCTGCCAGGGAAAGCTGTTCAGTTCCTCTCATCAGCCAGCATCTGTGGAGATGGTCCAAAGATGCGCAACACCGATGTAGGCACCTTGCCTTCTGCTCTGAGACACAGAATGAAAACAGAATGAAAAAAAAACCCGTATTTTTCCAACTGACACCCTCAATACGCAGTGCCACATAAGCAGTCCCACTGATTGCACAGGGGGTGATTGCAGAAGCAGACGCTACTCACCAAGAATGAACGCAGTGATGCTTTAGCCCAGGTTACTTAACTTTTTGGACAGGTCAGCAGCAAGAGATTAGGAGCAGGCCTGAGCGTGGGTTTAAGTGTGCTGAACCCTGTGGCCTTCACTGTTCATAGCTCCCACCGGCTGTCAGCCCGGCTGCCGCAGCCACGCTGCTTTGGAAGAACTGACCCTTGGCTGCCTGTGAGTGAACCGGGCTGCAGGCACTCACACCACTGCTGACTCGTCTGGCCATGAAGAAGTTGGGAGCATACTGAAGCACGCAATGTCCTCACACCACTCTTCTCTGGAGTTTGGCTTGAGCCTGGTTGTGCTGGTGAACCTGAGTTTGACAACAGGTCTGTATTTTCTTAGAAAGACTCCAATGGAAATCGTGTAACATGGACTGAAACTGAGGCTAAGCATAATTTAAGACCACGTAAAGTTAAATCCCACTGAAGAGTCTAGTACAGTGTTAAAAGGCATTAGATTCTGATAAACACTTCGAGTAGCTGCAAACTAGGCCTTGCAAGCCTGATATCTTATGTGCCTTGCTCTCAAAGTGGAATATCCAAAGTTTCTTTAGATATTTGGCTAGTCAGAGAGAAAGGGGTGAGCTTTGCCCCTCCAGAGGAAACCTTTCCTGCTCTCAGGATCCAGAGCTCTGAATCTTTACCTTAAATCGGGAACCTGTGAAGGAATTGGGCACTTAAAAACTCAGGCTGCCTCGAGAGGACTTCATGGTTCTATGTCTGGAATCACATCTCGACAGCAAGAGCCCATTTTGCTCAGTCTGAATGCATTCAAGCTCCTATCCCCATTTCTCAGGAGTGTTCACCAAAAGTCTTGCTAAAGGTTAAGCTGGGAGGCCCTCTTCTGTCGAAATGAAGCACACATGATTTACGGCACAGAAGAGCACAAAAAGCAGCACAGCTCTAGGAACTACTGATTAGGACAGTCAGCTATGAGGCCTGAATTTTGCTGTCAGCTTGTCGCAGCATTTCTTTCAGGGTTGGGTGTTGGGGGTGGTGGTTGACTGCCTAAGCAAACCTGAAAGCAGAAGCAGACTACTGAAAAAAATCAGCATTACCAAATGCTACCTCCTTCTCCAGCAGCTGCAGGACAGCTCAGTTTTAACTCTACTTCTTTTTCCTGTCCTCTCTCAGCCATACAGCTGGGTTGTTAAAGCACTCCCTGATACTGCAGGTTTGCGTCTCCTCCAGCTGGGAAGAGAATCAAAGCCACTTCCCAGCTCACTCTTCTAGCCACTGCATAAAATAAGGGCCTGTCATCCACCTCCATTTGAAAAAACAAGACTACAAATATGTGTCTGTGTAGGGGGTGGAGCAGACAGCTGATATTATCCATGTATTCTACAAGTATTCTCATCACGTCACAGATTAGGGCCCTCGGGACATGTTCTGCTTAGAGGGAGGCTCCTGGCAAGGTTTAGGATGGAGCTGGAGAAGGAGCCTTTTGAAGTGGGGCAGGTCAGCCCAGGGCATCACGCTGAGCTTCAGGCAGCACAGAACAACTCATACTGAGTTTCGTCCCAGGATTAAAATGGAATTTCTGAATTGGCACCTGAAATCCATCTCAGCCCTGTTTCAGCTGTTTAAGTCTTTCATAGGGTCAGATTCTTTTTGTACAACAGTTCAGACCTTTATTCCATCAACATAATGCAGCATAACAACAGTTCGTGCACTGGTATATCCAGGCATGAACCTGTAGAACATCACTAATCCTTTGTCCTTGCCATAAGTAATGCAATAAAAAAAAAGGGGGGGGGGGGGAACCTCCACATTAGTTGAAAATTCCATTTCAGGTTTAATTAGCAAACTTTTTTTTCACTCTCAGAAGTAAAGATTTAAAACAAAACATTCAAATTTGTTATAACCTCTTTCTTGCCCTGGCTGAAAATTGGTATTACCTCCATTTAAGTCAGCAAGGTTAAAAGCAGACATGGGAGAAGAATCAGTTCTGACCAGCCAACACTGAGACCCTTTCAAAACCATCCAAACGTATATTGCATGCATAAAATTAACTAGTGAGGTGTACAAGTTGCAACTGAAAGCATAAATAACTTGTGCAAGTCAGTGGTTTTGAGGCTGTCCCTTCCTACCATTTCCTAAAACAACTGTATCCAGTATTTCTGTATTCCTTTCTTCATTAGAGTATTGCCCAAAGGAATGATGATAATCCACTACCGTGATCAGATCACCTGAGAGACTCTTACTGTGCAAACCATCTTTTATTGGGATTATTTTAAAGATGACAAATAGCTGCCTCCTCTACCTGTGATAAAAAAAATAATATAATTAAAAAATACTTTACATGAAAGAAAAGACTTTGAATTTTGATAATGTATTGCAATAAATAAACCTGAGGTAGTTACACCATTACTAACCTGAAGCTTTTGTACAAAGCTGTTGTTCACGGAAAGCAACTGAGGGTTCAAAGGCTTCATTTATTACTATTTTTTTTATCCTTCCTCGCTGAAAAGGGAACAGATAGATTTTTCCCCCCATTGTTGTAGTGACAAACTAGTTTTCCCCAAGATTTTGTGTCCTGTTGTTGCTGTAGCACTGATTCTTTGCATGCTGACAACAGAATAAATCCTCACATTGACTTTAGTCAGCAGTTTTTCAAGTCTGAGGTTCTCCTTAGCTATATGTAATTGTGTCCCACGGTTTGGACTACTGGAAAGAAAAGACCTCACTGTGTAGACTTAAAAGCAGTACAACTACTGTGACATGGCAAAGTATGACTATTTTGGTTACTCATACGGTCTTTTCATAGTGAGACAAAGTACTTTTCTTTAATAATAACAATGCAGCTGTAGTTCAGTCTCTCCTACCCATGAGTACATATGTAATCACCTGCAAATGCTGCAAAGGGAGTCATGACTACACAAAATCATTGCTTTTATATGAGGAACACTGAAAGATGGGGTTCAAATTCTATTTAAAGAATCAAATATACATGCCATATTACTGGCTAA